>JAPCWY010000009.1:31693333-32911666 GCA_028455895.1 Rhodomyrtus tomentosa | reverse complement strand
CGGGAACCGGACTAAAATCGAGATCGGTTCGGTCCGGTTTCAGGATTTACCTGCAGCGGCGCTCACCCTACCAGTAAATGCGCCGGCGGGACCTCTAGTGACACAAGTAGGGGAAAGGGGATAAACAGAGAGAAAAACTTTTTGAAGGGACGCAATAAGATTAACCCCAAATTCGAGGGGGCTAAAGTAAAACAATGCCCTGCAAATTTTGAGAAGAAGGGGAGGGAACGAACTGTACCAACTTGATTCTCTACCGCTCACCTTTTGATTAAACAATTAATTGTCACGCACCACTCTGCGAACGCGCAAATTACCATCCGACCCATCAGGAAGATCATCATCCCAAAGGGTCAAACTTTACCAATCCTCGCTGAATCTCCGTCAATCGAAGTAGAAGGGTTTCTTTCTTCTGCTGGATTGGCCAACCTCTTGGGTAAGCTCTCGGAGAGAAGTCTCTCGCTACTGTCGAATTGTTTCTCGATCATCTTCTCTAGTGGGGGTCGTCGGGCTTCCATATGGTTTTGTGGCGCTGCAAAGATTCGATTTTGCGTGCGCTTTTGTGGCGATCGCGGTATGTAGGGTTTGGGAAGTCCCGAGGAGCTTTCTTCCCTTTTCGAGTAGCGAATAGTGATCTCCGTGTCGAGTTCAGTCAATGCTGCTATCTTTCGTGTGTAATTAGGGGCTTCTGGGTACGATCTGCAATTTTCTGGATGCCCATCTGATGAGTTGGTTACTGTCTCGCAGAATTTGCCACTATGTACCCAGCTAGAGGCTTGAACTTGAAGTTGAACTTTTATTTGTGCTGTGGATTTGTCTATGTGATTTCTAGCTACATTCCCCTGCTTCAACATTGCAATGGAAGTGTGCGTAGTATGAGAATGCTTGCAATTTGTAGCATAGTCATAAGGTGTTCCTTTATATGATAGATTTAGCTGACTTGAATCTTTGTTCTTCCCCTTTTCTTTTTTCTGCTGGTTTTAAGTTATTTCATCCTGGATAGGTTCAGTTTTGAAATTGGCTGAGTCTGATTTGAAGGTATATTTTTTGTCTAGTTCCTACAGCTTGATAGCTGATATTTGGTGCTTAATGTAAGCTTGTAAGGAATGGTTACTACTATTAGTCTTCTTACTGCGTTTGAGAAATTTTTCCATCTATTGTTTGTGTCAAATGTGTCTTTACACCTATGAAATCGTCGACTTCCTGTTATTTGACTGGATATATATTGAATTTTATGCGAGATGACTTGTATATTTATTGCTCTTTAGCATTTGAATTTAATGGACCTGTCTACTAATTGTGCTGCTCCTAAACTTCTGATTACAAGAGATGATGAATATTATGAAATGGTCAATCTTGTCATGGTTCTTAAACGCTTCATGACATGCTTTACGATGTAATTTCGAAATTAAGTCGGAAAATATCTTGATATTTTAAATCAATTGGTTCATCTTGTTCCAGGGTTTTCTAATTGTTGAATGTTCTAGCTGATCAAGGTTAGAATATATATATATATATATATATATATATATATATATATATATATATATATATATATATATATATTTTCGGTTGAGCGGATTTGTATGTGAAAGGTAGGAAATATATGTGTGTTCTCTTTCTGCTTGAAGTTTTAATGGGTGTTACCTCAGAAACTAGCACTGATATTGAAGTCCAGATGCATCTGTGCCTTGCTTGATTATGTCAGCTGGTCTTTGCCCATCATGGTTGTGGATCTTTTATCTTTGATTTTCTATGCAAGATGCATTTTTATACAGATTATGTTACTAGGAGATAGATTTGTGTAGTTATCTCCGTCTTCTCTCTCCTGATCATGAGATGGTTTCTAGTATCAGACCCCGAGACTCCTGGTTTTGCTTGCCCTTTAAGTCTGAAGTGATGGCCGCTGGGGAAGGTCTTGATTTGCAATCTCTGATGACCCAGCTAAGCCAAACACCTGAAATGTGGAAGCAGGAGATGGCACATATGGAAACACGAGTAGATGCTTTGCAAGTCAAGCTTCAGGTGGTAAAAGCTTGTTTACATGGGTCAGAGGAAGATGAAAGGAAGGAACTAGAGTTTCTATGGGAAAGGGTGAATAATATAGCAAAGTTGTTGACCTACTTAAAATCAAAGGCTATGATCATGCCTGAGCTGCACTTACATGAGTCATTTGGTGTCAAACAATTGGAAGAAGTAGCACTTATTGACAGAAGTGATAGTCCGTTGCCTAGTTGTTCTAGTGATGTTGATCTTTCTTTAATAGTCAGTTCGGATGGAGAAGATTCGTCCAGTGGAACTGCTAAGCAGCGAGATTGCTTCAGTGAAAAGGATGTGGTCTATATCGATGAATTACTCAAGTCGGTGCAGATTGTGACTGATTTTATGGAGTCTCTTGTTAAGAGGGTTCTTTTGGCTGAGTCTGAAATTGCAATAGAAAAGGAGAAGGTTACATTTGGTCAATTAGAGATTAAGAGGAAGGCTGCTCAAATTGAGAGCATGTCCTTAAAGTTGGAAGAGATGGAGAGGTTTGCTGTGGGTACAAACAGTATTTTGAGTGAGATGCGGCAAAGGGTTGAGGATTTGGTGGAGGAGACATCTAGACAGAGGCAAAGAGCTGAGGAAAATGAAGTGGAGCTTTGTCGTGTCAAGCGTGATTTTGAGTCTCTAAAATCGTATGTTAGCAGTCTCATTACAGTGAGAGAAAATCTTCTCTCATCAGAAAAGCAATTTCAGACAATGGAGAAGCTTTTTGAACGGTAATACACACTGATGTTCTTGAATTCTACTTACCTAATTTGTCTTAAAGTGTGGTTTGGGTTTCCATTCACCCCTCATGCTTAGCAGCCCTGTTCCTCTAGGGGCCACTTTGAATGGCTTCTCTTCTTCGTCTTCATTTGCTAGGGCTAACGACAGTATATGATATTCAATTTTTTAGCTACGTTATAATTCATCACGCCTCATAAGCCAGAGCTGCTCAAATGCATTTTCACCAAGTTTGTTCGAGTATTATCTCATGTTTTTGATTGTCAGATGTGGTTTATCTTCACCACCCCGTGTTTCCCTATATTTTGCGTTATGTTTTGTCTTTGCTGCAAAATTCTTTCTGCCGTATGATCTTTTTGCTGGAGCTGAATTAAAATATTGGATGGAGCAGGTTAATGGCTAAAACAACCCAATTGGAGAGTGAAAAGATGCAAAAAGAGGTGGAGGTGAAGAAACTCATGGAGGATAATGTGAGGTTGACTATGCTTCTTGATAAGAAGGAAGCACAATTGATGGCCTTAAACGAACAATGCAAGGTCATGGCTCTCAGTTCGTTGAATATTTGAGTCTGTGGTCTTATCATCCCCATGTCACTGTCCATATTCTTGGGTGAGTTTTTTTGTGACCTGCGCACCCTGTCACGAGCAAAACCAGTTGGATCGATGGTATGAACTCTTCATTGATTTCTGTAGATTGTAAAATCGTGACCGCCAGTAAAGTTTCCCTCAAGAGGCATGGGGACTTGGTCATTGAATTGTTGGTGGAATGAGACGAGAAAGCATTCGTTGGAAAAGGCTTTCTATAGGGTGCAGAACACGATTATGAGTCGAGTTATTTAATTTTATGATGAATGTTCTGCTTATGACATAGGACTCAATTTACAAAAGCATGATGATTTGTGCTGAAGTTTCTCTAGGAAACCCAGTAGTCTCCTGACTTAGAGCTTCTGCAAGGGAGATGCAAATAGAGTGGTGGGTTGCTTCCGTGATCTTTACTTTAGGTATGGTTTCAGTGTTTTTCCCCCTCTTCATCTTGCTGGGGTTTAAGGGACGACGAAATTACTTTGGCAGCTGTCGTTTGGAAAAGACATTTTCCAGTCGGTGATTCGGGTTCCCGCGCGGAATTCGTGTTGCAAGATCGGTTTCAAATTGAGTCGGTGCGAACTACAAAGTGTCGTGTTATCATACTCGATGATTCAAGGCAACGGCTACTTCCCAAAGTTGCCAAATTTTGTAAAAAAAGAATTGTTCCACCTTGCTTTGCGCATGCTCGTTATATTCATCATATGAACGAGCAAGGTGATTATCTACCATCGATTTTTTAGTCAAAATAACATCGTTTTTATTTCACATAAGCAACATGAGCGCCATGAGCGCCATGTTAATATCGATTACTTTTAAGAATTCATGTGGGCAGCTTTTTAATGGTTTTGACTGACGGAATTTTAATAGAGAGTAAATGTGTCATGAAGATATAAGTTTGAAAATTTTTGGGTTATAAAAAAAAATTAGAGTTAAAAATGTATTTTAATGGGCATAATTTGAGATTTTTTGTGGCTTTTGCCCTAAAATGGATATGTAATTCGGACTATTTATGATGAAAATAAGACATTAATTTTTTTTTTGTACAAGCTTGATGACATTATTAAGAATAAATTGTTTTTAATTAGGGTTATTTCTATAGTAGTTAAGCATATCATGTGGTTCTATTTTCAGTTTAATAACTGTCATTTCGTATGTTGGTTGGATAGATTTACCTTTTTGGGTCAAATTTTGGACTTCGAAGCTTATGAATTCATATCCTAATTAAATTCGAATGGTTACGATAATAGCACGTGAAAAATTTGATGGGCAATTGACTGATGGTAGAAAAATACCGTTAAACGTATTTTTATATGCGTTTATTTGTCTTCGTGTTATTGTCGGTAACTTTTATTATTTACATCGTTCTGGCTAGCCATTGAAATATATGACTATGCTGTTTATTTCATTCCTAGTTTAATAACTTTCTTAAATTTTGTGACTTAAATAACTTACATCATTAATCTTACTTATGATTACATAATGTTGGCTGTACTAAAGAAAATATATCATGTTTACAAGATTGAATCGCTTGTGAAAATACTTTATTCTTAGTTGAGTTTATACCACGAAAAAACGCATACCGATACACAACGTGTCATCTAGCTCGGTAATTTAACAGTAAAATTTTACGAAAACTAACGAAGGGTAAATTTGTCATAAGGGTCTTAGTTTGGAATTTTTTATAATAAAAAAATTAGTATGGATTAAATTTGTCGTAGCCATACTAGTTTGAAATCAAAATTGTCATATTTATATCGGTTTGAGTTCTTTTGTGGTATTATTAACCATTCTTAGTTTGATATATGTTGTTGGCTAGAGTAAATCATGTCGCTTATTTCCTTATTAGTTAGGTAGATTTGATTGAATTGAATAAAATAGTCATTTAAGATACCTGCTTATCCTAATATTTTTCCAATTTGAACTTAATAAACGATGTACATTAGGCAAATCAAATGCTTATCGATAAGGGAAGTTGTGCCTCGTGCGAGCAAACATTTTCTTAACTTCGGGTAATACGTAAATTGTTTTAAATTTTTTGTACTAGCGAATTGTGAAACCTCCCCAATTCTCATCTCTCTCGAGTGTGTGATGCGAGGACTCCGATGATTTAATCTCAAATCAACATCATGAGTTCCCTCTTACATGTCGATGGAGGAGCCCCCTGTTTATAAAGGGAAGGAGATGGGACTTTGTTTTTTTATTTTATTTTCTTGTTCCTGAACATGGTTGACTGATTTAAGATTTTCCATCTTAAATTTTAGATATTCCAATCTATTTCAAAATTTAACTTGGACAAAATGTTAACTTTATATATGTAAATAACTAGGCGCAGGATAATAAATTGATAGATTGAAACACGTGAACTTGTCTTATATTCTCTTACAATAAATAAATGGCTGGCTTATTCGGACTCAACCTGCCAATTATTAATGTGATAATTCCAACTGTATTTAGTATGATTGGGCGGGGCCTAGGTTGGATCGCCCGACCGTTGAGGTCATTCACCCGACAAAGACATGGCCATATTAAAAGAATTACAATTTTTATTTTATTTTATATGTTTTATCTTTTTTGGTGTCGAATATTGTTTTATTTGTTTTATATGTTGGCCAAGACTAAAATATTATAATTTTTGACGGCCACTGAAGCCGTTGTTAGTCGGCGCAACCTCGGAGAAGAGAGTCCTCCAATTCCAAAGTGAACTGCCAAACGGTATATATGCTCCGCCCTGTCCCGCACCCCACAACCCTACGGATCACTCTGGCGAAACAATGGGTGCCTCCACCGCCGAACCGACGCCGTCCTCCACGGCGGCTCTTCCGTCGACCGCCGACTCCGTCCCGCTCTCCCCCTCGTTTCAGGTAACCACTCGCTCACCCCCTCGTCGGCGGATGCGATCATCGGTTTTGTTTTCTTCTCTCTCCTTTTGATACCGTGTCGTGGGTTGGCCGCCCAGGAGAAGAATCAGTCCGCGCAATGTTGGGTTGTTTAGTCTTTGTTTCGCGATTTCGCTGGTCTTGCTTTCACTAATTCGCTCGCGCAAGTTTGTCTTGTGGACTGTGTGGTGGTTGAGTCCAAGGTTTCAAAACCGTTCGCTAGGTTTTGCTTTGTCTGGGAAGTAATGCTAATGCATGCGTTGTTTAAAGGGAAGGTTAAAAATCTAGGCGATTGATGACCTGAACAGTGTCGATTGTCTGGAGCTCCAGTTCGGCGGCAAAGTTGTCTTGTTTTTGTGCGTTGAATCGTGAACGCCCCGTAAAGTAGAACTTTTGAAAATGACAATCCGTATCTCAAAAGGAAGGGAGAAGCAGGGAGAATGTATAACTAAATACGTGCTCCCGAATCACGTCTCCAATTGGCAAGGGGATAAAGGAAACTTAAGTAAATGTTCTGTGATTTTTCAAATGGCCGGCTCCTTCTAGGAGTTGTGCACCTTTGGAGATTCTCCTATTTTCCCCTTCAAATTCATGCATGAGTCTGCATTTAGGGAACTTAATGTGTTTCATTGCGTTAACATAAGCAGAAGAGGATAGGAAAACTTGCTGACATGGTTCTGGCAAATCTTGCCAAGTTTGGCCCTCCCAATGGAGCGCCTGCATTCCATTCCCGAAACAGTGTCGAGAAGCAACTCAGCAAGCTATTCCCAACGTTCCAGACTCCTGATCACCCTACCTATGCCGTGGTATTTTCCTTTTTCTTTTTTCTCATTTACTGCTCTTCCGCATGCGGTCCTCCCAATTTGGAGCATCCTGCTTTCACGGGGTTTTCTTGCATATTTTCGGAAAACCTGCATTTTACATGATGTGCATCTGATTTGCGCAAGCATTTTGTCTAGATGATTCGCAGGGCAATTCAGTATCTAAATGAGGAAGGGGGTTCTAGTGAGGAATCGATATCTAAGTTCATTAAGGCAGAATATCAGGATTTGCCCTGGGGACATGCCAGCTTGTTGAGTCATCATCTAAAGAAGCTCAGTGAATGTGGGGATATTGTTTCTGCATCTGCGAACCGTTACGTTTTAACAGTTGATGACAACAATTTCTCGGTACCTGATAGAAGGGATAAAAGCAAGAGAAGCAGCTGGCTAAGGAGTGAGAGAAAAAAGTCACGCAAAAAGAAAGATTTGTTGTCTGAGAAAGAGAATGTTGGAGCTGGGGATAGAAGTAAGCAGCAAGGCTTAGTGATTCAAGTTACCAATCCTTTGAAGAAAGCTCTTCCATCAATTAGGGGGACTGAGGGCAAAAATCAATCGCAGCGTCAGCAAGTTCAGCTAAATAGACAACAGGAGCTGGATGTGATGAACGAAGGAAGAATAGGGGTTGGAGTGAATGAAGCACTACATGAAGCACATATCCAGGAATGCGAAAGAATTGAGATCTTGGAGAAAGCACTAGGGGGAGCCTTTCAAGCAATTGAAGAAGAAAAACGAGAGTGCCAACAATCCGTAGCAGTTCAGCTGAGAGAGGAACGTCCTCAACAGCATGAAATAACTGAAGTATCTAGACCTGCAGAGCAGGAAAATGAAGTAATTGAAAATCAAGCTCAATTGCGTGGGCAGCATGACAAAGATCATAGTCAGTCAATTGTTCACAAAGATGAACATGATAAAGATCATAGTCAATCAGTTGTTCACAACGATGAAGCTCAAAAACAAATTGATGTGGTTGTTGTGGAGCAGAATCCACAACATCAAACTCAGGATAACGAAGCCATGGAAGAAGACTATGCAGGAGACAACCTTGATGGGAAACTAGTCAAACAGGATAAAGTTGAAGTCAACAAGGAGCACGACCTACGAGATCAACAGTATGAGATTCTTGGCGTACAACTCCAGATGTTGGGAGAAGAAATAGCGGGGATGGAAGAGCTAACCAATCACCCAAGGCGACATATTGAATCGGCTGATGAAAATCTTTCCGCACAAGAAACATTAATTGAGTCAAGGAACAGAAGTACTGATGTTGGGTATGCTCTTTCCCCTTTATCTCCTCCTGTTCTCTTTTATCGCAGATTGACGAGCACTTAGGTGCTAAAAAGAGAACAGATGATGAAAGTATGGTAGCAAGATTGTCCACGTAATTGGTTGATATAAATCACAACTAGCAAAGTTCGATTGAGTGCGGGTGGAAGTTTGAGATATTACCATTTTTGTCTATTTTGTCGGGATGTTTTACAATCTTCATCTTAACAACGTGCGGACATTTAGGAAACTTTTTGGGTAAGATTGTAAACTTTCATCCCATTATTATATAATGGTCTGATGATAATCCAGTGACTGATTTTTTTCCCTTGATAATATAGCATGGTGCAGGAGCAGCTACACGAGAAACAAGGGGAGATTCTATCTATTGTGGTCAGACCGGATCCACTTCCTAGTACTCCTACTTTTGAGGAAGTAGGTCCACCACATATTTCCAAGGTAAATATGCATGCTAATCTTTTCTAAACGTGATGTAGTCTTGCTTGTTTTCCTTTGATCCCTCTGTGTGAACTCTGCTGTTATAATTGCATCTTTGCTTCACTAATAATCAGGAGAAGTGTATAGAGCTGCTAAAGAGGAACAAAGAGATTGAGGATCGGCTCATGGCAATACTTGAATCTTGGAATGCAATGGAGGCTTTATCCCACATGCCTCGGCAGAATCTGCTGGTGGAAGGGAAGGATCATAAAGCAGGAGAGGGACAACTGTTGACAAGTGACGGTGGAGAAATAGAAATTTCCACACAGATGTGCCAGCAAGAAGGTACTCATACTCAATTGAAGGAACCAATATTCAATGTGAAGAAACAAGCGGAGTTTTCTAGTTCCAAGAGGTCCCCAGAAGTCGAAGCAGCAGTATTGCACGATCATTCTCTGAGGGAGACACAACAAAAGCTTTCCGACCATGGCTTAACCAGGTATATGTAGCTATTTTTTCTTGGTGCTTCCAAGTGTGCTATCAAATTTTGAGCAGCTCTTTGAGAAGCACCACACGATTTGGCTGTTTACAGATCATTGGAGGTTGAGCCAGAGGCACAAACAACTAATCTTATTGTGGACAAGTCTGCTGGATCAGGATCAATAACTACTGGTGCCTCTTTTGATGTGCCACTTGTGGATCTAGGGAAGGTTAAGAAGGTCCAAGAAACCGAAATTTCTGCTCCTAAATATCGCGCTGAAAGTTTTAGTCAGCAGAAGCCACCTGAGTCTCAGTCAGATGCTGCCATTTTTGCACGAGAGGATGCACAGGCTAATGAGCAAGCACAATTATTAGAACATTCAAATAAAGGAGAAACTTCACTGGTTACCTTGCCATTCAAAGAAGCACCTGCTTTGCCACATGTACCTGTGGATTTGGAGCATGGTGAGAGAAGCCAAACGTCATACCAGGTAAAATAATGACAGTCACGTTTCTGAGTTCTTCAGGCAAGCAAATTCACATTCATGTCATGCTTCCTGCAGCTAATAAATTGAATGGAAATGCTGGAAGAGTGAAAATCTCTCATCATAGGATAAGGTTCACTTGATTTTGAGATGAAATAATTCTCTGTTTTGCGTATCTGTTGCAGCTCGATGGGGAGAGGCAGCAAGAGCTTTCTGTTCAAGGCCATGCGATGTTGCTAGAAGCCGCTAAATCTATGCCTCCATGTCATACTCAACCCCAGAATCTTGGACAACAACAGCAAGCAAAACTCCAGCCTTGGGGACAAGGCTTCTTGAATGTCAAAGGAAATGGTGCTTCTGCCTTTAGGATGGAGTCAATATCACCACAGAGCAAGCAACAGAGTCCTGAGCGGCATAAATTCTTAGAATCCCAAACAAGTTCTGTATCTGCATTTGCGAGTGGACTGCCTACAGCAGTGCATCATGATCAGGTGCAGGATGAACTGCTACGGGGAAAATTCCCTCCTCGGGGTTGTAAGGTTCCTCCTTCCAAAGCATCTTCCCTCCCTTTAATTAATGAGCGAGAGAATGAGGCAAACAAGAATAGCAGGCCGATCAGGTGCTATGGCCTAGAGTTATTTGACCGTGAGGCAGTTGCTCCTTTCACATTCTTGCCAAAGTCCTTGCAGTCAGAGCAGAAGAGAAGAAGGCTTTTGCAGCAGAAGCCCCTACAATCTGGAAAGATGGCTACACCGCCTAAAATGTTACTCCTTCGGCATCAGCAGCCATGCGAGCTTAAGAGCATTGGAGACCGCTCGCAGCAAGATGAGCCAAAAATTCAAACTGGAGAACTGGAATCAAATCACCAGGTGTCCAAAATGAATTTGGGGATTCTGCATAAGTCAGTGTACGTTCCACAGCAACTTCCAACAAGTGGGAGGCACACTAAACGGCAAATGTTGCAACAACAATTATTGCTGTACAGGAACAAATTGCGACCTCGAATGTCCACGCCCACTGAAGACGATCCTGGCTTGGATAGTGTACCTGCAGATTTTTTGCCATTAAATCATGAGACTGCTGTCAATGCTGTTGTGCAACCGCAGATTGCGCAACAGGGACAACCGCAGCTTAAACGCCATGGGAGGCCTCCTCAAACCAAGCAGCAGGGACAACCGGAGATTAAACGTCTTGGGAGACCTCCTAAATTAAGATTAGATGAAGATGGAGTTCTCAGGACCTCCCCTTTAGATCAGCATCATGAACAATCGTGTGGTCCAGTCCGAGGGAGACCTTGTAAACGAAAAGCCGGCAATGCTACAAATGAAGGAGTCCTTCCTTCTTCCAAGCATGCACAGAAGCGGCATCTTGGAGGACCTCCTGAAGCAAAACCTGTTTTACATGCAGGACTTGTTGATCTGGCAGAAATTAATAAATCGCAGAGGTAATGTTCTTGTATGTTTAAATGTTGCGTTTCTAGTCATGATTTCAAGTTGCTGATGATCTCAGATTTGGCTGTCCTCTCGCTAAATCACATGTAGATTGCAAGCAACCATGGCAGGGAAAGTCTATTGACTGCCATGGCCACTACTTCGAAGTCAGTGGATGTAGTGCCTATCTGGTGCTTTTGGCCAACTGCTTGTGTGCTTTTTGTTGAGGTGCCAAATTGAATACTTGTGGTGATGCTCTGAGATACCTTGATGCATTAGGCACTAATCGGCAAATAGCTTAATTTGTTACTCACTAAAAGAAGCTTAATATCTTGTTGAAATCACCTGAAGGAATATCAAGCTTATATGAAGGCTGCATTAGAAATTTCCTTTGTCATTGCTCTCTGCACTGGACAATGATGCAGATCCTATGACCGAATTGCGATGAGTGTTGCAGATTCTATAGTATTTTGTCTTGTAATTGTGAATCTGTGATCAATAAGTTCTGTGCTTAATTATATCCACCAATCTTGGGAACTGATCTTTTGGATGTTTTGAGGTCGGCTTATTTCTTTTAATCCTTCAAAATAGAATTGCTTTGACATGATTTGTGCTTAGAAAATCTCTCATAGTCTTTCTCCACCGAAAACATGAGCTATGGGACTAGCAAGATCATAATATTCTTGTCGGTTGAGATCTGGCTGTTCCTTCGTCAGCATGTACACTAGTGTGACTAACTTATATTTGCAGCGAATAAGATCTGTGAAAGTGACGTGATTTTCTTGTTACTTCAGAGTCAAGCTTCCGTCTGGTGCTACAAATGGGCAGGTCGCGGATGGAGAAAGAATCAGGAATCCCCTTCCTGAGCTGGCATGCGCACCTCCACAAGTCCCGCGTGAAGGGGAACTCCCGACATTCGGTGCGTGGTGTCGTGGAACCAGTCAAGCAACCTCATGGGCCAGGTAGCGGCCAGCCCGGTGGTTACAAAAATCACCGTTCAGGCATGATGCTCCACCACCAGCCAGAAGGTCGATCTCAACACTCCTAGGAGGACTAGTCGAGGCACAGAGGACAAGATGCCGCAGCTGGCTGCTAAGGCCCGACAAGAGTGCTTTAAGTTAAAGGAATGTGTGTATAGATGTGGGAAATTTGCCTGTGCCATTGCCCTGATTTGTCTTATAAAGTCTGAAGCTGGCGGATGCACTTTTTGTTGGATCTCTTTGTTGGGGCGTTTTGCTGTGTGTATGGGAGGGCATCGGATTAGTCTTCTACATGTTGACTTAGCATGCTGTTAATTTACCATCAGGACTGACATCATTCTTGCTTGTTTTCAAGTTGTTCTGTTGCTATATCGGCGGAGAGCGTCAATGGGCGTCGGCACTTGGCATCGTGTCCATCTATTTGGCAGTGACGTCGCAAACTTGGAGTCCAAACGTAATGTTTAGTTGGATAAATTTACATGAGGGGTCTCTGCATCTCTGTCTTAGTTTTAGCTTAGAAAAAGGAGACACCTCTCAGTCAAGCCTGCCAAATTACTTGATTGTATAAGTCAAGCAAGTAAGATGATTTGATCGTGAACGTAAGAAGAAAAAGTACAATAAGTCCTGTTCGGAAGGTTATATAAATACGAAGATTATTTGGAAAGTGTAAAAAAAAAAGTATTAAATTTATTACATTTGTTTCAATTTAGTCTAAATCTTTTATCGGTGTTAATTCAGCCTAAAATTTTTTGCATTGATGACAATTGAGTCCTAAACTTTTTATCGGTACTAATGTAATTTTAAAACTTTTGCATTTGTACCAGTTGAGTTCTAAACATTTTGCATTTGTGTCAATTGAGTCATGACCCAAGTTGGTGACGTGGACGTCGGTAGTACTATGTGGCATGGCTGACGCTAACATGAATTTTTTTTTTTAAATTGTTTGATATATTGAATATTATTTTAAATTTTTAAATATTTTTTGTTTTTTGGCCAACCCTTGCCGGCTCCAATAAAAAAAAATAAATGCAAGAAAAATGATGCGGATGAAGTTGCGATCTACGAAATATTGCTTAATATTGTGTAATTTTCTATTTTTAGGTGTTTTTATAATTTTAGTGGTAATTTTGAGTTATATTGTTCAGAATCTTAGTAGAGTTAGGTTTAGCACCTCATATGAAAGGTATTTTTTGAGGTTTGAGACAGCAATAATATATTTTTTGATATTGAATTTTGAGATTTCTCTCCAAAGCAAGGTTTGCTTAATTATACTTGCTATACACTGCGTCAAAAAAAAGAATAAAAACAATAAAATATTAAAAATGTCATGCCATGTTGAACAATCGAAGTCCACACTAGCGATTTTCGATCAAAATTGGCTAAATTGACTCAATTGGCATAAATACAAAAGATTTATGACTCAGTTGGCACAATGGCAAAACTTTTAGGATTGATTGATACCAACAAAAGATTTAAGAATGAATTGACACCAATACAATAAATTGAGTACTTTTTTTTGTCACTTTACTACATAACATGTGGCTTTCACATTCAAATGTGGCTTTCACATTCTTCTATTTTTTTTAATCTCAAAAGAAAAAAAGGGGAGCCAAAAAAATTAGAAGAGATGATTATTGGTCCGCGTGATAATCATTCTAGTTGTTTGATTTTTTTTTCGCTCGAATAAAAAAACAAGATGATAACTGGTTTCGTAATTCAAATGATTATGATTCTGTCATCTGAATTAGTTTTAGAAAATCAAAATCAGTTTTTGAAAAATCATAACCACTTTTGAAATTAACTCGAATAACATTTTTCTAAGTCCTTAGGGCTTCGTTAGGATTTTATGATATGATTCATCAATGTCATGTTTCGTAGTTGTGCACTTGATTTCATTGATTGTGATTTGCGTAAGTTTATGTGCCTTAGACTTAGCCTAGTTTTAGAAAATTCTGAAAAAAGATAGAATAACCAGTGTGAACACTTAACAAGATCTCCTTCTTAAGGTTTTGATGAATAAAGACCAAGGTTTGATTTTCTTGAATAAAAAACGCATACCAATGTAGGATAGTGCAGTGCATTTTCCTTGCAAAAATGAGAGTGTCGCTCATGTTGGTTATTTGCTCGCTCAAAAGAATTGGATAAAATCTTACGATAAATTGCGAAAATGACTTATGATGATTCTTTGTATTTATTTTTATGTTTCAATATGCAATATATTATATAAGAGAATCAATATGAATTAATTTTCAATTAATTCGAAATGTAGGATGAAATTTTACAAAGTAACTACATAATTATTTGACTTAAACGACAAAAATTGAAAAGAATGATTATTTCCGGGAATAGAAATTATGTGCATTTACCAAACATATTTTTATTTATGTTCTAGGAACAAAAATTTTATGATGAACACGTTCCGATTCTCTAAAACTTATCTAGGGAACAGAATCAAGAAAAAGTCATTTTAATCATAATTATTTTTTCAAATCAGAATGGTTGTCATGCATGTATTCCTCCTTGAATTCCGTGAGCATTAAGAACATCAATTAGCGTCTAAAACGAAGTCATTCAATTCCAACGGGCCAGCTTCGGCCTAAGCTCTTGGAAAATATTGGGCCCGAATGGTCAAGCAGGACTCGAGATCGGGCCTAAAAGGCCACGTGTGAGCCAGTTATATAAACCAAAGGCTTAAAGGTTAAAAAAATGGCAACTCGGGCCTTAAGAAGCCCAAAGGCTAAAGCCCGAAAGAGGAACGGTCCCTCAGAAACCCTAGTATATAAAGAGGCTCCACTTCCTCTTCACCATTTCACAGCCTCGCACAGCAACCCCCACAAGCCACCGAGTCCTTAATCCGACGAGATGGGTCGCGTCATCCGCGCGCAGCGTAAGGGTGCTGGCTCCGTCTTCAAGTCCCACACCCACCACCGGAAGGGCCCGGCCAGGTTCCGGAGCCTCGACTTCGGCGAGCGCAACGGGTACCTCAAGGGCGTCGTCACGGAGATCGTCCACGACCCCGGCCGTGGCGCGCCCCTGGCCCGCGTCTCCTTCCGCCACCCCTTCCGCTACAAGAAGCAGAAGGAGCTCTTCGTCGCCGCCGAGGGCATGTACACCGGACAATTCGTGTACTGCGGCAAGAAGGCCACCCTGGTGGTCGGCAACGTGCTGCCCCTCCGGTCGATCCCCGAGGGAGCCGTCGTGTGCAATGTCGAGCATCATGTTGGGGACCGCGGGGTTTTCGCAAGGGCTTCCGGCGACTACGCGGTTGTCATCAGTCACAATCCTGATAATGACACCTCTAGGTAATTTCTTGTTCTGGTGTGCTTCATCAAATGTGATGTGGTCTGCTCATTTTATGGAGTCGGGATCTTGTGAAATTCATTTGGCTGTGTATGCTGGTGGGTTACTTTGTTATTGAGCTTTGTGAATATCGATTGCAATTAGCTTTTCCTGTTGTCGGTGAGCTCATTTTGATGTCGTGTACAGTTGTGTCTGAGTTTACTTGCTCGGTTCTGGCCATTTTGGTGGCTTTCGAGTTTTTTTAGGCATGGTTTTGATGGTTTTGGCTTGGTTTACACTTGCTTCGTTGTGATTATGCTCGAATTTTTCATTGTCTTTGTCGAATTGTGGTGGCTTAAACGTATTTATTCGCAAGTTGATGAATTCGTAACTGTAAGGCCACTGAGTTAGTGGTTTCGGTGCTGCTCTGGTGCAACATGTCTCGGTCCCGTCTATGGTATCATCACTCGCACCCATATGCTGTAAGGAATAGATTTCTGAATTGCTTAATTTGTTGTAGTAGTTATCTGAAAGGGCCTTTGATTTTCAATATGAATTTGTTTGGTTGTTATTATTTCTCGATGAGTGAAGCCGATCTGATGTTGTCTTGTTTCTATCTTGTATTTGTGACTGAAATTTTTTTGTTCTTCATCATAACCACTGGTTGGTCTGGTTATGTGGCCATTGTTGTTCATTTTGTTTGCATGTTTTATCTCATCATATAATCCAGATGGTTCAGGCATTGAATTAATTTGACAGACAAAAACTAATTTGAGGAACTTGCTTGACTGTCATAGAACTAAACTCATACTTGGTTTTGAATATTTGCCCATTGGCTTTCATGTTCCACGATTAGCGATTATGCAAGATTAATTGTATTTATCTGGTTCTATGAACTTTAGATTTGGTCCAACTGAGATGATATGTGCACACAAAATCCGGTGGTCTCTTGCTCCACTGAGAACATTGCAACAGAACTAACAAAACCACAATGTTCTTGTTGTTTCATATTTTGCTGTGCTGCAACATATCCACCAGAGAGTGCCAAACTGAGTTCACTATGATTTTAAGCTGTGTGAAGTGACCTGCTGTTTTATGTTTCAGAATCAAGCTTCCATCCGGGTCTAAGAAAATTGTGCCGAGTGGCTGCCGAGCAATGATCGGGCAGGTTGCGGGTGGAGGAAGAACTGAGAAGCCCCTTCTCAAGGCTGGCAACGCCTACCACAAGTTCCGAGTGAAGAGGAACTGCTGGCCGAAGGTGCGTGGTGTGGCCATGAACCCTGTTGAGCATCCTCACGGAGGTGGTAACCACCAGCACATTGGTCACGCGAGCACGGTCAGGCGTGACGCCCCACCTGGCCAGAAGGTTGGCCTCATCGCTGCTCGGAGGACCGGTCGGCTCAGAGGCCAAGCCGCCGCAACCGCTGCCAAGGCCGATAAGACTACTTGAAGAGATATTTCTGTTTATCTTTACTTGGTTTCTGATGGTACTCGGGTTTTTGGTATTCTACAATTTCAGTTCTGAGAATATGTAGATGCATTTTGTAGTCGAAGTTTTGCTCTGGTTTAATGTATCGGGTAGTCCTTTAAGTGCTAATTGCTATGAGGTGTCACATTGCCTTATGCTGAGTTTTTCCCCCTTGAGGCCGAGCTCCATTTGAGATTTAAGTGAAGTGACTCGAATTTCATCTCTACATGTGAATGGCCCTCCAGTATTTTTGTGAATACTTAGTTTATTATCTGACTATACATATCTCGCAATCATTCATCTTTTTCGGGTTAGTTAGATATCGACCCATTTGAGCATATGGCTATGTATATACATTGCCATTTTGAACCGTGTGCCCGGAGATAACCCGTTGACCGACTTGGAACCGTCTCGTTGATCAGACCCGTATTTTCTGAAGCTAGCATTTTGATCGACTTGGAACCGTCCCGTTGATCAGACTCATGGTTTTGAATTGGTTTCGAAACGCCATTTAAAAAATGATTTATTTATAATTCTTAATTTATATATTTATTTTATTATTTTAAAAATAAAATTAAAAATTCGGAATATGGAATTGGCCCAGAATCGGAACCGATCCCTTAAGGGTCCCTTAAAGGCTGGTTTCGGTTCCCCTTTTTGGTGGAATCGGCTACGTCTAGCAATGGATAATCACTCAAATTTTCATACTCGCGTGGTCGGTGTCAAACTAGTAAGTAATAACAGATAAAATAGTAAATCACGGGTTTGATATTATTTATTATTTCGTCATAGGCTACTTTTATTATTGTTCTACTAATAAACATATGCTTTGATTGAAAATTCCATGTAAAATTAACTTGGAAATATATTTCGAGTTTGTTTTATAATATAAAGATTGGGTAATCCGATTACCCGAAAAAAAATTCCTGGTTAAGTTTGGCAACGTGGTGAAAAAAAAAAAGGTGTGAAAACGGCTTAAAATATGAGAATAAGGAAAAAAAGAAAAGAAAAGAGGAATGTTTGGAAACGAGCAGATCCATAACCCGATCCAATCAATTCCTCCTCCTCCTCGCGGACGCTTCCCGCTGCACACCATGGAAGAGCTCTCGCGACCGCTCTCCGTGACCCGCTCGATCCGTCTCTCGAGAAGCGCCACTCTCTCTCTACCCAATCTCTCGGCCCTCGTCGTCGTCGTCCTAGCTTCGTTCCTCGGCAACGCCCAGTCCATCAGGTTTCCGAATCGGATCCCCGACCCGGCCTCCGGCTCTCCGGGCCAGCCCTTCAGGACCGCCGTCTTCGCTCACGGAAGCTTCTGGAGATCCGAAGCCGTCTTCGGCTGCCTCGACGGCGTCGTCCGGACCGCCGTCGGTTACGCCGGCGGTTCGAAGCCCAATCCCGAATACCGGAGCTTGCGCGATCACGCTGAATGCGTTCAGGTAGTTTTCTCTGTGAATTTTTTATTCGGTTTTATGTCATGGAGCTCTTACGAGAAGATTCCGTGTGGTTGCAATTGAATAGGAGACGAGAAACGTTGGGATTGTGCAGGTCAAAAGCTGATACTACTATTACTATAGACTCGACATGTAGTTTGCAGCGATTTGAAATTCTTAGCTATCAGTTGTCAACTAGTTTGGATGCGCTTGTCCTTGTTTCTTCCAGTTTCAGAATCCTGCCCTTCACATTTTTGTTTCGTTGCACCTCCACTAGCGTGACGGTTAGAATTTCTTCCTGAGAATTTAGGACACTATTCGTGTAGTCATTCAGGTCTTAAGCATCGGATGCCACTGCCAGGCGGTATTTTCAGCTTTAATTCGCTAAAACCGCGGAGTTTTGAGTCTGTGAAAACGGTGAAATATTGCATGATGGTTGCTTGTGATCAATCGAATGACATGTTTATGGAATAAGGGTGTTCTTATCAGTCTCTGAGAGTCTGGTTGATAAAGGGGTTGACTTAAGACCTAGAAAAAGGTAATATTGAATATTTGATCCTGTAAGTTTGCATTTTCGTTATTCGTGATTTGCAAATGAAGTGAAAGTTGCTGGATTAATTTTTCGCTTTCCTCTGAGGATCAGTGTGACTCATGCATGTTACTCATTTGGATTGATACATCTTGGGGACGCTAATATTTCTTTAAAGGAGGCCAGGGGGCTCGTCAAAGTTACTTGTCTGAATGCCAGGTGTATACTAAATCCTATCACTAGTCCTCCTTAAACGATGAAAATTTTGTTGGAGACAGAGGGCATATGAGAGGTTAGGATTTGAGCAAGCAGAAGCAGATTTTGGATGTAAACCCTGTTAGCAGGAAGGGTTAAATCAGGATTCAAACAGAGACTGTCAAATGAAGACATTGTCTTCACTCTCCCCTTTCTTTTTTGTCCTGTCGCTTTCCTCTGAGGATCAGTGTGACTTTTGCATGTTACTCATTTGGATCGATACATCTTGGGGCCACTAATATTTCTTTAAAGGAGGCCAGGGGGCTCGTCAAAGTTACTTGTCTGAATGCCAGGTGCATACTAAATCCTGTCACTAGTCCTCCTTAAACGATAAAAATTTTGTTGGAGACAGAGTGCATATGAGAGGTTAGGATTTGAGCAAGCAGAAGCAGATTTTGGATGTAAACCCTGTTAGCAAGAAGGGTTAAATCAGGATTCAAACAGAGACTGTCAAATGAAAACATTGTCTTCACTCTCCCCTTTCTTTTTTGTCCTGTCGCATTTCTTTTTCCTTTTGGGGAGGGGGAAAGAGGAGGATTTTGGCAAGAGAGTTCCATCTATTAATATACTCTCTTTTGAGTAAGAGAGTTTCTAAGCTTCAGTATGTCCACGGTTTTTGGTTCTTTCCTGATGGGAACTTCATCATCTTTTGATTACATGAAGATTGCTAGTTGGTATTGATATTTGCTCGCGCTTTGATGTTTTTTTGAATGCTGCTCCACAGGTGGAATATGATCCTAGATTGATTAGTTACAGGAAGCTTTTGGATGTCTTTTGGTCTAGTCATGATTCAAGGCAAGTTCTTGGGCAAGGTCCAGATGTTGGTAACCAGTACAGGTGACAGCAATTATTTGCATGGACAGTTTTCCTGTTTATCAGAATTAGGATATGTGGTCTGTTGCTTTGTGTCTACCTAATATTTATGGATGGATTTGTTGTGTTGTCAGGTCAATTATCTTCACAAATGGAACTGAAGAGTCCAGACTAGCAGCCCTCAGCAAAGAAAGAGAGCAAACCAAGTCCAAGAGCAGTGTTGTCACTACTCAAATTCAACATCTTGAAACATTTTATCCTGCAGAGCCTGAACATCAGGTTAAGTATTTCGGAACCGCTTGATCACTACTTGAAAATGTACCTATCTGACAATTGAATCCACCAGAGTTATCTTAATCGAAAGAGGTCAGACCATTTATTTGGTGATTGTCAAGGTGGTGTGTCTGAATCCGTATTTCTTTATTTGCACCTGTCTATGTCTGTTATTACATTGAAAACTGTGTCCACCCCTAACCTTCCTCGGCTCCTCTGCAATCTGTTACAGCTCTTCTAGTTCTTTAGTTTGGTTTCCCGTAGCAATTCCAATGCAATTTTTGCAGACATCCCTGAAATCTTCAGTTCTGTTGCTTGAGAAATGCATGCTGGTAACAATGAACTGGAAATAATGTCTTCTCCCCAGCATTTCTGAGAAGAATTCCCATTCCATGAAAATGTGCAGAAATTCGAGCTCAAGCGAAATCCCCTCCTTCTCCAGCTGATGGGAAACCTGCCTGAAGAGGAACTTCAGAAATCACGTTTGGCTGCGAAAATGAACAGTTTTGCAGCTGAGCTTTGCCCACCTCACATTCAGAAGCAGATCGACGCGAAGATCGGTGATATCATCAGAAAAAGTTGGCCTGTCTTGAAAAATGTGTAGTTCTGAGCTTAAAGAGGATAGTAATTATTTCGAACGATGCACCTGGAGCTGGAAATCCAAGTTTTTTGAGAGGAAATCAGATGGAATTTGATGACATGCAACTGTAATTGTCCTGTAGATGTCACCACCTTTTTTTGCACCTGCAAGATGTTTATCTGATCCCCTGTAGTACGTCAGTGGCACTTCTGGCAAAGATGGTCGTCCTGCTGATCATGCTCTGTATTATTGGGGCCTTGCTTGTTTCTCTCTCTGCACTAATTAAAATCTCCATTTAATTTACGCATTACTACTTTATAATTTGTATTATAACTTACCATATGACGTGAATTAAGCTCTGTTCATTCGTTTGGCGGCGAAAAATAGGTGTCTCTGAAAAATATTTTTCAAGAAGACATTTCTTAGGAAAACGACAATATTTTTCAGTGTCCAGCTAAAACTTTTTTCAATGTTCAGCTAAAACTTAAAAAATGAAGTGGAAAATATTTTTTGCATTTTGGTATGAGAGGTCAGTCCTCCGTGCACTCTTTTTAATATATATATTTTTTTATTTTTATTGTTATTACAGTTGATTTTTTTTTCTTTTCCTTTCTTCTTGTCAGTCGCAAATGGGCTTGAGCCTCGAGCTCGCCATCCTATGTGAGCCAGAACTTGTTTGGATTTGGCGAGTTCGAGGGTCACTGGCCTTAGTTATCGGTTGTCGTAATGGTCGGCGCTCATTGAAAAGTAAAGAAAGAAAATAAAAAATAAAAGATATTATTAAAAAAATCGATTAAAAAAAAGAAAAAAATGTTAATGAGTGGATGGAGGGTAGATGAGAGAAAAAATAAATAATTCTTTTATGGGTGGAAAATATTTTTCTTGACTCGTACATTTTTCGAGAATTGAACGCCAAAAGATTTCAGAAGATCTTTATTTAAGAGTTGTTTTCTATGAAATGAACCGAAACTTTAACTTCTCTTTATTTTCCATGTCTTGAAATTAAGCCGGTTAATAGAGAGAGTTTGAAACATAGTTGAGAAAAAGTAAAACGGAAAACTTAAAAATCAAAATCACCAAATAATTAATATAAAGTTTGAAAGATAGCTTATTGAATTAATCAGAGAAAAAAAATACTATGATACCTAAAAAACATTAACATAACTGATAAAAGTGTCTTTTTATCTCTTCAATTACATCATGTCATATATTAAGATAATTCAAAGTATGCACACAGCTATCTTCTCCGAATTAACTGTTCCATTAGGAAAATAATTTAATCCGACGGCGGTGTTCGTAAACATACTAATGATCTTATTAAGATCTGAAATGGCATAATCCTACTTAACACACATGAATTAACTGCGGATGCGAGGCATTTACTTACACCCAAGTTATTGATTATCAAGCTAATAAAGGATAAATCATTTTAAATGACGTGTCTATAGAAAAAAAAATTTAAATAAAAAACTCATCATTTAAATTCTCACGAGACGCCCCACATAAAGCCCACGCCCGATTCCTCGACTCTCCTTCTCCACCGAGCTCAACAGCACTCGGAACTCAACGCAGTGAGAGGCGGAACGAGGTCGCCCCGTCTTCAGCTGCCAAGATAGAGTCCGCCGATCGGAAGAGGAAGAGACCGTCGTCAACCTCATCGGCCGATCCAGCCGCAGCCAAATCCGGCAGCCTCAGGGACAAGCACAGGGCGAAGGCCAAGATGTCGTCGGCGAATCAGGTTCGCGCGTCGCACATCCTCATCAAGCACGAGGGCTCCCGGAGGAAGGCCTCGTGGAAGGATCCCGAGGGCAGGGTCATCCGCAGCACCACCCGCGAGAGCGCCGTCTCGCAGCTCAAGGCCCTCAGGGAGGACATCGTCTCCGGCAAGGCCAAGTTCGAGGACCTCGCCTCTCGCTTCTCCGACTGCAGCTCTGCCAAGCGCGGCGGCGATCTCGGTTAGTTCCATCTGACCTCGCGCTTGTGATTGTTGCCCCCCTCAGTTCCTATCATGATTCCCTTTTGTGTGCTTTATCTTTGTCCTTTCGTTTAATTGCTTGCTTTGGCTCGTCGAAGATTGGAGATGGCTCTATTGTTGATGTTGTTGAATGTGCATCTGCTCATTTGACGTACTCTGCCTTCTATAACGTTTCTGTCTGAGAAATCTAACGGACTTTAGCCGAATTTGTGAAGCTGGAAGTTAGATGAGTTTAACTTTATTCATGTACGTGAAAAAATTTGATCTTGATTTGATTTGGAATAAGAGTTATGTAGCTGGAATGAATGAAATATGGGGATGTTTAGTTAAATCTGTTGTACAGTTTTTGCCTTGTGAAGACGTTACTTTGGAGCTTTAGTGTCTCTATCTTTGATGTCAGATGTGCATCAATAGGCTTGATTAAGTTCTATCACTACCTAGCCTTTTTGTTTTTGTCAAATGCATGCTTTAGTGGAGTTGTCCGTGGGCATCAGTAGTTAAATCACCGGAGAATAGTCTACGCTGTCTCATGGAAAAAGACATCATGATTTGAGTGAGCGTGGCAGATCCGAATTCATGATTGCAGTTTTGCACAGATAGCAAATATCACTAATCCTTCCCGACGATTGTTATTGCAGCTCGCAGGCATGGCGTGTTAACTCTCCAATTTCGAAAATCGCAGAAGAATGCATCGCCTCTTTGAAATTGAAACTACACGAACCAAAAAAAAAAAAAAAATTCTAATCTGCTTCTATTAGCTATATTTTCAGAATTGTTTTCCTATATCAAACAATTTTCAGAATACTTTTCTCATGCTATTACACGTCTGGAATGTTCTTGTATTGTCAAGGAATTCAGATAGAAGTTCATTAGCTGAATGAGTTATCTTTCCATCTTTTTTTAAATCATTGTCTGTCAATAGACCTTCATAGACAAGATCGTGTTAGGTATATGTTTGAGAGAAGAACGAATATGGTGTGCTGCCTAGGTCCCCTGTGATATGAGGAAAAATCTTCCAGTGAAGGGAATGCAAAAAATTCAACAGCCCCTGGAGGGAGCTTCTTACTTTGTTGGAGTGTGGCTGTTAAAGGGCTTTGGTTTTGCATTGAAGTAAAATAAAGATGGTATAAAATTCATAAAGAGAAGGAAAGAGCTTATTCAAATACTGCCTTTACAATCTTTTTTGGACTTTCTGGAAGGAATGTTACATTTCAGCTTTTCAACGTAACTTGAACTCCAGGATAGATGGGGTTCATATGCTGTTGTAACTTTATGAGACTGCTTCATGATTTATTCCAAGCTAGAAGCTTTCTAATGTAAGTTGGATTTGCTTGATATACCCCAGTATAAATGGGGTTCATATGCTGACTTAGCTTTAAAGACAACCTCATGATCTTTTCCCTGCTAAGATGCATTTCCATTATATACACCCTGCAATGGATCATTTTCCCAGATGATTTGGCTCCCTTGGCTCTATTCATGAAGTTTCCTTTACTGAAGTAACAATGCTGTTTCTCTAATCAGGTCTAAATGCATCTTAGAGGGACAAGAAAAGTTCCTTGATGAAGGCGACAAAAAATATTAATGTGTGATGCACGGACATGCTTTGTATTCCCCAACCTATTTCTTCTGTAACTTCAAGCCTCATCTTCCTTGTTCCTATAACAACACCTTAAATGGTGAATTTGAGAAATTTCTTGGTTGCTGTTTGGCCTTTTCAACGATTCTTCCATTTGATTAGCTTTTCTGGGAAAGAAGTCCAAGTTGTGCTGTGGGGTTTGCACAATATATGGAGTACCTGGAATAGTTTTGGTTGGCATCTATTTGATTTATATCAACTGTTGGGGACGGTGTAAAAACATGGATCTGTTACTTGGACTAGTTTTCGGCTTGGCCGTGATCGGTATTTAGTGTTGGGGGCAGCCTATTAAAAGATGAATGTGTTCTTGTACAAAATCAATGTGATGCCAACAAGAATACAGAATGCGAAGAAACATAAGATTAATGGGGTTCAATTGCACCTGTCTTATTCTCCCCAACAAATAAGTGATTGTGCCAATAAAATCCTCCTGTAGAAGAATGTCGTATGGATTAAAAAAAATCCCGTCTTGGAGAACAAGAAAACACCAGTTTTAACTATGAGAGGACGCCAATGTACAAACTACAAATAGTTTCACCAAGTTAAACCAAACATCTGCACTCTTGTCAAACTGTTAAAAACCACCCTCCCACAACTCTTGTTTCCAAGTAATTGCCAGTCTCAATCCTTTGTATTTTCAAAGGTTGATTAGCACGCTTTCTTCAATAAGGAAGTTAACTGACTTTTATATCAGGGTATCATGTATTTTCTTCATGAAAAGAATATCATTAATTACAAATATGAACAAACACGATACAAAGTGTTATCCAATTGACCCTTCCTAGACTCCCCAACACTCGTAACAAGAGAAAAGACATGGTTTGAATGGCTTGAAATGGATTGCTGTGTTCTATAGTTTCGTTCTTATGGGGAGATATACAGCGTGGGGGGATGGTGAGACTTGAAACTGGGCTTACTTGTGCCTGTGGAAGACACCAGAGAAAAGACTTGTTTTTTTTTTTGTGCTCTTCTATTAATGGAAGGAACTAATTGGAGAATCCCATCTCGCTCTAACAGTACTAAGCAGTGTTGAGCATTCTTCTGAATAGAAACAGTGTTCCCATCTTTTTTGTTATCCTAAGGAGCTGATGTACTGGATGTTTGAAATGGCTGCACTTCCTTGTTCTGTTTTGGGTGGCAAGAAACTGAGATCCCCACTCTTACTTAAAAATGAAAAGGGATGCATACATAAGTCGAGAACTGCATTAAATTGACGGCTCCTTGGTACTTTATCAAGAGCTTGACCCGTGTGGTTTGGACAGGACGATATGTGTACGAGTTTTATACCAATATTCAGTCTTAAGAAATCGGAGTGGACAATGTCCTCAGTATTTTCCAGAAACGTCGAGACATTTTATTCCCGCTTTTCTTTCTTTTGACTTTACTTTCTTATTGATGTGCATTCACGGTTGTGTTTAACATGCCTCAATTAACATTTTCTTGTGGTAAAAACATTCTGCAGCTTCATGTGAAGTAAATTAGGTTTACATTTCTGGCTTTGCACTGTCAGACTTCTACCTTTACCAATAACGAAAAGGAGAAAATGGCAACGGGAATGAAAGGCTGTGTGTGTGATGCTTTTCAGCATGTAGCATGACAATAATCACTATATAATCTCACTAGCTCTTAATACTGCTGCAGGTACTTTTGGGCGAGGCCAGATGCAGAAACCTTTTGAGGAAGCAACTTATGCTCTCAAGGTCGGCGAGATTAGCGACATTGTCGATACCGACAGTGGGGTTCACATCATAATGAGGACCGGCTAAAACATAGTTGGAGTGCAGGGAGTATAAAGTATATTTGCTTGGGATTCTGGTCGATATGGTATTTGACTATTTGGAGTATGTTGCCATGATTTACCCGTTCCATGCCTCCTCTATGAAATTGCAATTGCATAACCTGTTCTGAGGAAACATTCGCCCGTCATAAACTTTTGGATGTTTGTTCGGTTGTTTCTCGTGATAAGAGTGATAAGTTTTCTCGAGCGGACTTGGTTTTTGCGCCCTTCTTTAATTCTAACGGTCTTATTGTTGGCTCATGTTGGTTTCGCAAGACGAAAAGAGAGACCATTACGATTGATCGCATGAGCCGCAGCGAGGCATAATGAGTACCGTGTTGTTGTTGGAAGACGGGAAGAAAATGTGGAAAATGCGATCGACGGTGCTTCATCTTATGAGCTCAGGGCAAGTCCTGAAATGGAGGTACCTTGGGCGCACGTCGTTTGCTTGCTTGGTTTGTTTATATTTAGCCCCGACACATCTGCAATAGAGGAACTCGACTAAAAAGAGAAGTTGGAAGATTAAATTATGCAAATCAATTCAGTTAGACGACGAAGTCTGAGATTATCCCTTTAACAAAGAAACCAACGTGGGGGTGACCCGTACGGCGGCCACACGACATTTAAGGTCATCACTTAATCGTCGACTGTAATTTGCAAATGTAGAAACGCCTGCCGTTTCCACTGCGATTATCGCACCGGAAATTTACTTTAGCAAATGAATATTCAAGCAGGGTTGTAAAGACCTTTTCTCGTCTTCCAAGCGAGATAAACGGGAGATTTATAGATGAATACAGAGAAAGCCATCCTTACGAAGTCATCTACTTCAGCTGAAGTATCAGATTTGAATCAAGGGCTGCACCTTGCGCTATCACATTCACATCACGCCTCGCAAATCTTGTGCCGCTTTGGCTTTGGCTGGCTCAGCTTTGAAAAACCCGGCAAATCTTAGTCTTTCATGTGCGGATTCTTGTGCACAATCAGTCAAAAGTGTACCGAGTTGGTCTCTGGAAACGAAGCGACCGGAACCTTTGAGCAGTTCTAAGTGGGGCCAGCCGACATTCGTCAAACGAGAGCTTCTTACCGGGTCGTGTGCTACGGCCAGAGGAGCATTGCAGGTTGCATCTAATGAACGACGACGACGGCACGGAGTTATTCAAGTTCGCCTGCTTTTCCGACTTCATCTTGAACACTTCGCTTGAGAAGCCAATGCTCCTACAGCATGATGCTTAGCAAACCCAACAGGAGTCGAAGCCGCGCAGCATTCGGTCAAATCCTTCACTGCGCATGCTACGCCAGCTCACGATGTTATTTTTTTTTTTTATAAAGAAACTCCACACTTTCCTGAGATCTTCTTAACCATCCGAAAGAAATGGAAGGCGCGTGTAACATGTATCAACGCGTGTTCTTACAAATGTTAGGAAATTTCGTCGGAAATGGAAAATGGGATGAAAAATGAAATCAGACTTTGATGCGTGTAATCAATCTCTTTAAGGATTTATTTGCCCCACAACATTACTAATGATTTTCGATAAATATCTTTCAGGATACAACAAATTTTCAACGAGAATAACAGATATCAATTTTGATATTTCTCCAGGATCTCTCTAGGAAATAATTGGAAACAAAGGCTGTATTTATCTTGTGTTCAAAGAATGAAAATTGAAAGAAGAAGTGAAGATAATTCTGAAAATGAACAGAACACTAGAATATATAATGAGAACGAACACACCTTTTCGCGTCCGAAAAGTAGTTAATTCTCATGCAACTTTTCGTGTCCAAACAGTTTATTCAATCATACATTTTTATGTATGAATTGGTAATTATTTTCGAAGAGATACAACCTTTCCAATGTTAGAAAATAACCGTTGATTGAATAAACGTAAACTTTCAAAGGTCGTCAGAATACTTCGTGAACAATCGCATTGTTTCACTAGAAAATAATGATAATTGTTGATTTGTGCCAAATTTAGTTCATGTACGCACTCACATCCTTTCGATGTGGGACAAGACACCTCTTAGTTTGTTTTTATAAACAAACTACTAACAATCCCCCACTTTGTTTGTAATAACGAAATTACAAAACAAAAATTCTTAGAAAATTACAGCTAACATTTCCATGAGACTAATATACATACATAAAGGTCTACTTCGAGTTAAACTTTTATTTAGTGTAAGTATCTCAAAATTCTATTAAAATTACAAGTAACTTGGTTTTAAACTTGTTACTCTATGTAATAGAATCGGATATACTGTACATATATTAATCTCTTGTTTCAGCGAGAAGTTTATATTTGCTCAGCACTATTATGGTCTTGTGCTTGTACCTGTTTCATGAGATCTCTAGAAAGCAACCCTAACTTTCGTAAGAAGCGTCATCACTTCTAAGCCCATATATGTGAAGTATTATCACGTGTTTCTGTTACTAATAAACACGTTACTAAATCATATTATACTTCATTAAGAGTATAACTCAACCTCTAAACGTAACAGACGATACTGGCTTCTCATGTCCAAGCTAACGTTAGTATCAAACAATCACCATCAGTAACTTGTTTTTACCAACAATCACTCTCGGTAACTTGTTTTTACCCTTTAAACCTTATAACTAGTGATGTGCTAGTATCAGGTCGGGTTATCATTACTAGTGATTTTAAGTAAATGGTTTCAGCCTATTTTCTTATAAAGTCACCTTTACCACATCTCTTGGTAAAGCCTTTGTAAAGATATCAACCAAATTTTTTGCTTGACCTTAAATAAACAATTGTTATGGTACCCTCTTGAATCAATCGTCTCATGCACTTATGCTTTAGGTTAATAAGTCTAGACTTTTTATTATACGCGCTACTATAAGCTCTTGCCAAAGTAACTTGATTGTCACAATGAATAGAAATAAGAGGCACAAGACTAGGCGATAATTTCATATCTAATAACAAATTTCTAATCCACTCAGCCTCTTTTTCAGTTGCCTTTAAAGCAATGAATTTCTCTTCCATCATTGAGTAATTGCACTTATTTTTGCTTGTTTATCCAAAATACATCACATCTCCCTAATGTGAAGATCTATATATAAGTGGAATGTCTATCTCCCATACTCGTAATCCAACTAATATCGATGTATCCTTCTAATACAACCGGATAATTATTATAGAATAGTCACAAATCACAAATCTTTTAGTTCTCTTAACTAAAACTTTGTGACGACATTACCGTGTTCTATATTTGGATTACTAAAATATCTACTTAACTGACACATGAAAAATGTAATCTCAGATCTAGCACATTGCATCGCATACATTCAAGATCTTATAGCACTCACATATTTAAGTTGTTTTATTGCTTTACCAGAATTATAATTTAATTTCATACTTGAATCAAATGGAGTACTCATTTCTCTGAAACCAAGATGCATAAATTTATTAAACATCTTTTCGATATAAGCATATTAGCTCAAAAAATAACCCCCACCGTGTTTTTAACTTTACTATTAAAGATGGTATCTACTCCACTCAAATATTTCATTTAAACATGGAAATGAAGTATTTCTCAATCTAACAACACTTCGATATAACGCTAATGACCTTAACTGTGTATTGTGCCTATGACATTGCAGTCATTAGACAAATGATATCCAATTTCATCTTCGGACACATGCTGACTAAAAGATGTAAGTCCAAAACAGAAAAAACTGGCATAACTCAAAGAAAGTGACTTTCAAGTCAGCAAACCCGCAATAACTTGGTTGGATCCTCTTGATAGGACTATGCAACAAGAGCGCTACACTAGGAAACGCACTGCGCTCTCTACTTCAGGCACCACAGTAATAGAGAAATGCAAACACGATCACTTTCTGTAACTATGAGTTTGTCCCGCATTGTGGACCATCACTTTGATTTTAATTTATTACTCTGCCATCCACTCTAGCATTAGACCCACGAATGTCAGATTGACTAGAATCAATTCCTTTCCCCTTTGGCATTCCAGTGGTTCCAATTAATACCTCTGAGCTCTATCGAAACTTCCCCAAATAATTTACGAATTTAGTTCGAGTCCTCGTGAAGAAGTTGGATGTATCCCCCCATAAGGATACTCCTCCCCATTATAGAACTTCTTGCATAGCTTCATCCTATGCAATAATTTTCTGTTCATCCTTCCAATTCATGGAGGATGTACTGTCCTGGTCGTGCTTGCCGACAGGCAACGAGGGAAATTGCAATTCTTGTTCTAACCATGTTTACTTCCTCGGCTTACGCTAATGCATGTAATTAACTATCATTTATGTCTTCACGTGAATGAGAAAGAAAACCAACTTGCATTGAATTCTCATGAGTGAAAAATTAGAATGTTACTCTCCAAAAGCGAAATCGTTTCTTTTCCTCATCATTAAAACATAGTGCAACAAGTAGTAGGCATTACCTGTGGATATCTCGGCAGATTCAAGAAGTCCTTCGAATTGATTTGGAGCATCCAAGAAATGAAGTTGGAAGCTCTTGAAATTTGGTGAACGTCACCAAGTCACTGCCAATTTTCGCAACGGTGGGGGTCATTCAAATGGCTTTTGAATAAACATATATCTTCCCCCTTCCGCACTATTGTCTTCTTGCGACGGGGGTTATTGGAAGGGAGTTAAAACGATCAGTAAAACTCCTCCAAACTCTTAATATTTTATGCGTCCGACTCATTAGACGCGCACACGTTTCCTCTAGAAGTTCTCGGTGAACTTGATTTTGTAGGCAATCAGAAGGCTAATTATCTCCAGAATTTGCTTGCCATGATCCGCATAGTTTCACGCCCCGTACGAGATATCCCCACATGCCTCCGACATCAACTCTGACTCCATTGTTGCCAAGTAAATCCTTATAATTGTTAGGAAATTTCGTCGGAGATGAGATGAACAATGAAATCAGACTTTGAGGCGTGTAATCACTCTCTTTTTAAGGATTTATTTGCCCCACAACATTGCTAATGGTTTCCAGTAAATATCCTCCGGGATACAACCAAATCTCAACGAGAATAGCATATAGCAATTCTGATATTTCTCGAAGATATCTCTACGAAACAATTGGAAACAAAGACTGTACTTCTCTCGTGTTCAAAGAACGAAAATTGAAAGAATAAGTGAAGATAATTCCGAAAATGAATAGAATACTAGAATATATAATAAAAAAGAACACACATTTTCGCGTTCGAAAAGTAGTTAATTCTCATGCAACTCTTTCTGTCCAAACAGTTTATTCAATCATATCTTTTCATGTATGAATTGATAGTTGTTTTCGAAGAGATGCAAATATTGAAAAGGTTGTAAGAGTGCCTTAGAAAATAACTGTTGATTGAATAGAAGCAACCTTTATCTTTCGTGAACAGTCGCACTGTTTTACTATAAAATAATGATAATTGTTGATTTGTGCCAAATTTAATCCACGTGCTCACTTACATCCTTTCGATACAAGACACCTCTTAGTTTGTTTTTACAAACAAACTACCAACAACAAAACCTTCATCGGCTGCTCTGCATAATGGGGTCGAAATGATGAGTGATGGCCAAGGTTACTCCGAGCAGCAGAGCCAATCAGCAGGTTGATCACCCTTTTAACTCGGAAGTTCCTCAGCATCCTCTGGCTCTGGCTCTGGCTCAGCCAATTCAACGAGCCACACAAGCAAGAGGACATTGAATTAGCCGGCCAGTCAAAGAAAACATGTGGCCAAGATATTTGACCAGTAGGGAAAGATATGATCTGAGAAAGCCAAAAGTAAATTGAAGAGGAGTCTATTCAAAAGTTTTTTTTTTCCAAAGACAATTTTACATATTATAAATGTCACGGTCGTGTGTCGGAATATCTATTAGGCAAAGAGAATAAGAAATTGGATAGAAATATTGTGAAGAATCTTTTTATCGAAAAAGTGTCTGCTATACTACAGGAAATCAAGGAACTCGATACAGATGAACGAGTTCAGAAATCACCTGGAAACCATTCAAAAAAGAGAAAAAAAAAGGCACAACGAATCCTAAATTATGTTTGTCGTGACTATGTTTATTGTGACACATTTACTCACAAATTTTGTACCTACGCGATACATTTACTCTAAACTTGTAACGGCATGACACATTTGTCACAAACTATTTTTTGTGACACCAAAAACTCTAAAGTTATATACGTTTTGAGTAAATGTGTCATACTGATATAAGTTTAGGATTTTGGGTGTTACAAAAAATATTGAGGTTAGTATGTCATATTTATATAAATTTAGGATTCTTGTTCATTCTTTTTCTCAAAAAAAAAAAAAAAGAGAGAGAGAGTTTTTGATTGAGTATCAAGGAGGATGGGAGAGAAAACCACTAAAAAGAGGTGAACATTCTGCCTCACTAAAAAGTAAAATCTGCTCCAATCCTACGGACAGATCAACAGCATCATGGTCATGGGCAAGTAAACTAGGAAGTTGTTGCATCTCATAAGACCAGAAGTTCAAGGTGGAGGGAGCATAAAATATTTGTCCCCTGATTTGAATAAATGAAAAAATAAATATTGAATATTGTCGTATATTTTAGAAATTAAATTAAACATGTGCAAAATATTTAAGAACTATATAAAATAAATTAAACATGTAGATATGATATTACATAGGAAATATAGTTCAGTGATCATATTGCATATTAAATCAAAGTTCATGGATTATTTGTGTACACATCCTACTGTGTATAATCGCAGCCTTCATCGGACGGTTCACAATGCACCGCACTTGCCGTCGCTGGATAAATTCCGTCCTCGAGGAGCACCAGATCCCCATCCCCGGAGTTTCACTGGCTTCTCCATTATAACCTTCTCTTGCACACGTGGCGAGATTTCATTAGTCATTTGCAGAAGAGCGCGTAAAGGAGGAAGATCTACCTTGACTGAACCGTCCCTGCTCTGTTCCTCTTCCATCTCTTAAAAATCAACCAAAACCTCCACCATCAAATCGTCACTTGCTTCAAATCTGCCTCTTTCTCTTAGACATTTTCGCGAACACCTCGCGAGCAAAACCCATTTCACCGACAATGGCGACCCAGAACGACACGCCCAAATCCGGATCCGGATCGGGAGCCAACGGCGAAGCGCCGCCGCCGCCGCCGCTGCCGCCCCGCAAGGTGGCCCTGATCACCGGCATTACCGGCCAGGATGGGTCGTACCTCACCGAGTTCTTGCTTGACAAGGGGTACGAGGTCCACGGCCTGATCCGCCGCTCCTCCAACTTCAACACCCAACGGATCAACCACATCTACATCGACCCGCACAACGCCCACAAGGCCCGGATGAAGCTCCACTACGCCGATCTCTCCGACGCCTCCTCTCTTCGCCGATGGATCGACACGATCTCCCCCGACGAGGTCTACAATCTCGCCGCCCAGTCCCACGTGGCGGTCTCCTTCGAGATCCCTGATTACACCGCCGACGTCGTCGCCACCGGCGCCCTCCGCCTTCTCGAGGCCGTGCGCTCACACGTCTCGGCCACCGGCCGCAGCAACATCCGTTACTACCAGGCCGGGTCCTCGGAGATGTTCGGATCGACCCCGCCGCCGCAGTCGGAGACCACCCCGTTCCACCCGCGGTCCCCCTACGCCGCCTCCAAGTGCGCCGCGCACTGGTACACCGTGAACTACCGCGAGGCCTACGGGCTGTTCGCGTGCAACGGGATCTTGTTCAACCACGAGTCCCCGCGGCGGGGCGAGAACTTCGTGACCCGGAAGATCACGCGGGCCGTGGGGCGGATCAAGATCGGGCTGCAGAGCAAGCTGTTCCTGGGAAATCTGCAGGCCTCTCGGGACTGGGGGTTCGCTGGGGACTATGTGGAGGCGATGTGGATGATGCTGCAGCAAGAAAAGCCGGACGACTACGTGGTGGCAACGGAGGAGTCGCACACAGTGGAGGAGTTCTTGGACGTGGCCTTTGGGTATGTGGGGCTGAAGTTTCGGGATCATGTGGTGATCGATAAGAGGTACTTCAGGCCGGCAGAGGTAGACAACTTGAAGGGAGATGCAAGTAAGGCCAAGAAGGTGTTGGGTTGGAAGCCCAAGGTTGGGTTTGAGAAGTTGGTGAAGATGATGGTCGATGAGGACGTTGAACTGGCTAAGAGGGAGAAGGTTCTTGTTGATGCTGGGTACATGGATGCTCAGCAACAGCCCTGAGAATTGGGTACTTCTTGTCTCTTGCTGCTATGTTCCTTAACCTTTCCTGTGCTCTTTTTCGGTTATTTATTTGAAGATCAGCTCGAAGCAAGTAAATTTTGTCTTTTTTGAGGTTTAAAGGGTTTGAGATGTTCTTGGGACAGATATAGGTTGCTTACCAGTTAATTGTCTTATCTTTTTGGGTAGGCCAATGAGCTCAAATGTCTATTGGATTTGTTGTAGCTTACTCTATTCATTCGCTTTCAATCAGTAAATGTAGATTCTTTTCATTTTCCCTGGGTTTGCCTCGTTTGAAGTTGCTACCTTCTTGTTAAAGTTCGGATGAGCTTCAGATGAGTTGAAAGCCTGTGTGTTTACTTTCTTTAAATCTGGTTAAATTCTGGAGCGTGCAGTATGTTGTGCACAAGAAAGAGAATGGACCAACCCTTTTGTGTTATGCGAATTGATAGGAAAAAGCAAGGGAAATTTTCTCATGCGAATGCAGTAACTGGAAGTTTGGTTCTGCCATTTCGTCTGTTGATAGTTTCGCAATGCGAGATCAATCCAGTGAGATCTTGACCTGATCATTTTTGCTGTCGTCCCTCTGTGTGGGCTTTCAAACTGATGATCGAGGAAGATTTCATCTATCAATAAGATCCAAAAAGAACTCGTATTTGTCGTTGCGCATTGGGAAAGAATGGGACTCTTGCAAAACCAATTGAAGTTCCGAACCTTTAAACGTCCTGCTGTTGAAGTAATACGTTGGTGAAAGGAATTATCCTGAAGGAGAAAGAAAATTAACTCAATGACATGGCGGATTTTCTGTAGACCCAGGAATTGCTGTCTTGTGTTGCATTGGTATGTTGAATTGAGATCTTTAGCTATTTACCTGAGATGATGAGATAGCCACCGGAAGATTAACCGGATAAAAGGATTTAGGAAGACTGTATTTGCTCTTCGTAGTTTAGTTTTATACAAGCAACGTGCTTCCATCGTTCCATTATGTTCTTGAATAGCAATCTGAGATCACCAGGTACTTTTGCTACTATCTCTGGCTGAACTGCGAGTACCTTGAGGAATTACCTGCATATTCCAACCTTGCTTTTGACAGGATGAAGGGAAAATTAGTTCATGGAAAGGTACAAGCGTCCCACACCAACAACACATTATGCCAATTTAGCCCTAAACTTTGAACAACGATTTTTATATGGATAATGTGTGTGTAGGCATGAGAAATTACCAAAAAAGTCTTAAGTCTATTATAATCATGTCAATTTAGTCATAAGTTTTTTTCCCTTTAAATTAAATCCTCAACCTTTTTCATTTGTCTCAATTCAGTCCATCTAGCTAATTTTGGCCGGTCGAATTAAGTTCGTCAAATAATTGACATAATAATCTATTAACCTAATGTTTTTCCAAATTTTAGATCATGACAAAGATCATGGAAGTCACAAGCATCTTATACACATTAGACATCTCTTTTGACGGGAAAATTATCAAAAAAAGTCCTAAATTTTTTGTACTTTTGTCAATTGTCCTAAGTTTTTTAAGTTTGCCATTTTAGCCCTAAATTTTGACAGTGGTAGAATTGGGCTAAAAATAAAGTTGAGAATTTTTTATGACACAAAAAAGTTTTGGATATTATTGGAACGGATGCTAAAGTTGGGGTTTTTTTTTTTATATCAAGCAGGTAAAATTGGGATAAAAGTAAAAGTTTGAGATTTTTTATGAGACAAAAAAATGGATATAATTATGATAGATGCTAAAATTGGAGATTTTTTTGGGTATTAGACCCAAAACTGGGTTTAACTTACTAATAAGAAAAAGCACTGAACATTTTCCTATCCCTCGGTTGTAATTTGGCGGATTTAGATCACCTGATATTAGGGTTTCCGTGACATGCTTACAATTACCATTGCTCAAATCAAGCCGTCTAAATGATTTTAGACGGCCCGATTTGAGTTTGGACGACTTGATTTGAGAGAGGGTTGAGATTTAAAATTTTTCAAACCCTAAAAAATTCCCGCCCAATTTTTCCCCTCCCTCAACAAATGACTTGGCCCATGTTAAAACTAGCAATATTATCTAGATGGGGTGAATAGGTGATTCTAAACTAAATTGAAACTTATTGCGGAATTAAAACAATTTCAAAGTATAATCAGAATTAGGAACAATATCAATGTGCAGATAATTTAAACAAAAAATTAAAAGTTTAGAGTAGAGAAAGTGCACGCTGAGTTTATAGTAGTTCAACTTATTAGGTTTACGTCCACTCTCCCATGATGACAGTCAATTGATTGGATTCCACTAGAAAGATTGAATGAAGACTATAAGAGATGAAGAGTACTCAATCGCTCTTACAAATCCTCACAATGAAAGAAATTAAGGATTTTCAAAATAAGCATATGAATATGAATAACTCATGCACTTTGAAATTCTCAACTCTCCTCGCAGGCCGTCATGGTTATTCTTTTATACTCCTTTGCTTCCAAACTAGCTGTTGGACAATCTTCAAAGGATTGCTCTTCAATCTTTGATTAGGCGTTATCATTCGTGATTGAGCAAGACTGTATCTTAGAAGATATGGTAGCCGTTGAAGTAGAATATGAACTCTTCAGATTTAGTCGTCCATACAACTAAATCTCCAGTTTTGAAAAGTAGAGTAGATTCAAATAAGTCACAAGTCTTAGTCTTGGAAAGTAATATCCAACCGTAGATTTTCTCCTGATCTGATTGAAAAAAATATCTTGCCATTCAAATATTACAGACTTCCATAAAATAACTTACCTTAATCGGAAACCTGCCATTTGTGGGTCTTCAGAATCTGTTTGAAAGAAGTTGCAGAATCCAAACAATATTCAGAAGAAGTCTTCAGAAGCAAAGACTCTCTGAATCTGAACAGATAAACTTGAACCGTGACGCCGAGTTTCAATAAAGCCCTTTTGACATGTCATATAACCCTTCAGATGAATAAGTCCTCAAATGCAACATGCTCCATCTGATCGTCTTCAGAGGCAACTCCATCTGAACATCTCTAGAAGCACCTCCATTTGAACTTCTTTAGAAGCAGATATATGACTATTTTTTCTAGAGTCTGGATGCCAAAAAGGATCAATACAAACTTCTATTCACTTGTTCATCCTGCAATGAAACCAATGTAAATATTACACAGATTCTTCTTGAACAAAGATAATTTTGTCAGAATCAAAATATTTAGAAAAAAAGTTTTCCTCAATAATCTCCTCATTTTTGATGATGACAAAACTTCCTTAACATCAAACTGGTTTTGTAAAAATTTGATTAAAAGATATAAGCACAAAAAGACTTCACAAGTGTATGAGTATAAATGTGTAAATAGCATGTGAATCTTCATCAGATGTGATTGTAGCAATATCACCAGGATATCTTGATTAACATTTCAAACTTTCTTTATATCTGGCCAAAACATAGATGGAAATACAGGCTTCTTTCCCCCTTTTTGTCATCAATAATAAACAAGGAATATGGTGTAAATGTCATTTCATTAATATATCAGCCCAGAATAAGGACGTGATATACAAAATGTTCAGAACATAAAAACGGGACATTGTGCAATCTGAAACAAAAACAACTTAAGCACAAACTATTTGAAATTTCAATTTTAAATAGATGGTGGTTGATGTGATTTTGAGGAAAAAGGAACTTCCCCATGCTCTTTATCACCCTTATTCGCAAAGTCCTTGTTATAGTCTGCTGCCACTTTTAGTGCATAATCTTTGACGGCTTGGAAATGAGGTAAATCATAAACAATCTTCTCATCACAAATTAAGGTATACATTTGAATGCTTGCCATTTCAGAACAAAACAGTCTTCCATAAAGATCAAGTGTTTTCTCAAAGCATACATCTTCTTCTCAATCATACTTTCCAGCGTATCGAACCTTTGACGTACTATATGCTGCAGCTTCTCCATTTTCTTCTAAACTACTCTCTAAGAATCTTTGGTCTCTAGAAGCTCTTCAATAAAAGTATTCAGATTCTCAATGAGATCCATCTTTCTGGCTAGTGTAACACTTTTTCCCATATTCTCAGTTGATGTTTTCTACTTTCTTGTAAATTCTAACACCTTCTTTGGCCTTTTCTCCCCCTCAATTTGAGGAATTTCACAGTTACTGCCATGATTCGATGTTTGAGACTCTATGGGATCGAATTGGCCATTAAGAATAATCTTAGACCAGCATAAAGGTGAGCACTATAGTACACTTTCAATTAATATTGCCCAAAGAAAGAACGTAAGAGTTTTCCTGATGTGGGCTACATTAATTGAGATTGTAATTACCGTACTATAAGATTAATTTACCGTTTACGGGGTTGGTCTAATAAAGGAGGGATGTAAATATTCTTAATAAGCCAAATGTGAGCCTGGCTAGTATGGGTTGAGTTCGGCTCGACCCGTAATGAGAGGGCCCAGCTGAAAACTCTATAAATAGGGCTAAGGCGCCCATTCTAACTCTCATTCTTATTTCATCATTTCACATCTTCATAAATTGAGAAGGGAGAGGAGCGAGGTGGTCTCATCGATGCCAGACATACAGAGGGTCATAAAGGGGAAGTGCCAAAAGCATTGAATCGTCAGAATTCCGCATCAAGAATGACGAATCCCAAATCAGGTGCACAAATACCTTTTCCTCTTTTGTTTTTAATTACAGTAATCCTATGATGTCGTTTACGACAACGACGACCGTTTGGATGTCCAACACCCGCCTCATCTTCGAGTTTGAACCTAGCGTCTTTTCTCTAACTCTCTCATCTTCGAGTCTGAAGTTTCGCAATTAATCTATCAAAAGACCAGAGCACCGAACCGCTTTCATGTCCCTCAGTCAAGATCTGGCTTAGTTAAGAATCAATCTAAAGGATAGGCACCCGTACAAAGAAAAGCACAAAGGAAATGAACAAAATACAAAACATTCTTAGAAGAAACATGGACCCCTACACCCCTTACACGGTAATATTTATACAGTGTTAATATCTTAATACCATAATATTGACGTATTTTATATGAGTGCATCATATGGTATGAATGTCGATATTATAAGATGTATTCTCTTTGAGCAAGGATTTTGATATGCACAAGTTGACAATGTGTGTGTAAGCACGTGAAAACTTACCTAAGAAGTCTCAAATTTATTACAATTATGCCAATTTAGCCCAATTTTTTGGTCAATTAAATCCTTAAGTTTTTGCATTTGTGTCAATTCAGTTCATTTAGCCAACTTTGGCTGGCCAATGCCGATGTGACAATTTTAATTAATATTTCCAATTTTTTTTACTATTTAATTTATTCATTTTTATTTTTTTTCTTCTCCGCCTTCGTCTAGTCGGTTGCTGGATCAACGACCGGCCAAATGCAAGGGCTTGAGGAAGACGGTGATGAAAAGAATTATTTTTTTGAAAAAAATACTATTAAAAATTGCTACGTCAATTTTCGTTGGATAAAGTTGGCTTGATGGACTAAATTGACGCAAATACAAAAAGTTTTAAGACTTAATTGGGAAAAAAAAAATAGAACTGAAGCGCCACAATTGCAATAAGTTTAGGGCTTTTTTTTAATAGTAATTTTACTGTATAATCGCATGCTTCCCTTCTTCCTTAAGTGTATGGAGGATATAATTGATACATGGGATGCAATTAAATCTTAAAACTTATAAATTATGTAATTAAATCCTAAAAATTTGCAAGCATAGAGTATCTCCATAATTTGTGAGCCAAGTCCTTAATTGCTGAAATCCAGAAAATCAGTCGTGATTTTATTGATGTTGATTTTGGTACACTGTTATAAGTAAGATGATCGATGCAATGTTCTCATTCAATAGCCATTGAAAGATGTCCCAAATAACTAACCCATGCCTTCAGAGATGGCAAACTCCGCGGGTATTGCACCACTGTAGCAACGGTTTGCTCTTCTTTTGCACTAGTTTTTACGATTATTTCCCAATGTCTTCCTGGTCAATGTGCTCATTTCATATTGTTTTAACATTGGCGCACCTCGATGAATCCATCTCTACAAGTAGACTCTTTTTTTTTTTTTTTATACTCACTAGTCACAATACCTCACACCCATGTATCTATGTATTTATAGGATAACGAGTGAGGTGTGACGGACATATCTCTTTCATCTCTAAAGATTATTTTTGGCGGAGCGATAGGTGCACATTATGTTGGAAAATAGCGTTAGGAATGGGATGAAATGAAATAAATTTTGAGGCGTGATAACCCTCTCTTTTAGGATTTATTTGCCCCCACAGTATTGCTGATAATTTTCGACAAGTATCTCAAGGATACAATGAAGTCTCGAGTGAGAATACCATATAACAATTCCGCAAGTTCTCTAGGGGGAAACAATTAAAGAAAAAGGGCTATATTTCTTTGACAAAAAACAAAAATGAAAGTTATTTTAAACAATGAGCGGAATCGTAATACACACATACACAGATAACAACAAAAGCAATATCTGACCTTGTAAATGCAAGATATTGAAGAGCACCAACAATCCTCCTATATTTAGATGCATCTGTATGAGGTGATCCATCAACAAGAGTAAGAGAGCTCCCGGTAGCCATTGGAGTGATAATCTCCTTGGCTCCCGACATGGTTGTTCGATCAAGAATGTCCCTTATGTATTTATGTTGTGTGAGAAAGAGACTAAACTTTGTGCAAATCACCTCAACTCCTAGGAAGTAATGTAGATCTCCTAGATCTTTTAATGAAAATTTACCTGCAAGAGCATTGATGAATTTTTGCAAGAAATTCGTATCACTTCCTGTCAAGATCAGATCATCTACATAAACCAAGAAATAAGTTATGAGACTATCATGTCTGTATATAAAGAGTGAGGAATTTGATTTGGATTGCATGAACCCAAATAAGAAAACAAAGGCGCTAAGTGCTTGATACCACGCTCGAGGAGCTTGTTTAAAACAGTAAATGGCCTTCTGCAATCGACATATGTGATTAGGATCTGATTGATTGACAAATCCCAGTGATTGTTGAATATGAACTTCCTCCATAAGAGTGCCATGTAAGAAGATATTATTGACATCCAACTGTAGAAGGGGCCAACTGTTGGATAATACAAGACAAAAAACGACCCTTATCGTCGCGGGTTTAACAATTGGACTAAACGTGTGACCATAGTCAAGTCCTGGCCGTTGGTGGAATCCCTTAGCAACAAGTATATCGAGCTATGCTACCATTGGAGTTTCGCTTGATTCGAAATATCCACATGCAGCCAATGATATTATGATGAAGCTTGGGTGGTACAAGTTGCCAAGTACCATTTCGGAGAATTGCATTGAATTCCTCCGACATAACAGAGCGTCACTTTGGATCTTTTAAGGCCTGAGAAATACAAGTTGGTTCAAGTAAGGTGGTAGACAATGTTTAGAGGATGAATGCATTTGTTTGGGTTTGTAAATATTATTCTTGGATCGAGTGATCATCGGGTATGAACGTGTGGACAATGGTGGAATCGTGTTTGAAGGGCTGAATGAAGTGTTTGAGTTTGCGGGAGACATAGATGGAGCCTCACCAGTTGATGATGGATATGCGCTTGGGGACGTTAAGTTTGTGAGGCCATTTGAATGTTGGTCCAGAACTTCTCCAACCAATGAACTTGAAGGGCTTGATTGGTCATGTATTGGCTGACTTAGCTGTCTAGTGTTGGAAGAAGCGGCTGAACCTGTTATTGGAGAGAGCTTGGTTTAGCATAAGTAACATGACTATAGCTTGTTTTCTAAGACGAAAAGACATCTTTCTTTTGTCCACTACTTGTATTCCAAACTTGCTATTTAAGGAAGGAGAAAGCATAACCAAATGATGGAGGGAAGTTATAAGCATAGCAACAACATTTCCTAGTATTGTGGGCACGTTTGTTTGGTAACGTTCGATTCATTGATTCTTTTTTAAAGTGTCTAACCCGCGAAGAAAGACATGAAGTAACCCCACCAAAAAGATCGATTGGATGCTTCCCTTGACAGTGCTAATTTTTTCAGGGGACAAGGCACCAAGGCAATGCCAGACTACACAATTTTTGACCTGATTTCGATCGTCCGACTAATCAACCAAGTGGTCTCGTTCGATACGTGCATGGTATGCCTCTCCCATCCCAGGTCGCTCATATGCGCCACTAAAATATTAAATTCTTAAGGAAGGGTGGAATTTCATCAAGATGTGAATGGACTTTTTTTTTTAACCATCTCTGCAACTCCTAGTCCATCGACTATAATGATCGAATTGATTGTGTGTAAGATGATTATGTTAAGCGTTTCGACAGATTTCACAAGCGAAAAACTCTACGTGACTAGGTTTATATACGAAGTCTTGTATTGTAAATTATCTCGGAGAGATGCTTTCTCCCCTGTCTCACGGTCCAAAAATGGCACAAGCAAAGAACCAAGCAAGCCTTGTAGACGGGAGAGACCATACCAAGAAAAGCACACGATGAGCGAAGAACATATATAGAGAGAACATGTTCCCCAAAAAATTAATTCGATCTAATCAAACAAGCCAACATACACACACACTACCTTGCTCGAATCAAACACATTGATCGGGCATGGCTGCTTCGGAGGCGAAAAACTTGACGGTGGCTGGCGAAGCTGCCGCCGAGATCTTGTCACAGAAACTAGAGATGTTGCTCTGTCACCCGGAGCGCATCAGGTGCTTATCAACGGACAAGCTCGTGAAGGACGCCAAGGAGAAGCTGGCCATGATCCAAGACTTCTTTTCCACTCAAGACAGACCGTCCAAGAGCATGGAGTGGTTGGGGCGGCTCCTCCGAGCCATGTATGAGGCTGAGGAATTCATCGACAAGTTCCACCTCAGAGAGGCCTCCGAGAGGCACAAGGCCCTGCATGTGGTCACGAGGCCGGTCGCCAAGCTCGTCTCTGAGTATAAGCTGTGGACGGACTTGTCCAATCTGGTGGATAAGATGCAGGACTTGTGTCAAGACCAGTACTTGAAGGACAAGACGGAAAAGAAGCCTGCTAGTTCCTTCTCCCCTGCTAGCGTTCCGGGACAAGGCGAAAAGAAGGTGAGGCTGACTTGCTACCGGAATCTGCAAGCATCCTACTACTTATGTCGCAAGGAGAAGAAAAAGGAAATAATAATGAGGCTGGCCCAGACTGGGCAGGAAGGGAAGGGACCGATTGTTAATGTGACTTCGATTTGGGGTGAGTTGGGCGCCGGCAAGATGTTCCTTGCGAGATGGGTCTACAGGGAAGTGATGCGTAGGGGCGTCGAGTCGTGCGCTTGGGTCCGCGTCTCGGCCGGCATGGAGGTGAGGGAGTTCATGTTCGAGATACTGAGGCAAATGGGGAAGCCAGCGAGGGAGGCGAAGGACATGAATTTGTACGAGATAACCGAAATACTCTACAATGAATTGGCCAAGAAGACGAAGTTCGTCATAGTGGTGGATGGCGTGCACCCGTCCAACGTGCAACTCTTGCAAAGGTTAGTTGGGCTCATCATGTATCATCGGCATGGCCACATAATCACCACCACTCAGTTCCAACACATAGCCGATAGCATGGAATTTTTTGGGGCAAAGTCGATCAAGCTAGATAAATTAGACGAACATGAAAGCAAGAAGTTGCTCACTAGTAAGTTGTATAGAGTAGCCGATGGTCAGAGCCTCCAGGATAACAAGGATATCCTTAGGACTTGCGGGGGCTTGCCGCTTAGTCTCTCCTTACTCGGCGGGCTACTGTCGTATGCGGAAGAGCACGAACGCCAAGGGCACAGACTCTCAGCGCTACTGAAAGATTGTCCTACAATACCACTTCTACTCCAATTGAGTTATCGTAGATTGCCGGTCCATCTAAAACCGTGTTTCATCTACATGGCTTTGTTCCCCGTGGCGTCCCCGATTCCAACAAGAAGGCTAGTGAGGCTGTGGTTGGCAGAGGGCTTATTGGATTCGCATTATTACAACAGCGAGAGGAAACGGACGAGGCTGCCCGAGGATGTGGGAGAGGCTTTCATTTTGGAGCTCGTGGAAAGGAACCTGATTGATGTGGTGAGCTGGAGGGCGGACGGATCCCCCAAAGCTTGCCAAATGATCACTTCTCTGTACGACCTGATCCTTCCGATCGCGACCAGCATGGGGTTCCTTCACATACATGATGCTAGAGTGCCGAAACAGGGGCGCGACCACAAGACGACCGGCCAGCAAGAACGGGCCCAACCGCGAGAAACCAAGGTCCGGTGGCTCGCAGAGCACACAAACATAGTGAGAGACGGCAGCAACCCCAGTTTGAACCTCAGCCACGTCCGCTCATTTCTGTCGTTCTACCCGAGGAGAGGCATGCTCACCAAGGACATCAGCACGGTCCTGCGGAGCATCACCTCCAAGACTGACTATAGCTTGCTGAGGGTACTCGACTTGGAGGGTGTGTACAAGCCATCCTTGCAAGGGGTGCTCCACAAGCTGGTGCTCCTAAGGTACCTAGGATTGAGATCCACGGTGTTGGACTCGATCCCGCGCGAGGTCGGGGATCTGCACTATCTTGAGACCCTCGACATAAAGCACACCAACATCACCTCCCTCCCGAGTTCCTTGTGGAAGGCCCGGAACCTGAGGCACCTGCATCTCAACTGGTTCTACATCGACTTGAAAAAGGTCCTCAAGGCTTGTGGCAACAATGTCGAGGCCCTGACTAAGCTCCAAACCTTAAGCGGGCTGGTCATTGGTGAAGTGAAGGAGAACACGATGACGGGCCACATGAGCAGCTTGACCTCGCTCACCAAGCTCAAGCTTTTCTTGCAACAGTCGGATAAGGACACATCCCCAGACGCTGCAGGGAAAACGGTAGCCAGTTGGATTAGCTCCGGGCTCACCAATCTCCAGTCCCTGACCTTCGGGGTGATCCAAGAAGCCAGGGCCGCTGAAGAAGCCGAGCTCAAGGAAGGAGCCAAGGCCCAGAAAGAAGCCGAGCCAGCGGAAGGAGTCGAGCAAGTGGAAGAAGCCACACCCGAGCCCGGCAAAAATATAGCCGAACCCAAGAAATCGCAGATAGGAGCGTTACCAGAACTGTCGTTGGCTCAACATCACGAACTGTTGGAGCTCTATTTGCTGGGGCAACTCAAGAATCCCGTATGGACAGGGCTCTTGCCCGACTCACTCCGGGTTCTTACTCTGTCGGGTTCGATGGTGAAAACAGACATGATCCCCAAGCTGGGAAGTCTCCTGACGAACCTGAGGACGCTCAGGCTCTTGGCCAACTCTTTTCTAGGCAAAAGCATGATGTTCCTCGCTGATGGCTTCCCGAGCCTCAAGATCTTGAAGATCTGGAAGCTGCCTCACCTCAATGAGGTGAACATCGAAGAAGGAGCAATGCCGCATCTCAAAGAAGTCGAGTTCAGGCACCTCAACAAGCTGACGACCATCAAAGGGATCTGCCATTGCAAGGATCTGGAAACCATATGGGTGATATCTCGCTGTCACGCTCCTGGTTTTCTGAAACATCTCGAGGGCCGTATTGGAAATGACACGTATCTGCACGTCAAAAAATACCCCGAGCGGGCCGGGTTTCTGGACATGGACGCAGACGACAGGTATGATAAATCTCGGACATGGAAAATGTTTTTTCTTTTTAGGCTGTATAATTTCAATAATTAATTATTAGAAAGAAAGTTCCCAAAAAAATCGAAAATTATTGATCGATGGAAAAAGAACGGCACAATTCAGGGACGAAAACGGAGAAACGTCTGATGAGCAGCTTGAAGATGAAAAAGGAGAACGGCTCCAATCGACGGACCACGACCACAGGTATGGCACAAATATCAAATCTCAAAACATGTTCTTCACGCACGGCGATAGAAATTTTTCTTGTAGACTTGATGTAGTTATTAGTTGCTAAAAAAAAGAAGGATAAAATTCAGGGACGAAAAAGGAGAGACGCAAGATCAGGAAACTGAAAAGAAGAGTTCCCAATCGACGCACGATGGCGGCGACGGGTACGAGACAATTTCAAATCTCAAACACGTCCTTCACTTGTGATGACGAAGATACTTTCGTACACTAGGTAATTGCAATATTTACTTACTAGTTATTAAAAAAGAAGGTTAAAATTCAGGCACGAAAAAGGAGAGATGCCCGATCAGGACGATGGACGGAAGCGGCCACCATCAACGCACAGCGGCGACAGGTACGGGGACAATATCGAATCTCATACATGTCCTTCACCCGTGACGACGAAGAAACTTACTTGGTGGTTTCCCGTTTTCCTGCTACAGTCGTAAGGATCATGAGGCAACAACATCTCCTTGAACACGAACACGAAGCTACTGCGAGGATCTTCGGGGCTGAATAAGGATATGTATCGCACCTTCCCACACCACCCTCCTTTCTCTCTCCCTAATCTGTGTTTGAATAAATAAATTGATGTAATGGTTGTGTTATGTGATGAACTGATGTTATGACATTCATTTTAATATGTAAGATATGTGTCAATGTACGCTCAATCCATTGTCTTTTCTTGTTTCGAGGGTCTCCCGACTCTTCCAATGAATTCCTGACCTTGTTATGTTTTTTTTTTCCACCAAAAAGAGGCATTCTTTTTCTCAATAACTTGACATTAAGACTGCATTTGGTCGTTAGGATAAAAATCAATATATTGTATATTCCATCTTATCTTGTGTTTGGCAACTGTACAAGATTGGATATAGATGGATATAGTCCGGATACTACAGTCCTAGTGGAGAGGGTGTAATAGACTAAGATAGGATTTTTCAAGAAAGCAAACATTAGGAGAACCTGATTTTTTTTTTGTCCACAATCATTGCCTCTCTTTCGCGCCGAGCTGCCTTTTCGCTGCATGCGGGTAGTTTTTACCTTTATTTTTCATAAATTTTAAAAAAATTGCCAAAAAATATCATTCTTATTGCATGGCATATAGTTTAAAATCATAATTGTCATTTCATGCACACCATTCATGCATGTTTTTCCATGTCATAGGCTAGTTGTATTAGCATTGCATTTAAAAAATAGAAAACACCTAAAAATTAAATTCGTCGCCAAGTCAAGGATTTTCATGGAAATTGTATTGAAATGGCATTAATTGAAAAATTAATGCAACCAAGTCCCCGAACATTTAATCTTTGATTCATAGAAATATAATAGTTTTCATACTATTTTATTTAGATTTCTATTCAGCCTACTAAAAATGATTAGTGGCGATTTCAAGATAAATTTTTGCATGAAATTGACCTAAGTTGCTATTTGGTGGTAATTGAGAGAATTCGAATTAGGTTAGTGTCACGCCCCGATACTCGAGCACGCGGCATCCCTACTTTGACACCTTTAAGTCACGAAGGATAGCGTCCCAGGCTCGCTATCGACCTATAATCGAAATGCGCATGCGGAACGTGCCAAACTCCCAGACAACATGATCAGCATGGGATAATTAGCATGGACATTTATTCAATCAATTCATCAAAGACAACTTTAATCCTTATGCAAGGCAGATACTAATTAACCCTATAGAGCTATCAACATACAATCCTTTTCTTCGGGGGTGGCTCTCTAGGACCTCAAAAGAGACAATGGTCGGTAGGGTTAACTCCATATCTACTTCAAAAGAGTCACTCCAAAAAGTCACGCCTCAGCGTCCATGAGGCTCTGTCACTTGTGACTTGAAAATATTATCTCACGACATAGTGAGAAATAAATCTTAGTGAAGTCAATGCCTAAGCTCGGCTAGGACGTTGATTCACCCAAGATATCCTACCAAACAGACATGGCATGTCAACCAATACAGATATCCAACCACTTGCAACTTACCCGCCAGGAAGCCACACAAAATGCGATGCAGACACGACATGACAGTTAAACAGCCCAATCAAGGCAAGCATCACACCAAACGACATACATGACGTCACACGTAGTCCTTTTTATTAAGAGAAAGGGCATGTTAGCCTAGAGCATGTCAGCACGAGAATATGGCATGGCAGCCCTGTAAACTAGTCAGTTGGTGCCTAGTACACTAGTCAGTTGATACTCTTCTGGCGGCGTTAGGCATCGTCCTTTACTTCCAGTGACTTCCAGTAGTCCGTGTGATTCCGATCGTCACGGCACAAAGCTACTATGAATCCCTTCCAAGGCTTCGGTCCCTCACAAGCTGCGACCGGCATCCATTAAAATGACATCACAGAATGACGTGCTTTCGACAAATCGTATTTTCCCGATCGTCACGGTACAATCTTGTCAGGAATCTCATCGTCCCATCATATGACCACACATGACACCCGACAATCAATCAATTTTGTCATTTTTGATTTAGGCCGGATGCTTATACAAACGTGCTTAAAGACTCGGTCCAGTGCCGTTTTCATGCTAAATTATGTAGTTTGAGTTCACACAGGCCATATGAATGCATGACCTCACCACTAGGCTTGCACCCGACACAGAAGATGAAATATTCAAAATTTCAATCATGTCACAATACAATCAATCAACTGCAGTCAGTCAAGCAGTCAAAACATGATCGATTAACCAATTCAATTAATCAAATGTCATTGATTAATCCATATTTCATTAAATTATCGATCAATCGCTCGGTTCTGAACTAACGCTCGCTCACGATCAAACAACGGTAATCAACGTCCAATCAGTTAATTAATCGAATCTAACAACCAACTAGCCACAGACGACCTAATTAAATCGACTAACTTAATTAATTGCGATCATTTATCCTAAATCCGATTTCTATCTAAACCGACCACGATTATTCTAACTAAATACCTAATCAACTAATTAATCAATCCTAAGCGCAATTAGCACCCTAACCAAGGATTAGGGATTAACTCACTATTTAAAACTTCGGAAACGATGGCGCGCCGGTTGTCGGTTTGCCTTAGAACTCTCGGGTAGGGCAAGGCGCCGCCACGGTTGAGTCACGACCTCGTTGCGGCTGGGTCACGGCCAGCTCTGGACTGGATCATGGCCTAGTCGCAGCAGGCTTTGGACTGGGTCACAACCTGGTCGTGGCCAGGTCAAGGCCGGGCACAGAGAGCTCGGGACTTGGTGGCTCGGCGAGGTACGACGGTGGCGGAGGAGGTGACGTCCACAGTTGCTTAGAGATATATAAGAGATCGAGAGAGATAGAGAAAGAGAGAGTCAAGAGAGAGGTACAAAGAGAAGGGATTCATGGTGAGCTCGGGGTGGCGCGAGGGGACGGCGTCGCTAGTGGCTCGGGTCCAACGGCTCGAGTGGAGGGCGGCGAGATGATGGTGAGCAGTCACGGACGGAGAAGGGGTCGACGTTCAGTGGTGGTGGTGGCGCTCCCAGACGAAGAAGGAAGGAGGAGGAGGGAGCATTTGGTGAGGGGGGGCTATCCATCGAAGAAGAAAAAGGGAGAGAGCAGAGAGAAAGAGATCGTGAGAGAGAGTGAACGGGAGGGAGAGGAGATAGAAGAGAGAATGGTAAGTGGGGTTGACTGGCGGTTGGGGGATTTGACCAAAGCGGGAACTACATTGAATTTAAATTCTTTTGTCCTACATGCATTATTGAGGGGGGGGGGGGAAATGGTAAATCAATAATGCGGGACTGAACGAAATTTTGGCTCGACCAACAGGGGAAAATTTTTGGTTTTTTATAGGCTAGGCTCAAGCGCGAGGATTCGAATCCTAATTCGCGACACTTGAGAATTACGAAGCCTAATATAACCGACTGACATTTCGGGAATCATCCAAAATCCTCTCTTAATTCCTTACGGTCCAAAATTTCATGCACACCATTCATGCATGTTTTGCCATGTCATAGGCTAGTTGTATTAGCATTGCATTTAAAAAATAGAAAACACCTAAAAATTAAATTCGTCGCCAAGTCAAGGATTTTAATGGAAATTGTATTGAAATGGCATTAATTGCAAAATTAATGTAACCAAGTCCCCGAACATTTAATCTTTGATTCATAGAAATATAATAGTTTTCATACTATTTTATTTAGATTTCTAATCAGTCTACTAAAAATGATTAGTGGCGATTTCAAGATAAATTTTTGCATGAAATTGAACCTAAGTTGCTATTTGGTGGTACTTGAGAGAATTCGAATTAGGTTAGTGTCACGCCCCGATACTCGAGCACGCGGCATCCCTACTTTGACACCTTTAAGTCACGAAGGATAGCGTCCTAGGCTCGCTATAGACCTATAATCGAAATGCGCATGCGGAATGTGCCAAACTCCCAGACAACATGATCAGCATGGGATAATTAGCATGGACATTTATTCAATCAATTCATCAAAGACAACTTTAATCCTTATGCAAGGCAGATACTAATTAACCCTATAGAGCTATCAACATACAATCCTTTTCTCCGGGGGCGGCTCTCTAGTACCTCAAAAGAGACAATGGTCGGTAGGGTTAACTCCATATCTACTCCAAAAGAGTCACTCCAAAAAGTCACGCCTCAGCGATCATGAGGCTCTGTCACTTGTGACTTGAAAATATTATCTCACGACATAGTGAGAAATAAATCTTAGTGAAGTCAACGCCTAAGCTCGGCTAGGACGTTGATTCACCCAAGATATCCTACCAAACAGACATGGCATGTCAACCAATACAGATATCCAACCACTTGCAACTTACCCGCCAGGAAGCCACACAAAATGGGATGCAGACACGACATGACAGTTAAACAGCCCAATCAAGGCAAGCATCACACCAAACGACATACATGACGTCACACGTAGTCCTTTTTATTAAGAGAAAGGGCATGTTAGCCTAGAGCATGTCAGCGCGAGAATAGGGCATGGCAGCCCGGCAAACTAGTCAGTTGGTGCCTAGTACACTAGTCAGTTGATACTCTTCTGGCGGCGTTAGGCATCGTCCCTTACTTCCAGTGACTACTTCCAGTAGTTCGTGTGATTTCGATCGTCACGGCACAAAGCTACTATGAATCCCTTCCAAGGCTTCGGTCCCTCACAAGCTGCGACCGGCATCCATTAAAATGACATCACAAAATGACGTGCTTTCGACAAATCATATTTTCCCGATCGTCACGGTACAATCTTGTCAGGAATCTCATCGTCCCATCATCTGACCACACATGACACCCGACAATCAATCAATTTTGTCATCTTTGATTTAGGCCGGATGCTTATACAAACGTGCTTAAAGACTCGATCCAGTGTCGTTTTCATGCTAAATTATGCAGTTTGAGTTCACACAGGCCATATGAATGCATGACCTCACCACTAGGCTTGCACCCGACACAGAAGTTGAAATATTCAAAATTTCAATCATGTCACAATACAATCAATCAACTGCAGTCAGTCAAGCAGTCAAAACACGATCGATTAACCAATTTAATTAATCAAATGTCATTGATTAATCCCTATTTCATTAAATTATCGATTGATCGCTCGGTTCTGAACTAACGCTCGCTCACGATCAAACAACGGTAATCAATGTCCAATCAGTTAATTAATCGAATCTAACAACCAACTAGCCACAGACGACCTAACTAAATCGACTAACTTAATTAATTGCGGTCATTTATCCTAAATCTGATTTCTATCTAAACCGAGCACGATTATTCTAACTAAATACCTAATCAACTAATTAATCAATCCTAAGCGCAATTAGTACCCTAACCAAGGATTAGGGATTAAATCACTATCTAAAACTTCGAAAACGATGGCGCGGTGGTTGTCGGTTTGCCTTAGAACTCTCGGGTAGGGCAAGGCGCTGCCACGGCTGAGTCACGACCTCATTGCGGCTGGGTCATGGCCAGCTCTGGACTGGATCATGGCCTAGTCGCGGCAGGCTCTGGACTGGGTCACGACCTGGTCGCGGCCAGGTCAAGGCCGGGCACAGAGAGCTCGGGACTTGGTGGCTCGGCGAGGTACGACGGTGGCGGAGTAGGTGACGTCCACAGTTGCTTAGAGATATATAAGAGATTGAGTGAGATAGAGAAAGAGAGAGTCAAGAGAGAGGTACAAAGAGGAGGGATTCACGGTGAGCTCGGGGTGGCGCGAGGCGACGGCGTCGCTAGTGGCTCGGGTCCAAAGGCTCGAGTGGTGGGCGGCGAGACGATGGTGAGCAGTCACGGACGGAGAAGGGGTCGACGTTCAGTGGTGGTGGTGGCGCTCCCAAACAAAGAAGGAAGGAGGAGGAGGGAGCATTTGGTGAGGGGGGGCTATCCATCGAAGAAGAAAAAGGGAGAGAGCAGAGAGAGAGAGAGATCGTGAGAGAGAGTGAACGGGAGGGAGAGGAGAGAGAAGAGAGAATGGTAAGTGGGGTTGACTGGCGGTTGGGGGATTTGACCAAAGTGGGGCCCACATTGAATTTAAATTCTTTTGTCTTACATGCATTATTGAGGGGGGGCAAAATGGTAAATCAATAATGCGGGACTGAACGAAATTTTGGCTATACTGACAGGGGAAAATATTTGGTTTTTTATAGGCTAGGCTCAAGCGCGAGGATTCGAATCCTAATTCGCGATACTTGAGAATTACGAAGCCTAATCTAACCGACTAACATTTCGGGAATCATCCAAAATCCTCTCTTAATTCCTTACGGTCCAAAATTTCATGCCGACTGAAATTCAATTTCATTCCTTTTATCTATTTACAAAAGGCGAATTTTCAGGGCGTCACAGTTAGTCAAATAATTGACATAATAATCTATTAACCTAATGTTTTCCAAATTTTAGATCGTGACAAAGATCATGGAAGGCACGAGCATCTTATACACATTAAGACATCTCCTTGATGGGAAAATTATCAAACAAGTCATAAATCTTTTGTACTTTTATCAATTCAGTCCTAAATTTTTTAAGTTGTCATTTTAGCTCTAAACCTTGACAGTGGTAGAATTGGGTCAAAAGTTAAAGTTGAGGATTTTTTGTATGACACAAAAAAGTTTTGGATATAATTGGGACAGATGCTAAAGTTGGGGATTTTTTGGATATCAAGCCGGTAGAACTGGACAAAAGTAAAAATTTGAGATTTTTTATGAGACAAAAAAATTGGATACAATTGTGATATATGCTAAAATTGGGGATTTTTTTGCGTATTAGACCCAAAACTGGGTTTAACCTACCAATAAGAAAAAGCACTGAACACTTTCTTGTACCTTGGTCATAATTTGGCAAGTTTGGATCATCTGACATTGGGATTTCTATGACATGCTTACCATTGCAATTACTCAAATCAAGCCGTCCAAATAAAAATGGATGGCCTAATTTTGGATGGCCTAATTTGAGAGAGGGTTGAGATTTAAAATTTTTCAAACCCCAAAAGAATTCTCTCCCAATTTTTTCCCCCTCAGCAAATGACGTGACATATGTTAAATCTAGCAATATCACATGGAGGGGGGTGAATAGATGATTCTGAACCAAATTGAAACTTGTTGCAGAATTAAGACAATTTCAAAGTATAATCAAAATTAGGAACAATATCAATGTGCAGATAATTTAAATACAAAAGTAAAAGTTTAGAGTAGAGAATAATACATGCTGAGTTCATAATGGTTCGGCTTATTAGGCCTATGTCCACTCTCCTACGATGACAGTCGATCGGCTGGATTCCACTAGAAAGATTCAATAGAGATTACAAGAGATGAAGAACACTTTATCGCTTTTACAAATCCTCACAATGAAAGAAATTAAGGATTTTCAGAATAAATATGTAAATCTGAAAAACTCAGGCACTTTGGAATTTTTACGTTCTTGACTCTCTCCGCAGGCCACCATGGTTTTTCTTTTATATTCATTTGCTTCCAAACTAACCAATGGACAATCGTCAAAGGATCGCTCTTCAATTTTTTATTGGACGTCATCAGTCATGATTGAACGATACTGCAGCTTAGAAGATATGGTAGCCGTTGAAGTAGAATATGAACTCTTTAGATTCAATCGCCCATACAAATAACTCGTCAGTTCTCAAAAGTAGAGTAGATACAAATAAGTCACAAGTCTTATTCTTGAAAGGCAATATCCAATCGTAGATTTCCTCTTGATCTGATTGAAGAAATACCTTGTCAATCAAATATTACGGACTTCCATAAAAGAACTTGCCTCAATCGAAAACGTACCATTCATGGATTTTCAGAATCTGTTTAAAAGAAGTTGCAGAATCTGAACAATATTCGAAAGAAGTCTTCAGAAGTAAAAACTCTCTGAATCAGAAACAAATAAACTTGAACCGTGATGCTGAGTTTCAATAGAACTCTTCTGACACGTCATATAACCCTTGAGACGAATAAGTCTTTACATGCAACATGCTACATCTGATCGTTTTTAGAGGCAACTCCATCTGAACAGCTCTAGAAGCACATCTGTTTAAAATTTTTTAGAAGCAAATATATGACTACTCCTTCTAGAGCCTAGATGCTAGAAAATGATCAATACAAACTTATGTTCACTTGTTCATCCTGCAATGAAACCATTGTAAATATTATACATATTCTACTTGAACAAAGATAGTTTTGTCAGGATCAAAATATTTATAGAGAAATTTTCCTCAACAATTTTTCCCTTTTTGATGATGACAAAACTTGATTAACATCAAACTGGTTTTGTAAAAAATTGATTAAAAGATATAGGAACAAAAAGACTTCACAAGCGTAGGAGTATAAATGTCTAAATAGCATGTGAATCTTCATCAGATATAGATTGTAACAATATCATCATAATGTCTTTATTAATATTTAATCCTTTCTTTGCATCCTGCAAACACATAGATGGAAATAGAGGCTTCTTTTCCCCTTTTTTGGTCATCTACAATAAACAAGAAATATGATGTAAATGTCATTTCATTAATATATCAGCCCATACTAAGGACGTGATATACCAAATGTTCAAAACATAAAAATAGGACATTGTTCAATATGAAACAAAAACAACTTAAGCAAAGACTATTTGAAATTTTAATTTTAAACAGACGGTGGTTGAGGTGATTTTGAAGAAAAAGAAACATCCCATGCTCTTTCTCACCCTCCTGCGCAAAGTCCTTGTTATAGTCGCTGGCACTTTTAGTGCATAATCTTTGACAGCTTGGATATGAGGTAAATCCTAAACAATTTTCTCATCACGAATTAAAGTATACGTGTGAATGCTTGCCATTTCATAGCAAAACAATCTTCCATAAAGATCAAGTGTTTTCTCAAAAGCATCCATCTTCTTCTCAATCATACTTTCCTATGCATCAAACCTCTAAAGTACTATCTACTGTAGTTTCTTCATTTCCTTCTGAACTACTCTCCGAGATTCCTTGGTCTCCAGAAGCTCTCCAACAAAAGTATTCAGAGTATCAATGGGTTCCATATTTTTGGCTAGTGTAGTACTTTTTCCCATACTCTCTGTTGATGTTTTCTCCTTTCTTGCAAATTCAAGCGCCTTCTTCAGCCTTTTCTCCCCCTCAGTTTGAGGCCTTTCGTAGTTACTGCCATGATTCGGTGTTTGATACTCTATGGGATCGGATTGGCCATTAAGAATAATCCTAGACCGGCAAAAAGGCGCGCACTATGGTACACTTTCAATTAATATAGCTCAAGGGGAGAATGTCAGAGTTTTCCTGACGTGGGCTACATTAATTGATACTGTAATTACTGTATTAAAGGATTAATTTATTGTTTATGGGGTTGGTCTAACAAAGACGAGATATAAAGATTCATAATGAGCCAAATGTAGGCCTGGCTAGTATGGGCCGAATTCGGCCGACCCGTGATGAGAGATCCTAGCTGAAAACTCTAAAACTAAGGCTAAGGTGCCCCCTCTAACCCTCGTTCTTATTTCACCATTTCCACCTCTTCATAAACTGAGAAGGGAGAGGAGCGAGGAGGTCTTATTGACGCCAGACATACAGAGGGTCATAGAGGGGAAGTGCCTGAAGCATTGGATCGTCAGAATTCCGCGTCAAGAATGACGAATTCCAATTCAGATGCACAAATACCTTTTCCTCTATTATTATTTTTTTATGGTCTTCGATTACGAAGATCCTATGATGTCGTTTACGACAACGACGATTGTTGGGACATCCAACACCCGCTTCATCTTCGAGTTTGAACCCAGTGTCCTCTCTCTAACTCTCTCATCTTCGAGTTTGAAGTTCCGCAATTAATCTATCAAAAGACTAGGGCACCGGACCACTTTCATGTCCCTCAGTCATGATCTGGCTTAGTTAAGAATCAATCTAAAGGAAACGCACCCGGACAAAGAAAGCACAGAGGAAATGAACAAAATACAAAACATTCTTAGAAGGAACACGAACCCCCTACACCCCTTACACGGTAATATTTATACTGCTTTAATATCTGATATATGAGAATACCATAATGTTGACGTATTTTTTATGAATGCTTCATATGGTATGAGTGTCGATATTATAAGATGTATCCTCTTTGAGCAAGTATTTTGATACGCACAAGTTGATAATGTGTGTATAAGCATGGAAAAACTTACCAAAGAAGTCTTAAATCTACTGCAATTATGTAAATTTAGTCTTAATTTTTTTCATCAATTAAATCCTTAATTTTTTTTGTTTGTGTCAATTCAGTTCATCTAGCCAACTTTGGCTGACCGGTGCTGATGTGACAATTTTAATTAATATTTCTAATTTTTTTATTTTTTATTTTTTATTATTTAATTTATTCTTTTTTCTTTTTTTCTTCTCTTCCTTCCTTTAGTCGGTCGCTGGATTGGCCACCGGCCAAATGCAAGGGCTTGAGGAAGAAGGAGGAGAAAAGAAAAGATTTTTTTTTTTGAAAAAAAATACTACTAAAAATTGCTACATCAATTTTCGTCGGATGAAGTTGCCTTGATGGATTGAATTGGTGCAAATTCAAAAGGTTTTAAGACTCAATTGGAAAAAAAAAATAGAACTGAAGTACCACAATTGCAATAGGTTTAGAATTTGTTTTAGTAATTTTACGGTAAAATCGCAGGAGCATATTAAAAATATAATTGACACATGGTATGCAATTGAATCTTAAAACTTGTAAATTATATAATTAAATCCTAAAACTCGCAAGCATCGAGTATCTCCATAATCTGTAAGCCTAGTCGTTAGTTGCTGAAATCCAGAAGATCAGTAATGATTTTATTGAAGTTGATTTTGGTACACTGTTATAAGTAAGATGATCGATCCGATGTTCTCATTCAATAGCCATTGAAAGATGTCCCAAATAACTAACGCATGCCTTCGCAAACAGCAAACTCCACGATGGTTTTCTCTTCTTTTGCACCAGTTTTTACAGTTGTTTCCCAATGTCTTCCCGCTCAATATGCTCATTTCATACTGTTTTAACATTGGCGCACCTCGACAAATCCATCTCTACAAGCAGACTGCTTTTCTTATACTCACAAGTCACAATACCTCACACGTGCATCTATGTGTTTGTCAGATAACGAGTGAGGTGTGACATCTCTTCATCTCTAATGACTATTGTTGGCGGAGTGACAAGTGCACATTATGTTGGAAAATATCGTCAAGAATGGGACAAAATGAAATAAACTTTCAAGCGTGACAACCCTCTCTTTAAGGATTTATTTGCCCCCACTATATTGCACATTATGTTGGAAAATATATAATTATTGATTACTGCTATTTTCGATGTACAGACTAGCACGCAGATATAGTAGGTCTAGTCCACTTGCCCATTTCTCTGTTTGAAAGATCATAATAGCTTTCTAATTAGTAAAGTATTTTACAATGAGCGAGATCGTAATATATATACACACACATTTATATATAAAAAAGTGTGCTAGCACATTAGCACAAACCTTTACAAACAGACTTCTTATTTCGAAAATTGTTAATTCAAACACAACTCTTCATTTTTAGAAATTGATATGTTTGAAAAAAAAAATGTAAGAGTGACTAATATCTGTTAGGCAAAAAATAAATTAAATTTGAAATTTTAATAGCAACTCCAACGTGAACAGTCACACTATTCTAGCTGGTCAAAAATGGTAAATTGATAATATATAATAAACGATTAGCGTTATTTTAGGTGCACAGACTAGCACACAGATATAATAAGTCTAGTCCACTTGCCAATTGAGTCTATCTGATCCATTTTGACGGAAAATCACTTAGGTGGACTCTAGCCGTCCTACATAGCACAACCAAATTGACATGGGAAAATTTCAATAATATCCTTTTTAATTTTTTTTAAATTAATCTTATTATTATTTTTGCAACACCCTTGGTTTGACGAGGGCGGGAGTGGATGCCGAGGCCAGAGGATCCGAACAAGGAGCGGCTCTTGGCAGGCTTCTAGGACGGCAAGAGATGGGGACAAGACTGGACCGAACCACGCACAAAACTGGGGGAGAATGTGATGATCCAAGGAATGGTCTAAAAAGTTACACATCGAACATGAGAGGGACCTTAGGATTCCTTATAAGGCTTGGGCACCTCTACCCTATGTAATGCATTTTCTAGGGGAGGTTTAAGCGGCCCTCGAAGAAGCAAAGTTGTGCGGGCCTTGGCCCAAACAAACAATATTACACGATGATAGCATTCGGGTTGTTACAGATGGTATCAGAGCAGGACCCCCTTCAATAGGTGTGTGATTCGGGGACAAACCACGTGGAAGCTAGTGGGCTTGTATCACCCCAGGTTCGACGAGGGCGGGGAGTGGACGACGAGGCCAAAGTACCCGAACAAGGAATGGCTCCTGCAAGCTTCTAGGATAGTAAGAGAGAGGGACAAGACTGGACCGAACCACGCAACAAAATGGGGGAGAACGTGATGATCCAAGGAATGGTACAAAAAGTCCCACATCGGATATGAGAGGGACCTTACAATGCCTTATCAGTCTTGGACACCCCTACCTTGAATAACACTTTTTCTAGGGGCGGTTTAGGCATCCCTCGGAGAATCAAAGCCATGCGGGCATTGACCGCAAGTAGACAATATTACACAATGATAGCACTCGGGTCATTACAATTTTTTTTTTATTCCTTTCTTTACCTTTCTATTTTTTTTCCCTTTTCGCTAGCGTGGCGAGGGTCGCGCTCGCTTGGGTGATCAATGGGCCCCCTTGCTCGACCAGGCGAGGGCTGCCTAGGCCCGGGCATCCCTCGTCGAAGGGAAGGGAAAAAGAAAAAATAAAAGGAAAAGTATCGAAAAACTATTGAATTTTTATCAAAAATCGTCCACGTCAGCGTCAACCATACCGTGGAGAAAGGCTGGCGTTTGCGTCTGCGATTTTCAAGCCAAAACTCAATTAGCAAAACATTAATAGGTTTAGGATTTAATTGGCAAAAGTGCAATAGATTTAAGATTTTTTTGACAATTTTGCCGCCTCTTCGTCGCAATGTAGGTCATCTGTCATGAAACATGTGCCACGGAACCTGTTATTGGAGAGAGCTTGGTTTAGCATAACTAACATAACTATAGCTTGTTTTCTAGGACGAAAAGACAGCTTTCTTTTGTCCACTACTTGTATTCCAAACTTGCTATTTAAGGAAGGAGAAAGCATAACCAAATGATGGAGGCAAGGTATAAGCATAGCAACAACATTTCCTAGTATTGTGGGCACGTTTGTTTGGTAACGTTTGATTCATTGATTCTTCTTTAAAGTGTCTAACCCGCGAAGAAAGACATGAAGTAACCCCACCAAAAAGATCGAATGGATGCTTCCCTTGACGGTGCTAATATTGCCAGGGGACAAGGCACGAAGGCAATGCCAGACTACACAATTTTTGACTTGATTTCGATCGTCCGACTAATACATAAAGTGGTCTCATTCGATACGTGCATGATATGTCTCTTCAATCCCAGGTCGCTCATATGCGCCACTAAAATATTAAATTCTTAAGGAAGGGTGGAATTTCATCAAGTGGTGTCGTTCGAAACGTGCATGAATGGACTTTTTTTTTAACCATCTCTGCAACTCCCAGTCCATCGATAAAGGTGATAAATGGGTGGGTCGAGTCGAATTTGGTCCCACCCATATTGACCTATCTGACCCATATTAATCCATATTTAATAACCCAAACCCGACCCGACCCTCGTCTAACCCATACCCGACTTGATTCATTTTAACCAAAATTATGAAAATATAATATTATTTTAAGAAAATAATATTACTAAAATACTTCTCGGTCCCTACCCCGACCCTGGCCCCTGCCTCGTCCCTGGTCCTCGGCCCTCGGCCTCAGCACCGACCAGACCCCAATCCTGGTCCATCGGCCCGAGCCCCGTTCAAGGTCTCGGCCTCGGCTCCCATCCTGGCCTCGGCCCCAGTCCCTCGATCGCGGCTCGGATTTCGACCTCGTCCCCTGCCCCAGCCCCCACTCTGGTAGCCGGCACTCGCCCCAGGTCCCGACCTTGGCCCCGGTCGCCGACACCCGCCCCGGGTCACGACCTCGGTCCTAGTCCCGGCCCAGGCCTCGGCCCCGTATCCAACGCGGCCCCTGCATCGGTCCCGGCCCCTGTCGCCGGCACCTGCACCCGCCCCGGGTCCCGACCTCAGCCCCGATCTGGGCCCCGGGTCCCGACCTCAGCCCCGATCTGGGCCCCGGGTCCCGACCTAGGTCTCGGCCCCATTCCCAACCCCACCCTGGTATCGACCCCGACCCCAGGTCCCAGCCCCGGTCCCGGCTTTACCTCGGCCTTGTCTCCAGTCTCGGTCCTAGTCTTGGGGTCAAGATGTCAGTCCCGACCCCGGCCCCAGTCCCAGGACCTGGCCCAACCCCATCCCTGGCCCTGGGACCCAGTCCTGGCCCTGTCCCTTGCCCATGCCTTGGTCCCCGGTCTCGGTCTCGGCCCCGGCATAGGCCCTGGCGCCAATTTTGTTCCACACACACACTGCTTATTGGCTTTGATGAGTCGAAAATGGATCGAAAATGGGAAATAGATCGTCTAATCTTCCCTTAGAAGGTTAGGCCATAACCTTGCAATTTGGGTCGTTCGTGTTATGGACGAATATTTTCGATTATAACTAACAAAAATATATATATAATTTAAAAAATTATCCCCTAAAAATAAAAGATCTGGGTCGTCCGTCCAAAAATGGATTGCCTAGATTGCAAGGTTAGGTACCTAAACTTCTGAGGGAAGGTTAGACGAGCCGGATCCTCGAAAATGGATTGAAAATGGGTTCACCTATGGACTATTTTTAACCCATCAGATTTTTGTTTAATTTTGTTGGACCCATATTTAGTGAGCCCCTTAAAAATTACAATCCATATATCACTCATTTTATACAAAATATGGGCCAAAAATGGGCCATTGACCCATATTGCGACCTCTATCCATCTACCGTAGTGATCGAACTGATTGTGTGTAAGATGGATTACGTTAAGCGTTTCGACGGATTTCACAAGCGAAAAACTCTACGTGACTAGTTTTTTATACTAAGCCTTGTATTGTAAATTATCTCGGAGAGATGCTTTCTCCCGTCTCACGGTCCAAAAATGGCACAAGCAAAGAACCGAACAAGCCTTGTTGTAGACAGGAGAGACCATACCAAGAAAAGCACATGATGAGTGAAGGACATATATAGAGAGAACAACATGTTCCCCAAAAAATTAATTCGATCTAATCAAACAAGCCAACATACACACACACTACCTTGCTCGAATCAAACACATTGATCGGGCATGGCTGCTACGGAGGCGAAAAACTTGACGGTGGCTGGCGAAGCTGCCGCCGAGATCTTGTCACAGAAACTAGAGATGTTGCTCTGTCACCCGGAGCGCATCAGGTGCTTATCAACGGACAAGCTCGTGAAGGACGCCAAGGAGAAGCTGGCCATGATCCAAGACTTCTTTTCCACTCAAGACAGACCGTCCAAGAGCATGGAGTGGTTGGGGCGGCTCCTCCGAGCCATGTATGAGGCTGAGGAATTCATCGACAAGTTCCACCTCAGAGAGGCCTCCGAGAGGCACAAGGCCCTGCATGTGGTCACGAGGCCGGTCGCCAAGCTCGTCTCTGAGTATAAGCTGTGGAGGGACTTGTCCAGTCTGGTGGACAAGATGCAGAACTTGTGTCTAGACCAGTACTTGACGGGCAAGACGGAAAAGCCGCCTGCTAGTTCCTTCTCCCCTGCTAGCGTTCCGAGACAAGGCGAAAAGAAGGTGAGGCTGACTAGCTACCGGAATCTGCAAGCATCCTACTACTTATGTCGCAAGGAGAAGAAAAAGGAAATAATAATGAGGCTGGCCCAGACTGGGCAGGAAGGGAAGGGACCGATTGTTAATGTGACTTCGATTTGGGGTGAGTGGGGCGCCGGCAAGACGTTCCTTGCGAGATGGGTCTACAGGGAAGTGATGCGTAGGGGCGTCGAGTCGTGCGCTTGGGTCCGCGTCTCGGCCGGCATGGAGGTGAGGGAGTTCATGTTCGAGATACTGAGGCAAATGGGGAAGCCAGCGAGGGAGGCGAAGGACATGAATTTGTACGAGATAACCGAAATACTCTACAATGAATTGGCCAAGAAGACGAAGTTCGTCATAGTGGTGGATGGCGTGCACCCGTCCAACGTGCAACTCTTGCAAAGGTTAGTTGGGCTCATCATGTATCATCGGCAGGGCCACATAATCACCACCACTCAGTTCAAACACATAGCCGATAGCATGGAATATTTTGGGGCAAAGTCGATCAAGCTAGATAAATTAGACGATGATGAAAGCAAGAAGTTGCTCAGTAGTAAGTTGTATAGAGTAGCCGATGGTCAGAGCCTCCAGGATAACAAGGAGATCCTTAGGACTTGCGGGGGCTTGCCGCTTAGTCTCTCCTTACTCGGCGGGCTACTGTCGTATGCTGAAGAGCACGAACGCCAAGTGCACAGACTCTCAGCGCTACTGAAAGATTGTCCTACGATACCACTTCTACTCCAATTGAGTTATCGTAGATTGCCGGTCCATCTAAAACCGTGTTTCATCTACATGGCTTTGTTCCCCGTGGCGTCCCCGATTCCAACAAGAAGGCTAGTGAGGCTGTGGTCGGCAGAGGGCTTATTGGATTCGCATTGTTACAACAGCGAGAGGAAACGGACGAGGCTGCCCGAGGATGTGGGAGAGGCTTTCATTTTGGAGCTCGTGGAAAGGAACCTGATTGATGTGGTGAGCTGGAGGGCGGACGGATCCCCCAAAGCTTGCCAAATGATCACTTCTCTGTACGACCTGATCCTTCCGATCGCGACCAGCATGGGGTTCCTTCACATACATGATGCTAGAGTGCTGAAACAGGGGCGCGACCGCAAGACGACCGGCCAGCAAGAACAGGCCCAACCGCGAGAAACCAAGGTCCGGTGGCTCGCAGAGCACACAAACATAGTGAGAGACGGCAGCAACCCCAGTTTGAACCTCAGCCACGTCCGCTCATTTCTGTCGTTCTACCCGAGGAGAGGCATGCTCACCAAGGACATCAGCACGGTCCTGCGGAGCATCACCTCCAAGACTGACTATAACTTGCTGAGGGTACTCGACTTGGAGGGTGTGTATAAGCCATCCTTGCAAGGGTTGCTCCACAAGCTGGTGCTCCTAAGGTACTTAGGATTGAGATCCACGGTGTTGGACTCGATCCCGCGCGAGGTCGGGGATCTGCACTATCTTGAGACCCTCGACATAAAGCACACCAACATCACCTCCCTGCCGAGTTCCTTGTGGAAGGCCCGGAACCTGAGGCACCTGCATCTCAACTGGTTCTACATCGACTTGAAAAAGGTCCTCAAGGCTTGTGGCAACAATGTCGAGGCCCTGACTAAGCTCCAAACCTTAAGCGGGCTGGTCATTGGTGAAGTGAAGGAGAACACGATGACGGGCCACATGAGCAGCTTGACCTCGCTCACCAAGCTCAAGCTTTTCTTGCAACAGTCGGATAAGGACACATCCCCAGACGCTGCAGGGAAAACGGTAGCCAGTTGGATTAGCTCCGGGCTCACCAATCTCCAGTCCCTGACCTTCGGGGTGATCCAAGAAGCCAGGGCCGCTGAAGAAGCCGAGCTCAAGGAAGGAGCCAAGGCCCAGAAAGAAGCCGAGCCAGCGGAAGGAGTCGAGCAAGTGGAAGAAGCCACACCCGAGCCCGGCAAAAAAATAGCCGAACCCAAGAAATCGCAGATAGGAGCGTTACCAGAACTGTCGTTGGCTCAACATCACGAACTGTTGGAGCTCTATTTGCTGGGGCAACTCAAGAATCCCGTATGGACAGGGCTCTTGCCCGACTCACTCCGGGTTCTTACTCTGTCGGGTTCGATGGTGAAAACAGACATGATCCCCAAGCTGGGAAGTCGCCTGACGAACCTGAGGACGCTCAGGCTCTTGGCCAACTCTTTTCTAGGCAAAAGCATGATGTTCCCCGCTGATGGCTTCCCGAGCCTCAAGATCTTGAAGATCTGGAAGCTGCCTCACCTCAATGAGGTGAACATCGAAGAAGGAGCAATGCCGCATCTCAAAGAAGTCGAGTTCAGGCACCTCAACAAGCTGACGACCATCAAAGGGATCTGCCATTGCAAGGATCTGGAAACCATATGGGTGATATCTCGCTGTCACGATCCTGTTTTTCTGGAACATCTCAAGGGCCGTATTGGAAAAGACACGTATCTGCACGTCAAAAAATACCCCGAGCGGGCCGGGTTTCTGGACATGGACGCAGACGACAGGTATGATAAATCTCGGACATGGAAAATGTTTTTTCTTTTTAGGCTGTATAATTTCAATAATTAATTATTAGAAAGAAAGTTCCCAAAAAAATCGAAAATTATTGATCGATGGAAAAAGAACGGCACAATTCAGGGACGAAAACGGAGAAACGTCTGATGAGCAGCTTGAAGATGAAAAAGGAGAACGGCTCCAATCGACGGACCACGACCACAGGTATGGCACAAATATCAAATCTCAAAACATGTTCTTCACGCACGGCGATAGAAATTTTTCTTGTAGACTTGATGTAGTTATTAGTTGCTAAAAAAAAGAAGGATAAAATTCAGGGACGAAAAAGGAGAGACGCAAGATCAGGAAACTGAAAAGAAGAGTTCCCAATCGACGCACGATGGCGGCGACGGGTACGAGACAATTTCAAATCTCAAACACGTCCTTCACTTGTGATGACGAAGATACTTTCGTACACTAGGTAATTGCAATATTTACTTACTAGTTATTAAAAAAGAAGGTTAAAATTCAGGCACGAAAAAGGAGAGATGCCCGATCAGGACGATGGACGGAAGCGGCCACGATCAACGCACAGCGGCGACAGGTACGGGGACAATATCGAATCTCATACATGTCCTTCACCCGTGACGACGAAGAAACTTACTTGGTGGTTTCCCGTTTTCCTGCTACAGTCGTAAGGATCATGAGGCAACAACATCTACTTGAACACGAACACGAAGCTACTGCGAGGATCTTCGGAGCTGAATAAGGATATGTATCGCACCTTCCCACACCACCCTCCTTTCTCTCTCCCTAATCTGTGTTTGAATAAATAAATTGATGTAATGGTTGTGTTATGTGATGAATTGATGTTATGACATTCATTTTAATATGTAAGATATGTGTCAATGTACGCTCAATCCATTGTCTTTTCTTGTTTCGAGGGTCTCCCGACTCTTCCAATGAATTCCTGACCTTGTTATGTTTTTTTTTTCCACCAAAAAGAGGCATTCTTTTTCTCAATAACTTGACATTAAGACTGCATTTGGTCGTTAGGATAAAAATCAAGATATTGTATATTCTATCTTATCTTGTGTTTGGCAACTGTACAAGATTGGATATAGATGGATATAGTCCGGATACTACAGTCCTATGGGAGAGGGTGTAAGAGACTAAGATAGGATTTTTCAAGAAAGCAAACATTAGAAGAACCTGATTTTTTTTTCCACAATCATCGCCTCTCTTTCGCGCTGAGCCGCCTTTTTGCTGCATTCGGGTAGTTTTTACCTTGATTTTTCATAAATTTTTAAAAAAAAATTGCCAAAAAATATCATTCTTATTGCATGGCATATAGTTTAAAATCATAATTGTCATTTCATGCACACCATTCCTGCATGTTTTGCCATGTCATAGGCTAGTTGTATTAGCATTGCATTTAAAAAATAGAAAACACCTAAAAATTAAATTCGTCGCCAAGTCAAGGATTTTCATGGAAATTGTATTGAAATGGCATTAATTGAAAAATTAATGTAACCAAGTCCCCGAACATTTAATCTTTGATTCATAGAAATATAATAGTTTTCATACTATTTTATTTAGATTTCTAATTAGCCTACTAAAAATGATTAGTGACAATTTCTAGATAAATTTTTGCATGAAATTGAACCTAAGTTGCTATTTGGTGGTACTTGAGAGAATTCAAATTAGGTTAGTGTCACGCCCCGATACTCGAGCACGCGGCATCCCTACTTTGACACCTTTAAGTCACGAAGGATAGCGTCCTAGGCTCGCTATCGACCTATAATCGAAATGCGCATGCGGAATGTGCCAAACTCCTAGACAACATGATCAGCATGGGAGAATTAGCATGGACATTGATTCAATCAATTCATCAAAGAAAACTTTAATCCTTATGCAAGGCAGATACTAATTAACCCTATAGAACTATCAACATACAATCCTTTTCTCCGGGGGCGGCTCTCTAGTACCTCAAAAGAGACAATGGTCGGTAGGGTTAACTCCATATCGACTCCAAAAGAGTCACTCCAAAAAGTCACGCCTCAGCGATCATGAGGCTCTGTCACTTGTGACTTGAAAATATTATCTCACGACATAGTGAGAAATAAATCTTAGTGAAGTCAACGCCTAAGCTCGGCTAGGACGTTGATTCACCCAAGATATCCTACCAAACAGACATGGCATGTCAACCAATACAGATATCCAACCACTTGCAACTTACCCGCCAGGAAGCCACACAAAATGGGATGCAGACACGACATGACAGTCAAACAGCCCAATCAAGGCAAGCATCACACCAAACGACATACATGACGTCACACGTAGTCCTTTTTATTAAGAGAAAGGGCATGTTAGCCTAGAGCATGTCAGCACGAGAATAGGGCATGGCAGCCCGGCAAACTAGTCAGTTGGTGCCTAGTACACTAGTCAGTTGATACTCTTCTGGCGGCGTTAGGCATCGTCCCTTACTTCCAGTGACTACTTCCAGTAGTCCGTGTGATTCCGATCGTCACGGCACAAAGCTACCATGAATCCTTTCCAAAGCTTCGGTCCGTCACAAGCTGCGACCGACATCCATTAAAATGACATTAAAGAATGACGTGCTTTCGACAAATCGTATTTTCCCGATCGTCACGGTACAATCTTGTCAGGAATCTCATCGTCCCATCATATGACCACACATGACACCCGACAATCAATCAATTTTGTCATCTTTGATTTAGGTCGGATGCTTATACAAACGTGCTTAAAGACTCGGTGCAGTGCCGTTTTCATGCTAAATTATGCAGTTTGAGTTAACACAGGCCATATGAATGCATGACCTCACCACTAGGCTTCCACCCGACACAGAAGATGAAAATATTCAAAATTTCAATCATGTCACAATACAATCAATCAACTGCAGTCAGTCAAGCAGTGAAAACACGATCGATTAACCAATTCAATTAATCAAATGTCATTGATTAATCCCTATTTCATTAAATTATCGATCGATCGCTCGGTTTTGAACTAACGCTCGCTCACGATCAAACAACGGTAATCAATGTCCAATCAGTTAATTAATCGAATCTAACAACCAACTAGCCACAGACGACCTAACTAAATCGACTAACTTAATTAATTGCGGTCATTTATCCTAAATCTAGTTTCTATCTAAACCGACCACGATTACTCTAACTAAATACCTAATCAACTAATTAACCAATCCTAAGCGCAATTAGCACCCTAACCAAGGATTAGGGATTAACTCACTATCTAAAACTCCGGAAACAATGGCGCGGCGGTTGTCGGTTTGCCTTAGAACTCTCGGGTAGGGCAAGGCGCTGCCACGGCTGAGTCACGACCTCGTTGCGGCTGGGTCACGGTCAGCTCTGGACTGGATCATGGCCTAGTCGCGGCAGGCTCTGGACTGGGCCACGACCTGATCTCGGCCAGGTCAAGGCCGGGCACAGAGAGCTCGGGACTTGGTGGCTCAGCGAGGTACGACGGTGGCGGAGGAGGTGACGTCCACAGTTGCTTAGAGATATATAAGAGATCGAGAGAGATAGAGAAAGTGAGAGTCAAGAGAGAGGTACGAAGAGGAGGGATTCACGGTGAGCTTAGGGTGGCGCGAGGCGACGGCGTCGCTAGTGGCTCGAGTCCAACGGCTCGAGTGGAGGGCGGCGAGACGATGGTGAGCAGTCACGGACGGAGAAGGGGTCGACGTTTAGTGGTGGTGGTGGCGCTCCCAGACGAAGAAGGAAGGAGGAGGAGGGAGCATTTGGTGAGGCGGGGCTATCCATCGAAGAAGAAAAAGGGAGAGAGCAGAGAGAGAGAGATCGTGAGAGAGAGTGAATGGGAGGGAGAGGAGAGAGAAGAGAGAATGGTAAGTGGGGTTGACTGGCGGTTGGGGGATTTGACCAAAGTGGGGCCCACATTGAATTTAAATTCTTTTGTCCTACATGCATTATTGAGGGGGGGGGGGGGGAAATGGTAAATCAATAATGCGGGATTGAACGAAATTTTGGCTCGACCGACAGGGGAAAATTTTTGGTTTTTTATAGGCTAGGCTCAAGCGCGAGGATTCGAATCCTAATTCGCGATACTTGAGAATTACGAAGCCTAATCTAACCGACTAACATTTCGGGAATCATCCAAAATCCTCTCTTAATTCCTTACGGTCCAAAATTTCATGCCGACTGAAATTCAATTTCATTCCTTTTATCGATTTACAAAAGGCGAATTTTCAGGGCGTCACAATTAGTCAAATAATTGACATAATAATCTATTAACCTAATGTTTTCCAAATTTTAGATCGTGACAAAGATCATGGAAGGCACGAGCATCTTATACACATTAAGACATCTCCTTGATGGGAAATTATCAAAAAAGTCATAAATCTTTTGTACTTTTGTCAATTCAGTCCTAAATTTTTTAAGTTGTCATTTTAGCTCTAAACCTTGACAGTGGTAGAATTGGGTCAAAAGTTAAAGTTGAGGATTTTTTTTTATGACACAAAAAAGTTTTGAATATAATTGGGACAGATGCTAAAGTTGGGGAATTTTTGGATATCAAGCCGGTAGAACTGGACAAAAGTAAAAGTTTGAGATTTTTTATGAGACAAAAAAATTGGATACAATTGTGATATATGCTAAAATTGGGGATTTATTTTACGTATTAGACCCAAAACTGGGTTTAACCTACCAATAAGAGAAAGCACTGAACACTTTCTTGTACCTTGGTCATAATTTGGCAAGTTTGGATCATCTGACATTGGGATTTCTATGACATGCTTACCATTGTGATTACTCAAATCAAACCGTCCAAATGAAAATGGATGGCCTAATTTTGGATGGCCTAATTTGAGAGAGGGTTGAGATTTAAAATTTTTCAAACCCCAAAAGAATTCTCTCCCAATTTTTTCCCCCTTAGCAAATGACGTGACATATGTTAAATCTAGCAATATCACATGGAGGGGGGTGAATAGATGATTCTGAATCAAATTGAAACTTGTTGCGGAATTAAGACAATTTCAAAGTATAATCAAAATTAGGAACAATATCAATGTGCAGATAATTTAAATACAAAAGTAAAAGTTTAGAGTAGAGAATAATACATGCTGAGTTCATAATGGTTCGGCTTATTAGGCCTATGTCCACTCTCCCACGATGACAGTCGATCGGCTGGATTCCACTAGAAAGATTCAATAGAGATTACAAGAGATGAAGAACACTTTATCGCTTTTACAAATCCTCACAATGAAAGAAATTAAGGATTTTCAGAATAAACATGTAAATCTGAATAACTCAGGCACTTTGGAATTTTTACGTTCTCGACTCTCTCCGCAGGCCACCATGGTTTTTCTTTTATATTCATTTGCTTCCAAACTAACCAATGGACAATCTTCAAAGGATCGCTCTTCAATTTTTTACCGGACGTCATCAGTCATGATTGAACGATACTGTAGCTTAGAAGGTATGGTAGCCGTTGAAGTAGAATATGAACTCTTTAGATTCAATCGCCCATACAAATAATTCGTCAGTTCTCAAAAGTAGAGTAGATTCAAATAAGTCACAAGTCTTATTCTTGAAAGGCAATATCCAATCGTAGATTTCCTCTTGATCTGATTGAAGAAATATCTTGTCAATCAAATATTACGGACTTCCATAAAAGAACTTGCCTCAATCGAAAATGTATCATTCATGGATTTTCAGAATCTGTTTAAAAGAAGTTGCAGAATCTGAATAATATTCGAAAGAAGTCTTCAGAAGTAAAAACTCTCTGAATCAGAAACAAATAAACTTGAACCGTGATGCTGAGTTTCAATAGAACTCTTCTGACACGTCATATAACCCTTGAGACGAATAAGTCTTTACATGCAACATGCTACATCTGATCGTTTTTAGAGGCAACTCCATCTGAACATCTCTAGAAGCACATCTGTTTAAAATTTTTTAGAAGCAAATATATGACTACTCCTTCTAGAGCCTAGATGCTAGAAAATGATCAATACAAACTTATGTTCACTTGTTCATCCTGCAATGAAACCATTGTAAATATTATACATATTCTACTTGAACAAACATAGTTTTGTCAGGATCAAAATATTTAGAGAGAAATTTTCCTCAACAATTTTTCCCTTTTTGATGATGACAAAACTTGATTAACATCAAACTGGTTTTGTAAAAAATTGATTAAAAGATATAGGAACAAAAAGACTTCACAAGCGTAGGAGTATAAATGTCTAAATAGCATGTGAATCTTCATCAGATATAGATTGTAACAATATCATCATAATGTCTTTATTAATATTTAATCCTTTCTTTGCATCCTGCAAACACATAGATGGAAATAGAGGCTTCTTTTCCCCTTTTTTTTTGTCATCAACAATAAACAAGAAATATGATGTAAATGTCATTTCATTAATATATCAACCCATAATAAGGACGTGATATATCAGCCCATAATAAGGACGTGATATACCAAATGTTCAAAACATAAAAATAGGACATTGTTCAATCTGAAACAAAAACAACTTAAGCAAAGACTATTTGAAATTTTAATTTTAAACAGACGGCGGTTGAGGTGATTTTGAAGACAAAGAAACATCCCATGCTCTTTATCACCCTCCTGCGCAAAGTCCTTGTTATAGTCTGCTGGCACTTTTAGTGCATAATCTTTGACAGCTTGGATATGAGGTAAATTCTAAACAATTTTCTCATCACGAATTAAAGTATACGTGTGAATGCTTGCCATTTCATAACAAAACAATCTTCCATAAAGATCAAGTGTTTTCTCAAAAGCATCCATCTTCTTCTCAATCATACTTTCCTATGCATCAAACCTCTGAAGTACTATCTACTGTAGCTTCTTCATTTCCTTCTGAACTACTCTCCGAGATTCCTTGGTCTCCAGAAGCTCTCCAACAAAAGTATTCAGAGTCTCAATGGGTTCCATCTTTCTGGCTAGTGTAGCACTTTTTCCCATACTCTCAGTTGATGTTTTCTCCTTTCTTGCAAATTCAAGCGCCTTCTTCAGCCTTTTCTCTCCCTCAGTTTGAGGCCTTTCGTAGTTACTGCCATGATTCGGTGTTTGATACTCTATGGGATCGGATTGACCATTAAGAATAATCCTAGACCGGCAAAAAGGCGCGCACTATGGTACACTTTCAATTAATACAGCTCAAGGGGAGAATGTTAGAGTTTTCCTGACGTGGGCTACATTAATTGATACTGTAATTACTGTATTAAAGGATTAATTTAGTGTTTATGGGGTTGGTCTAACAAAGGCGAGATATAAAGATTCATAATGAGCCAAATGTAGGCCTGGCTAGTATGGGCCGAATTCGGACCGACCCGTGATGAGAGATCCTAGCTGAAAACTCTATAACTAAGGCTAAGGTGCCCCCTCTAACCCTCGTTCTTATTTCACCATTTCCACCTCTTCATAAACTGAGAAGGGAGAGGAGCGAGGCGGTCTTATTGACGCCAGACATACAGAGGGTCATAGAGGGGAAGTGCCCGAAGCATTGGATCGTCAGAATTCCGCGTCAAGAATGACGAATTCCAATTCAGATGCACAAATACCTTTTCCTCTATTTTTATTTTTTTCTGGTCTTCCATTACGAAGATACTATGATGTCGTTTACGACAACGACGATTGTTTGGACATTCAACACCCGCTTCATCTTCGAGTTTGAACCCAGTGTCCTCTCTCTAACTCTCTCATCTTCGAGTCTGAAGTTCCGCAATTAATCTATCAAAAGACTAGGGCACCGGACCACTTTCATGTCCCTTAGTCATGATCTGGCTTAGTTAAGAATCAATCTAAAGGAAAGGCACCCGTACAAAGAAAGCACAGAGGAAATGAACAAAATACAAAACATTCTTAGAAGGAACACGAACCCCCTACACCCCTTACACGGTAATATTTATACTGCTTTAATATCTAATATATGAGAATACCATAATGTTGACGTATTTTTTATGAATGCTTCATATGGTATGAGTGTCGATATTATAAGATGTATCCTCTTTGAGCAAGTATTTTGATATGCACAAGTTGATAATGTGTGTATAAGCATGGAAAAAATTACCAAAGAAGTCTTAAATCTACTGCTATTATGTAAATTTAGTCTTAATTTTTTTCATCAATTAAATCCTTAATTTTTTTTGTTTGTGTCAATTCAGTTCATCTAGCCAACTTTGGCTAGCCGGTGCTGATGTGACAATTTTAATTAATATTTCCAATTTTTTTTATTTTTTATTTTATTCTTTTTTCTTTTTTTCTTCCATTCCTTCCTTTAGTCGGTCGCTGGATTGGCGACCGGCCAAATGCAAGGGCTTGAGGAAGAAGGAGAAGAAAAGAAAAGATTTTTTTTTTGAAAAAAAATACTACTAAAAATTGCTACATCAATTTTCGTCGGATGAAGTTGCCTTGATGGATTGAATTGGTGCAAATTCAAAAGGTTTTAAGACTCAATTGGAAAAAAAAAATAGAACCGAAGTACCACAATTGCAATAGGTTTAGAATTTGTTTTAGTAATTTTACGGTAAAATCGCAGGAGCATATTAAAAATATAATTGACACATGGTATGCAATTGAATCTTAAAACTTGTAAATTATATAATTAAATCCTAAAACTCGCAAGCATCGAGTATCTCCATAATCTGTAAGCCTAGTCGTTAGTTGCTGAAATCCAGAAGATCAGTAATGATTTTATTGAAGTTGATTTTGGTACACTGTTATAAGTAAGATGATCGATCCGATGTTCTCATTCAATAGCCATTGAAAGATGTCCCAAATAACTAACGCACGCCTTCACAAACAGCAAACTCCGCGATGGTTTTCTCTTCTTTTGCACCAGTTTTTACAGTTGTTTCCCAATGTCTTCCCGGTCAATATGCTCATTTCATACTGTTTTAACATTGGCGCACCTCGACAAATCCATCTCTACAAGTAGACTGCTTTTCTTATACTCACGAGTCACAATACCTCACACACGTGCATCTATGTGTTTGTCAGATAACGAGTGAGGTGTGACATCTCTTCATCTCTAACGACTATTGTTGGCGGAGTGACAAGTGCACATTATGTTGGAAAATATCGTCAAGAATGGGACCAAATGAAATAAACTTTCAAGCGTGACAACCCTCTCTTTAAGGATTTATTTGCCCCCACTATATTGCACATTATGTTGGAAAATATATAATTATTGATTAGTGCTATTTTCGATGTACAAACTAGCACGCAGATATAGTAGGTCTAGTCCACTTGCCCATTTCTCTGTTTGAAAGATCATAATAGCTTTCTAATTAGTAAAGTATTTTACAATGAGCGAGATCATAATATATATACACACGCATTTATATATAAAAATGTGTGCGAGCACGTTAGCACAAACCTTTACAAACAGACTTCTTATTTCGAAAACTGTTAATTCAAACACAACTCTTCATTTTCAGAAATTGCTATGTTTGAAAAAAAAAATGTAAGAATGACTAATATCTGTTAGGCAAAAAATAAATTAAATTTGAAATTTTAATAGCAACTCCAACGTGAACAGTCACACTATTCTAGCTGGTCGAAAATGGTAAATTGATAATATATAATAAACGATTAGCGTTATTTTAGGTGCACAGACTAGCACACAGATATAATAAGTCTAGTCCACTTGCCAATTGAGTCTATCAGATCCATTTTGACGGAAAATCACTTAGGTGGACTCTAGCCGTCCTACATAGCACAACCAAATTGACATGGGAAAATTTCAATAATATCCTTTTTAATTTTTTTTAAATTAATCTTATTATTATTTTTGTAACACCCTTGGTTTGACGAGGGCGGGAGTGGATGCCGAGGCCAGAGGATCCGAACAAGGAGCGGCTCTTGGCAGGCTTCTAGGACGGCAAGAGATGGGGACAAGACTGGACCGAACCACGCACAAAACTGGGGGAGAATGTGATGATCCAAGGAATGGTCTAAAAAGTTACACATCGGACATGAGAGGGACCTTAGGATTCCTTATAAGGCTTGGGCACCTCTACCCTATGTAATGCATTTTCTAGGGGCGGTTTAGGCGGCCCTCGAAGAAGCAAAGTCGTGCGGGCCTTGGCCCAAACAAACAATATTACACGATGATAGCATTCGGGTTGTTACAGATGGTATCAGAGCAGGACCCCCTCCAATAGGTGTGTGATTCGGGGACAAACCACGTGGAAGCTAGTGGGCTTGTATCACCCCAGGTTCGACGAGGGCGGGGAGTGGACGACGAGGCCAAAGTACCCGGACAAGGAGTGGCTCCTGCAAGCTTCTAGGATAGTAAGAGAGAGGGACAAGACTGGACCGAACCACGCAACAAAATGGGGGAGAACGTGATGATCCAAGGAATGGTACAAAAAGTCCCACATCGGATATGAGAGGGACCTTACAATGCCTTATGAGTCTTGGACACCCCTACCCTGAATAACACTTTTTCTAGGGACGGTTTAGGCATCCCTCGGAGAATCAAAGCCATGCGGGCATTGGCCGCAAGTAGACAATATTACACAATGATAGCACTCGGGTCATTACAATTTTTTTTTCCTTTCTTTACCTTTCTATTTTTTTTCCCTTTTCGCTAGCGTGGCGAGGGTCGCGCTCGCTTGGGTGATCAATGGGCCCCCTTGCTCGACCAGGCGAGGGCTGCCTAGGCCCGGGCATCCCTCGTCGAAGGGAAGGGAAAAAGAAAAAATAAAAGGAAAAGTATCGAAAAACTATTGAATTTTTATCAAAAATCGTCCACGTCAGCGTCAACCATACCGTGGAGAAAGGCTGGCGTCTGCGTCTGCGATTTTCAAGCCAAAACTCAATTAGCAAAACATTAATAGGTTTAGGATTCAATTGGCAAAAGTGCAACAGATTTAAGATTTTTTTGACAATTTTGCCGCCTCTTCGTCGCAATGTAGGTCATCTGTCATGAAACATGTGCCACGGAACCTGTTATTGGAGAGAGCTTGGTTTAGCATAACTAACATAACTATAGCTTGTTTTCTAGGACGAAAAGACAGCTTTCTTTTGTCCACTACTTGTATTCCAAACTTGATATTTAAGGAAGGAGAAAGCATAACCAAATGATGGAGGCAAGGTATAAGCATAGCAACAACATTTCCTAGTATTGTGGGCACGTTTGTTTGGTAACGTTCGATTCATTGATTCTTCTTTAAAGTGTCTAACCCGCGAAGAAAGACATGAAGTAACCCCACCAAAAAGATCGAATGGATGCTTCCCTTGACGGTGCTAATATTGCCAGGGGACAAGGCACGAAGGCAATGCCAGACTACACAATTTTTGACTTGATTTCGATCGTCCGACTAATACATAAAGTGGTCTCGTTCGATACGTGCATGATATGTCTCTTCAATCCCAGGTCGCTCATATGCGCCACTAAAATATTAAATTCTTAAGGAAGGGTGGAATTTCATCAAGTGGTGTCGTTCGAAACGTGCATGAATGGACTTTTTTTTTAACCATCTCTGCAACTCCCAGTCCATCGATAAAGGTGATAAATGGGTGGGTCGGGTCGAATTTGGTCCCACCCATATTGACCTATCTGACCCATATTAACCCATATTTAATAGCCCAAACCCGACCCGACCCTCGTCTAACCCATACCCGACTTGATTCATTTTAACCAAAATTATGAAAATATAATATTATTTTAAGAAAATAATATTACTAAAATACTTCTCGATCCCTACCCCGGCCCTGGCCCCTGCCTCGTCCCTGGTCCTCGGCCCTCGGCCTCAGCACCGACCAGACCCCAATCCTGGTCCATCGGCCCGGGCCCCGTTCAAGGTCTCGGCCTCGGCTCCCATCTTGGCCTCGGCCCCAGTCCCTCGATCGCCGCCCGGATTCCGACCTCGTCCCCTGCCCCAGCCCCCACTCCGGTAGCCGGCACTCGCCCCAGGTCCCGACCTTGGCCCTGGTCGCCGACACCCGCCCCGGGTCACGACCTCGATCCCAGTCCCGGCCCAGGCCTCGGCCCCGTATCCAACGCGGCCCCTGCATCGGTCCCGGCCCCTGTCGCCGGCACCTGCACCCGCCCCGGGTCCCAACCTCAGCCCCGGTCTGGGCCCCGAGTCCCGACCTAGGCCTCGGCCCCATTCCCAACCCCACCTTGGTATCGACCCCGACCCCAGGTCCCAGCCCCGGTCCCGGCTTTACCTCGGCCTTGTCTCCAGTCTCGGTCCTAGTCTTGGGGTCAAGATGTCAGTCCCGACCCCGGCCCCAGTCCCAGGACCTGGCCCAACCCCATCCCTGGCCCTGGGACCCAGTCCTGGCCCTGTCCCTTGCCCATGCCTTGGTCCCCGGTCTCGGTCTCGGCCCCGGCATAGGCCCTGGCGCCAGTTTTGTTCCACACACACACTGCTTATTGGCTTTGATGAGTCGAAAATGGATCGAAAATGGGAAATAGATCGTCTAATCTTCCCTTAGAAGGTTAAGTCATAACCTTGCAATTTGGGTCGTTCGTGTTATGGATGAATATTTCCGATTATAACTAACAAAAATATATATATAATTTAAAAAATTATCCCCTAAAAATCAGAGATCTGGGTCGTCCGTCCAAAAATGGATGGCATAGATTGCAAGGTTAGGTACCTAAACTTCTGAGGGAAGGTTAGACGAGCCGGATCCTCGAAAATGGATTGAAAATGGGTTCACCTATCGACTATACCATCAGATTTTTGTTTAATTTTGTTGGACCCATATTTAGTGAGGCCCTTAAAAATTACAATCCATATATCACCCATTTTATACAAAATATGGGCCAAAAATGGGCCATTGACCCATATTGCGACCTCTATCCATCTACCGTAGTGATCGAACTGATTGTGTGTAAGATGGATTACGTTAAGCGTTTCGACGGATTTCACAAGCGAAAAACTCTACGTGACTAATTTTTTATACTAAGCCTTGTATTGTAAATTATATCGGAGAGATGCTTTCTCCCGTCTCACGGTCCAAAAATGGCACAAGCAAAGAACCGAACAAGCCTTGTTGTAGACAGGAGAGACCATACCAAGAAAAGCACATGATGAGTGAAGGACATATATAGAGAGAACAACATGTTCCCCAAAAAATTAATTCGATCTAATCAAATAAGCCAACACACACACACTACCCTGCTCGAATCAAACACATTGATCGGGCATGGCTGCTACGGAGGCGAAAAACTTGACGGTGGCTGGCGAAGCTGCCGCCGAGATCTTGTCACAGAAACTAGAGATGTTGCTCTGTCACCCGGAGCGCATCAGGTGCTTATCAACGGAAAAGCTCGTGAAGGACGCCAAGGAGAAGCTGGCCATGATCCAAGACTTCTTTTCCACTCAAGACAGACCGTCCAAGAGCATGGAGTGGTTGGGGCGGCTCCTCCGAGCCATGTATGAGGCTGAGGAATTCATCGACAAGTTCCACCTCAGAGAGGCCTCCGAGAGGCACAAGGCCCTGCATGTGGTCACGAGGCCGGTCGCCAAGCTCGTCTATGAGTATAAGCTGTGGAGGGACTTGTCCAGTCTGGTGGACAAGATGCAGAACTTGTGTCAAGACCAGTACTTGACGGGCAAGACGGAAAAGCCGCCTGCTAGTTCCTTCTCCCCTGCTAGCGTTCCGGGACAAGGCGAAAAGAAGGTGAGGCTGACTAGCTACCGGAATCTGCAAGCATCCTACTACTTATGTCGCAAGGAGAAGAAAAAGGAAATAATAATGAGGCTGGCCCAGACTGGGCAGGAAGGGAAGGGACCGATTGTTAATGTGACTTCGATTTGGGGTGAGTGGGGCACCGGCAAGATGTTCCTCGCGAGATGGGTCTACAGGGAAGAGATGTGTCGGGGCGTCGAGTCGTGCGCTTGGGTCCGCGTCTCAGCCAACATGGAGGCGAAGGAGTTCATGTTCGAGATACTGAGGCAAATGGGGAAGCCACCCAGGGAGGCGACGGACATGAATTTGTACGAGATAACGGAAATGCTCTACAATGAATTGGCCCAGAAGACGAAGTTCGTCATAGTGGTGGATGGCGTGCGCCCGTCCAACGTGCAACTCTTGCAAAGGTTAGTTGGGCTCATCATGTATCTTCGGCAGGGCCACATAATCACCATCACTCAGTTCAAACACATAGCCGAAAGCATGGCATTTTTTGGGGCAAAGTCGATCAAGCTAGATAAATTAGACGATGATGAAAGCAAGAAGTTGCTCACTAGTAAGTTGTATAGAATAGCCGATGGTCAGAGCCTCCAGGATAACGAGGATATCCTTAGGACTTGCGGGGGCTTGCCGCTTAGTCTCTCCTTACTCGGCGGGCTACTGTCGTATGCTGAAGAGCACGAACGCCAAGAGCCCAGACTCTCAGCGCTACTGAAAGATTGTCCTACAGTACCACATCAACTCCAATTGAGTTATCGTAGATTGCCGGTCCATCTAAAACCGTGTTTCATCTACATGGCTTTGTTCCCCGTGGCGTCCCCGATTCCAACAAGAAGGCTAGTGAGGCTGTGGTTGGCCGAGGGCTTATTGGATTCGCATTGTTACAGCAGCGAGAGGAAACGGACGAGGCTGCCCGAGGATGTGGGAGAGGATTTCATTCTGGAGCTCGTGGAAAGGAACCTGATTGATGTGGCGAGCTGGAGGGCGGACGGCTCCCCCAAAGCTTGCCAAATGCTCGCCTCTCTGTACGACATGATCCGCCCGATCGCTATCAGCATGGGGTTCCTTCACATACATGATGAAGCTACAAAGTCTACAGAGCAAGGACAGGCCCAACCGAGAGAAAGCAAGGTCCGGTGGCTCGCAGAGCACACAAACATAGTGAGAGACGGCAGCAACCCCAGTTTGAACCTCGGCCACGTCCGGTCATTTCTGTCGTTCTACCTGAGGAAAGGCATGCTCACCAAGGACATCAGCACGGTCCTGCGGAACATCATCTCCAAGACTGACTATAGCTTGCTGAGGGTACTCGACTTGGAGGGTGTGTACAAGCCATCCTTGCAAGGGGTTCTCCACAAGCTGTTGCTCCTAAGGTACCTAGGATTGAGATCCACGGTGTTGGATTCGATCCCCTGTGAGGTCGCCCATCTGTACTATCTCGAGACTCTGGACATAAAGCACACCAACATCACTTCCCTCCCGAGTTCCTTGTGGAAGGCAAGGAACCTGAGGCACCTGCATCTCAACTGGTTCTACATCGACTTGAAGAAGATCCTCAAGGCTTGTGGCAACAATGTCGAGGCCTTGACTAAGCTCCAAACCTTAAGCGGGCTGGTCATCGGAGAAGTGAAGGAGAGCTCGATGACGGGCCACATGAACAGCTTGACCTCGCTCACCACGCTCAAGCTTTTCTTGCAGCAGTCAGATAAGGACACCTCCTCGGGCGCTGCAGGGGAAACGGTAGCCCGTTGGATTCGCTTCGGGCTCACCAATCTCCAGTCCCTGACCTTCGGGGTGATCCAAGAAGCCAAGCCCGCTGAAGAAGCCGAGCTCAAGAAAGGAGCCAAGCCCCGGAAAGGATCCAAGCTAGAGGAGGGAGGAGACGGCCCCACGAGAAAAGCCAAGCAATTGGAAGAAGCCGCACCCGAGAAATCGCAGATAGGGGCGTTACCAGAATTGCTGTTGGCTGAACATCACGAACTGTTGGAGCTCTACTTGCTGGGGCGACTCAAGAAGCCCATCTGGACACGGCTCTTGCCCGACTCGCTCCGGGTTCTGACCCTGTCGGGTTCGAAGGTGACGACAGACATGATCCCCCGGCTGGGGAATTTCCTGACGAACCTGAGGACGCTCAGGCTCTTGGCCAACTCTTTCCTAGGCGAAAGCATGACGTTCAACCCAGATGGCTTCCCGAGCCTCAAGATCTTGAAGATTTGGAAGCTGCCTCACCTCAAGGAGGTGAACATCCAAGGAGGGGCAATGCCGTATCTCGAAGAAGTCGAGTTCAGGCACCTCGACATGCTGACTACTATCGAAGGGATCAGCCACTGCAAGGAGTTGAAAAACATATGGGTGATATCTAGCAGCGACGCTCCTCCTTTTTTGAAACATCTCAAGGAAAAGAAGGGAAAAGACACGGATCTGCACGTCGAAAAACCCACAGACGACGACGACGACGAAGACGGGTAATGATAAATCTCTATAATTTGAATATTTACTTAATTAGAGATACTTCCCATAAATCGAAATTATTCATCGATGGAAAAAGAACCCATACAATTCAGGGACGAAAAAGGGGAAACGTCCGACCAGGAGTCCGAAAACGAGAGCCTCCAGCCGACGGACCACGACGACAGGTATGGCACAAATGTTAAATCTCAAACACCTTCTCTACGTGCGGTGGTGGAAAATGTTTCTTGCGGACTCGATCTTTAGTCATTAGTTATTTAAAAAGAAGGAGATAAAATCCAGGGACGAAAAAGAAGAGACGCTCGATCAGGACGTTCAAAAGAAGAGTTCCCAATCAACCCATGACGGCGCCAGGTAAGAGACAATATCAAGCCTAAAACATTTGAATTTTACAGGTGCTGATGAACTGATGATGATAATGCTTTTATAGAACCGGCAATTCCAATATTTTCACTTAATAGTTATTAAAAAGGAGGATAAAATGCAGGGACGAAAAAGGAGAGACGCTCGATCAGCATGCCGAACAGAAGAGGCCACAATCAACTCCCGGCGACGACAGGTACGGGGACAATAATCGAATCTCTAACATGTCCTTTACTCATTGATGACGAAGATACGGAATTACCTCGACTCGACTCGACTCGACTCGTTCCACCAGACCAAGTCAATACAAAAGCAACCTTTGGAAACCAAACCTGCGTGTGCATGTGTAATTGTGTGAAGCTAGCTAGCTAGCTTGCTTGCTTTATTTAGTGGTTTCCCGTTTCCTGCAACAGTCATAAGGATCATGAGGCAGCAACTTCTGCCTGAAGACGAACGCGAACATGAAGCTACCGCAATGATCTTTGGAGCTGAATATGGATATATATCGCATCCTCCCACCCACCCTCCTTTCTCTCTCCCTAATTCGTGTGTGAATAAATAAATTCGACTAAAAAAATTAAGTGTGTGAATAAATAAATTGATGTAATGGTTTGTATTATGTGATGAACTGATGTGATGATATTCATTTTAATATGTAAGATACATTTTCTTCGGTCCTAAGCGTTTGTGTCGACATGCGCTCAGTCCATTGTCTTTTCTTGTTTTAAGGTTCTCCCAACGAATTCCTTACCTGGATGTGTTTCGTTTCCACCAGAAAGAGGCAATCCTTTTCTCAACGGCTTTGCATACATATATTGGGATTTTGAATATTGCCCTAACGTGTTGCGGCAAAGCTTGTACCGCAATTTTAATCAGACCTCCTTGCTAGCTTTAGACATTAAGGCTGCATTTGGTCGATATGATAAAAATCAGGTTGTGGTGTATTATATCATATCATGTGTTTCGCAGCTGTCCAAGATTGAATATAGAGAGATATAGCCCGGATAATATAGTCTTAGGGAGAGAGTGTAATAGATCAAGATAGGATTTTCCAAGAGAGCAGACACTAGGAAAGAGAACTGAGTTTTTCCATAATCACCACCTCTCCGCTGCATTGGGGAGGCTCTACCTTGATTTTTCATAAATCCGAAAATTCATTAAAAAAAGATTTACCCAAAAAAATGTCATTCTCATTGCATAACATGTAGTTTGAAATCATAATTGGCATGTCCTGCACGTCATTCATGCATATTTTTCCATGTCATAGGTTAGTCGCATTAGCATTGTATTTAAAAAGGAGAAAACACCTAAAAATTAAATTCATCACCTATTCAAGTATTTTCATGGAAATTGGTACCGAAATTAGATTAATTAAAAAATTAATATAACTAAATCCCCGAACACTTAATCTTTTATTTGTAGAAATAAAATAGTTATCCCTCTCTTTTATTTAGGTTTCTAATCGACCTTCCAAAAATATTAGTGGCGATTCTAAGATAATTTTTTTGCATGAAATTGAATCAAAATTGCGATTTGGTGGGACTTTGGAGAGTCTGAATTATGTTTGTCAAATAATTGACCTGATAATCCATTAACTGAGGCTTTTCCAAATTTAGGTCGCGATAAAGATCGTGGAAGGCATTTCGTGTGCCATACAATGTCACGTCCCAAACCCCAGGTACATGGCACCCAAGTCAATCGTCCCTTGGGTCATAAAAAATAGCGTCCCAGGTTCGCCATCGACCCACGACAGTTTGTTACGCAAGAGAAAACGAATACTACTCTTAAACAATAAAAGAGATAGGGATAGAAAAGCAGAATATATATCAAATCAAAATATCAATTTATTTACCGACACGTCTTAACTCAAATGGGATAACACACTAACCGGCCTTATACTTCGAGGCGAGGCAAGGTCACGTCAATCTACTCCGAAAGAACTAATGGCTCCATGCCTACGAACTTCATCACTTCGAACCTGAAAAATGTTCTCACGAAGGGGTGAGATATGAATCTCAGCGAGTCAACGCCTAAGCCTCGGCTAGGGCGATGATTCGTCCAGATGTCCTATCAAACAATCACAAGCAACTTACCGGATCGCACATCATGCCAAATGCATCATGAATCAAACATGAGACCGTGTCAACTTGAGGCTATCGTCGAGGAACTCATATGATCATAATGCATCCAGGCATATATCATATGTTAGACACCACACAAGGTTTTTCATTTTTAAATAATCCATGACATTTTATAAGGTCTACATTACCCCATGCCTGTGGCAACCCAAGTAATGTCTTCTGTAAAACAGGCATCGTCCCATGTCTTATCAACGACGACATCCACAAGTTGTAACCCCATGCCCATGGCACTTTAGGCACAATAATTAGGCTTCCCAAAAAGGGGTCCGATCCATTACAAGCTGCAATCGGCTTCCGACAGTCTCTCCATTCTCCATGCCAGCTTCCCACCACACCAAGAAAGTCGGGCATCTAACAAGTCGCAAGATTATAGTCCTCAGTGCCATCGGCACCTCCAGGCACATCGAATTTGTTAGGCATCGTCTCATCGTTACTTTTTTTACCACTCAATTCATTCACATCTTTGATTATAGCCAATAATCAAGCACACAAACAATATGAGCAATCATCCAAGCAACGATAGGAAATTCTAGTCAAGATAACCATTTCAATTATATCTTATCAAAATTGATTCATGCCATACCTTAATCATAGCCAATTTAATTCACTCATCAATGAACACTTGCCTTAATTTGTCATTCACTCAATCAATCCGCATCAACCATAAGTCAAGCAATTAACATTCAATAATTCACAAATCAACTAACCTAACCGATTAGGGCCATTTAACCTAACTCGAGTTTCTAACCTATATCGAGCCTAATCAAACTACCTAAACACCTAATAATCTAAGAAAACTAATCCAAACATAGTTAACGATCTAATCAAGAATTAGAGGTCGACTCACAGTTAAATACTCAAGTTGAGTTTGACAGCAATCTTCGAGAAATCCTTCGACGCGAACTCTGAATTCGGACGGACCACGAGCTCAATATCACGAACTACGGCCCAATATTCCAACCAACTTGGCCCACGAGCCTAAGGAAGGCCAAAACTCTTAGCCCAACTCTCTAGTATTGACACCTAAATTTTGATTTTTAGAAATTCATCCATTTCACAAAATGAGAGTTAACCATAATTCTTGTAAAAAGAATTTTTCATGCATTACACATTTCATTTTGCAGCAGCACTCAGTCGAAGGCGAGTCAATTAAGCTTGATTTTAACGGGCGTTGGAAATGAAAATCAATTTGAGAATTTTTTAGGGGAATTGTCGAAATTTAATGGACAAGTTCAATTTAAATTCATGTCAGTCCACTTTAATGAATTACCCGTTTGATTAATTAAATCTCGTTAAGCCTTATATTCGCGCAAATAAGCCTATTAATAGTGAAATTTTCGACCAAGCCTATATCCCTGTCCATGGTGGCCGAACTTTTGGATACCCTAGCCCAATAGGATTCCTTAAAAATTAGAATTTCTAATACTATGGTCAATATCTTGTCAGAAATCTCAACGGCTAGGATTAAATTTTAAGGTATTACCCTGATTTTCATTATATATACCTCATTATGTTTAGGGTTACAAAGGAGAACAGAATTTTTGAAGAGAATTTTCAAACAGAATTTTCATACACACGCTCTCTCTCTTTCTGCTTGGTGATCGCGGCTCCTCCATCAACGTCGTCGTTCAGCCGCCATCGCGACACTGCCCCTGTCTGAGATGCCATCCCAGCCCTACTTCCCCTGAAGACCGTCGTGCTCCGCCTCTGCCTTGCTCCCGTCGAGCACCCAAGATAGCTGTCGTCCCCGCCGATCCTTCGCACAACACTTCCTTCGCGGCACGCCCTCCTAATTTGACTTTGCTCACTACTGCTGCAATGTTGCCGCTGCAACGTTGCCGTCAAGCAATACTCCACCGTTGCTGCTCAATCTTCCGAGGACCACTGTTCCATGACACTGTCTAAGCTCCCTCTTGATTCCCACGGCTATCCACCGAAGCTCGAACACCCAACCAACCCCTTTTTTTTTGTTGTTTCCTCGCGGATTAAGGTAACGTATCAGCTCTTCGAGGATGAATCTGAGTATGTTCGTGAATTGATTGTTTGTTATTTTCAGATGATTAACTTGATTGATCCGAAATAAATTATTCTTACATGTTTTGATGCGCTGGTCAAATTGAAAATCGGACCTTTTTTCGATAATGCAAAAACACATCAAATCCTAAATTTTGTCAAAAAAATCTTGGATATAGCTAATCTGACCTATCATCGTTTAGGTCTGATTTGCTGTCTCTAAAAAGTCAATCTTTAATTCAAAATGCGGGACTTTTTGGAAAATTCGAAAAAGGATAAATGACAGTCACGATTCGGCTATAGGTGTTAGTTGGCAAATTGTTGTCGTGATTGATTGATTGATTGATTGACTTTTACCATATCCAGAAAATTGGTCCGAAGAGTAGGATAGTCTTTTTTTATAAAAAAAATCCGAAAATCCATAAACTGCATTTTACATAATTTCCCGTCACTTTTTCACGTTATCTTGCCACGTCATTCTTACACGTCATCCATGTATAAATGTCACGTCATCTTGCCACGTCATTCGTACACTTCATCCATGCATAAATGCCATGTCATCTTTTATGTCACTGCACGTTACATGTTATGTAGTTAGGTTACATTAGTATCACATTTAATAAAAGAGAAAATTTTAAAAAATCAAGTCACATAAACCAATCGAAAGACCTTTGCATGAAATTGGTCCCGAAAGGAAATTAGTTTTGATTAACTAGTATAATTAAGTCCCCGAATCCTCAATCTATGGTTCGTAGAAGTAAAATGGTTCTCCCGCTGTTTTACTTAGATTTCTAATCAACCTACTAATAATGATTAGTGGCAACTTCAATTTATAAATCATTTCAATGAAATTTAAAGTTGCGAATTGGTAGTGCTTGGGAGAGTACGTATTAGGTTAGTCATTAAATTAACTTGATAATCCATTAGCCTAATTTTTTTAGGGTCACGACACCTAGCACATGACCAGCTTGAGCCTCGAATCAACTTGGCAGGCCCAAAAATGGGCCCAACAGAATTTGGCTAGGCCCGAAACAAGGGAAAACAGGGCAAGCCGAGGCTGGTTAGGGCACCTATGGCAGCCGGCGGTTGGTGGATGGCTCCGGGGGTCAATGGTGGAGGTACAAGAAAGTCCGAGGGAGGTTCTGGGTGTCGGTAATAGCCGGAGTTGGCGGCGAGCTTGCCTGAATAATAACAAACAGAAGCTACTACAGTCGCGAGAACAAAGGAATCGAGGGTAGGGAAGGCTGATCGGTATTGTTCGAGGCTTCAACGGCAGAGAGGCTTCGTGGGATGATCAATGATGGTCTGAGGAGGTGTCCAGGAGTGTGTGGTGGTTAGAAGAGTGGGCTAAAGGCGGTGGAAGGGCATCGGAAGCAAGCCCCGACACAACACAGGGCAGTATGCTCGAAACAGAGGCTATTGTGGTTCAGCCGGTTCCATGGCTGTTCGAGCTGGCTTGCAGCGGTCTGTGGTGGTCGAAGGGAAGGACTCGAAGGGTTGATGCGGTGATGGTGGAAGGCAGCAGCGGTGACTGGACAGGCGCAGGATGAGTCGAACAGGAGCAGACCCGAAACTGGCGCAAAACAGAGTAACCAGCTCTGGGGTGGCTGTTCTGGCAATTTCGACAGCTCCGGCTTTGCGACAGCGGCTCAACGGTGACAGAGAAGGTGGAGGACGGTCGAAGACAAGGGTGGTTGTGCTGTGGAGGTGCTGGCCGAGAAGAAACGTGTGTGTGTGTGTGTGTGTGTGTGTGTGTGTGTGAGAGAGAGAGAGAGAGAGAGAGAGAGAGAGAGATAGATAGATAGATAGATAGAGAAAAGAGAGAGAGTTGGTTCTCTTGGGTCAAAAGGGAATTTGACCGACTTTGACTAGGGGAAGAGAGAGATAAGGTGGGTCCCACTTTCTTTATTGCTATTGTTTTAACCTTCATAAAATCCTAGGGAAAAAGCGGTAATTTTTATTATTGGCCGAGGCATTTTGGTAATTTAATACTTAAGGAAAAATTGGACAATTGGCCATCTATTCGGGGATAATTCAGGCTTCTCAAGGGTTGGCTCGATCTAATAGAGGCTCAAGCTCAAGAAATTTACATCCTGAATCGAATCGGTTAACGACCGAATCCTAATTCGATTCGATTGATGATTGGAAAAAATTTTCAATTTCCGATCTATAATTTATTGGAATTCAATTCCAAGCAATAAACTAGAATTCACTGGCATTCCATAATCTAGATTGTATTGTTTTACAGATGCCAAAATCCAGGACATCATATACAAACCCTAAATCTGAGAGTTCATGCAAATTGGATTGAGTACCCTAGTAATCACAATCAATAAAGTAAATGCGTAGATCAAGGAATCATAACATGCAGATAAATTGTATTAAATCAGCATGACATTCCTAATAAGGCTCTATTGGCTTAGAAAAAAGCCAGTCATAACACAATAGAGGGTTATGGAATGATTTGGATCTTATACCCATAAGACATCTCATTGAGGGGAAAATTATCAAAAATGTCTTAAATCTTTTGCACTTTGCCAATTTAGTCCTAAATTTTTTGAGTTTACCACTTCAGCTCTAAACCTTTTGAAGGATTAACTAATGTTGATTATAGACGAAAAACTTACAATGATAAAATTGGGACAAAAGTAAAAATTGAGGATTTTTTATGAGACAAAAAAAGTTTTGGATATAATTGGAATAAATGTTAAAGTTTGGGATTTTTTGAATATCAGGCCGGTAGGACTGTGACAAAAGTAAAAGTTTGAGATTTTGTATGGGACAAAAAAAAATTAAATGTAATTGTGATAGATGCTAAAATTGGCGATTATTTTTTATTATTATTATTAGACTCAAGACTGGGTTTAACCTACCAATAAGAAATTGCACTGGGCACTTTCTTGTCCATCCGGTCATAATTTGGCTGAGTCAATAATCAATCCGGAGGAGAGGCATCCGATCGAAGAAGAGCATAGAACGATTGAACAAAATATGTAACAAAATCACAAAAAAGAACACAACCCTGCACACCTTACGCCGCAACATTGCTGCTCTTGAGATGCATGTACCAGTTGTGTAAAAGAAATTGAACGCCAAAGAGTTGGTACGATGTTGAGCAATTAATAACATCATGGTAAACCCATATAACTTAATGACTTAAACTTTTAAGGCTGCTCTCTTGTGAGTGAAGGTTCGCGACATATCACACTATAAGGAAGGGTTCTCAACAAAGCCGACTAATGTTCTCATTTGATCTCACATCTGGTAAAGTGTTAAATTTTTAAGATGGGTAGAATTTCATCACAAAAATTAAATTCTTGATGGGCTATCGTTCCTTATCTCCGCAACTCATTGCTCGACTGTAATAACAGATTTGATAATCTTCACTTATAAGAGCAAAGTAAGGAATATTACGATGGATCTGTAAGATTGTTATATTAAAAGCACAGAACTTCATCTAACGGTCAAAAATAGCACGCAACCAAACTTGTTGTCGACAGGAAAGGCCACACCAAAAAAGGCATAGTGAAGGGAACGAATACCACTACATACGCAGTGGATTATACGGAATATATGCATAAGAACATAGTTAAATTATTGATCGGAGAAGTATATCATGTAATGGAACGTATCTTGTGTTTCCACGGATTAATTGTTCCAGTTGCAGGCTCGAGAGTTTGTGTATTTGCCTTTTATAGAGAAAATCATTCTTTCAATAATTCGTGGAAAACGACAAATCTTTTCTCGTCTTATTTCTTTTTTTTTTCTTTTTTTTCTTTTTTTGTAACACACCAAAGAACCGTCGTTATTATTTTGTTTTCCTTATTGATGAGAAAAGATTTCACATTTTAAAGATATAACTGCCTTTGGTAGTTATCCAACGTAGACAAGGATTGTGATAGCCTTACGGGGGCGGAACACTAAAACCCAACACGTAGAAAAATGAAGAATATCTATGGATTCATTTAGTCCAAAGCAAACAAGCTAATGGACACACGCACCCGACCTTGGTCCCAAAAAAAAAATAAAAAATGATTAGCCGGGCCTGCTTCACGACATGAGAAGCTGCACGATGATCGCCGAAGCTGCCGCCCAGATCGTGTCTCAGAAGCTAGATATCTTGCTCTCTCGCCCGGTGTGCAGCAAGTGCTCGTCGATGCAAGCCCGCGCGAAGGATGCCAAGGCGAAGCCGGCCACGATCCATGAGTTCATTTCCACTCAATACAGGCATGAACAAGTGGGAGTTCCTGTTCGAGATACTGAAGCAAGTCCAGAAGCTAGCGAGGAAAACGAAGAACATGGATATTAGGGAGATAAAGAAACTGCTGCGCCGGAAATTGGCCGAAACGAAGGGACTCCTCAATGTGTTTGATGACCTGCGGCCGTCCGAGGAGCCACTCTTGCGAGAATTGGCGATGATCGTCCTGCTCCTTTCGTGGGGTCACATCATTTATACGACTCGGGATGATACGATAGCCTGGTACATGAGCACATCCACGGCATATCCAATCAGGCTAGAAAAATTGGGCGACGAAAGAGCCGGGGGATGCTCGCTTGGAAGTTACACAAAGTACTCGACGGTGAGTGACTCTCAGATGAGGAGAAGGATATCCTACCCATGTGCCGTGGCTTGCCGTTCTATATATCCTTACTCGGCGGGTTAATGTCAAATGTTGGAGAGCATGAACGCGCAGCATCGGCAAAAAGAGGGCTGTATGATGACAGCATGGACAGCTTGACGACGCTCACCACGCTTAAGCTTTGCTTGTCGGAGAAACTCGAGTTGGGACACCTTAGGCACAGCAGGAAAAGCAGTAGCCGATTGGATTAGCTTCCGGCTCACCAATCCCCAGTTCTTGACCTTTGGGGTGATCCAAGAAGCCAAACCCGAGGAAGAAGCCAAGCCAGCTGAAGAATCCGAAGACGAGCCCGCGAAGAAAGAAACTGAGCTCGTGGCATTGGAGATAGGAGCGTTACCAGAATTGTCGTTGGCTCCACATCACGAGCTGTTGGAGAGCTCTACTTGCTGGGGCAGCTCAAGAATCCCATCTGGACAAGGCTCGCTCCTGGTTCTGACTCTGCTGTGTTCGAAGTTTAAAACAGAGATGATCCCGAGCTGGGGAATCTCCTGAATAACCTGAGGACGCTCAGGCTCCTGGCCAATTCGTTCCTAGGCACTAGCCTGAGGTTCGCCAAAGATGGATTCCCGAGCCTCGTGACCTTGAAGATTTGGAAGCTGCCTCTCCTTCAGGAGGTGATTATCGGACAAGGAGCAACACTCCACCTCAAAGAACTCGAGTTTGGCCACATCGATAGGATGAAATGTGCCGGAGGGATCGACGAGTGTATGGAATTGGAAGACCGAGTGTGGGAGTAAAAAAAGGGTAGTCATGGTTTTGTTGACCATCTCAAGGACGGTTGGATCTATGGACGATGACGAGGACAACAGGTGCGAGACCGTATCAAATCTCAAACATGTTCTCTACGCACGACGATGAAATTGTTTTTAATGTTCCATCATCCCACCCCCGCTCTCTCTAGTGTGCGAACAATTAGTTTTATGTAACTGTTGTCTTACGTGATGTACAGTTGTGATGCCATTCAGCTAATGCATAATACTCTTTCTTCGATCTTAGGCATCTATGTCTGCATACATGCTCAATCGAATGAGGTCGGAAAAGCATTGACGAGTCAGCAATTAATGAGTCCATGCCGCATGAGTCGGGAGCTAAATAGCTAAAAGTCAGTCAGCCACAAGCTTTTTAAATATAGTTATGAAAGCAGAAGACATATAATAAAACATATAAGAGAATAGAAGGAGTAGATACATGATATATGAGTCTACTCAACTTCAATCAGCCGCCAATGCTTATGTTGAAGTGTCTAGACCGGTTAGAGGACCTGCAAGCCCTCATCTGTTCATGAGCAAATTTACAATGCTTTCGTGCAATGACCTGCATCTAAATTACATATATGTGTAGTACCAGTTAAAAAGAAGTCATACCATCTCAGACTTATTACAAAACCTCACATGAAGGACATCATACTGCTTCTCCACCTGCGGAATCTCGTGCTTGATCGTCGAGGAGTAAAGTTGAGGCCAAACATCTCCTTGGAAGCTTCCTCTGGCTGAACAAAACCGACAAGCTTGGCGACAATTTCAGCACTCTTGGCCACATGGTCCATATCTTCTGTGTCGGACCACAACCGTTGGGTTAACTGCAAACTCCTATGCTTTGTATTCAAACCGATCCCCCAAGTTTGGAAGAGCATCTCTCTATCTTTCCTGGTGAGCTTTTTTTGCAACTGCTTGGTAAGCATCTGCCTCTCCCGACGAAGATATTGTACGCTGTATAGCACAATAAGATCCCAGACTTAATATGTTCCTACTGTGAATTTAACGAAAGCAGTGAGGGTTCCATTTAATCTGAATTTTAGTACCTCGAAGCAGCAGTCAATGTCTGACCATCTTCCAGACCTTGATTACCACGGGCAGAATTATCCCTAAGAAACAACAACCTCCTGAGCTCTACCTCCATGTAGATAGAATCTGTCGGATCACCTTTAAACAGAAGGAAAAAGTAGCTCCTGTGCACTAATGAGACATTGCATTCCTTCCACAGTTTGACGATCTCCTTTTGCAAGTTTTTGAAGCGTGAAAACCATTCCGAAGAACCTTCTGTATCATCTTCAATTGGATCCAGGCCAACATCCTTAACATGTTTAGTAGGTGCAATCACATTTGGTTTTATATCATGTTCCTACCAATCAAAAGAGTCAGGGCTGAGCAAAATGTGTGTATGCTGACAAAACATCCATATCTAACGGTAGTGACCAAACGCTCTAAAGTAAGTTCTCCAAATTTTCAAAGCAGTTTATATCAAAGTGAATGGTACTCCAAACTTACTTGCATGTCCACATTTACATATAACAAGATTCATCTGGCTGAAACCATAGCTGGGAAATATCACTACGTCGGTCATCATATAGTTGTACACAGAAAAAGCTATCTTTAGACAAATCAAAATTCTCTAAATATTTAACAAACTTTAAAACACCTGAAAGCCATGGCTTCTGTGTACCCTGTCGGTAGTATGTTTTCCAACACAATGTAAAAGAAGCCCAATCTGACCCACACGGGACCAAGCCCTAATAATTCCTATCGGCTTGAGTCATGGGGTGTCGCCCAAACATTTTGAATCAGATAGCAGAGATATAACCTTCTTTGATATGGACGAAGCATAATAACTTCCATGTTATACATAAATTCTAATAGAGAAAACAAAAAATTTGTAAGGTGCTCCAGAATAATTAATCTCTCATTCATTATATATCTCAAAGATGCCTGTAATAAGAGGAAAATGGAAAGGCAAGGGAACAAAGCTCACCCCATGCTGACCAGGTTGATCCTCCTGCTGAGCAATGGACTCCCCTATTCCAGAAGCGGAAGCCATACTGCTGTCACATTTCTCAACTGTCTGAATTATCTCTTCTTGAAGCTCATCATACACAGAATCCTCCAGTGAATTATGAGAGCCACTACTGGGCAAATTTTCTTGAGACCCATACTTCAATGAAGGAAACCTTCTCTGACATCCCTCAGGTCTTCCAGGACAATCTTTTTTGTATCGAAGGGGAGGTGTGCTATGGTTTATCTCCATCTCCTCAATTGAAGATGAACTATTCAGGAGGCCAGACTCGCAACTCTTACTCCTAAGTAGCTTGAAACTTCTGGATGTAGGCAACTCTTTCTCCTGCGTCATTGAATATGGTTTTTCAGCAGAAGGTTCTACATAATCCTGAGGAACACTGCCTAACGGTCTAGTTTCCTCCAAAGTTCGTGATCCCAATTTCTCTTTTTTCTTATCACCTTCCTCTACCACAATATAGTCCGAGATGCTTTCCTTCTCCACTGATGACAAATCACCATTGCCACGGCAATTCGAGTTTGGCTTTTCCATCTCAATGCAGCGTACTTCTCTGCAAAAGTCCTCAGAATTTTCATCAGTGTATTCTCCAATGTCCTCCTGGCATATGCTATCTTGCCTGGAGGGAGATATCGGAATTGAGAGCCGTGAAGAGGGGTCAGATAGTGAGGAGTTCTCTTCAAAGTCAGGAATGTGGATTATATGCCCATCTGAATCACTCCTACTGTGTTGATCTGAATACTGGCATGAATCAAATGTTAAGATGCCAACATCCACATACTCATTATCTGCTCGGTTTTGAGTATCTGACCGAGGGCTATTGAGTTCCCATGAACCTCGCACGCGAAGTTTAGGGTAATTACTGCATGCATCCACCTGAAGTATTAAATGAACAGAAGATTCATTAAGGAATAGTTGGTGTTACAAAGTGGAGGACAGCAAAGCCATCAAGGAATCTAGCAAGGTAGAATTACCCATACAGTTGAAGGTTTGTGATCCACAACCAGTCGGTGCAAATCCTGAACCTCAGACTGAGCAAGGTCTCGCTGTAGACACAATTCTGCAATCTCTTTCTTGAGCTGTAAGAGGGCCCAACCACAGAAAATAAGGTTTTAAATAAGGAAGTGGTATCCTAATTTAGAAATGGGAAAAAAAAATGCTTCATTATTCGTACAACTTTAAGGGGTATGACAAGATGGAAATTTACGAGCATAATCCTAAAAGTGCCGCAACAAAAAAATATTAAGAAGGCCGGTTAATAAGCCGAATAGTTAGGTCTTCACAAATTATAACTGATTTTGGTACCAGCTGAAGTTGTTACTCATTCCAGCAAAGGAAAATGCGCATAAACCTACTGGCCAATGAATTTTCTATGCCAAATTTACAACAAATAGTGAAGGGTTGTATGCTTTTAGCTCTGAAATAGATGCCTGTTGACAGCATCGTGGCAAAAGTTAAATGGAATGAACATAAAAAAAGGAACAAAGTAATATGATAGGATAGGCTCACAATTTTTGTGGAGAAAAGGATTGCAGAAAACATCAGTTGGACATCCAGGTAAAATTGGAACCTTCACTCGCATAAGCTCTACTTGTCTTTTTAGCAAGAAAAATAAGTAAATAACATAAAAGAAAAGCCAATAAGAAAGTCAAAGCTATAAATGCTAACACTGCATAATGGTGAAGCTGTGGGTTATTACCCAAATGTGAGAAGGTTAGAAATGGTCCAAAGGAACATGCTAGGGTGAAAGATATTAAAAAAAATTGCAATTCATGAAAATACGCATTCTGCAAGGGAAGGTAAAAAAGGCCAGGCAAAGTTATTGTTCTTAAAATTCTCCGTTAAGTTTTGAGTTCCCAAGTTATATTTCCAACTTTTACACAAACTTCTCAAGTAGATGAGATTGGTCAATAGATGTCAATTGAGATGAAATTGCATGTGTTGCGCACTGAAGGATATTCAACCTAATGGAACTGGTGGAACTCACCAGTGGTACGAAAGGGATAATTGACTTTCTGACACAGCAGCATACTAAGGAAGAAGTTAGAAGATACACCTAGATTACACACTGGCACCTCCCTTTTCCATAGATAGTGAGAGAAACCTCAAAAAATATAAGAGACATCAAATTGCGATATTAAAAGCCTTAATGCGATCATCACCTTCTCAATTTGGAGATCCTTTTCCCGAAGCAGCACCGCAGAATCAGATGAAACAGAGGCTAGTCCTGGATTTCTCAGCTCACTCTCCAATCTAGCCAATTCTCTCTGTAAATGCTTCACCAACGCTTTATCAGACATAACAACATTAACCTGTGCATTTGTGGTGACCTCTTTAGCACAACTTGCAAACAATAGTGTATTTCTTGACTGTTCAACATGACTTCGGGCAGGACTCATTGTACAGATGATGGAAGTTCTAGCATTTCCTCCCAGTGAGGATTGTAGAATACGAGTCAGTTTGGAATCTCGAAAAGGAATATGTCCATTTCTTCCCTTGCTGGAGCCATTCAAATAATTTTAATCAATGATCATAAGTTTAAAAACAAATCAACAATAATTTGAAAGCAAAGAGAGCTTAAGACTGCAATATTTCCACCAACTAACGATTTCTTATAGAATCTTAACACTAGCAGCTATTCTGTTCATGCAATGAAAGACGAGAAATTGGTGAAACATCATCACCGATGGTCTGTTTTGAATTTCTGTAAGTTTTTTTTTTTTTTTTTTACCTTTCCTCCAAAACATTGCTAAAGAAAATAAAAGATGCTTTAAGTTGTAAAAAATAAATTAAAAGAAGTATATAAAAAATGCATATCAATATTTACATGTTTTACAATTTTAAGATGTTCAATGTGCAATAAAAGTCAAATTTGAAACACTACAAGAAAAGTAAAACGCGAAAAAATCATACTAGCTCCAACCAAACCTAAACAAACTACTCTGGAGTCTCTCGACTTCTTATGCTTGGAAGCAGTTCATGTTCTTAATGCTACAATCTGCATGATAAACTATATGGAGCTGGGATATTTATATAAATGGTCCCTGAACTTTGGCAGAATGTGCAATTGGATTCCTAAACTTTTGACTTGTTCAATTTAGTTCCCAAACTTTTAGTGCATGTTCAATTTAGTCTATGAATTTAAAGAAAATATTCAATATAGTCCTTTTGTTAATTTAAGATCAGGGATAATGTTGAACATTTTCATAAAGTCCAGGGACTAAATTGAACATTTACTAAAAATTCAGGGACTGAATTGAACAAGTCAAAAGTCTAGGGATCAAATTGCACATTCTGCCAAAGTTCGTGGACTAAATTGAACAAATTAAAGGTTCAGGGACCAGATTGCACATTTTGCCAAAGTTCAGGGACTATTTGTGTCATTTTGCCTATGGAGCTGAAGGCTAAAAACTTAGTCAATAGCCCATAAAACTAATCCCTTACTCTCAAAACAATAATTTTCAACTACAAAATAAAATTTATGCCTGAGAAACACCAAACCAACCCCATGCACCGCCCAAAGACCAGATAGAACAAATTCTTTTGGCCAATATCATGTTCAATGAACTGACCCAAGCATTTGGTACAAGAGGTACTTGACATTACTAATGGAGAAAATGGTAGCAAAAATAGACACATTGTCAGTTCTGTGAGCACTTGGTAAGCACAAACAGGTAGGCAGACAAGCATAAATGGAACCAAACATGTGGCTGCTCATGCAATAAACCCGATGATGGATGGAAAGTGTAAAAAGAGCTCACTATCTCGCTTTTACTGAAAGCAGGATAGGAAATAGAGCACAACGGCATAAGGGGATCCGTATTGCCCGTCCTATTTTGTGAGAGAAGGCTCGGTTGTTCATGTTGCTGTTAAACGTATATCATGTGTCTACGCAGTTACACTAGTATTGTGTAAGAAATGGACCTTTGGCACAGAAAAGGCATTGCAGTGGTGCTCTATGTTCATGGTCCAACTAAATTATAAGTTCTTTAAGATGAAAAAAAAAAAAAGCTGTAACGCCAACCTCAGCTTGCGGATAACTGTTCCCAAAGTCAGCAAACTGCGATTTATGTGGCAACCCTCCTTCAACCGTGCACCAGCTGATAATGACTGAGATGCACGCTCACTTCCTGCTAGATCCACGAAGTTCTGCAATTAAAAGAAACTATTATATTCGTCCAGAAACAATCTAAAGGTTGGCGTGGAGTACAAAATATTCATACCACAGTAGCAGCAAGAGCGCTTGACTTATCGTTCCCCAAGAACTCGCGAGCCGAACTTTCAATTGTCTGGCAGCAAAAACAATGAGTAATTAATCTTTGACATTTTTTAATAATAATTGACAGCAGAACAGGTAGAATTCCCCATTACCAGTCTGAGAATCTGATGTGATCTTGAGCTAGCTTCATTGAGGCATGTCTCTCCAACCTGTCTTTGGGCTGTGAAATCCAAATGATCAGCCTGAGCATTTTGTTGTGCTGCTAAATAGAGTATGCAACCTCCGACCAAAAAAAAAAATAGAGTATGCAACCATGAAATTCATCCAACACTTTGGTCCTAACCTTCACACACAGAAAGAAGTTCTTGAAAGTGGCTCCAGTCCTTCAGCGTTTCCTCTGTAAGTTTCTCAACTATAGTCCCTCTCTGTCAAAAGAGCTAGCTCTCACGGTGATGATGGACGAGTTCTTAGTTTCTCAGCATAGTACAAAGAAATTTACCTCCGGATCATCTAGAAGTCTCAGTGGAGTACCATCTGCACTGAGGAGGTCTCTCACGGACTCGTTGTAGATCTCCATCGCAGAAAACTTCAGCAGAAATTCTCTTTCCTTGTGCTATTGAGGAACAAGAGAAAGTCTTTATTACTGTGCAAATGTTAGAGAAAGAAGTTGCAACTGAGAATGGAGGAGATCTTTAAGTATTATACGACTTGTTACCTTCTCTATGTAGCTGTATATATCTGCCATTGAGTATTCAGTAATTCCACTCATAGTGTATGTTTTTCCACTACTTGTCTGTCCATATGCAAAAACACTTGCTGCAACATTGGGCAGCGGATTGTTGCAATCTCAGGCAAATACCACTTATACAAAACAACGTCGGAAGGAAGCAGAAGAGGTGAAAGTTTACCATTTATCCCACTAACAACTGAAAGAGCAACTTTCTTAGCTCCTTCCTCGTACACTTGCCTTGTGGAACAATCACACCGGAAAACTCTGTCTGCAAATCAGCCCATACGGAGAACACATAACACTAAGAGATATTGGACATAATGCTTTCTTATGTCGATGATGATTTCCAAGAATGCAAAGACCAATCATTTATCAAAAGGTCCATCATCAGAAACATTTGTTGGAATTCGAAGGCGTGGGCTCAAGACCAAAAGGATGCTGGAACCGTCATAACATGAATAATCTGCTCAAGGGCAGACAAAGAAGAAAGAAAGGAAAAAACTTCATTGATTGGGATTCAATTACCCAATGTGTAGGCAGCTGGGTACATGGACCGCTCTGAAACAGAGAGATTGTTTCTGTAGATGACGGTGGTGTCATTGATGCATTCCCAATCTGATACATCATTCCTAGAAATCTCCTTCTGATTCAAGGGCCTGAGACGAACTGATACAAAGATTTTCTCTTCACAGGGAGTCAACCCCTGCATTATCTCCTGGCCGTTAACTGCCACCATTGCTTGCCTGCTTACTATCCAAGTATATGAACCGCCGAAACCAAGATTGGTCTTCACTGCCACCGACACATCACGAAGTTCTACGCCCCATTACACACTGTTGGACTAGGCATTGCGGTTTTGGAGCCAATAAAGCGATTGATGCTGGGATCTTATGAAAGCTGAGGCCCATCCAACTTCTGCACCTACCGTCGTCACCTGTCATGAACAAGCTAATCATGGCTTAGAGCTAAATCACCCACGCTTCGTCAATTTGTCTTAAGCACAAAAATCGGTTCCTCCTTAATTGCTCCTGCCTTTTGTCATCTAATTTGGAAAAGTCAAACAAATGCGTATCTGAAGTCACAAGTTCCCATTCTCCAAGAGAAAAATGGGCGGTGTTTCTTTTTTCTTCAAATTAGCAGATATTTTAAAATGAACCCTTTGGAGTTTTCTGAGATGGTCCCCATACCAGACTGTCAAAAAGTCTCCTTTCCTCGTGCTGACTTACAATATAGGATGTATTTAGAAAAACAAAGCACGACATATTTCACCTTGGGAAGTGAAGACTTACAAAGAATGTCTGAGATCTACGCAAAGATCCATGGCACTGTGCATTTCACTGCTCTGTGTGTGTGTGTTTGGCCGGGGGGGTTGAGAGAGGGAGAGAATTTTAGACTGGCGTTTGAAAACTTCTAGTTGCCTCTTAATTGGACAGTAAACAGCAAAATCTCCACAGGGCGTAACATGAATTTCTGCTGAATTGTTCGCTCTCTCTCACTTTAAAATACAAAGCGAATGCACTTAGAAGAAGCGACCAAATTTTCATGAAATGTCTCCAAGCTACAAGCGGAGCCACCTAAATTCGACAAGAGAAATGACATTGCGAATAAGCTCCGCCAATCTGTCCTCGGTTCCAAACGAGAATGCACAAACGCATTCAAGTCGGTAGGCGAATCATTGAACACACGCGAAGTGGAACTCCAGAATGGATTTCGATCATCGTTCAACTAACAATGCCTCATGGGCTCATGAACTTGACCGAATGAAAAAAAGGGAAATTACCATTGACTCTCACCTGTCGAACTCGAATCCTTACGCAAATCCCCCTTAGGATCTGACGCGAAACGCCACTCCGGAGCCAAATTGCAATCCCAGAAGAGCTGGTAACCGGAATGCTTGCTTCCAACGTTTGAAACCGAAAGAAGTGGCGAGAGATGTCAAAATGCAGGCGAATGGAATGCGACTTCGCACGAGGATGTGCGAGAGATAGAGACAGAAAAGCGGAAGCCTGGCAATCTCTGTCTCTCCGAGGAAGATGACGATGAAGATTTGGATGGCTTTCTTAAGGCCCTGCGAATGTGGAGAGAAAGAGAGAGAGAGAGAGGGAGAGAGATAAAGACGGTTGGTAAGTCCGTTCGGTCTTCAGGTTGGGTTTGGGTTTCGATTACTGCCGCTTTTGCTGGCTTCGTTTTAAGCCTTTGAATTAAAACTGCCGCCCGAACCAAAATTCTACACTTTCTTCTTTATTTATAAATTTCAATTTTTATACGAACGGAAATTAGGAGAGAGTAAATCGGAATGTCCGAAACGATACCGTCAAGACCGAACTGAGACTGGTTGTCCGGTTTCTGATTCTAAAAATTGACAGTCCAGTTCGCGGTTCTTAAAATTGAAATCGATTGCGATCTGATTTACGATTTTAGTAGCATAAAATCAAATCGGACTTGTTGATTTTTTTAAAAGTAACCCTAAGTAGATTTCGCGAGGGCGAAGGAGGAATTTCACATGGTTGAGGAGTGGTCGATGGAGTCCAATTCCGGTTCAGTCGGACATGGGTTGGCTTTTTTTGCGACGATTGTTTCTCTATAGGTTTGCAAATCAGGAAAAGAGAAGCTGTTGTCGGACCAGCGCATGCTCTCACGTCGGAATGCATCAGTAGCCAAGCGTTTTTTCTCTTTGTAGAAGTACCAGGGAGTGCTCCATCTTGCCCGAATAACAGCATGCTTTACCCAGAACCAAGTACTAGCATAAGATTGAGTGTGCAAACTCGAAGGTAACTCATGATAACACTTCTCTACTTCAGAATGACTTCTGACAAGAAGTTGAACTTCAACTTATTCTCAAAAGCAGAAGTTGTCTTCTCAAAAGTAGAAATTAATTTTTACACTTCTGCTCCAGATTGACTTTTGATTAGAGAAATTTATTTGATAATGAGTGAAAATTTCTATTTTTAAAATATTATTAACATAATCTTTGGTGATGGCAGCCAACGGCGGGGTCCACGAAGGCGAGAATGACTTATGGTGTCAATAAGTAATTTTTTTTTACTTCTCAAAGTTGGTCAAAAATTTTGCCAAAAGTTGAAAATCCTACTAAAAGTAGAAAATCTTACCATAAATCAATTTTTTTACCAAACGGCTTTCTACTTCAAAATGGATTTTACCAAACGAATTTCCATGCCAAATTGATTTCTAGCAGAGAAATCAAGAAATAAAATTGTTACCATGCAGCAATTAAGCCACCAGAGTTAAAGCACCATCAAACAACACATAAAGCATGATGACAAATATTGGTTCTTTGGAGCCGCTTGGAAATAGGACCAGATCAATGGTCCGATTCGGTTCCTAGTCCTCGGGGTGGCCAGTTCGATCTATAGTTCCAAAGACTGGGAATCGAAACCACCAGTCTTGTTATCGGTTCTTGAGGAGAATCGAACCGAACAGGAAACTAATCATCCCTACCGAAAAATGCGCAGCAGAAGCCGAAGTTGGACCCACCTACATGTTCAGCTCAAACTATCTTCATTCAAAAGTTTTAAGCTAGATTAGTCACGCGGGTGGGTCGATCGGGTCAAAAATGGCTCTATTCAAATTAACTCATTTAACCTGATTTAATCCATTCCCAAACAATAAAAGTATAGCTACTCATACACAATCCATTTTGACATTTAAAAAAAAAACTAACTTCTCCATTTAACTTACTCTACTAAAATTGATACACAAATTGAGGTGAGAGCATCAATAAGCGAGCGGCGAGCACTAGATCAAACGAGTAAGAGAGAGTCACTAATGTTGGTGAGATATAATTAAATTGTGAACCCATCTAACAAACATATTATTTTGAGTTTCACCATTCTAAACTAACTCATACAACAACCTAACTAATTAATAATGGATTAAATTTAAGTTAATAAGTTATAACCCCTTATAAATATACTGACTGTCTTACGCCTCCCCAATTTCTCGTGTCGGAAATTTTTAACACAACTCACGTACATATCCCGACATTCAATACGTGCCTGATTTCTCTCACTTTCTCCGTGGTCTTCGCAGCAAATGGTGTAGTTAATTATGCGTGCTATGTCAGCTAGCAACGCGATGTGTCCCATCGATAATTGTAACTATAATCCAAACATGGAATTAGAGCTCCTAATGTTCTCTTTTATTTTCTTTTCTTTTCTTTTTTACTAAGATATCTTCTTAATTTGCTTAGCCAAGGTAGTTCGATGAGCAACAAAAAAAAAAATGCGATTGAAAATGTTGGGTGATTGATTTGATACCCAGAGAACCCGCAAGGGGAAATTGTGGTTTGAATTGGGAGGCCCATGATTGCAATTTATGTAAGTACTGAGGCAGGTTAGGCGAGCTTTCCAACAATCAAAATTTTTTTGTTGTGGAACATGTTATGTTTCAATACTAGTTTTGATGCAACTGTTCATTTAATGAAAAGCCCTCGTTCTTGGTTGGACAGTTGATTCACATGGTGGTGGTTGCTTAGAATCAAGATAACATCAACTCCCCAAAAAAAAAAATTTGCATTATTCGCCATGTGACCCTTCATTACTTTTTGTAACCCCAACTGTTTTATTTGCTCTCCCGATCCCCTCGAGATGCCGATTGTCGAGGACATGAATATGATTATGGGAGCGTGAAGCAGAAATTTAATACCTTAATCTTGGAAAGATTGTCAAAAGAAAGTTCGACTCTGAACCCATCGACATATCCAATTGGACTCACGCTCACTGAAAAATGTAAGCAAATAAATCAACCAATTAAGATATATTAACAGCTCCACACCACACTGATTTTACGATATGAGATTTCCCTAACGTAACCTACTCACGCATGTTTCCAAACATAAGGCTTATAAAGAGCACAATGCCGATGACGCCGCAAAAAAAAAAAAATTAGTCGAGCCTATTATAATCGAATTAACCTAGCGCGAACCCGATTATCGTATGATGGAAAGGGTTTTCTATTTACAGATAAATTTGGGAAGGAATCACATCAAATCAAAGTGGTGGCAAAGCTGAGAGTTTAATCAAAGGTCTCTGTGATTAAAACTCCTGGGCGCCCGATGGGCCACCGCTGCAACTTCCTCGGTCTCATTTCGTAGATGCTTGAGCACAACAAGCGACCTAAAACCGACGTTGTTGGTGAATCGGTGGTGGGTTCACGATTACAGCCACGAACTGATCGGGTGGTAACTAATTATTCAATTAAGTTAATGCTAATCTGTGAATAGATCCCTTGACCTAACGGGCCCCGTCAACCATCCGGAAAGGGTGTGAAGTAAATGTTGAACAAACGGTTGAATTCAGATCTAGGAAAGTAGCTAAAGTAGTCTTCCCGCTATTGTGGTTTGGAAGGCTTCTTTTGATAGAAAATTTTCCAGTGGTTGTAATCAGGGCATGGAAAATAACCTTCCGAACTGAAACCCAAATCGGTCCAAATCGAAAAATAAAAAAGGAAAAAAGTTGGGTCGCAGTAGGTAAGGGTTCCATTCTGTTCAGTAGTAAGTAGAACAACGAAATTCCGACGGTTTGTTTCTGTTCGGTTCGATTTTGAGTTACAAACCCGAGGCGAATCGTAGTGTTGAGTAGTCTTGGGCCTCTCTCAACTAAAAAGCTAGCTCAAAGTATGAGACTTTACCCCACACTTATAAACCAATCACTAGTCCCTTTCACAAGGGATGTGAGACAACCTCAACAATCTCTCCCTCCTCACACATCGAGTCATGGGTCGGAGAGAGCGACAACACAACACGTATCTCTACCAAGTGGCTGTTGGATCCAGACTTGTTGGTAACTGGGCTCTGATACCAGTATTGAGTGGTCTTGGGTCTCTCTCAACCCAAAAGCTAGCTCAAAAGATAAGATTTTCCCTCACATTTATAAACCGATCACCAAACCCTTCCACAAGAGATGTGGGATAACCGGTTCGATTTTGAGTCACAAACTCGACACGACCCAAACTCCATTACTGAAATTTGCTTCGGAACAATAACGGTCGGAGTAGGAACATAGAAAGGGAAATCCCGACTCTCTCGCGGAAGCGTCCGACTGTCGACTTCTCATTCTCATCGCCCTTGATTAATCAGGTCTCCAAACAAAATTAACACACGTAGCAATGAGAAGCATGGGAAACCCAATTTTTATTTCTTCTCTCTCCCATATCCATCGCGCCAAAGGATCACTTATATGACAGGATCACAATTATTGCATTGATATCAATTTAACCCTAAATATTTTTATATTGATATTAATTGTGTCCATTCGGCCAATCTAGATTAGAAATTATTGATGTGGACGTTGGATGTCCCGCGTGAAGCAATCGGCCTTCGCCTAGATATTTCTTAATTTTAAAAAAAAAAATAGGTTTTCCAATTACTTTTAATTATTTCTTTTCTTTCGTTTTTCTTTAATTTTGGTCGTTGATGGCTGCCTAGCCCGTGGCCGAGGGGGCCTTGAAGGACCTTCTTGACCCAAGTAGCTCTAGGTGAGGCGATCCTCTCCCAGATCTAGCGAGGGTCGCCCACGACCTTCGTCGACCAAAATGAAAAGAAAACATAAAAGAAAGAAATAAATAATAAATAACAAAACGGGCTAATACTACAAAAAAAAAAATCAAAGTGGTATACTTGCGATAAATTTACTTCAAACTATTTTTTTTTATCACGAAAAACTCCAAGATAATATATTTGTAACAAATTTACCCTAAAATATTTTTATAATCGTAAAACAATTAAACCGGTAAATGTGTGACAAATCTACCTTAACGTTATCTTTTTTATCACAAAAAATTTTAAAATAGTACATGTGTGACAAATATACTTCCAAACTAATTTTTTGACCATAAAAAAATCTTAATCTAGTATAACTTAACAAATTTACCGTCTATTATTTTTATTAAATTGAGTTAATATCCAAAAAAACCTCAAACCAATGCATTTATCACGAATATAAGATAGAAATTTAGAAATCTCATACCGATACATCCGTCAATTGTCATATGTAATCGAGTTCAGCAATTTGAAGGTAAAATTTAACGAAAATTAGCGAAGGGTAAGTTTGTTGAAAATGCATTAATTTGGGATATTTTTTGTGGTCAAAAAAATAGTTTGGGTAAATTTATCATGGATATACAAGTTTGGGATTCTTCATGGTAAAAAAATATAATTTTAGATAAAGTTATTACAGATATACCAGTTTGAGATTTTTAGCGATAGAAAAAAATAATGTGGGGTAAATTTATCGCAGATGTACTAGTTTAGGGTTTTTCTTGATATTAATCCTAATAAAAAAGAAAATAAAAAAATATTTAACAAAAAATTAAAAAAATAAAATATTATTACATAATGTCCACGTCAAGTAGGACGATCGACGTTCATGTAGCAATTTTCAGCTTAAACTGGTCGAAGTGACTTAATTGATACCAGTGCTAAGGATGTACGATTGAGGTGGTGCGATGCAACATGTTTAAAACCTCTTCTTCTTCTTTTTTTGGGGGGTGGTAATTTTCCTCGGTCATATTCATATAGTGGAGCTTTCTTTTAGGTTAAGCTGTCATATTGAATTATGAAAAAGACATGTCGATCATTATTTACAAAGGCGACATCTCAAGAACCGCCACCATCGATCAAACAATGTGTTGGTGGAGTCTCGACGAGCTTCGAGGGGAGCTAAGCTAGAGGGACGACCTTAGAGATGCGACTGACCTTGTCTGGTCAAATACTCATTTCTTCAATATATATATATTTTTTTCCTCGAGGTCATCTTGGGAAGAAGCTGGAGAAAAAGCCGCAAAAGGGTTTGAAGGGGGAGGAGGAGGAGGACCACCTTGACTCGTGGCAAAGGAATTGCAGAACACCTCATGTGGGGAGCGAAAGCCATGCATGATTTGGGGACGGTCACTTTGCATGCAATGCGTTGCATGTGTCCCTCTCTCTTTTTCGATGGTTATAAATTCTTTTGTCGCTTAGCAGAAATAATAATAATAATTATTATTATTATTAAGGAAAATATTTTTCTAATAGTACTATCGAAAACGATAGTATCTCTACCGTACGTCCACACATCATCATCGCATAATTTATAGATCACGTGGATAAAAATAATTAACACCTAGTGGATTTTTAATAATAATAATAATAGTAATTTGAAAAGATGAATTAGAGGAGCATAAAGCTGTGGAGACCGAATTTCGGAAGGCATGCATGTGCCTCCCCACCGACAGTGACACGTGGTCGAGGAAAAGAACATAGGTTTCGTCAACGTTCATCAAATAATATTTCGGGGAAGGAATCTTAGACCCTGTATAGGTGGCAAAGAATTTATCAAAATTCCCAACCCCTTTCTTCGTAAAGGAAAGGAGCAGGAATGGAATATTCTGAATTTTGCGACTTAGTCTTTAAGTATCAAACAAGAGAAAGATATAAAAACACTATTATTCAAGATTCTTGGTATTCAATTCATTGGTATTTAGTGTTTGCTAATAACCTAGTTTTTACTAAAGATGACAAAGGGGTGGGTCGGGTCGGGTCGGGTTTGGATCAAGTCGAATATGGCCCGACTCGATCCGTGATTAACACATATCCGTTCCAACCCGTTTGGACCCATATTATCAAAAACACAATAATATTTTAAGAAAATAATATTACTAAAATACTTTTCAGTTCTCGTCTCTGCATTGACCATGTCCTTGGTCCTCGGCACCGCCCCATCCTTGGTCCTTGGCACCGGCCCCGTCTTTGGTCTCCGGTCCCAAGTCTCGGCCTCGGCACCCGCCTCGGCCTCGGGTCCTCGCTTCGAGCCAAGGCCCGGTCCCAATCCCGACCTCGATCGCCGATCTCGGCCTAGATCACCGGACCACTTGTAATTGGTGGAAGTATGTTGTCCTTACGGGTCGAAAATGGGTCAATATGAATTTAAGTGTGACCCATTATTAACTCATTTTTTGTGAACTATTTATAAGTTAATGACCCATATTTGACCCATTTTATCCAAATATGGATTTGTGACCCATATTGCCAGCTCTAGTTTTTACCGAGATCAATACCTAATTGTTGCCTGGCCCCCCACATAGTTCATGCGCACGTCTAGGTCAAACGAGAAACACAATTTCTAAGATTCTATTTGGATGGAAAACGATACTCTAAAATATATATTTTTTAAAAATAATTACATGTATAGCTTGAAAATAATTAATTAATGAAAAATTTCATTTCTAACACCAATTTATATGTAAACATTTGCGTAGATTATGTAAATATTTTTCATTGGTTCGTTTTTTAAGCAATGTAAGAGATCATTTTTTGAAAAATATTTTCGTAAAAACGAAGCCTAAGAAAGACTTGACTCTAATTAGGATTTTAGATTGATCTTTATTTTGTGAACGATGAAAATATTTCTCTTTCATTCATTCATTTTCTTTAAGCGATACAAGTGATAATTTTTCTGGAATTTATTTTCATGTCATTCATTTTTTGCAATTATTTCGTAAGAAATGAGTGATTTAGAAGATATTTTTCTAAAGATGATCGCTCGTGTCGCTTACAAAAAATTAATAAGTGAAAAAAGAATTTCATCGTCCACAAAAATATTCAGAAGCAAAAATTTTCTCAATAATAAAATTATTTTTTATTGACTAATTATTTCAAGCGCTACAGGCCATCATTTTTATAAAAAAAATTGTCGAATAATTTATTTTTTGTGAAACATACGAAGCTTGAATTAATGGAACTAAACTCTGCGTAGAATTTTGGATTAAAATTCGCTTTGTGGATTAAATAGTTGAAGCACATGCGTCCTATTTCGTCCACGACAGATTGGTAGCACGTGTTGCAAAGCATTCTATGCAAAACGACGGATGAATTGTCCAAAACCATAGTGTGTTTGGTCCTTTGCTGATGCGCGCATGCTCCTCTTTACATAGGCCAATTCATGGAGTCATAAAAATTCGTTTTTATCAATCATAAGATTATTTATCGATCACATATATTTCTCGTAACTCTTTGAGATTAATATGATATTTTACATTTTGATGAAAAACACATTGAATGTAAACAAACAAGCCTTGAATATTGCGGATGTTAAAGCAAATTAATCTTCACCGAATTGAATTGAAGGGAAACTTGTCCAAAATGTCTAAAACTTATTACACTTTTGTCAATTCAATCATAAATATTTCTATTATGCCGATGGATTTTATATCTCTTTTAAGTTTTGTCAATTGAGTCAATCTTATCAATTTTGACTAGAAATAGATAAAAATGAACGCCATCCATCTTAGTGGCATGATCAACATTCGAAGTGGACAATTTTTAGTAATATTTTTATTTTTTAATCAATTTTTTTTCTTTTTCTCCTTTCCCTTCTTCATTTTTTTTTGGGGGCGGAGAGAAAAAGGAAAAAGGGAAAAAAAAAGTAAAGAAGAGAAAGAGGAAAAAAAAATAAAGACTTCAAAATAAAATTAAAATAGTACTAAAAATGAACCATAGATATAGTGTCATAGTAAAATTAGAATTCCAAAGAAAATTTGAAATTTCGAAATTAATTATGTCCATTGAAATAGTCGACAGGGTTGTCGGAATCAATTAAAGTTCTTTAGTCAATGGTCCCGGGGACGGTCTTTTTCAAATTCCTCAATATGCACAAATTAGCTTTGAATTCTTGGAACCAAAGGATATTTTCTCACAAAAGTTCATCAACCTCGAGAATTCTCAATTCTTGACGTAACTCTTTTTTCTTTTTTCTTTTTTCGTTTTTGGAAACACAATTTATTATTCCACTAGTTTGAGCTAAGATTGCGTTTACGCTTTTCGACTTAAACACCAACATATTTTATTTTCGCCCTAGCATTGATCTAGCCAAATGATGAAAATGATTTCAAATCTTGAAATTTGGCAAAAAATTTCTATGGCCCTCACCATCTCTCTCCCCTTCTCCCAAATCAGTGTCATCCTAACTTTACATCTCATCGAACTACCGTATCGCCACTATTTACATCATCGACCACCACCGCCGATTACAAGACAGAACCGAATCGCCGCCGCCGGATCCTCCTTCTTCAGTCATTCCGGACCGCATAGTAGCCCTTTTCGTTTCACTGGAGCCAGCCCTTAGGGATGTTTATCGTTGTGTGCCGGCGACAAGGAAGCTGAGAACAAATTAATGATGTTTCGGATGAGTGCGCTCGAATATTACTGGACTAGTTCTCCACATGGAACCAACCATCCTTCGTGCCGGAATTTTATCATATTATAAAGCAGTTAAATTAAATACGAGAAAGGCAGTATGTATGTGTGTGTATATATGTGTGCGTATGTATGTATTAATTTCGTTTCTCTTCGTCCTTTTATGGCTGAATGTTGGTGAAGAATCCCATACAGCATGTTATGCTAGGAATTTTCAAACGACATGTAACGAGGAATTGTCCATTTTATATTTGCGGGCTATTAAAAATGGGCACTCTCACATGACTAGCTAACTTTTAAGGCTAACGATCCGCGACCATATTAGTTGACGCCGATGGAATAAACATCTTTCTTAATTTCTCATGCAATAATTGGTTCCATACGAAAAGAGGCCCAAAAAGTTGTGACCCTGTTGGAAAATGAAGATCACGATCTTTACCTTTTCCATCCCCATAAGTTTCGCATTCAGCTTTGTGTCATGGGCAGAAATATGGGGCTGGGGATCAGGTAGTATCTTGTGTTTCCAATGGTTTTCGAAGAGCATTTTGGCACGCACGCCAAATAAAAAACATAATCTTTGGAGGGGATTGTAACTTTCAGATTCTAGACCAAAGCTTCTCGGGAGTTTGATATGAAGATGAGGCTTGATATGCTGTTGATTGCTTGGTTTCTGTCTATGTAGAAATATACGCACCTTTGACACTGTAGGAGACATCTTTAGATTCAGTCCAGACCAACTTATTAGTTGGCCTAGAGCAGAGAGGAACAGCTAGGATATCATGTACAATCTTCTTCGGACGGTTCCAGAGGTGTACATCACTATCTAGTAGATCCTCGACCATCACTGAATTTGCTCGACACTTGCTGGAAGCCATCTATCCTCCCTAATTTTATTACTTTTTCCATTCCCAAAAGTTCCTCGTTCAGCATCAAAATTGCAAATTGATTGTGGCCAAGCGAAGTTTTGACCCACGTCGATGCGTCATGGGCTGAGAGCGGATCAAAAGCGTCAATAACTGGAGTTATGAGTAACAGCGAAGGCACATTAATTGATGGCTTCGCGTGGACAATCCAACCCGATTCTCCCCTCACGGCAGAAACCCTAGCTCTGAAGTGGGAGTTGCGAATCTTGCTTCAACCGAAGGGCCTTCTTGTCCGTGGGAAATCAAAGTCCTCAAGCACACTACACGTGGAACGTTCAGATCTTCAGTGGGAGATACTTAATGGCAAACTTTCCCTCGTGGGGCTGATGAAGCCCATCAAGCTCCTGGCCCATCACCTATCACGAATTTACTTCGCAAATTGTGGAGAGATGTTGGGCCCAATGAAGGGGGCCGTTATTAATTTCTCTCCCTGCGAAGCTAATTCTTGTGCGGATTCACAAATTAGGTTATGTCTCCTCTAATTAGTTTTCTATGCCGCCTCCATACTTTAGGATCTGTTATGTTGTGATGTTATTTCTGGTTGGTGAATGAAAGTCCTCGTCTTTTTAACAAAAAGAAGTCGAGCATTCCCGTACTATTTTACCCCGTACTATTTTACCATGGCACGATCCGTATAATATTCATTCTAAGTATACATCATTTAAGTTCCGTTTATTTTACGAAAAATACGGCAATTTTGAAAAAAAAATTAAAATGTTATTTTTCAAGAAAATAACATTGTTGTCCGGTATTTGGCTAAACTATAAAAAATATCGATTTTTTTTTCTTGTTTGGTACAAAAAATCAAACTCCTTTAAATAATTTTTTTTATTTTTTCTTTTCATTATATATATTTTTAAGAAAACCAAAAATTTTAATTGTTTATAATTATTTTTTCACTTTGTTTTCATTTTTTATTTTAAAATTTTCATATTTATTTTCTCTTTCTCTTTTTATTTCTCTTCTTTTTTTTAACTTTTCCCCTTCTTCCTCCTCTTCCTCTGGCCACCGCTCCTTCCTCCTCCCTCCGGCCGCCCTGCGATTGGCCACGACTCGGCCCTGCGAGCTCGAGGCGGCCGATCTCGGCGATCTCGGGCATGCCAGATCCACGCGGCTCGAGATCAGCCGCGTCCGGTGAGCTCGAGGTTCCTGGCCTCGGCGAAGCTCGAGTTGATGGAGTACCGAATCTTGAACAGATTCCCAGCCCGGTGCGAGAACGGGGTCGCTAACGTTGGGATCTCGCTCATCCGCCCACCGCATGGATTGAACACGAGCCCCACTTTCCTGAGTTCCATCATCTTCTTCCAGAACCAATCAAGATTGGCCTTGGAGGTCAGATTCTGGTCGTAGTCCGATTTCCTCTTGAGGAAGCTGGTGGAGTAGTCTCGAGGCCGGCGGGACGAGGCGAGGCCTCGCCAGATCTGTGGTGGAATCGGAATGGCGTTGAAGAGAGAGATCGAGCAGCAAAGGTCGTGAGGAGAGAGAACGGAGAGGAAGAGGAGAGTAATAGGAAGATGAGAAGAGAGAGAAAAGGGAAGATTTCCTTTTGTTTCCCTTTCACAGAAGCGTAGACAGAGGGGAAATAATCTCACTTCCTCAAAAATGAAAATCAATTTCCTCAGTTTTAGAAGGAAACTTTTCTTTGACCGAAAAATATTTTCCGTTGACCGCATATTTTTCGCCTTGAGGAAAATGTTTTTCAGAAAAACAAATGAAGCCTTAATTGAAGGAAATGATCTCGTTTTTCACAGTTTCAGACGGAGTTGTGCTAAAAATCAGATTAGTGCCTTTGTAACTTTATGCACATTGACAAGGAGACACTATCAATATGAGGCCCAAGGGCCTATAGGGCAGGCCTTAATGAGAGCTTCCCTTGTTGCTACCACTTCGACTAGCCCACTATCCATATTGGCCCCAAAACCGGACCAAACACTTTTTATATGTGGTATCAAAATACAGAAGCAAATAAGACAAATGACAAATGATTCCCAAACTTTAACCCAATATGCAATTTAGTTCTTAAAATTTTCATTTATTTAATGAGATACTTATAATTTTGCTATATGTTCAATTTAGTCCGTAAACTATATGAAATTGCTCAATATTTTAGCGGGATTTGAATTAATGGAATGGCAACATTAAATATTTTCATATGATACAATGACTAAATTGAACATATCCTAAAAGCTCAAAGACTACATTTAATAAATTGAAATACATGAGTTACTTTACATATTTGGTCAAAGTTCAATGACCATTTGTGTAATTATTTGGACACATGATATGCCGCATTCGAATCCAGTATTTGATGAGCCCATAGCCAACTCCTCGACCGTAAAATTTAACTACATTCAATCCACTAACTTAATGATGTGAATCAATTTTTACTCAGAAGCTCATTCAAAAGCCAGCTAGAAGATATAAATAAGAAAGGACCTACTTGATTTTCTATTCAATTTTTTTTATTAATATAATAGCATCGATAAAATTATGTAGAAGTTAAACTATGCTCCGTTTGTTTCACGCAGCATACAACTCTCCGTTGTGCTGCACTCTCCAAGTGATGGAAAATCACCGATCTTGAAAAAAATTTCCTAATTTTGTTTACTTATATCTCTTACGAAAAGAGGTGATGGAAAATACTTTCATTATCGACAAAAAATAGTTAGGTAGGAGCTCTCGTTAATAATAAAAATATTTGCCGCTCATTTTTGTGAAAAATAACAACGATTATTTGCGAAATTATTGTTACCGGAAAAGTTTCACGTTCGGCATCGAAATAATTAGCTTCTATTACAGAAAATCTTAATTTTCTTCGTCGCCTATAAGTTTGTACTTTATGTCTTAATTTTTCGGATTCATCAAACCATGCGACCGAGGACCTAACCAAATCAAGGGCTCAAAGAGAAACACCATATTGAATGTTGTCTAATCGCCCTTCATGAATGAAGCGTCCGCCTATTGGCCTACATAATAAGACACTCCATCAACTAATCCGAAAAATTAGATTCTTGAGCATTCGATTGCCCACCACAATGATCCCCAGCTGGAATGCGATCCACGCCATGTGTGTTTGGTCGGAGAGACGGGCAGCTTCGTCGCAGTTTAGCTTCTTGGATTCTTCTCGAGCGTCGAGAGATCGATGATGGACGGAGGGAAGGGGGCTTCATCTTTCTGATCGGAGGAAGCATCCTGGAAATTTCTTAGGTTTTTGGAACCTTGTACCATCAGTTGCCCCAACCTTCAGGTGGACTAGATCGATGCCAGATCCTGCGCACTTTGTTCTGATCGATTGCTTTTACGACTGGCAAAAAAAAAAAAAAAAAAAAGAACTCATATGCATCTACGTCAAGGATGCGATCTTTATGTACATACGCTCAAAAGCTTTCGACGATTGTCAGCTGATCAAAAATCAAAACGAGCAAATTCTATTTTGACGTGGTAAGTGTTTTCACAAAGGAAAAACGCAGCGAACGTGGCCATTTGCGTGTCTTTACCACCTTTGGAAATGGCGCATATATTACATAATCGGTATCAAAATACCTTAACCTCAAAAGGGTTTGTTCAAATATGCTCGAGTCTTAATTGAGTTTGACTCACTGTTATTGCGCATTCTCTCGAGGCAACCCCAGAATGGAGCGTATAATCATGACTCTGGTAACGACTTTATATGTGCGAGACTGGAAAAGGGTTGCCGCATTCGGTGAAGATCAAAAAGAGCTGCGAAGAACTTATTAAAAAAAAAAAAAAAAAGGTGACATAATTTCGTCGTGCTAAGAGAGCTTCGGATCAGGAACGACTTACATTTCGATAGGGCCGGGGGTGATTAAACATTTACACTATGGCGTGTACGAAACCAAAGATAAACAAATTAAAATTTCACCTTGTCCCAAGAGAGAATTTGCGAGGAAAGTTCCTGTCGCGCGCACACTTTTTTTTTTTTTTTTTTTGCCTAAGTATTCAAGTTAAAGCAAAATGACTCTCTCTCTTTAAAAAGGAACCAATGGCCACTCAATCCCATTCATCACATGTGCTCGAGCGAGACCAAGAGAAGAAGAACATAGAGAAACCTTTCCGAGGAAAATCAGAAGGTAACGAAGCGCGACCAAGCACTTAGAGAGAAGATGAAGGCGGGTGCAACGATGGAGATTGAGGAAGTGACGGGCGGCCTCGAAGCACTGCCTCTCCTCTCACTGAACCACGTCTCGTTGATGTGCCGGTCCGTGTGGGACTCGGTAAGGTTCTACGAGGACGTTCTCGGCTTCGTCCTCATCAAGCGCCCTTCTTCTTTCGACTTCAATGGAGCTTGGTCCGTCTCGCTCTCTATCTATCTCTCTCCCTCTCTCTCCCCTGTTACTGATATGAAACACATGATTTCGCTTTCGCACTGCCCCACTCCTCCATGTGCATGATCCTCTGCGTGTGTTAACGGTGTTTGATCCGCAGGTTATATAACTATGGAGTAGGGATACACTTGATTGAGAACCCATCAGTAGGGGAAAACGACGCCATCGAAGAGCCGCGTCCGATCAACCCCAAGGATAACCACATGTCTTTCCAAGTAAGTTTGATGCAGCATTAGTCTCTCTACTATAAAAGGCGCAATTGAATTTGAGTTACAAGTCCTAGTGGCTCAATTGTCAAAAGGATCTGTTTCAAAAGAGATCGGAGACCCAGAAGGAACCGCGATTTTTCGATGCATGCATTGATTTAGAAAGCATGGACGTCGGCGTAACCGGGTCCTTCTTGATTCAGTGCACGGACGTGGGTCTAGTGAAGAGGAGACTAGAGGAGATGGGGGTGAGGTACGTGACGGCGGTGGTGGAGGAAGCCGGGGTGAAGGTGGACCAAGTCTTCTTCCACGACCCGGACGGGTACATGGTCGAGATCTGCAACTGCGACAACATCCCGATCCTCCCCATATCGTCCTGCCCGTTCAAGCCCAAGCTCGGAAGCTTCGGCAAAGCGCCCCCGACCGTGAGCAGCTGCGGGTTCATGGAGACCATGATGATGGAGAGCCTCAGCATGGACATCATGAACTTCTCCTTTTGAGAGAGCTCAAGTTCCAGTTCACAAAGGAAAAAGGTCGGTGGTGCTGAAGTAAGTAGAAGCATCAAATACAGCATGCTTTTGATGGCTTTGTGTGAAATTTAAGTACTTTGTCAAGTTGTTTTCCAAGGTTTGTAATACCACTAAAGACATCCGAGTGTCATAAATTGGTTGTTTGAAGGGCTTAAGGGTGATTAATTATCACATGTTCCACTTCCACTATATGTGTTTTGAAAAATATGAGTGATTGCTATTAATTCTAAACTATGCCATGCACTTCCAAGAGGTCGATCAAATGGTTTTGTTCTCATAAGATAATGAGAAAATCCGATGAAAAGAGTCTGCTTGTTCAATAAACACATAGTCATCTTTTTGTCTATTAAGCATCTCCAATTTTTCTCGATTTCTTGTTATTTTGGTGTTTGATTCGAGCAAAAACTTCTTGACAGAGGAAAATATAGATCAAAGCTCTGCGCGAACGTGTGTGTAAACAAAGATTTAAACCAATTTCTTCCGTGGAGTATTCATTCTCCTCGATTTTACGTCAAGTTGTTTAACTTGAACGTAAAAATCTTTTCCATAAATCACCTATTTTTCCATCCATTTTCCACAAACCAAACGCAAGAAATTTTGGGAAAAATTCTCATGAGAATGCCTTTCATTAAAAAAAAAAATAGTCATTTTTTAAATTGCCGAAATGTTTTATTATATTGTTCCCAGCGTAATATGGGGGGTTAAGATTCTTTTAATGAAGAAGCTACAGCTAGAAGACATCTTTTTACCCTTCTATTCAAGTATGAAATCTTCACTGAGTGAAAAGAGCATTTGAATACCATAAGGTCCGGCAAAAACAAAAAAGATCATACAGAAGGACCAGTAATGGACACAAAAATTGAAGTTTTACTTGTTACATAATAACTTATTGCGAGATAAACTTTACTACACGCTTAAAGTAAATTTCCAAATAAGGGCTCAAAATGCCTTCATTTTCTCAAAAAGAAGCTTGAAACAACTCTTATTTCAAATAAAGCCTTACGCGGCCATACCCATCATGCCTCCGCCAAGGCGCTGGAACCTCGACCGTGGGGCAAAGGATATAGGCATGTGTTTCTATTTACTTTTTCTTAAAAAAAAAATAGATTTTTTTAAATTTTAAAAAACAAAAAAGGTAAAAAAATACAAAAAAAAATTAAATGAGAAAATTACCCCCAATCAACAGGTGAATCATGTCCTTTTTTGAGACTAATGTGGCTATTTTAGGTTTTCATTTGAAAAAATAAAGGCCCTTCGGATATTTATTGGAAATTTCATGCTTAATGTTCGGAAGAGCCGTCGCCACCTTGGTTCTCCTCCACCTCCTTTTCAAAGGGTTAATACTATGGATGATTGGTTTTATCCCAGAATCAAGAACCACTCGCTAGGAACCGATTTCGCAAAATGCGAATTGTGAACCACCAGTTCGTTCCATGGATCCATCCGAAACAGAACCACCGGTCCAGTCCGGTCCCTGGTTGAATCTCGATTATCTACAAAATTTTATGTAAAGAATTTATGTTTTACCTTGATTTATCAAAAGAATTTCTTAATGCTATGATCATTCTTTGAAGTTTGGAGGTCGTAACTTTTCTTGTAAATATTTTCAGTTTTTTTATAGGGTTTTGAATCCAAAGGTACAATGAGTAGTGGTACTTGCATTTAAATTTCCACTATATACCTTAGCATTTATATCGTACCAACGCAGTAACTTTAATAATGTCCAATCATGTTATCAAGTTCCTTTTCTTTTTTCTTTTTTTTTCTTTTTCTTTTTTGAAATATCTCCCTCCACAAAGCAAAAGAAGAAGTTTAGCATAGTTGTCTCGTTATTTAGTAGCTTGTACATAACAGGGAGGAAATATGGTCGCGACAATGCAAATGAATTACACCCTTGAGTTGAGTACCATTAGAGTGAACTTGTATTATCCTCATCAATGAAGTAAATTAAGAGGAAGAGAACAAAGATAAAATCATAGAACAGTTAGATTAAAAAGGTAGTATTCACATCTAGCAAATCATAATTGCAGTAAATTGTACAAAGGACCAATTCGGTTGAGCCGATTGGATGGCTCCCACGCAAAATCGAAAACCGGACCAGTACCCACCGATTCTGGAAAATTGAAATTGGGAATCGAACCGTACCCGCCGATTACGATCCAAAATTAGCAAGTTGGGTACGATTTGATTCGGCTTATTTGGATCATGATTTTTTTGCTCGCCCCTAGTCAATACCACAAAAAATACAGACTGGTACACATGTGACAAATTTTACTCCAAACTATTTTTTACCATAAAAAATCGTAAACTTGATACATCTGTGATAAATTTGCCACAAACTAATTTTTTGATCACAAAAAATCCCAAACTGATACATCTGTAACAAATTTAACATTCGTTAAATTGGGTTAATATCACGAAAAATTTTAAATTGACACATCTATGAAAAACAGAAGGTAAAAACCTTAAATTGGTACATTCATGAATTGTCACGTGTCATCTAACTCAGTAATTTGACGATTAAATTTCACGAAAATCGACGGGGGGTAAATTTATCATAGATGTATCAATTTGGGTGAATTTGTCACAAATATATCAATTTGGGAGTTTTTATGATCAAAAAAATAATTTGGGATAAATTTGTCACATGCGTACTAATTTGAGATTTTTTGTGATATTAATCTCTTTTGAAAATACAACAGTGGATATTTGGCATGGTTATTGCCATTATTTGTTTTCTTTATCTTTAGATTTCGGAATTTAAAATATAGTTTTTATATGATATGTCTTTTTGGCCGAGTACTTTTTATGTAACATTGAATTTTTATCATTTATTTGGGGTTCAAGATTTGGGATTGTGGTAATCGACCTCTCACGGTTTAATATTTTCAACTTGCCCTTAACATTTTGAAACTAATTGCGTTGCGTATTTTGACATTCACTTCGACACCAAAAATAATAATGATAATACATCGGCTCAAGGTCAACCTCGCTTGGAAGGTCAACTATGTTACAACACATAAACTTGTTATAAAGAGGGGTGAGCAAGACGGATAGGTTGATCCAAAAATTGAGATAACTGATTTTCTTGAGCTGGATCGGACTCTTTATTTTTTATTTATTTATTTTTCTTAAACACAAAACTTAACCATCCACCGATTTTTTTAAATTTATTTCTTAAATGCAAAATCAATTTTAGTAAATACGCTGAAATTAAAGTCCGTGTTGCTTATCTCTACTAATAATTCACTTATATTTCTCTGGAATCGGGTCACAAAAACTAAAAACCGATCCTTCCGATCCGGTTTCTAATTCCTAGATGTCAATCACCTCTTTAAAGGATAGATTTGAGTGATATATAAAAACAGATAAAAGATAGTCCTAAAGTAAAAAAAAAAAATCGTTAAATACAGATTGAGAAAGAAAATATAAATAAAATAAAAACTTATTAGAGAAGGGATAGAAAGAGATGGCAGTTTCCCTCAGGACCCTCACAACCATTTACTTACGTGGCAATTCTGATACGACTTTTCAAACATCTAAGTAAATAATAACCTTTTTTTATATCTAAGACACTTTTAAAACGACAGCTCATTTTTCATTAAAAAAAAAAGGACAACATTTCATCCATGAGATACATTTAATATTTGTTAAGTCTTCCATTAAAATTAGTGTTGAAAATTCTACAAAATGATAGGCATGGATGACAATTTATGACGTGATTGCCGTAATATTGATACGATGTGAAATTATGTTGGTAATCTGATAAAGAAGTTATCCCAAACTCAAATTTAAATTCACTAATTACTATTAACGACTTTCATTACGTGATAATATGCATTGGCGTAATATCCATGTCATATATAATCATGCAAGCTGGATTTATACGTTATTTTTTTAAGGAAATTTCAATAGAAATATCAAAATTATTACACCGCTGTGAAGATTTGGCCGGCTAGTGGGTATCATCCTTATTCGAAATTAAGTTAATAACTTAAAGCATTATTTAAGATAATATGAACTTTGCATCATTTTTTAAGAAATCGCTGTAATTGGGATTTTTATTTGAAATTTCCGGCCCAGATATTCATTTTTTTTCCTGGTGAGATTAAGATAATTCGTTAGAAAATTGAAACAGATGGAATTTTTTTTAAAAAAAATGATATTTTTATCTGATTGCTTACAGCGAAGAAAAGGCCAACAACCTGTCCTCTGCAAAAACTGTTTATCTCTTTTGAAGAGGAGGGAAGAAGGAGGAGGAGGAGGAGGAGGAGAAGAAGCGACTTCCATGGGGACAACGATGGGCCCGATGTCGATACTGACTCCTCTCTTCTTGTCGATGCTCGTGGCTTTGTGCGATGGCTACGTGTTTAAGGACCGGACTTTGCTTCACCAGTCTTCTGGCGACGACGTCGGATATTACTTGACCAAGGATGAGCTCTGGTTCAACCAAACCCTCGATCACTTCTCTCCATATGTACGCTCTCTCTTTCCGTCTCTATCTCTGGATCATCTTGGTTTTTGTTCCGCTCGATTTCGTGTGGATGTGTGTGTAACCGGTCGCTTGATGTTTGGTGGTTGGTGTCCTCGGCATGAGCTGCTTGAAACGCCAACACCATCAATTTTGTCGTTTTAATAGATTCCTGCTTCCGTTTTTCTTTCAATTCCATTCAGCGGGAAATATTGGACTTTGAACTCAATGAGTTTGGAGGACGTGATCAATTTGCTTGTGAATTGTAGTAACGATTCGTCGGATCCCCTGGATTATTAGGTTCTACTTCAAATAAACTGTTTTTTTTGCCGCACAAAGTTGTTCATATTGGTTAATTACATCCCTAACTCAAATACTAATGAATTTATCGGCAACCCCACTTACTATAAGCTCGAACAAATTTTTCTACATTTTCTATATTGAAATACACTTGAGAATTCGAAGATTTCAGTGGCCCATCCGTTGATACAATTTGCAAAATAGGTGCAAAAGGCCAATAGTTAAGAACATTTTGAAACTAGTCATCTTGCCCGTATTTTGCATCCCTTTTTTTCAGTAAAAGTAAGATATGTATTGAAAAAAGCGCAGAATACATACAGACCTCCGCCCCACACCATTGAAGTGTCGCCTAAGGCATAAGGGTAACTCGGGTAAGAAAACCAGAAAAAACAACAAGCAACACAAAGCGGCAGCTAAACCAACACAAAAAGGAACCTGTACCTATACAAAAAGCTATACAAAACCCTAAGGCCAAACAAGATGGCCCGAATGCGACAGCAAGGGCCGAACCTCCACTAAACATTAATCAAAGATCGCAGAGGAGATATCCCAAGAAGCTTACATCCTTCGGTTTCTGGCATTGTCATCAACATGGCTAAATGTGAGAGCCTTGTCCTTAACACCCTTGGATGTCAAATTGAGTTGTTTGTTATGTTTTGCATCGCTTTTATCTCTTAGTTCTTTTAATATTGTTAGTTACTATAAATTCATGTTACACTTTTACACACTTTGGTTCTGTGGTTATGACAACTGATCCTATTGTGGCTTTGGGCATACACCGAAATTTGCGCTCTTTTTATTTCTTTAACTTCGAAGTTGGAGTTGAAGTCGAAGTTGTTTTGTTGTGGTTGTGATCGTGGATTGTTGTGAAGCGACTCAACATGAAATGCAGTGGAGCACTATATCTGAATTTCTGTTGCAATGATCTTCAAAAGAGGCATCATGCTATTGCTAACTCATGGAAATTGAATTTTTGTTCTCAGGATCGTCGTCAATTTGCACAGCGCTACTATGAGTTCCTAGACTACTTCCAAGTTCCAGATGGACCGATATTTTTGAAAATCTGCGGTGAATCTGCATGTAATGGGATAGTGAATGATTATATTAGTGTGAGTGCTACTTAGCTCAGTGTTCTACTAGCTTTTGGCCAGCCTAAGCACGCCAATCTTCAAATTTCAAAGTCAATTTTACCCATGAAGGATTCGGAATTTCATGGTTGTCCTAAGCTGTGATTCCTTGAAAATTTTCCAATTGCTAATTCATGCAGGTTTTGGCAAAGAAGTTTGGAGCTGCTGTGGTTTCACTTGAGCATCGGTACTATGGGAAGAGTTCTCCTTTCAAATCGTTGACAACAACAAATCTAAAATACTTATCATCTAAACAGGCACTCTTCGACTTGGCTTCCTTTCGTCAGTTTTATCAGGCAAGTTTCTGAATCTGTTAAGCATGTGATTAACCATGAATAACAATGGTGATAAATGTTTCATAGTGAAACCTTAATTGTCAGATGAGAGATGGTCTGAAATTCCTGTGAAATGTCATATGAATAGAGCTTTAAACTTGGAGAAATATCAATGAAGTACTGTCATTACTATTCAAAATTAGTATCATTCTGATCTCTGACTGGACGTGGTCAAAGTATCCTCTCTCTCTTGCAAAGAGATGTTCATCCACAGCTGATTGAAAATCTAGCATATGGGAGCAGATATTGATGTAGGTCTCATTTGCATGCTGTGCTAATGACATGAGAAAATCCCTCTGAGCGATTGGATGACCTGCATTTGTTTTTGTGTGATTGAAGTGAGAGCTCTGATGGGTATTACCGCATTTGGAAAACGATTGCTGGAATGAGAAGCTTTGGCATTACACTATCCTTCCTGTGAATCTCAGATAATTGATTGTCAAGTGTTTGCAAGTGGTGCTTGGCCTCGAAAAGTTTTGATTGCACAAAAAGTTAGCGATGTTATAGGAGGGCTTCCCTATTGCGCGTTAATGAACATGCAGCTTTTCAAGACGGTTACCATATGGCTGAGTCATGTGCTAGATTCTTTTGACTGAAACTTTAGCATTTCTTCTGTAAAGTCTTTACTTTTTGTGTGCTGGAGTGAGTCTCCCTTTCACATCAAGTCTGCTAGCTGTCTGACTAGTTAGTTGCTTTGACACTATGTGCAGGATTCAGTAAATCTGAAGCTCAACAGAACTGATGCCAGAAACCCCTGGTTTGTTTTTGGAGTTTCATATTCTGGAGCTCTCAGTGCGTGGTTTCGTCTTAAGTTCCCTCATCTGACATGTGGAAGCCTTGCAAGTTCTGCCGTTGTTCAAGCTGTGTACGATTTCCCTGAATTTGACCAGCAGGTAAGGACAATCTTTTTTGCCTGTATTATTCTTTTTTACTTGCCAGAAGGCCAAGAAGTTGGGGACTTTGATTAGGTTGTTAGGTGCATTTTGATATCTGGCTGCTGTCTTTATCCTTTATGATTTTTCACTAGATCTGTATTTGGAAATGCCTGCAAATATTCTCCCACTAAATAGAATTTTCTATTTCCAACTTTAGATTGGTGTTTCAGCTGGAGCAGACTGTAAGGCTGCATTGCAGGAAGTAAATCAACTTGTTGAGCAACGACTTGCATCAAATGGAAAGGCATTGAAGGAGTTTTTTGGTGCTGCTGAGGTTCAAATTCCTCTTTCCTTAATATGGCGATTACGCCTCCAGAACATGCTTAGCTGTTGTTGAAAGTGGAATCCGTTTTGATCCCTCTTCCTTTTGAAAGTAATCATTCTCATCCTTTGCAGCTTGAGATTGATGGCGACTTCTTGTATTTCCTGGCAGATGCTGCTGTCACAGCTGTAAGCATGCATTTTTTGAGTTGTGTTATATTTTGGTTCTCTACAAGGTAATGATATTGTAGATTTCATCCTTCGCAGTTCCAATATGGAAATCCTGATAAATTGTGCTCCCCCCTTATTCAAGCTAAGAAGGATGGAGAGGATTTGGTGGTAAGCAACTTTTTCCAACCTTAACCTTGTTCTTGTGTTGTATTCTAGATTTTTAAGGAAGTAAATATTCAAGGTGTCTGTACTTTATAAAAGGTTCCCTCTAATTGACAGTTCAACAGCAAAATCTCCGAACTATTTATTTTCCTTATGCTCAATGAACAGATTATAACTTGCATATAATTTGAATAACTTTGCGAAATAGAATAGCCTACTTGAAAACTTTTTGGGAGATTTTTTTAAGTTAAGATAGTTTAGACACAGATCAAAGGCATGGTTATCATTCGCGCATGCTTGAAGAGTTTCTTTGAGGCAATGAAATTTCTCCACATATATACTAACCCCTGGAGAGTATGATGTTTGCTATTAGTTCTACGCCATCCACAAAATTAACATTTTCCTTCTAATCTGGTAGGATTTCTCATTTTTAGCAACCACGTATCCATTAGACATGTATGAGCGATTTGTCTTATGATGCTTGAACAAGTGCAATAGTTTATCATATTCTACTACTGATCCACCAGTTTATAACATCTGCCATCATTTGCATGCCGATTGTTTTCTGCGGAGTAATCCACCAAGTTATAATATCTGCCATCATTTGCGTGCCGATTTTCTGCGGAGCAATTGTGTCAACAGATTTTCAGTTTAATTGAAGATTCAAGCTTTATCTGAGTGAACCTGGGAAGCCTAAAATAAATTGAGGGTGTGCTCCTCCTTTTTAGTTTTTCTTCAGGGACTTTTATGTGGCCTAACTAAATGCTTATGCAGGGTGCATATGCCAAATATGTTAAAGACAATTTTGCAGAGAGCGTACACTATAGTCAGAATCACTTGAAGAACACAGCTCTTACTGAAGACAGCAGTGATCGGTTGTGGTGGTTCCAAGTTTGCACTGAAGTCGCATACTTTCAGGTGGCCCCCACCAATGACAGTGTTCGCTCATCAAAAGTTGACACAAGGTGTTCTCATCTCTCTACTCTTCAATCCTTGTTTCATTAATTTTCAACGTTTGATCTTATAGCCAAGTCTATATTTCTCGTGTTGCAACAGATACCATTTAGATCTTTGCAAGAACGTGTTTGGCCGGGGAATATATCCTGATGTCGACGCAACAAATTTGTACTACGGAGGCACTAGAATAGCAGGTCTGAACACTAATCGTTCTTGTTTGGCTTGTTAGCTTTTCATCATCCCTGCATGTCAGAATTGTATTTGGTTCTTGATGCCGCTGTAGTTTCGAAAAGCTCTGATATTTTTCTTTTGGGAGATTTGGGTTTCCTGCCTGGCAATTTCCGAGCTTTGACCTTTTCATGAAAAGCCAAGCAATAATTAAATCAGAATCCTGAAGAAACACGATCTGGAACATACGATCACGAAAGCACAAATGGATGGAACTGTTTAATATATTTAAGAGGGTCGTGCAGTGTTTATTCCCTCTTTTGTGGGAGTCTTTTAAACTGACTGGCACGTGTATGTAACGACCTTCAGGTTGTCTCGTATAATCCTGTTTGTTGAGTTCTTTTTATGCATAAATATTGAAAAGTCATATCAAGCGCTGGAAATGAATCTGGTTAAGTAATGGGGACAATAAGCCAAATGAAATATATATATATATATATGCATATCTAATTGTGAGTACGGAAAAGAAATGTTAGGTAACCATTTTCCCCAAAAGTTAAAGTTGTCAAGAAACAGGCTTCTGACATGTATTTAGCATGTTTTTTTCTATACTCCACCCCGAGTATAAGTTATGCCTTACACATCCACGAAATAATTAGAGAATAGACGAATATGTATAATAAATACAAGAGAGTGTCGAGATTCAGACCCGTGATTGTGCTCTAATACCATCTTAGGCTCTTAGGCAACAGTTTTTCCTACGAGTATAAGCTGTCAGGAAATAGGCACGTATTGTATTGTAACATATGTCTTATGAAGAATAAACATGTGAGCATACTTTTGACATTAAGTTGTAACTTTTCAGGCTCCAAGATAATTTTCACTAATGGCTCTCAAGATCCATGGCGGCATGCTTCAAAACAGATCTCTTCATCAGATAGTAAGTTATCATGATTTCAGACAACCATTTACCAATTTTAGTTTAGCCACTGGTTTCAATTAGTGAAGAGAGTAGAACATGATCGTGAAGTTTCTCTTTGGTTTTAAGCTAGCAACATGCTTGATACACATATTCCCTGACATGATGACATTAATCTGAACTTCAAACCGCGTTACGTTGTTAATCTTTCTCTTGCGTGAATATCAATTTTCTTAGTTGCCATCTTAAATTACATGTATAACAATCTATGCAGTGCCGTGCTGTTAGAATGAATGATGATGACGGATTGCCTCGTGCGTAATGTTTTTGGTTCAGCATATAAAATAAAGTGTCTTTGTAGACTGCAAGAGATCTTTTCCACACAATACTTATTTGGTCTAGTACATCCCCAGTTACATGTTCATGTGGGGTTCCATTGCTTATGGTTTTTGGACCTCTCTCTTTCGCTCTCTTTCATACTGAAATCACTGTTGATTTAAATGTCAGTGCCTTCCTACCTCATCTCCTGTCATAATTGTGGACATGGAACTGACATGCGAGGGTGCCCCCAGTCTCCTCTGAGCCTTGAAGGTATGGACGGCTTGAATTGACTTACATGCTGCATACATTTACGAAATATTCTTACTCACGATTGCTGTATGCTGATTTAATGGGCAACTTGCATTTTACAGAGTTGTGTGTTGCACTAGAACTGAATCTCAAATCACTTTGGAAAATGGGAATTTCAGTTTGATTCTTGCACGAATTATTTGCTGATATGACCATGTGCCTATTTCCTTCTCGTTTGGGCTTTTTTTATGGTCCCGATGGTCCTAAGATCGGATTATTTTCTTCTCATTTGGGCTTTTTTGTAGTTTAGGAAGCAAATATCATGCGCAATTTAATTACTTTTGTATCTAGGAAAGAAAATTCTCGTAAGTTTACATTGTCCTGAGTGTTTTTTCAGGCAATGCCCAGAACTGCAGCTCCCCAGATGCGGTCCACAAAGTAAGGCAGCAGATCACAGAAAACATAGACTTGTGGCTGTCTGAATGCCAAGGTAGTGGTTGGAGATCTATCTGAAGTGCATGCTCACGGTGTACGTGAATTTGGGAGGTCGTTCTGCCTAACCGTGATACCATGATGAACTTTTCAGGAGACGCTTAATTCCAATTTATCAAGGGTACTGTAACCCTTATCCTGCTTATGCTTAGTTGCTCTTCTCTATCCAGGACTTAGTGCGAATCAACAAATGCAATAATTTGCCTTTGCTTCACCCCTGTATTTGTTGTGTCAATACCTTGACCTGTAAATATAGAATAAATATTCCGACCATGTAAATCGGCTGTAGTGGCTCACTTTAATTATATTCAAGGTCAATCTTCTTACTTCCATCTTCGTTTTTGAAAATGTTGCCATTCATGTGATGTGATGAAGTACACAGAAATCTGCTTTCTTTGACCTCACGAGGGCTAAAACAAGTCGTTTATGTCCCTTGAGGGCTAGCTTCCCGAGCTGGAAATGCTTTGACTTCTTCCAATATGAAAGACTAGCGGTGGATCAGGTTAAGAGTATATGGAAATACAGCCTCTTTTGCTCCTGATTTTATTGCGGTAATGTGGATTAGCGTTCGAGCCGATCGCCACTTCAACCACTTTTTTAAGCAAATGTCAGGACGGTTCGTCAGATATGTCTGCAAGTGTGTTCATGCCGATTCTGAGTTTTCGATGGAGTGAGTTCACTTTCACACGACAGAGCAAATCATCCTCAGTCCCCTTAACATACTCTGGCAAGGTTCTGTTCATTACGGTAGAAGATTTGGGAGAGCGTAGCAAGTACTTTGATAACATTTAGTTAACAAAATAATAATGATGATAATGATAAGAAAATCACTTAATGAGACTTCGGGTTTTACAGAAGCCCCCGTTAGAGACTACTAACAGCAAAATTTGCATTACTAGCGACATATATACTGGCAATGGTATTACATTACATTTGCAAATTGATTTACCAGATTCTTGTCGGGCACTTTCAGATTGTCACATATTCGTAAACCTTTTCTTTAAACAAATATCCTACCATTAGTCGACTTCACTAACTTCTGAGTAAGCCCCACGAGAAACTTTCATGAAGCTGCGACTTCCCTCGATGACCACAACGTCAAACATCATTGCTCGCATGACATCATGCTCCAAAAAAAAAAAAAATGAGTTTCAGAAGAATGGAATGCACAAACTGACCATAGTCAAAAGGTCACTATATTTCATTTCTCACAGCTTTTTCCCTCTCCAAACCATAAAACAGCCATCTCAAAACTGTCGATCCTATACCAGTAAGTTCATCGAACAGATGTTAGAACACAAATGGAGGAGGCTTGCGCTGTCAATGGATACACGATTGACGTCAAGAGCCATCATGAAGATGGAGATTGAATAAACCAAGAACACTCTCATATCAGGCCACTTCCAACCAAAATTGGGGTCTTCTCGAAGGTCACCAAATTTCCTACTTCAGATAAGTAGAAGAAACCCAGAGCAGAATGTAGGTTATAAGCGAAGTTGTTACTTCAAAACCACGCAGTCCTTTAAACAAAGGCGGTATTATGGAGACCATCAAGAATGTCCCCAGTAGCCACGACAAAATGAAGGCACCAGCCCTGAATATTGGAGACAAATCATCAATCTAACTCATCTGTTGCAAGTACTCAACATATGGACCAGTTAGTTGACAAGAACGATATATGTACGGCGAGGAATGAGCTAAACAACTATCAGGCCAGGAATATACAAACATGAAAATAGATAAATAGCTAGAGAGTCGTCGACTGAAATCAACGAAGAGCACTAATAATATGTCATCCACGTACCCATAGAGGAAAGCTCGCAGTTTGCTTTTCAGCCGATTATGTATGAAGTATATGGTAGCTATTAGGGATATGGCTACTTGAAGAGTGGGGCCTTCTTCCGTTGGAAAAAGCACGGTGAGAAGTCCAAGTACTACAAATGCCGCAGCTGTTTTTATGATGAACTTTGAGGACGAAGTTTGAAACCTGCTCGTTACAGCCTGCACGGCACGGGATTGAGTTACCTCCCTGACCTTTTTCTTGACATCAATTTTTGGGTTCTTCCTCTCGTAGAACTTCTGCATGATTATTTTGTCATGCGCAGATTCAATTGCATCCAAACTGGGCTTGTGTCCCGCAAATTTTTGGACAAGGAAATTCCTTGCGGCTTGAATTTCATCTTCGGAGGCCTCTTTACTGATTCCGAGCCGCTTATACGGGTCCCTTACATTTATTCTAGGAAAGACGGTTGAACCTGAAGAGGCCAATAAATAGGATGAAATGATGCGGAGAGCAAAACAACACATCATATCCTTAGTTAGCTCAACTTTTTCTTAATAAAACATCAATTTTTTTTAGCCTGGACAAAACATCAATTAGCTCAATGTGAAAATAAGCATCTCAACAGGCAAATACAGAACGGTTTTAAGTACTACAGATCCTTTCAGAATGACCTATTAGTCCTACTGAGCTTGACATGGTGAACAACTATAATAATGTGTATACTGCATGCGAGTTAAATGACACGCTCATATTGATTGATAACCATGAAAATAGAGTCAAAAATATCTTCGTGCTTTTATTCTGTAATGCCTTGATTCCATACTTAGACAGAACTCAGGAAAAGGTAGATCTTAAATATCAGAAAGAGGAACAAATGACCTGGAAAATGTTTCCCAATGCAAGTTTCACTTCGAGGATTAAAGAATGCCAATAGGCATGAGAGCTTAAAATAAAGATGGTAGTAAGGTGGGCATGTATCTTGCTTTCTTGAAATAGCTCGTTTCCCTAATTCATTTTGAACAAATGCAAACGACTGTAGCAGCAACCTCTATCCAAAAGTTGAAGGCAGATCAAATAATCAAGACTTGACCTAAAATATCAGGTACAGTAAGGAACAAAAATTTACTCATATAATCTTCTATCTAATCACTACAAAGTACACCTTTGTTTTAACAATAGTCACCAGATTTCACAACCTTTTCCACAATTGTGTTTCTGAAAAACTGTTTTGCTTCTGTTAAACTAAAACCTTAATATTCCAATAGCACTAGAATGGGAGAGAAGAAAATCGATCCAAACAATCAACTTTTTGTTGACAAAGTATAAAGCATTTGATACCAGTGGGGTCGCTATAAGAAGCATCCATTGCGGACCTGATAACTAGAGCTTGATATCTGCTGCACATTTCAATGAACAAACCCAATGAATAAGATAAGAATTGGAAACAACTGAACAGTTCATTTTCAATAACCATGAGAGTTTCCTCGAGGGAGCAATACCTTCCTCCATGCAGGGACCTGAAGTTTCCTTTAGTTCTTGCAATAGACATAAGGGCTGGGAATTTTACAGATAAGGAATTGGCACCTCGAGCAGGTATCGAGAAACATTTTGATGGACCAATGGTTAATCCGGAGACTGTCATCTTTGAATCAGTTTGTTAGCTATCGGCAATCTCTCTACAAATTCCAAATTCAGATTTAACAGGATCAGTTTTGTAAAATGAGTAGCGCAACATTTCCACTGCATCCATTAACAACGCCAAATAATAGATACCGCATCACCCTTCTTTTAGCCATTTCTATACAGACAGACAAGAAATTGGATTGCCAGGACACTCTTAAAGTCATAGAGATTGTCGATTGACATCATCCATTAACACCAATTCCACTTTATAAAGACAGTGTTGACCTGACGGCACCAAGCATGGGCTTCTCATTAAAAAATTCTCTAAGATGATCATATGCTGCACCCAAACTATGCCTAAAGAGTACACTAAACTCTAGCTTTGTCCAGAACTTGCATTTTCGCAGCATACACTCCCAATGTTCTATCCCGAGAGATCATGGACAGCCTCGACAGTCGCAGCTCAAGAACGAGATATGACCTCAGAGGGCCATGAAAGTCCGACACTTTAGCGAGTATTCCTCTTCTTTTACACTGCTTCGGTCCAAGAAACCACTGAGAGCCGAAAATAAAGAATTCCCAACTAAAATTAAAACCATGTTCGCTTCACGATGAATCTTTTACCAGCGAGAAAGCTTCAGAAGTAACAACAAAGTGAGCTTGCATGTTCATTCTGGGTAACCGCAACTCTGTCGACCAACAAAGCACTCAGCAATTTACCCACAATCGAGAAAAGACCTTAAGCCAAAAAAAAAAAAGAAGAAGAAGAAGGAAAAACTACAACACCCATTTTGTCCTAGGAACGAAAAGCTAAAAAGGGACAAGCTTCGGATGAAGCATGGAAGGAGTAAGCAGAACTGATGAAACAAAATCGATTCAGGGAGAAACAGGGGCGGCCTACCCAGATTGCGGTTAGAAAGAGAGAGCTGGGTGTTCTCGGCGCTTATCTTCTTCTCGGAGACTATCGAGAATGACGACGAGCAATTTGCAACGGACAGGAGGAGGGAGAGCAGAGACTAGAGAGCGAGGGATTTATCAAACGCTGCCTCTTGAACGCTCCGGCCTCGCTTGGTTTAGCTTTTATATTCAGTTTTTTGTAAGGGCATGAACAAAATCCGTTGTAGTCTAGTTGGTTAGGATACTCGGCTCTCACCCGAGAGACCCGGGTTCGAGTCCCGGCAACGGAATCATTTTTTACCCTTTCATTTTTTATTTTTTTTCGTAAAAACGTTTCTTTCACTTTATTCGAAAAAAGAAATCAGGACAACTTTTTTTTTTTTTTTAACTACATAGTAGTAATAGATAAAAAGAGTTCAAGGTACGAATGGACTAAACAATAGTAGTGTGAAAGTCAACAAAAATAGTTGGTCGATGAAGGTAAAAAGGTAGGTGCAATCTTACATTTGTTCCGCGATTAATCAATAAAATATGGAAGAGGAATTTCAAAAGATCATCTTCCGCTTTGACATCATCAGTTTTAATCCAAAACTATCGAAACACCGCCCCCACACCACTTAATCAATTCGAGGTCCCCAGTTCTCCCAAACCCAAATTGGTCGACATGTCCGACGCCACGCCGATTACTGACCGCCACCATCGCCCCCTCCCCCCTTCTCTTGCGGGCGCTCGAGCTCTGTTTGGAGCTTGTCATGACTACGTACGACGTCGAGCTCTGCACCCACATTGAGGTTGGACTATCGACGACTCCGAGGATTATGGCTGTAGCCTTGGTTTCGCAATGGTAAGGGCTTTAATCTAGTTTTAAGGTAGGGGTGGTGCACCGGCCGTGTGTCCTTTGGCGGGGAAGGACTGCATGGGGGCAACGGAAATGTCTAGCGACCGTCCTACATCACAATCCTCCTCGCGAAATGTCGTATGTAGGTGGAGAAAAACGTACCAGCAGCTATCGCACACGGAGGGCCAATCGGTCAGGCGTGGATAACAAGTTGTGATCATGGAGGTCAAAAACCCACCACATCCCATGACGACGACGACGTGATACGAGAGATAAACGCGCTCATCATCGTGCAATGTTTTATCGTAATGGCAATTTCATTCATGGATTTGGTATGGAGACTAGCGTTTAAGGAAATATAAAAATGTTGCCACTGGAATCGAAGCGATCAATTGAACACATCGGAGTAGCTTCAACTTAGAGTGGGCATTTATCACCCTCTTTTGAACACCCCCCCCCCCCACCCCCCTCCTTTTTAATTTTGCTTCTTTACTTGCCATAGCAAAGGTAACTTTGATATTCCACGTGAATCACGTGAGGCTGGTGATGCCTGTCGGACAAAGTATGAAAACCATAGTGAGTTATGGTGAAGTTCACTGGAAACCAAACTTTAACTTATAGTCTCGTATTCCAATCTTGTCAATCAAGGTAGACTATACATATGCACCTGATTTTGCCACCTTACTTCCCCCTCGGATAAATGTAGAGAATGGCTTGACAATTATGCATCCGGAAAGTGTTATCTGGAGTAAAGTGCTGCGGGTGTTTCGCGAAGTGTGCCGCTTTTACGTTCCTTGTAATGTAATGATGAGGTGCTTCTGAATTCGATTCCTATCCCAAGTTGTAATGCTTATAAGATGGTGGAAGTTGAGGGGATGATGCTGAGGTAAATTAGCCCTTTGCTTTGTCCTCTCCATATGTTATCCAAAGTTTAACCCCCTCTTTGCGACAGTGCCCTGATCCTTGCGCCTCTCGGTGCCAATCGTTCGAGTTCAACCATGGGATTTTCGACGCTGCTTGCGAACATTCGTGAACTGTGGAACGAGTGGGAGATGCGGTTGCTCGTCCTCCTGAGCTTGTTCCTTCAATTGACCCTTGTGACTCTGGTCAGACGAAGGAAATTTGCCTTCGGGCACTGGCTCCATGTCATGATCTGGACGGCGTACCTGTCGGCCGATTCCATCGCGGTGCTCGCACTCGGAATCCTCTCAAGCCACCTAGCCAAGATCCAGGAAATGATGGGGACAACCAATCCAAAGAGCCAGATTACGGCGTTCTGGGCGCCATTCCTTCTCCTCCACTTGGGTGGGCCGGACACGATCACCGCGTATGTCCAGGAGGACAACGAGCTGTGGCTGAGGCAGTCGGGGCGGCTCTGCATCCAGGTAGGACTAGTGTGTTTCATTTACTTCATGGCCTTGTCAGGGTCTACACTGTCGATGTTAGCAGCGGCTTTGGTCCTGGTGGGGTTTATAAAATATGCAGAGAGGATATTGTGTTTGTACTTGGCCAGCAAAGGCCGGCTTCGAGATTCGATGCTTGTGCTTCCGAATTTCATTCCCATATACCCCAGGATAATGCAGATGTACGCTCTGAACAAAGAGGAGGGTTACCAGGTCAGAATCGACACGGTCGAAGACGTTTTGAATATAGATGATGTTCCAGTGGAAACCGTCCCGACTCTGGTCAAAGCCTACGATTTGTTCAATATCTTCAAGCTTCTCTTCTCAGGCTTTATCCGCAGATTTGGCGACCTGGATGCCAGTAAACACGTGTTCATGGGTCCGCACATGGATTCGGAGAAGGCTTTTGGGATCGTGGAGATTGAGCTCGGGTTCATGTACGATCTGCTCTACACCAAGGCGCCGTTGCTGAACTTTTTTTGGGGCATCATTCGTTGGGGCATCAATCTCTCTGTGCTCTGTGCCGCGTTGGTATTCTTCTCGTTACAGGATAAGAAGGATTACCCCAAAGTCGACGTCTTCATAACTTTCTTGCTGATAAGTGTGGCTATACTTGTAGAGATTTACTCGCTTCTTCTAGCAATTTCTTCCGATTGGGTCAATCACCGGTGGATTCAGAGAGACGGGAAATCCGCAATATCCTCGATCATTTTGCTTTTTTGCCGGTTCTGGCCGGAACGAAGATGGTCGAATTCCGTGGCCCAGCTCAGCTTCTTGGGATTGTCTGTCCGGAAAATGAATGGGATGTTCCTCGAGTGCTGTCCGCTGCTTGCCAAGTTAGACTATAAGTTGGCGATTTCATACCTTGAATTCAATAGCATCATGAAAGACAGTATCTTCTTTCACATGAGGGAAACGGTCGACTATCTGGAACGGGAGAACAGATTGGAGGAAGGGGCGGCGCTTTTCAAGCTGGACGTGAACAACTTACTGACGAGGTCAAACTGTGAATATCTGAGGTGGAGTCTGGAAGGGCTGGAATTCGACCAGAGCATCCTTATCTGGCACATTGCCACCGAGCTCTGCTCCTACAAGGACAGCGACAAGATGCAGGGCGCGATCCCTGAGGACGTCATGGCATACAGGATGAGTAATTTGATCTCTCGGTACATGCTCTATCTTACACTGGTCCAACCTTCCATGTTGCCAACAGGGATAGGGGTGCTCGTATGCAAAGATACTTTGGACGACGCTCAGGAGTTCTTCGAGGACAAGCTAGCGCCCATGTCAAAGAAGGGAGGCATCGTCTCATCCGCTGTCATCAGGTGGGCAAGGAAATTATTAACACATCACCACACCGTCGTTAGGAGCTGCATCAAGCGGCACAAGTCGAGAGGGTCGCGCTATCTGTGCGAACTCAGCCATCTTCTGCTCCAGGTGAAGACTGACGTCCAGGGGAACATGCGGAGAACCGAGAGCAGGTCGGTGCTGTTTCATGCGTGCCATCTCGCATCGCAGTTGAACGAGAAAAACAACAGCGATAAATGGGACCTTATCAGCAAGATCTGGGTGAGAATGCTGATGTACGCGGCTCGCCAGTGCAAAGGCTACGAACACTGCCAGAGCCTGAGCAGAGGGGGAGAGCTTCTCAGCCATATTTGGCTTCTCATGGCGCATCTTGGCGAGGCGGAGGCCGTACAAACTTTTAAACCTCGATGGGCTTATAAACTGATCAAGAACTAGAAGGTTTTAGGGCGGAAGGCGTCTTTCGTTTGAACCCTAATGTTGTTCGAGGAAGAATATAAACAAGTGAAGCTCATCATCATCATCATCATCGTCATCTTTGATGAGATGGTGAGGCGGTCGTTTCGTTGTTTGTTCTACTTGGGAGTCTGTCCCTAAATAATCAAACTGTGTATCGCTTTCTTTCTTTTTTCTTTCTTTTTTTTCCTTTTTTTTTTTTTTGGCATCGTCTTATTGTTCACCAACCAGAGGCATTAATACCCCCAAAAATAGTTTGTAAACATTTACTTTTGAGAAAGCAATCAATCATCTGTCCATAGGCGAAGAGACTAAGACTAGCAAATTTTCCGACCATTTCGTAAGTTTCGTTTAGGAAACCTGGAAAAGTATACTTTCAACCCAAATGACCATTAGTAGCCAGCTTGTCCCACGCGGTTAATAACCTAGAAAAAAAAAAAAAAAACTCCAGTTTGGCGCTGATGTTTGCCTTTTCATTAACATCTTGTTGCCCGACCAACCAAAAATAATAATAATAACAACATCTAGTTAGACTTTCTCTCTGAAACTTGCACACAAAATGCTTTTAACTTTCGGGAAAGGACAAAAAAAAAAAAAAAACTCGTTATGCACGTGACAATATTTGGATACTGTCTTTTTTTGTCTCTTCCTATTCTATCCTGTTGTGCTATATGTGCGCGCATATTATATTGCGAAACCTTACTCATTTATCACGCATCTCCACCCCAATTCCCCTCGAAATTAGGAATTCAAACCCCTCATCTCCTCCTCCTTCTCAAGTGAGAAGAGTAGCACTAAAGCAAACCCGCAAAATTTATTTGGATACTTTAGAAAGCGTCTAGTGTTTGGGGGAAAAAAGAGAGAGACAACGATGAGGGCTATTGACATAGATTTGACTCATTTTCATTAATTATGCCTCTCAAAACTAATATAGTATACCAAATTTTGGACATTTATGCTTTTACTTTAGATATAAATTTACATAAGAAGTCATATGGAAAAATTGTCCAAGAAGTCCTAAACATGTCAATTCAATTTTAAACCTTTTAATTTTATTTATTCAGTCATATACATTTTCACGTTTTGACAATCAAATCCATTCGATCAATTTTGGCCACAAATCACTGATGTAGATGCTCCATGTTCTCTATGACACGATCAACACAAATCAGCGACGATTTCATTCACGGGTTTAATACGGAGGCCAGTGTTTAAGGAAACAAAACGTTGCTGATGGAATCGAAGCGGTGGATTGAATGCATCGGAGTAGCTTCAACTTGGAGTGAGCATTTGTCACCCTCTTTTGGCCCCCTTTTTTTGTGCTTCTTTACTTGCTATAGCAAGCCACATAGGTAACACTGATATTCGACATGAACATGCTTGCCGGTCAAAACATGAAAACCATTGTGAGTTAGAGTGAAGTTTGCCGGGATTTCAATTCTGAGCGGTAATTGAGAAACCAAACTTTAACCTACGGTCTCATATTCCAATCTTGTCGATCAAGGCAGATTATGCTCATGCTAGTTCGGATGTCGGAACCTGATTTTGCTACTTTACTTCCTGCTTGGATTAATGTAGAGAATGACTTGACAATTATGCATCCGAAAGATGTTAGTCTTGAGTATTGTGTGGCGGGTGTTTCGCGAAGCGCAACTCTTTTTCGTGCCTTGTAATGTAATGATGAGTGGCTAGGTGCTTCTGAATTCGATTCCTATCCCAACTCATGATGCTTATAAGGTGGTTGCAGTTGTGGAGATGATGATAAGGTAAATTAGCCCTTTGCTTTTTGTCCTCTCCATATATTATCCAAAGTTTGACCCCTCTTTGCGACAGTGCCCCGATCCTTGGGCCTTTCGGCGCCAATCGTTCGAGTTCAGCCATGGGATTCTCGCTGCTCCTTGAGAACATTCGTGAACAATGGAACAAGTGTGCCCCTATCCTTGCGCCATTCATCAGCATCATCTCAAACTGTGTACCACTTGATGTGCTTCAGTTGTTTCAATTTTCCTCTCAAAAATTTGAATATAGAAAATAACATTCTAAGTTAAATACTTTTAAAAGTGTTTCGTGCTTCGTGAAAAAAACAATCGTCAAAAGATTTTTTTATTATTATTTTTTGGTCAAACAATAGTGAAAACATGAGCGCCGCAAAATTATGAAAAATTACAATATTGATATTGATTTGACGCATCTTCACTAGTTATGCCCATATAAACTAACACAATATACTAATCTTTGGGACATTTAACCATATTAACGAGAGAGGCCTTTCCTCAACAAGAAAAAGCTGCAAAGGTTTGTAAGTAGTAAAAGAAAACTATAGCGCACTCAATACACTTTAATGAGAGGAGCCCTTTTCTTCCTCGAATAAAAGTTTAAAAATTTGATAAATCAAACGAAATACATTTTCAAAGTCCCAATCTACAAACATATTATAGTATTATATTGTAAATTGTGATGGAGAAAATTATTTCACAATATATATAAATTCGTCCTGATTAGAAAAATTTATGAAGAAAGTCATAAATCTATTGTAATTGTGCCAATTCAGTCTTAAATCCTTTTTTTTTAACGAAGTGAGTCCTAAATCCTTTGCACTTGCTCCAATAAAATATATTTGGCCGGCCAGCATTGACAAGGATAATTTTTCTGCAAAAAATATTATTTCTTTTACTTTTACTTTTACTTTTTTCTTTTTCTTTTTTTTTCTTCTCGTTGTGGCTGGCGAGGGCCATGACGCCCGCAATCGATGAGACCATAGCAAGTGCCCTCACCCATAGCTGCAAAGCCCTCACTGATGTCCCACAAGCTCTAGCGGCCCTCGCCGACCACAGAGGGAATAAAAAAATAAATGAATAAAGGAAAAATAAAATACTATTAAAATACTATTAAAAATTCTCTAGGGGCCGGTGGGGGCATTCCTCGCCTAACGCCAACAAAGGTTGAGGCCGAAGGGTACAAAGTAAAGAAAAAAATAAAAATAAAAAGGAAAAAATTATAAATATTAAAAAAAATATTATTATAATTTATCCTGTCAGCGATTTTCAGCCAATAAGACTGAATTTCTAAAAAGTGAAAAGGTTTAGAAATGAATCGTCAAATTTAAAATGTTTTGGACTAAATTTGCAAGAGTACAAAAGGTTTAGAACTTTTTTGACAATTTTTTCGACGATATAGGACTATCACAAATACAATAAATTTAAAACTCTTTTGATAATTTTCTCTTTGAGTAGAAGCAAAAAGGGATATTCACATAAATAGTTTCTAAACTTTGGCAGAATGTGCAATCTGGTCATTGAACTTTTAATTTGTTCAATTTAGTCCATGAACTTTGGCAGAATGTGCAATTTGGTCCCTAAACTTTTGACTTGTTCAATTTAATCCATGAACTTTTAGTGCATATTCAATCTAATCCCTGAATTTTAGGAAAATATTCAATATAGTCATTTTGTTAATTTAAGATCAGGGATAACGTTGAACATTTTCATATAGTATAAGGACTAAATTGAATATTTACTAAAAGTACGGGGACTGAATTGAAATGTCAAAAATTTAGAGATCAAATTGCACATTCTGCCAAAGTTCATAGATTAAATTGAACAAATTAAAAGTTTATGGACTAGATTGCACATTTTGCTAAAGTTTATGGACTATTTGTGTCATTTTTCCAAGGAAAAACAATAAAGCACACTCAAATGTTGTCCCAAAAGCTCACCTCTCCGCTTTTTAAGCTTTGTCATTCTGATAACGTTGTCCAAATATCTTTACCTCTTTATCTCCCAGGTCTCTCGAGAGGCTTTGCTTATTGTTATTGCTTTTACTATTTGGAAACAACGTCGGCATGCACTAGTCATTCCTATTTCGACTCGATCGATGAAGGGTATCGGAATTGGGTGACACAAATGGGTGCGGGTTCGGGTTCGTCTTTCTATGGTTTCTCCGTTCAACAAGGCCAAGAACAGGCTCAGGCCGTGCTTGAGGCGTGGTCAGGAGGATTTGCTTCGGTGGGAGCGGCTCTACGTTCGGTGCCCATTGTCAACAACTGCCGGCGGTGCCGGGTGGCGATATCCTTGAGCGCAGGAACTTATACGACAGGTGCGTTTGGTTGGGCTTTTCTAAAGGACTTCGAGTTTTCAAACCTTAGTTTAGCCCAATGCACTGTCTTAAAGAAACAAATAAGTCAGCGGACTGGGCTGTAATTGGGCCATTATGATTCTTTGAGTTTTCAAACCACGAATTCTTTCTTTTGGAGGTACTGTCTCGAAAGCCCTTTACTCTTGTAATTGGGCCAATCGATCTTGATGAAAGGAAAGAATATTTCCTAGCCCAAAAGGAATAAAACCCTTCTGATGCTTCGGTTGAGGAATTTAATAGCACAATTCCGATGGCTTAAGAGTTAAATTTAGCATTTCCAAAGGACTTTACCTAGTACAACTCTCACCCAACACTTTTATTTTCATTTCGGCATTTTCGAAACGCTAATTGGAAGCTTTGTGACTTTGTATCTTGCCCTATATCCTCTGCATATATAAGGTACGTCTACATATGAATGTTCGGGCGTGAGATTTGTGCTTAAACGTTGACAAATGCATCGGCTTTGAAAAGTTTATCAATTTTATGGTCCTCTTTAATTCCAATTCTTCCAGTGAGGGCTGAGAGAAAGTTGAGATGCCAGCGACGATGGCCTATGTGACCTACTAACCATGAAAGGAGCAGGTGCGGACACGACCGTCGTGGAGTGGGACGACATAGCAGATAGGATTGGACCCAACCTTAGAGACAAGCTCTACCGCGCGTAAGAATGCATTACTTCAAGGGTTGCTATGTCGAGAGATCCATAAATTATTAACTTGTCAACTAACACATTTCTGATCAATTTTTATGTTTGTTTAGGTGCTCCCCCTTGATGTCCCTTTCGCCAAATAGTAAATATAAATTCTAGACCCATTTACCACCTCTGCTCTTGAAGAGGCTAAGCTCTTCTATTCACTCGACCTCATCGATGCCCGCAATCGGCTCCTCGCCTCCTCCTGCTTTGACCAGACCAGACATTGAATGCTCTCTGTCTTTGTTTCTCTTCTTCTTTTTCCCTTTGCCGACAACCGCTCGTTCTCCATTAATGCGAGAGCGACGCGTCTCTCTCTTTTCTCGTTTCTTTCCTTTTTCCGGTCACAATTTAGTGTACCGCATGGAGATTACGGGCGCACAAAGACTTGCCATTTCGAGACGGGCGCGCGCCTCGCTTGAATAGGGGTCACATCTCCGCGTCGTTCTTGGATTTCCACTTCTTTCCGAATCGTAATTAGCTCTCAATGCTGCTCATCGAACACCGCAAAGAGAGCCAAAACCGTATTGATGGTGGGTTTAAATCTTATTCTACTTTCCACATGGACCGAACCGATTTTCGCGCATCGGTCGAATCGGTCCGAGGCCAATAAATAGGTTTACTTTCGAGACGCGCAATTTCATGAAATGTGCCCAATCATAGTAGAAATAGCAACGCCCGCTGGCCGTGTCCGATGAGGCCGGGTTCAAGTTTCTCGTCGCTCTGTAATTTGGCCTCTTTTGATTAACCGACCACCGAACTTCTGCATCTGTCCATCTCGCTTTCGAATAGAGCGAAAACCACTTTTTTTGACGTTTCTGGTGAGAAAGGTTCGCTGAAAATTCAAAGTCAAAATTGTGACCCATCTCGCTTTGTAAATTATTATTCTTAGATGATTCCGACCATATTCACTTGGTGACACGATTTGTTTCCAAAAATCCCTCTCGAGACCTTCCAAATCCTGAATTACAATAGAAAGCGAGTCTAAAAAAATGTCCATGAACTCTTCTCGGATTATTCCTCTGATTTTGGTTTTGTCGTGAGGTTTACCGATTAATGTTTGGTCAAACATCCTCGGGACGGATTGGAACATCTCGAGATTATGGGCCCTTCTTACATGCGCTGATGATAACAGCTAACTTCACATAGTGTTCAGTCGACCATCGATCATTACTCGATCTCTTGAATTTGTCGCATAGTATGCGCTCAGGCGACATTTTCAGTATTACAAATTTAACATGCATCCACGTTATACGAATGTCTCCATCCCTCTCTTTCTCTCATTTCGCTAGGGGGAGAAAGCCATTAGGAAGAGTCAAGTCTTACCATCTTTGCGACGAATCTACTTCTCCACCACGATTCCGTCCCATGGATGTGGAGCTGTCTGCCCGCCCATCACTTGATACAAGCTTCAGCAAATTTATTGCCCGACAAGGCCGATCTTGAAAGTGAAAAGGACTAAAATTGGGCGAGTTCGAGAAATGACCTTGCTCGCTAGACTCCGCTCCTAACCAAGCTGAGATGATTATACGTAACGATTGAAGTGATTTTGCAGATAATGAGGAGTGAGCTCAGGAATGGCAACTTCAGCCCCAACCACAGCCTTAGCTGGGTCATTGTGGCATGCCGTTTTTACCATCGCCTAGAGCGAGTGTAATCCAAGCTCGTACTCTAATCAATTCTATCATATTCACATGACCTTGGTCCTTAATACATCATGGAGATTCTTTCAGATGAGGTGAGAGCATCACTAAACTCTCTGATGGCAAGAGATCAAAAAGCACGAGGGTACGCTAGGGCAGTTGGTATGATCGATGAATTGAGTAGACTATTGAGGTACACGTGTGATTTGTATTAGATAAGTCACACATCGAATAATCTGTGTGGTACGGAGATATTGAAATGTCTTAATTGGCCCACAATTTATTGACTTAAATTTTTTAATGAAAATGAGACTAATTAGATACGTTGATAAGTTCGAACTCGAGCTATTTCTTAACCATATCTCCCCGGGTGAAGGTCAGTGGATTTTGTTGCGTGTTCTTGACAAACTATATCGGAGAATATGAACGACGCGAGATAGAGAGCATGGGTAGTTTTCCACCTTTGGGACATTCGACCCTAGAGGAGCTCGGCGAACAACCGCACCCACGATCAATTTTTTTGTTTTTTTTGTAGTAGCCATCTAGCTCGCGACGGAACGTTCGGATTGGTCGAATCGGGAATTTTAGACCAAAAGATAATAATTTTCGGATAGAAAGGTAGTTTTCGGGCAAAAATGCTCCACGTTTGCACTTTTGCCGAGCTGAGCGTCATTTCTTTGCTTTCTTTTTTTTTCACACGAATCTCTTACACATCCCAAAGCAGCAGTGCAGAGGACCGCAGTGGTGCGGCGGGATTGGGTCACGGTTTCCTTCGCAATTGTGTCGGGACAAATCCTCGGAAGCGGCCCCCACTCACCCCTCCCGGGCCCCCCAGTGCGCCCCCTTCTCTGTTTCTTTTTTTGGGCCCGCTTCCTTTTCCTGTTTCTCTTTATTTTATTTTGTAGTTTTTCGCTTTCGGGAACCTCCCACAAATGAGCACGTGGCGGGTGTGGAGAATCTGGTTGAATATTGAGACCATGTAATAATACTAATACATACGGCAGAAAAATAAAGAAAATATCCTCCTGTCGGGTCGAGTAATTGAACAAGAGGCGGTGGTCGGCGGAGGAGCTCGGACTGGATTGGCGCCGAAGACCCAAAAAACCTGCCGCTCTTGACTAGCGCCGCGATATAATACTATTACATACGGGCAGAAAATAAAGAAAATATTGGAAAACATAAAAATTTGAAAATAAAATGGAGAAATCTTTGTGATCTCGGGCCGCCAGAGGCGGGAGGGTAGCCCCCTCCTGCCTGTGTTTTTATTGTAGTCTTTTTTTTAAACTAATAAATAATAATAAATTACTAAAATGCCCCTATTAACTGGTGAGTCATGCCCTTTTTTTTAGATCGATAAGGTCGTTTCAATTTCGTTGAGAAAGGTTGAACTGTTGGGAGTGTTCGGCATAAATTCGATACATTTACTTAGAAAAAATTGCTAAGATTGAGCCCATATCCAATCTCGACAACATATCCAGTTGGGCCATTTTTATCCAAAAGTTTAAGTCAAAGAGTTATGAGCCAACTTTAATATATTTACTGCTCGATTTACCTTGAATACATTTACTGCTCAACACCATATTAATTATTCAATACAATTGCATCACCCAACCAACCAACCAACACCAATTGCTAACTTGGGATTGCATCACCCATGATATATTGCTCTAATACTAATTGTTGTGAGTGCGAAGCATAAACCCGATACATTCACTTTGAGAGCTCATCAAGAGGGAGCCCATGTTCAGCTCGTCAACATATGTAGTTAGACCTATATTTACTTAAAAGCTTAAAACCAATGAATCATTAGTCAACTTGGATATATCAACTACTCAACACCACGTTAATTATCCAATGTGAGACTTTTTTAAACACGACTCACGTGTGCATTATAACATGAACCATGCTTGTTCAATGTCCATATAAGCTGTGCTCGTGCACTCGCACCGTGCTTGGGCTCCCTGCAAGCCAGGCCATGCTTTGCAATTTGATCATTCAAGAGCAATAATTCATGCTTTGCCAGCCTTAATATAGTTGCACGAATGGACCGGTCCTTCGGCGATGCTGCGCATTTATCTCGATCATCCATTGCCTTGCTCAGGCACACCTAGTCCATGCGTAAGATCCATGGTTTGCACAAGTTCAAGACTACAGATGCATCAAGCTGATGCATTGATTCAATGATTTGACGCTTAATTTTTCGAGGATAGGTTCCGCCACGACGCCTTTTGCTCTCAAGAGGAAAGGTTGGGGATAGTTCCTCACAAACCCCTTCCGATCATTTCACTTGGCATTATTTGGTGAAAAGTATAAGAAAAAAAACTTTTCAATATATCGCATTTGTGTCAATTCAATTTTAAACCTTCTAATTGTGCAAATTTAATGCTAAACCTTTTTACATTTTGCCAATTGAGCCCATTCATCTAATTTAGGTTCGAAATTGCTGACATAGACACGACAATCATACGTGCGACAGCTGACGATGACATTGATTTTTTTATATATTTTATTTTTCTTTTTTCTTTACTTTTTTTTTGTTACTAAGGAGTGGCGAGGGTCGTCGACATTGGGCGAGGGTGTCATTGCCATTGCTATGGCTGGTGAGGGCTAGGCAAGGGCCGATTGGAAACCTTTGCCAACTTTTGGTTAAAAAAAAACGCATAAAGTATTTGAAAAATACAAATTATTTGATAAATGATTATGTTAGCACCAATTATGCCATGTATGATGATTTGCATCTGCGTCATCAGTTTTCGATCTAAAACGTGAAATGATTTAATACCAAATTGTTATAATTGAAAGTTCAATGACTTCTCTTTATATTTTTCCCCGCATTATTTGACTGGGATTATTAATGGAAGAATGGCCGTTCTTACCTAATCTAACCATACTTAATTTAGTTAATACTTTCCCCGCGCAACATACAATTGAGATCCGTTATCTTGTTGCCTTGTTGAGTTGTTGCTTAAATTTTTTTTTTTGGGGGGGGTCTAAAGTTATTGCTTAAATTAAGAAAGGAGCAAAAGTGGGTAATAAAGATCAAAATAGAGCTAGGATTGTAGAAAGGCGTACTTAAGCATGACACGTGTCACTTGTTTATTGCTTGATTCTTATGGCGGACCACGCTTTTTCTAGTGGGGAGTCTATCCCATCCCGTACGTACACGAGCTCAAAAGCAAATCCGTGAACACGCCTTTACACGACCCCCCGATTCCGTCGTCGCCACTAGCTTCCCAGGTCAAAGTCAAACAATGACTTTTTTCCCCCCTTTTTCTTTTGGGGGTCATTTTATTTAGAAATCAGCAAACTTTAGTCGACTAAATACGAATATAAATACAAATACAACATCCACCATGAATATGGATGGCATCGGATCATCAGCTTCATTGCCTCAATTTAGGAGGCGGGCGGGGACCAAACAGTCTAATCTTGCTTATGCTGAGCATTTTGAGAACATTTTTTTTTGGTCAAATAGCATTTTGAGGAATTTAGTAAGTCAAATTTATTCGATAAAGTACGAACCCGAATGCGGTTGTATATCTAGTCGGTCATTATACTTCACCGTGTTAAGGTTTTTCCTTTAACGGAAAAAATGTTTTTTTTTTAAGCATAAGCTCGTGCTGATTATCCTCAACAATGTGTCGAGCCATTTGCAATGTAGGTGTATGCATGCACTGCATGGAGTGCGATATGCTACTATATCGTAGAGTGCTTCAACTTGAAATTTAGTAAGCAATAATTAATTTCATAAATCAAAGGTGCAACTAATCTATATTTAATGTCACCATTTACCTCATATTTATGAAGTGGAACGGCCATCCAATTCTCCGAGTGTTCTTGAAACCATCTTATTTCTACGATTCTTCAAGTTTATTTTTATTTATTTTTACATCTTTTCACGTTGTAATCGAGAGACTCACAACTCGTGCAATGTCGGAACTGATTTTTTGAGTTCAGTATTTAATTATCCAACTAAACATAAGTTTTTGGATATGACAAATAATAATAATAAAAAAAGAGACACCTTGGAAATGAGCTTCACTTACGATTTACTTAGACTTGGCAACAATTATATGCAGATTATCACCGGTTCGTTTTCAAATTTCACGCTCAAACGAAAACCTAGGCAACGCATGCTAGTTCACTTCGAATTTTACACCACCACGGTTCATCTTCACCGTTTAAGCCCCACGTGTCATCGCTGAGATCTCGTGCTCCGGATGCCCTAGACCGAGACCTTGGCCCATGGACATGAGGCCACTAGCCCTAAACCCCTCCAGAGCTCCCACGTGCGACATAGCCTCAAGGCACTCCGGATCGCGGGTGCTTAAACACGCGGGACCGATGTTCAAACGTCGAGTCGGCCGGCGAAAGGAACGGTTATATACTTTTTCCGCGCGTCAAGAAAATACCACGACGCGAGAAAAAAAACGGGAACCAGTCTAACCACACCAAAGTAAACATTGAAAATTGAACTGAGGATCGCCGTCCCATGCTGGGCCTCGCTTTCGCTCTCGCACTTACTTTCCGTGTCGTCCTCCTCTCAACTTCCTCCCTCCCGTTCCAATCCCCACTTTCCTAATAAAAATCCCAAAAAATGGGTCAAAATATTTTATTTTATTTATTTATATATATTTAATTTTTTAAATATAAATTGAGAAAATGAGAGAGAAGAACTTGTGCTGTCCCATCTCTCCTCACAGTCCCAATATTTTTGCATTCCCCATGTGGCCACTCCAGCCCAAACCCCATTAGACGCACCCCAAATCCCCATTTTTCCTCTCCTTCCCCCCCCCTCACCAAAATCCCGATTCAACCTAGGGTTTGCTCTCTCTCCCCCGTCCGAGTTCCGAGTTCCTGATTCCGCCATCGCTGTCCCGATCTCATGGAGTTGCTTCAGCAGCGGCAGCAGCTGCTGCGAGAGGAGGAGCGGAAGCAGGAGATTCTCCGGCTGTTCGAGTCATCCACCGACGAGCAGGAGCTGCAGGGCTCCGTGCGCGGCTGCTGCGGCGGCGAGGACCTCGCCGGCGTGGATCAGCGCGATGAGGAGGAGGCGGCGGCGGCGGCGACGGCGGCTCCGGCTCCTCGAGAATCGAATGATCCGCGGCCAGCCGAGCTGCGGGATGCTGCTGGCGGCGCCGCCGCCGCCGTCCTGGTGCCTCCGGCTGGTGGTGGAGCGGCAATGAAGGCGGAGGTGGGATTGTTGGCGGCGAGCGGTCTGGCGAGGCGGAAGCGCGGCAGGCCGCCCAAAAATATAGGGGAGGCGAAGGTGTCGCAGCAGCGGCTGGCGAGGAATAAAGCCGACGATGAGGAGGATGTTTGCTTCATTTGCTTCGATGGTGGCAACCTCGTGTTATGCGATCGCAGGTGATTTTTTTTGAATTCTTCTTGTCTTCTGCTCTTTGTGTTTTTGGTCGTTTCGCGGTTAGAGTTTTAAAATATCGAGGTAACCGGAGAATCTGCCAAAGAAGGGGGCGTTCTAAAGTGAATAGTAACGGTGCTTTCTTTGGTAAATTGAGATTGAAATTTGAAGCTAAAACCATAAGTCTCTACTTGGCTTGGATATCATTTATGACGCGAACTTGATGTCTAGTTTCGTGGCAAGAAAATGGGAATGTTTAATCTGTGCACCAGCTTCGATTAATGGGCTTAATCCTTCTTTGCGCCCCGCCAAGACTATTGGTATTTGAGAAACTGAAATTTGTCTCCTTTGTTTCATTCAACTTTTGCTTACCCCGTGTTGGATAGGATAATTGAATTTTAACGTTGTCTTAATTGAATAGGCAGTCTTGCTCGTCGTGATGTGATTGGGATTTTTTTTAGGGTTTATGTGGTCCATTATGGTTAATTCTTTGCAAATTTTTAACTTTAGGGGTTGCCCCAAGGCATACCATCCTGCTTGCATAAAACGGGAGGAGGCATTTTTCCGGTCAAGAGCTAAATGGAATTGTGGTAATGCCAATTTTTCCAAACTTTATCAGTTACTCATGAGTTTCTGTTGATTGGCATTTTGTTGTCTTTCTTAAACTAGGGTTTAGATGTGACAAGATGTACTTTTGAGGGAGAACATTGTTCATCACCACAATCAGTTATTTGCAGTTAAATACTTCAGAGTTCTGGACTTTAGATAGAGTTCAGGCAGTTGGGTGCTACAAGAGCATCAATCATTGCCTTTATACTCTCTTCGCAATGGAATGGGAGTCTTTTCAGAGACTCGACTCAAACCTGCATGTTATGCAAATCATGGAAATGTGAAAGTGAATTATTATCTTATGTCAATGTGGAGCATTGATGATTGTAAAAATTTGAATGAAGATGACATTTTGTACCTAATAATAAAGCAGTGGAATGAAGTGCAAATCATATATCTTCAACTTCAACAACGTTGATTTCAATGTCTGTTGTGAGAGCAAGAATCTGTCGATGTTGGAGTTAATTTGAACCTAATTGTTAGACGGTTGATTTACCGAGTTTTCGCCATAAAGGAGAAGTAGAGTTTTTTACCTAGGAAAAAGTGCAGGGTACTGAAGGTTAAACAAAAAATCCTTCTTGGAACTTTATTTTTTCATGGATACGAATTCCTCATAATTTTTTTTTTTTTTGCGATAGGTGAATTTTAAGTTGTTTCATAGTAAGACTATGAAAATTCATAATCAACTTCTAATGCGCGCAAATACATAGCAGATATTCCTTAAATATTCCTTTCCATAATTGGGATGGTGGCTGAGCTCTTGGACCCGAAAATTATAAAGAATCTGCATGAAAAACCTGTAGCAACAATGACTATACTTATTAGATAATGATATGTTGGACTAACCATTTTGAACACATAAAAAGTGCGTTACACTCGCATATTCTCATATGATTTCATTTTGAAAAAACACTAAACAGCTCATGTTGTGGAATTTGGCATAGCTTAGACTAGTATATAGGCAAAAGAGAGAAATAGAGTCGTATCGAAAGAAATCCAAAAGGTAAGGAAATAAACCATCTATGTGCTTAAACCTGTTCATTGTACTTATATAAATAGGAAAAAGAGGATAGTATATGACAGTGTCAGTCCGAAGATAGGTCCACATTATCTAGTGCTCTTGTTCCTTCAATACTTGGCAAATGAAAAGAGAATTTGTTGCTTCAAGCGAACCAGAAAATGAAAATCTGTATGAGATGCTCCAGTAGAGGCACCATACCTGATTTATGGTATTATTGCAAATTTTCCTTACTGCATGAGCTTCCATTTCCTTCGTTTTATACAATTGGTTGTAACCTCTTAGTTTGGTCAATAAAGTCAGCAAACGAGTTCAAGTGATCATAGAATGATGGTTACTGGGAATTTGAGGATGATATACATCTATAACTTTTGAAAGAATTAGTGAATCGTGAAATGAAACAAATATTGAAAATTATAGCGGCTTTTAACCTTTGCCTAACTCTAAGAAACAAAGCTATAAAGCTAACTCTGCAATGAGCAACTTTACCTTTTCTTATTTATCAAATAAACGGACAGAGGTATCGGATCTGTTAGTAACTAAAGCAAAAGTCTTTCCCAATTCACTTGATGTTCTTCAAAATTTTCAAATCTTCCAACTCGCACTTCGTGACTTAAGTGTGGGTCGCGGCTGGTGGTTGTTATGCTACTTTCCCTGAAGAATAGTCGAGGTGCGCGCAAGCTGGCTCGGACACCTCGGTCATAAAAAAAAATAAATAAATACTGAAGGGACAAACTAATATGTGTTTCCCATATAGTTGGAGGTCGTAGAATTGACCTTCCGGTAAGCATGCATGAAATGGCAGGTCAAGCGCATCTATTGGCTTGTCCCATAAATGATGTTGTCTTTGATGGTGTGGTTTGTAAAACCGTAATCCTCTGTACATTCCAAGGTTATGTCACTTTTGTAGGTTAGCAAGCCTCGGTAGTGCTTCATCGAAGGGGTAGAAAGAGGAAGAGGGAGGTTATTAATGGACTAAATCATTATAGTCTGGGTGGACGATGATCATAGTTATCGAGTGAAAGAACATGAAATTTGGCAGTATCTGAGGATAGCGAGGGAAAGGCTAGATATAATTGGGTCCCTAATTCTCGTAGACAAGTCAAAATTTCTTTTTAATGTTAAAACTGTTGGATCCTTAAAACTCTCCCCATCTTAAGTTGTCATACAGATTTGCCATGATCCTTCGAGGAGCAAATAAACTTTGACACTCCATCTCCTTGAATGGACATTGTCATAATAAATGAGCAATTTTAAAACATTTTTTGCTACATGATAAGAAAAGCCTACTTGCTGGGTATCCATCATAAGAAAATTCAACTTAGCACTTAAAAGTTTGCATTAATTCGATCCTCCTAATACTATCAAGTCAGTAAAAATGGCATGCAAGGAGGCAACTTTCTTGGAAAATAGATGTCCACATGGCAAACTTGAGTGCCTCATTTACATGTTTCCACTCCCATTGATAGAATTAATGGACATTTTCTTACTTAATTGTTTACAGACTTAGCATTTACTTTTTGCTATCCATCATAAAGTGGTGTGTTTAAACGCCTTGTCTGTCTTTATTTAACTCATTCAGCGATCATACTTACTATTTTGCTTTCTTCCATTCCACTGTTTAACTTAGTTGTGATCTTTACACATGTATTTCATTCATTTCAGGGTGGCATATATGTAGCACTTGCCAAAGAGCGGCCCACCATATGTGTTATACCTGCACGTATTCTCTCTGCAAGAATTGTATGAAAGGTGCTGACTATGTGTGTGTGAGAGGAAACAAAGGACTGTGTGGGACGTGCATGAAGACAATAATGCTTATCGAAAATATAAGGCTGGGAAACGAGGAAAAGGTATGCTCGCAACTTTAAGGCTATTATCTTGTTCTTCTTCTATTGAACAGGCTTTGCATTTTTCGGAATTGTGTAGAACTACGACTGAATTTTTTTCCAACCCACCTCCGTTTGCTTGAGAAGCTGCCAATGAACCAAGTTCTGTTCAAGACTTACTCATCTCTCTCTCTCTCTCTGTCTCTGGATTAAGAGGAAACCTAAGAACTTTGGGACATTTACCTTGATGGGCTGCTTTGACAGCATTCTTTTTTCTTTTATTGGTCGGAACCAAATTAAAAATTATACGCCGGGGGTGTTGGTTAGAAGTGGAGCTTTGTTACCAGGATCTTGCCGGGCTTTATTTTGACTGTCTGGCAGGGCATCTTGTAACTTCAAAATTGCTTTTGACAACTACTTGCAGATGTTGGGCCTCTACCCCTATATGCTCAAGTATTTTTTCAGTTGTGGAAACCAGTTACTATTCCATATATTGAAATTTAGTGGCTTAGAAATTAGGCATACAATCTTTGCTGGCCTCTACCCCTATATGCTCATGTATTCTTCAGTTGTGGAAACCAGTTACCATTCCATATATTGAAATTTAGTGGCTTAGAAATTGGGCATATGATCTTTGCTGGCATCAATTAGTTAACTACCTAACAGTTACAGTCAAATTGAATAATTTGCCACTATGCCTTTAGACACTGCTGAAGTTTCGTATCCGACAATAATACTAGTTAAAGCGCCTCAACTAGTTGAAAATCTTTCCTTTTAAATAACAAAAGTTAAGGCCTGCCTCTTTTCTTGAGAGCAGGGGATCTCAACTTTTGAAAGTTCACTAGTTGGTGGGGGCAGGGGTTAAATATATTATATGGAGGTTCACCTGGTTTGGATAGAACTATAAAGAGTCTGATAAGGTTTTTTCGGGAAATCTCCTTGCTTGTATCTAATGTGGAGGTTGAAGATTTGTTTTCTAAAAGGGAAGCTAAATGGTTTTGACTCGATATAAATAATAATCGCATGCTGCCATATATTGCATTGCTTCCAGAAATGCGGCCTTCGGTGTTTTACCACTCGTCTAGCCTATGATGGAAACCTGATTTATGACTATTAGGTGTTTGTCTGGAAGACATGGAGGGGAGGAAAACCAAGAGCAGATTTTAAATTTCTCTTCTCCCCCTTACTGAAATTTTAAAATTTGCACCATTTTCCTCGCCCATCTCTCATTTTCCTTCCCCTCACTTCCATCTTCCATTCCAAACAAAGCATTCATGATGCTGCTTTGTCGTATGTTCGAATCATAGATCTGTGATTCTTTGGCTAAGTAATTAGATGGCATTTAATTTTTTTTTTTGTGTCATTAGACTTTGTCATATGTGTTTGAGAAGCGCAGCACTTCCTGTCAAATTTGTTGGTACCTTCCGCACTTGTTAAATCTTTGATTTGTATTTTGTTGGTTCAAACTAATATGTAGTAAATTCTTATGGTAGTTCAGTCTCTCTTTATTTAAGGTTTTTTTTAACTGATAGCTCCACATTTACTAAAAGTCACTATTTTGTGTTTGAATTAATACTTTTCCCATAATTGTACTCCATTAATATCTTTAGTAATGAGGATGTACCTACTATTATAACACCCTTTATAGAAACTATTGACGAATGACAAGGTTGAAAGTTCATAAAGTAGAATATCAGATGGTTTCTTAGATGAAATGGGGTTTTCCAAGAAGAGTACCATCAACAAGCTGTTAAGAACTAATGTATGCATCTAATTGTGAATTTGAATTCTCTATATATGAAATTGGTTCTCATTTTTTTTACAATTCAACCACCATTATTAGCACTGACCATGATGGTACTGTTGAACCATCTTCTTAGTCTCAACTGTTTTTGTGAGACAACTAGCTCGTAGTAGGACTACTGCGTCTTTTAACTCAACTTTCCATTGGATTCTTCCTCTTGTGCTTAGTGGTCTCGCCCACTTGGATAAGCATGGGGACGAATTGAATTGTCAAGGCACCATGGGTTGCTAGCTCAGGTATTGAAAGTGCTTAACAGTTCCGCCACAAAGAGATTGTACATAATGAGCCAATTTGTATCCCATCCTTACGCGCCAAAAAAGGCATCTTGGCAACCTATCTATCTCTGGGACCATTCAAAGAAGCCTCTATTCTTTGAGAATCTCGTCTCTGTGTGTGTGTGTGTGGAAAGGAAAAACAAACATGGCCTGAGTGTATATTATAGTTTTGTTTGCTGGGGTATGTACACTGCCCCTCAATTTGTGGACATTTATTTGTGAGTGTTATTGTTCTGTCTTATTATGTGCATGCTAAAGCTTGTCACAGAGGTGGTCTGTTGAATTTAAAATTCCCTCATAAATGTGCCTCACCCAGCTGTACGAGTTATCATGTGCTTGTGCACACGTGCGTGCACGTGTGTGTGCTTGTGTGGGTGTGTGGCGCTCACTCCTTGATGCACACACCAATCTTAGGCATTCTCCCTTTACTATTTGTCATTTGGATGCTACTTTGCAGGTTCAAGTAGATTTTGATGACAAAAGTAGCTGGGAGTATCTCTTCAAGGTTTACTGGATATACCTGAAGGAGAAGTTGTCTTTATCTACGGACGAACTCATTAAAGCTAAAAATCCTTGGACCGAATCTGACATGATGTCTAATAAGCAAGTGCCTCCTAGGGTAGTTTATGGTAACAATGGTCGAAGAGGTTTTGGGTTAGATGGTATCAACAGATATCGGATAGCTGATTGCTCAAACAGAAGAAAGACCAAGAAGCAGGTGAAGGTAATTGAGGAAAAGGCTCAAAGTGAACATTTAAACCCGATGGATGGAAGACCATCCTCATCCTCTAATGAAGGCATTGCATGGGCATCTAAGGAGCTCTTGGAGTTTGTTGCACTCATGAGAGGTGGCAACACATCCATTCTATCTCCATTCGATGTGCAGAATCTATTGTTGGAATATATTAGAAAGAATAATCTTCGCGACCCAGACCAGAAATGCCAAATCCTTTGTGATTCAATACTGTTTAGTCTATTTGGCCAGGCTATTGTTGACCATATTGAAATGCTGAAGCTTCTCGAGTCTCACTTTCTCGTGAAGGATAAACCTCGGATTGATGGTTTCATTCAAGGGCCAGTTGTTGATGCTGCTACTAGCCAGATGAGCATTGATTTGAACAATCACGAGCTGATGGTGGGTACTGACAAGAGGTGTAAAACTACGAAGAAGATTGATGAGAGGGTATCACAGGCTAATCCAGATGACTATGCTGCAATAGATGGTCACAATATAAGATTGATATATTTGGAGCGGAACATGATGGATAAGATGATCGGTGATTCTGAGAAGTTTCATGAAAAGGTCGTGGGATCATTTGTCCGCATAAGGATTTCTGGCGGGGACCAAAAGCAGGATCATCATAGGCTTGTTCAAGTTGTCGGTAATTGTTTCATTGCCATTCCTATGAGTTGTTAGAGCAATGGTTGATTGGTAATATATTCTATGCAATCTCATCAAAATGTCAACTTATTGTACACAGGTTCTAGCAGGGTAGAAGAGACAAATGATACTGGTGACAAAAGCGCAAGTATGAAGCTTGAAATACTAAATTTGGACAAGAAAGAAACCATATCAATCAATGATATTTCTAGTCAGGAATTCTCAGAGGTAATTAGACAAGTACCATTGGATGCTCTTTTGATTGATCAATGCATGATATCCTGTATCCTAATTTACCCGAGCTTCATAATTTTACCTCTGCACAATGGACTTAAATAGTTGCTACCTTTTCGGGTCAACTCGATTGTGAGTTATTTCATGTGGCATGCTAATCCTAGTGTGAGTGCCTTTAACCTTGGTGGCAAGGTGTGGAGTCCCCGTGGTGACGTTCAAGGAAGGCAGCCACACTGGCGCCTCCTCTCACCCTGTCTTTGTTAGCAAAAGAATATCTTGCTCTTTTTATCTCAACTTATATTAGGAGCATTGGACAAATTGAATGGCTCATAATCTGGTCCCGCGGTTCCTAAGGTTGGTACCTTTGGAATTGGCGTGTTAGGCTGTGTAAGCTCTTGTCCATCTTGTGTGCTCGAGTGAGCTTTCAACCGTAAGCCCACTCACACCTCTGTTTTTTACTTATGAAGTAAAAAAATCTACGTGAGTTGCAGCCGTCAAAGTTTTGGAGTCTTTTCTAGTTTCCGTACTTCGATTTTCCCTAGGATTTTTAGTCTTAGTTGAAAGGTTTAGAATATAAAATCTGTGGAATTTGAGTGATTTTGATTGATTTAGTTGTAATTTCAAAAGTGCTTTAAGTCACATATGTGCCGCAATTTGTAGTTTTGCAATGATGGGCCTTTTTTCAGGATGAATGCAGATGGTTACAGGAGAATATGAAGTGTGGACCGATTAAACAGTTGACTGTGGTGAGTGGGATGTTCTAATCTCGGTCATTTCTTGCTTAAAGGATTTAACTTGACTTGAAAATGGTCCATGCTTCTTGGTAGGGTGAGATCCAGAGGAAAGCAATGGCGTTGCAGGAAGTAAGAGTTACCTATGTAAGCTTCTTCAAACTAAATCACATGGTGCCGTCTTTTCCTTCTTTAAGGATTCATCTTTAATCTTACTCCGGCTTGGGCTATTTTTGTTGTTCTTGCTAGGAGGTTAATTGTTTCATTTGTTTTATTGTTGCCCTTGCCTTAATTTCTGATTTAGTGGCTGGAGAAGGAGATAGTACGGCTCAATCATCTTCATGATCGAGCAAGTGAAAAGGGACACAGTAAAGAATATCCTCTTTTATTATATCTTATGACACTTCTTTGTATTCTTTCTGCCAGTTATTGGGTGAACCTGACCTGAATTTTAGACCAATCATTTTTAGTCAATCTTATTTGGCTATAGCCTTATACTATCAGTGACTGTGCCTCAAACATCTAGTAATGAATGTCGCAAGCTGTTGGTTTGTGATATACTATAATCAAAATAGTAGCACATTGTGCTTGCCTGATGTTCTTTAGGTTCAGCCATGTCTTCTGTCTTAACATTGATACTTGTTGAAGAACCTAGCTAAACTCTTGTCTAGAACCTTATATCTGCTGCAGGTTTGATAAAGATTTATCTGTGTTAGCCTATTTGGTCTTATAAATATTTCGCCTGAGATAAGTTTGATCTTGGCATTTGCCAAAAGTTTCCCTTTCGTGATGCCCTTCTCCATATGCCAACCGCACTTAGTGGAATGAGGCTTGGTTTTTTGTTGTTTGACGCCCTATTCTATTTACATGCTGATTATAGCTCAGCTGCCTCGCTGTGGGAAGGGGCTTGCTTGGCTTTTGGTTTGAGCCTTTGAGGACTATAATTACTGGAAGAGAGTAGTAGTGGTGTGTATGAACAAAATAGAAGCTGAGGGGATAATATGTTTTTGTCCCCACTGCAAGTTCACATGGATAGAGCAGAATCACAAGTAGTATTACGGCTCTCTACCTCTTGAATTAAGTTTCGGAAACAATGATGTGTCTTCTTCTTTCTTCTTTTTGCTTTCGAAAGACAGTGAAAATTGGGAATTCTTCTGAGTATTTCTTGACCACATTTCACGCTTAGAGAATTCATGGAGAAATTACAACTCCTGAGTTCACCTGAAGAACGTCAGCGCAGACTGAATGAACTTCCTGAAATACATGCGGATCTGAGCATGGATCCCATGTATGAAGCTAAAAGTGACTCTTCTTTACCAGGTCAGAAGGGCAAGATCTCCGATATATCTTGGTTTTATGAATTTTTGATATTTGCAATAGTCTAGTTTAGTTCATTGTGATTTTGCTTTTTACATGTAGATGGGAATAAAGATGCGACTAATTCTCACTCCGGCAGAAAGAGGAGGGCATCAACCTCTCCACGGAGGGGGAGCGGTGACTTGAGAGAAACGCGAAGCAGGTCTCAGAGAAAGAAATTAACTGATATGGGTAGAGAGTCTCCAAGCCAAACGCCTGAGATGAATGGTTCCTCAAGAATTCAGGCACGTGAAGCATTAGTAATGAGCAGCTGGAAGACAGAATCACTTTCTGGAGTTGCTTCAGAAATTTCACCTTCACCTCTTTCAACAGGAACTGAACAATCTGTCAACGATGTTGAGATATGCAAAATATGGCACTACCATGATCCAAGTGGGAAAGTTCAAGGACCTTTTACTATGATGCAGCTGCGTAAATGGAATGAAAGTGGGCATTTCCCGTATAATCTGACGATATGGAGGACAGGTGACACAGTAGAAGATTCTTTACTCTTGACTGATGCTTTGAGTGGACAGTATACCAAACAGCCCTTGGTACCACCAAACGAAATGAAGTTGAGCTCCATTGACCAGCACAATATGCAGGAGGAATTAAAAAGTGCCATGACAGATGTAAGTATTGGTGAAGAGAGCTGCATTCCCAAAGAAAGCATCTCCAATTCTCCAAAGGAAGCTGGTAAGGAAGCCTTTCCAAATGGTGGATTTAGCTCCAATCTCTCTAGTCTTATCAGTGCAATTGATACTATTAGTAGCAGAGAAGAAAATGCTAAAAATATTTTGGTGGGAGCAGATTTCCCGAGTAATGATGGTAATGCTTCTCCTGTTCGGGTCCCATCTCCTCAGCAAAATGAAAGCCATGAATCTTCCCATAATGATGAAAACCCAAGCCCACCTCCGGTTATTGAGGGTCAAGCCAATGGTGAATGTACGAAGGATAAGCGAGTTGGTGGTGATGGGTGCAGTCAATTATCTAGACAGAATTGGGTAACTGCACCTCCTGTAGATGGCTCTACGAATGATTGCGATCCAAATCCTTCTGTCGTGCCTTTGGACAAATCACTCGAAATGCCACTGAAAAATGGAGAAACTGGTTTATCTGGTATGCACATTGAAACGCCAAAGACGGACACCGAAGAAATGAAAAAGCAAGTCACGGAGAGAAAACTTTCTTTGTCATCCAATATTCCAGTGCCGGATTCGGGTCCAAGCTGGAGCAAAAATTCCAGCTTAGTGGGTTGTGCACCACAGGTCAATGAAGTGTCAAGAGAATGGAATGTGTATTCTTCTACCCCGGCTAAACTAGTTGACGAATGGGACTCCACTCTTGTGTCTGCGCCATCCTTGAAACCAGCTGAGATGGGTAGTGATCGTGCTGCCACTCCGACTTCTGGTCCAATAGTGCACCCTTCATCGTCAGATAACGTGCCCGATACAACTGGTTGGCAGGCAATTGTTACTGAAACCAATGATTTTAGCTCCTTAGCTGAGGAGTCTGTTTCTGACCTGTTGGCTGAAGTTGAAGCTATGGAGTCTCTTAATGGCTTGCCTTCACCTACTTCGATATTGAAGTCTGGTCCGGAATTGGCTGAAGGAGGTAAAGATGATTGTTTCAGTCCTGTAGAGGTGTTCAGTCCTGGTCCCACTGCGGGAAAGAGAGAGGCTTTAAGCTCTACTAGTGATTTGCATGTATCTTCCCAACCCACAATTACTGATGAACCTCAGGGCCATCCCAATGCTGGAAAGATGTCCGGAGGGCGTTCGTCTGTGAGCGCTGAGGAGGTGGAAGATCAGAAGCACAGCGATGTATCTGTTAATCAGTGGAAACCAGGGACCAGCTCCTCCATTACTGGTCCCATGCATCCTCGTGCTAGCTGGGAAGCAGGGCACACCAGTAATACATGGATGGCACCGTCAGTGACAACGCAAAGCAACTATGGATCATTCCCAGGAAACGCGAACTTGGGTTGGGTGGGAGCAAATCACGGAAATGCCACCTTGGATTGGGATCCGAGGCATGGAGCAGTCGGCGGCAATGGAAATGCTAACTTGGGTGGTGCTTCTGGAACTCCAGGAATCTTAGGGAATCAGCCTAGACATGTTAACAGCGGAAGTAGATATGCAAGTCCGAGAGAACGGGCATTTCAGGGATCAGACTTAGGTTTTAATAGGGGTAGATCTGGATGGAACAAGCAGTATTCCGGCACCGGAGGAAGCGGCGGTTACCGTCAGCCTCCCAAAGGGCAGCGGATATGTAAATTCTACGAAAGCGGGTATTGCAAGAAGGGAGCGTCTTGTAGTTATTGGCACCCTTGATTTGTTTACGGAAGCAGTCATGCGAGACTTTAATTCTCTCGATCATTCTTTGTTGTAGGGAAGTTTTTATATTTCCTGGTGAGGTCTAATTTAACCTGTAAAGCATCATTGAAGTTGGGGCGTATAAGAATATAAGAATTGTACCATTCTTGCATCCGCTTGTAAAAAGGCCACATAAGTGGTACGGTTCATGCATCTTCTAGAACCACATTGCAGCTCACATGATTACTTTGGAAGGTCATGGTAATATCCGTTTCCTAGAGGAATTTGTTCGTTTTCTTGTTCACAAACCTCGTAGCCGAAATGGCCGTGCTGCTAAAACTTGTTGGGGAATTCATGCTGAACGAACTATTTCACCGATCGAACACTATCATGTATGAAGCGACGCATGTACGACACACATGGATCGTTTTCGCGAAATCTAAAGTTCTCCGAAATGTTGGTCCGGATTTTAATAGTTCTATTGGGAATCGGCCAATGATGCGTAGTTTCTTGTTTACAGGGATTATGTGTGCAAATAATCTCATGTTACGGCCATCTGAAATTGGATTCCGTATTAACAAATTCACCTGGTTCTATTGTTTCGTGTATCTAAAAAGCTTTCAAGAATGCCAAGTGAATCAATGATTTTTTTTTAAAAGGGTAAGACCACTAAAAGTATTAAAATTTATCATGAAAGAACAATTGAGTATAAAAATTTTAAAAAGTGCAATTAATTTTTAAAATTAATCATGTAAGTGTAATGAAATTCTAAAACTTTCAAAAATTATAACCAACGAAATAATTTGATTGAAATTAATTTCATTAGTCTTAACATTTTTGAAATTTTAAAATTTAATTATACCTTTGCGTAAAATTTTAGTATTTAATTATATTTTTTTTGTAATTTTTAAGATGAAATTGCAATTTTCACGAACTATCACAACTCGCAAGAAACAAAGAACAAGTCTCGTAGGCGAGTTTTGACTTTGAGTAAACCGAGTGGTTACGTCGTCGTTTCAAATCCGCTGAGGCCGACCCATTGTCCTCGTCCCTCTGTACCGCCACCCGCCAAATCTCGAGCGGAGGACTCGGAGCGTACTCCGACGCGCGCGTTTCTTTCCGGCGGAAACTTCCTCCTCCGATCATGGCGCCGACGTCGTTCCTCTCGCCGACGCAGAGGTACGGGGCGGGAGCTCTGTTCGCCATCGCGCTCCACCAGGCTCAGATCCACCAGACGCGTCCCCTCGGCTCCTTCGCCGACGATGAGGCCTCCGACGAGCGGACCAGTAGCGGAAGCAGCAGCGACTCCGTCTCCGAGGACCCTGAGCTTTGGGTCCACGAGAGCTCGGGATTGCTCCGGCCGGTTTTCAAGTGAGTTTGGTCTTTTCTCTTTTTTTCCCCCTTTTTTTTGTCAGATTGCGTTCCTTAATTAAGTAGAGATTGATCCTGATCATCTTGTGTCTTATCCGGCGGAATGATGATCTCATCGCCATCATAATTTAGCTCGGGGTTGGTTGAATTGGCGATCTTATTCAGCAGTTACCATAATCAGTGAAAATCAGTTTAGGTTGAACGGCGATCTTAGACTGTCAAAAATGTTTACACAGTGGATATGATTACTGACAACAATAGTATCCAATTTTCCTTTCCCTTGGATTTTCATTTTTCCTTTGGTTCATTCAGTGTTTCGGAAATTCTGATCGTGCAACTGGGATTTGCAGATTTTTAGATATCGATAAGGCGGCATGGCTGGGTTTGGAGGAAACGTCCGGCTCATCTTCTGCGAGGCATCATGTTGGAGCTGTATGTCTTTCTGGTTCCTTGCATGTGTCAAACATTTTCCATTTTAACGTGCTATAAGTAGCACATGCCGTGAGACGAAAAATCAGTATTAAGATTTCGTGAGATATTTTTTCTGCTTCCTTAGTTGTTATTTGATGAGATATGATACATGGCTATTTGCTGGGTTGCTGCTATCTTTGCCTATGCTTTAGCATTAGACCAATGGTCGACGACATAATGGGGAAGATATTTGTTGATCTTGGTCTTTTGGCTAGTGAAGGAATAGTGTGGCTTGAGTAACTCAGATCACATCTATTGAATCTGTCATTTTCCTGGTTCTACCAGTGATTTAGCAAACTTTTCTGCTGAATCTAATGGCATCTTCTCTGTATTCATTTGGTACAGTTCATGAGGTTGCTCTCTGAAGATAGTGGTGACAACTCTTCTGAACGATCAGAACAGCAATTTGCTTTGGCTAAAGCTATAGATAGTATGGCACTTAGCATGGAGACAAATCCTGTGGCTTTCCAGTCTAAGAAGGAGAAGCACCGTGAATATGAGCACGAGTGCCGGCAGAAATGCTCTACGAGTGATGCACAGGAAAATACTGCAGCAGTGGCCATAGCCTCAGAAACTTATCCCGATACGAGCGAATATAACATCCAAAGCTCATCTCTTGGGACTGGATACAAACTTCAGGAGGAGGCTGTGGAAGAAGGTGGAATGCTCAGTTACCAGAGGAAAGTGACGGTTCTTTATGAGCTTCTTTCAGCTTGTCTAGCAGATATCCGCGATGATGACAAAAAGGTTGCTCAACGAAGGAAAGGGTATGATGCTAGGCATCGAGTGACGTTGAGGTTGTTAGCTACTTGGCTTGATATCAAGTGGCGTGAAATGGTTTGTATGATTACTCTCATCTTTCTCTTGTGAAAGCTTTTTAAAAAAATACGATTATTTGCATTCTGACTTATTTAATTCTTACTATTTTCTGAATAATAAAAAGCATGTTTAAGTTAAATTAGCAACACCTTCTCTGCAAGAGCCATAAGTGGGTTTGGGTTGGGGGAAGACACCCCTCAAGCATAGTTTCTGCTTGTGAAAGGCTCTAACATCGTCAGTGTGGTGTTCAGCAAAGATTCTCTTCTATGTAGCAACCTAAATATGAAATTAGCTGGCCTCAAATTGAGAGATTTGAGATGTGATTCAGAGTATTTCTATTTCATTTCAACAGAACAATGATGCTATTAACACCTAAAAGGTTCTCCTAATTATGTAATCATGTTCGAACTACTGCCAATTTGGGATGTTTTGGCTGCAGGAAGCAATTGAAACAATGGTTGCATGCTCTGCAATGGCTGCAGCCCGGGAAAAAGAATTAAAAGAGGAAGAAGAATCCCAATCGCCAAAGAGCTCGTGGGCCAAATGGAAGCGTGGTGGCATCATTGGTGCTGCTGCATTGACTGGAGGAGCCTTAATGGCTGTTACTGGGGGTATGAACCTGCTTATTCTTATCCATCTAACGAGTTGGAAGAAAATTAAGCTCTTACTGGAAATTGTGGCTTTAATTTTTTTCGAATTATCTACTCACATTTTCCATGTTTAAGCAGGTTTAGCTGCACCAGCAATTGCTGCAGGTTTAAGTGCTCTAGCTCCAACATTAGGCACTTTGATTCCTGTGATTGGAGCAAGTGGGTTTGCTGCCGCTGCGAGTGCTGCAGGAACAGTGGCTGGTTCTGTTGCAGTTGCTGCGTCCTTTGGAGGTGAAAAGCTCATTGCATTTCTCTGAATCTTTTGACTTAGTCATCGGATGTAGATAGAGTTGCAATTAGTTGTTTTCTTGTCATTGATAGTATTATGGGGTATTGTTTTTAAGAGGGTGGATTAGGTGCCTCATATGTTATGTTTTAAGACAACTGAAACACTTATTCTAAATAGCTGTAAACCAGCAAATGTTTCGTTTTGGCTAAGGGGTTAGGATCTTGGACCATCTTAAATTACTGGTTGGTAATAGACCTGCAAAGGTTGATCTGATGGGAATATATACTGCAGGTAAATCTGATGAGATAATCTGAATCCTAGCTTGGTTTCAAGAAGGGGCCCTTTTGTACCAGACTTAACATTTCAATTTATTCATGAAAGCTGCTTCACTCAGTTTACTGCGTAATCTTATTGAAGTTTGTCAAAGAAACAATTATGCTGCATGATGGAACGTAATCATCATGAGCAGTTTGATTATGATTTGATCTTTGTGGCCCCTTCATCTCTTTATATGTCTTCAATGGGAGAGAGATTTCTACAGTTAAGGTCTTATTGCTACTTCGTCGATGCTTTGATTGCTTTGCAATTAATGATTAATGGATAGTTGATTTCCTGAAGTTAAGTTTTTGCTTACCCTCTGAAAACCTTATCTCTATTTTCTTTGCCTTCTGATAAATCCAGCTGCCGGAGCTGGTCTTACAGGGAGTAAAATGGCAAGAAGAATTGGAGGTGTTGATGAATTTGAGTTTAAATCCGTAGGGGAGAACCAAAACCAAGGGGTAAATACTTATGCTTCCACACTTAAGAGAGCCTCCAATCATGCAATTTTGGGGATACATATGACAGTCTGCCATCAATGTTTTACCCTCCCTCTAACCCTTTACCAAAATACACTCATAAGGTTGCGACTTGTTAACTAAGGGCGTGTTTATTTAGCACAAAAGTAAACAATTTCTAATTTTCCAATACCAAAGTCGAGAAAAAGTAGTCTGTGGAAAATGTTCTTTCACAGAACAGAAGGTACATACTGAACTTCGGCAATGGCTTCTATTATTACAGAAAAAGATGTAGTTTGGAACCTTGCGTAGCTTACAATACCATCTTGGTGAATGGCATTGAACAAACCATCACTGCAACTGAAACATTAACATTATCCACTACTGTCTCCACCACCTCCTCCATCACTGATTTTTCATGGTCGCCTCCAGCTTCATCAATCACTCTCAGCTTCTGCACCCCAAGTCCAACCAATTCCATCCGCCACATTTTTGTGAAATGCCATCAACTTGTATTTAATTAAACACCCTTCCTGTGCATTCACGGGACATGGGAGATTGTTACTATGTCAACTTATTGCCGTGGAAATGCTTTCTGATAATTTTTTGCCGATACTGAAAAGGAAAATGCACATTAAGGATTCAGTTTCTACAGAAGTCCCATGACTAATTCCTTCAGCACAATGTTTATTCTTATCATCTTCTCTCATATCAGCGACTAGCAGTTGAGATCTTGGTCTCTGGATTTGTATTTGATGAGGAAGATTTTGTAAAACCATGGGAGGGACAAAATGACAACCTGGAAAGGTAATTTAACTTCTAACGTTAGGTGTCTATGTCAATGGAGTCAATGTTTTATTGTGGTGGCACCATTTCCTGCACCCAAATCTGCACAGCTTTTTGTCCGTATCTGTAGTCTGCACCTTATTAGTATCATTTCTATATGACTTGATGATGTGTACCTTGATCATGGTATTTATTTTTTTTCCTCTCCAGTTTCACCTATAGTTGTCACTGCGGTATTGCTTGACAATAGAAAAGCTGATCAGAAAACTAGCATCACTTGTTATCAATTGGTTTACCCTCTTTACTGGGATAAGATTTAAATAGTCGGATATCCTTTTGTTACTTCATTCTCGAGTTAAATTAGTTTGCCTTTTTATCCCCTTGTGGGTTTGAATTTATGTTCCCACTTCTTAGTTCTTGCGAGTGCATAAATCTTTTGACTCATATTCCCCCATTCGATTCTTTCCATGCTGACAACTTTCATCGCAAAACAAATGTATGTTTGGACTGTTTGTATTTGATGATTTGTACTAATTATCTGTATCTGTGTAGGTATGCGCTTCAGTGGGAGTCGAAGCATCTAATCGCTGTGAGCACTGCAATTCAGGATTGGCTTACTTCAAGTAACTAACTTTTGATCTTGTTGCTCTTAATATTCCTTCAAAGTGGACTTTAGCCTCACTACGTTTTTGACATACTAATGCTTGACTCAGGATTTGCAATGGAACTGATGAAGCAAGGTGCGATGATGACTGTTTTAAGCACACTGTTAACTGCTTTGGCATGGCCGGCTACATTGCTTGCTGCCACTGATTTTATAGACAGCAAGTGGACAATCGCTATAAACAGGTAACCCTACACTCAGCAACGAGAGTTTGTAAAGCTGGACAAGGAAATACTTTTGTCTACTTCTACCCTTCACCACATTTCGCATTTAAGACTAGCCCCTATTAAACCTTTTCCTTTTTTTTTTTTTTTGGTAACCGAGGTTTTCCACGTGCAATGGACTATTCCTCGGGGTGGTGAGGGTATGAGCGCCAACGCCACTAGTTAAGTCCCCCAAGACACGGTGGGGGAGATTCGAACTTGGGACCTCATTAGTTTAACTGTCTAAGGCCCAGGGATCTCACCAACTCAGCCAACGCCTCATTGGCTTAAACCTTTTCCTTTTGTCTCTCTAAGAGCTAATGTTTCCCAAGGAAATTGCTGGTTCTAGTGGTTTCACAATTGGAAATGAATCCCATTTAGTTAGTGCAGTATTTAATAATGACCATGGGAAATGAAGGGTAGTCTCTTGACACGGTTTAGATGAGCAAAACTGTTTTTGAACTACTTTTTTTTTTTTCCGGTTACTCCATTCAAGTGATTTGTTCGAGTTTCAAAAGGTTCTTGTTTTGTTTTTTCTACAGATCTGACAAAGCAGGAAAGCTTCTTGCTGAAGTGTTACGAAAAGGTTTGCAAGGGAACAGGTATTGAGCTTAGTAACAGTGTCATTAATATCCCCCGGAACTTTTAAGTGTGGTTAATCCTCAGTCTGAAAATCTCTCAGGCCTGTGACGCTTATAGGTTATTCGCTTGGAGCACGGGTCATTTTCAAATGTCTCCAGTTTCTCGCGGAAACAGAACAGACTGGTACAGTGGAGCCTAGAATTTGTGTTATCACGGTCCTTTACCCACTTCAGCCTTTTCTGCTTCATTGGCTGCCTCGGCAGTGTATTATTGGGTAGTGCTTGGTTCATTTGAAGTGATCATCAAGGACCTTTTTTCCCCTTAACAGCTGAACTTGTTGAAAGAGTCGTCCTTCTGGGTGCGCCTATCTCCATTAGAGATGAGAACTGGAAAGCTGCCAGAAAGGTCATTGAACTTTGATTCTCAACTGAAAGCATCTTCCTGCGGCTTGTAGCTCTTCTTTGTAGATCTGATGCATCTGTTGATTCAATGCTTACCCACTATTTTGCAGATGGTGTGTGGAAGATTTATTAATGCATACTCCACAAATGATTGGACACTTGGGCTTGCTTTCCGCGCCAGGTAATTGTGATGGAAAATGGACTTGACCACAGTAAATCTTTCTAGCTCTTATACCCTAAACCTATATATTAATCTGCTTTAGCCCTGAGATATAGATTACTCTGAATAACTCTACATTGAGCCTTCAATTCCTGAGTCATATATTCTGATCGTGTTTAGAAGTTTAATTTCTGCAGTATGTTTACTCAAGGATTAGCCGGAATTCAAGCAACTGACTATCCTGGGGTTGAGAATGTAAGACATTACAAGTTCAGTTGAATGAACGCGTGCTGGACTACGGTGTTTATATTACTCTCCAATCTCGTTTCTTGTTCAGGTTGACATTACGGATCTTATTGAAGGGCACAGTTCCTATCTATGGGCAACGCAAGATATTCTGGACCGGCTTGAGTTGGACACTTATTACCCCACATTCAGGTGCCCTCCTCAAATATGATGGTAAAATGCTTATCTTCTTGTGCCTGTACAAATATTTTTCTTTCTGACCCCCAAATTTCTCGTCCTGGCTAAAGCTTAGATTCAATTTGTAGGTACTTCTCATGTTTCTTGTACAGCAAAATATGTAACTTTTTGTATAGTGAAATCCATTCCAGAGTGTGTACTGTTATCATGAGGATGACTTAAATATACTCCAAGAATCAACAAGGCCATTTTTCCATTTGCCAAAGATAAACTTTACCATTTTAGTCCAATCTCGAATGCTACTGTGCAATTATCTTGGGAATTCTGCTATCTGTCAAATGTCATATGTGCATTTTGATTTATCTGTTTTCTCCCTTCTAACCAATTAAATATCTGTCTGTCACGGAATCTGCTTCATGTATGATCTTGGGCCTGCTTTTTGGTAGCTTATGCTTCTAGGACAAGCAAGCCACATTGCAACATTTCTGCTCTAGAAAACTTCAGGTGAAAAGTTAATTTTTCTATTTATGCTCCAGAGGTAAATTTTTTTAGAGAAGTATTTTTTTTTTATTTCAAGTGGCTTCAAAATTACTTTTGGAGAAAAAAAAGTCATAGAAATAGAAAAATAAAGTTTTGACCAATTGAATTGTTGCTCTAGAAATTGCGGTACCAAATAGATTTTGCTTTAGAGCACTTCTGGAATGAAAATTCTACTCCAGTGAGTGTGTCATCCGTCCCCATTGCCCACTATCATTCCCTTTTATGGTTAATGTGGCGTTATCAAAAAATTGAGGAATGGCCAATTTTCAAAAGTTGACGACTGATACATAGTGCGAACGCTAGCATCATCCGGTGTAGCTTCAATGCCAGACGGAACCGGCATTGAGAATTCAAAGAGCACAAAAAATTGTGTGCGGTTCATATCACAATAGTCTTAAATTTATTATATGGCAGTTAATTTATTCCTAACTCTTTGAATTGTGTTAATTTAGTCCTATATATTTTAATAACTTGCTAATTCAGTTATAACATTTTTCATTATGTCAATTTATTTTAAAATTTTTGAAAACTTGTTCATTCACTCTTGATTCGCTAATTTAGTCTTCAGCCAATTTGAGTTAGAAATCGCTGATGTGGTGGCATAGCCATCGCTGATTGTGTTCTATGGCACGGGTTGACGACAACCATTGCCGACGTTGACATTTTTTCTCTTTCTTTTTGAAGTTTTTATAAATTTCTTTTTTACTTTCCTTTTTCTTTTATCTTCTTTCTTTTATTTGTTTTTTCTTTACTTCCTCTAGCCAATGGTAGCCTCAATGATGGCTAATGATAGGCTATAGGCGAGGGCAAACATCGCCCGCACCTAGCTAGGCAAACGAGGTTGACCTCGCTATACCACTGGCGTCGCTTGACCCCACTAGATTCGGTGAGGGAAAGCCTCACCAAATGTTAGGCAAGGTTGACCTTGCCCTACCGCTTGCAAGGCTCGACTTCGCTATCGTTTGACAAGGTCCACCTCGCTATGCCACTAGCGAGCCTCAACCCTACTTGATACGATGAGCGCAAGCTTCACCACAACCTCACCCTGCTGCAAGCAAGGCTCGACCTCACTGATGTTTAGCTAGGTCCACCTCGCTATGCCATTAGCAAGCCTCGACCCTACTGGATACGCAAGCTCCACCTCGGGTTGCCCCTGGCAAGGCTCGACCCTTGCCAGATCTAGTGAGGGCGAGCTCATGCCACAAGAGAGATTGACCTCGCCAATGATCAGTGGCGGCCTAAGGCAGAAGGAAAGAAAAAAGAGAGAAAAAATATCAATAAGGGAGTGCATGACGAAATTTCTGTTTCAGAAAGAGTTTCTGGAACAGAAATAGTTTTTTGTATTTCTATTTCATAATGAGTTTCTAAATAAAATAAATGCATTTGATAATGGCAAAAAAATTATATTTCTAAAATAGAAATTCATTTGATTGGTGGAGGTGACGGCGGCGGGGGGTGATCGGCAGAGGTGATAGCGGTGGGCGGCGATTGGCGGCGGCCGGCTGGTGACCGACGGCTGCCGTCCAGTGACCTCCGGAGGCTTGCAGGCGATCGGTGATGGCCATTTGGCAACCTTCGGCAGCTGGCCGGCGACCTCCAGCGATTGTCGGCGACCTCTGGCGACCGACTAGCCACCAGTGATCGGCGGCGGCCGTCCAACGACCTCCGGCAGCTGGCCAAAGACCTTCGGTGATGGCTGGCGACGACCGGTGGCCGGTGGGGGAGGCAGGGGACGGCCGGGGTCAAAGAGGTGCGATTAGTGGCGGTCATCGTCGACGAAAATTTCTATTTCTATTTCTCGGAGAAATAACTTTTTTTGTTTCTCATTTCTGCTTCAAATATATTTTCGTTTCTCAAAATTGTTCCAGAAATAGTTTCTTGCATTTGCGTTACCAAACGAATTTCTGTTCCAAATCTATTCCAGAAATAGAAAACTCGTCCAAAAACAGTTTCTGGATGGTTATCATGCACCCCCTAAATTTTTAAAAGAATTCCAAATAAATAAATAAATGTGCGCGCGCACGCATATATATACACACATGTCACATAGGACAATTAATGTTGATTAGATAGTCACATCAGCGGTTTTTAGCCAAAATTGCTAGGAGGATGAAATTAACGAATCGTTAAAATGTTTATGAAATCGATAAATTATCAAAAGGTTTAGGACTATGGCCCTATTTGGTTTATCATGGGATGAGCATTGGAGTTTTAAAGCACCTTGGCTAAATGCAAATGGTGTTTGGTTAATTTTTTGGCTCACTTTGAAGAGATGCAATTGTATCTCAAATGCTCTCCAAAGGCCTTTAGCCAAAGTACCTCTAAAGGTACCTTGGGAAGTTGCATATTAAATACAACTAATTTTTTTTCTTTTAACTTTGTCACCTCTACCCGTTGTTACCTGCTCGTCGCTACCGGCCTATGCCGATTGCCGCAGCCGCCGCCCGCCGATCACTGCCGGCAATGGTCGACCATCGCTGCCAACCATTGCCACCGTCATCGTCGCCCATCGATCGCCGACGACCGCCGCCTACCATTGCCTGTTGCCACATGCCGATCACCGCCGCTGATCGCTGCCCGTTGCCTACCACCGCTCGTCGATCGCCACTTTTTAAAAACAAGTGAAAATACTTTACAAAGTGTATTTTTCACCAAATGACATTTACATCAAAATTGCTTTCTAATGTGTTTTTAAAATATACTTTATCAAACACCACTTGCATTTTGGAAAAGTTCTTTAGCCTAAAGGTATTTGCATTTACTCAAAGTTTCTTGACCAAATGCTAAACCAAACAGAGCCTATATGACTAAACTGACAAGTTATCAAAATATTTAGAACTAAATTGACATAATTGAGAAACTTAGAACTGAATTGGCGACAGTATAATGAGTTTATGACTTTTTGAACAACGTTCCCTCAAAATATGCGCAAACTAACGGAGCATAGTTTTGCGAAAAATATTACATTTTTTTGAAATTTTTTTTTTGGGAATTCATTTTCCAAGGAAATGACAATGTTTTCAATGTTTGGTTGAGATATGAAAATAAACTGGAAAATACTTCTTGTCTTTTTTGTAAGGAAAATGTCATTTAATTTCTCCAAATAGTGCATCAATTAGGTGTTAGTGACTTTCATATGGGTAGCAAAGGAGCCCGACATGGGCACCTAGGACTCAAGCCTGGATCCAACTCTTGGGCACGAGCACGAGCATTGGTCGTTGGTCCATCGAAATCGAGCCCAAGAGCTCGGTGCTTATGCGTTGCTCCTAGTGCCCGACCTGGGTCTACAGAGGCTGGACCCGGGTGCCGAAGCCCATGCTAATGTCAATCAAGGTTGGGTCGGGACTTTGGTGCTTGTGCCAGCACTTGGGAGATTGTCCTTTGTGCTCGAAACCGGGTCCATTAGGGTCGGGTGTCATACCTTAGCGCCCATGCCAGGGTCCATCAAGGTCCGGCCTTAATCCTCGGCGACCGAGCATAGGTCCATCGATGCTAGGCCCCAATCACCGCTCACCCTTGAATCCATCGAGGTCAGGACTGGGTCTAGGCTTGTGTCCATGAAGACCGAGCCCAGGACCCTGATGCCGATACTCGGGTTCCCGACGCCCATGCCTGGGTTCATGGAGGCCATGCCTGGGCTCTGTGTCCATCGAGGGTGGGCCATGCCTGGGACCTTGGTGGCAATGCAATGGGTTGCCGGTGCTCGTACTTGGGTCTATCGCGGTAGGCCAAGGTCCATCAAGGCTGGGCCTGGGTCCCAACGCATGAAATCGAGTCCTTGGGGAGACTAGATCCAAGTTTAAGCGTGGGGACCAGGATCTTGAGCCTGGCCTTTGTCGACCCATACTCGGAAGCTGGGGACCCGAGCCTGATTGCTGAGGTCCTGGGCTTGATCTCCATGAACCTGGAGCGAGGCAACTCGGGCACGGGCACGGGCTTTAAGTCCCGGGTCTGGTCTCGATGGACTTGAGAGTGGGGTCCGCGAACTTGGGACTAAGTTGATGGACTCTCCAGCATTGTTGTTGGGGGTCTCAAACACATAGCTGGGGTCTTAGGCACGGCTCGATGGATTTGGGTATGGGTGCTAGATACCAGGATGCAGGCGTCGAGATCCAGGGCTCGGCTTTGATGGATCAGGGCATGAGTGTTGGATTCACGATTCGGCCCTAACGGACCCTAATGCGAGCACTGGGGACTTGGTCTTGGGCTCCCAAGATCCGGATCCTGGCCTTGATGGACCTAAGGCAGAGCGCTGGCGACCTGAATCTAACCTCAAGTCCCGATCGAGCCCTGCTAACAAGGATCCAAAAACGACCATTGGGATTCTCGTGCTCAAACGCAGATTTTTTTTTTTTTAAATCCAAATATCGATTTCTTATCATATTTTGGAAAGTAACTTTAAATTTTTTGAAGAGGAAATCATTTTCCTGAATTTGAGCTATAGTAAGGAAATATTTTTCCTTTACTCATTTTTCTAGATTATGCCATAAAATAAGAAAAATATTTTTTACGAAACAAACGGAGCCGAAATGTTCATGCCTTAGTGGCTATGATTATTCCCCGTACATATCTCGAGCTTGACGCACACCTCACGATGGTTTATTGGGTCTAATAATTAGCTCACCTTAACCTCTTCATGCTCATTTCCATATATCGGCTTGAGGTTTTTATTTATTGCACCATTGAAATCAAAATCTCATAAATCTGATAAAGCCATACCAGCTTATCAAGACAAAATGACAGGGTGACCTTAACCACACTAACAACGACCTGATGGCTCCAAACAGAATGATCAACCTGGGATTGTTCTAGCCAGGCCGAGCGGTCTATACAGGTCGTCACCGTTGCGCGTGTTGCATGCATATATTGGGCAGGGCGGGCGAAGAACGATCGATAAAAGGCGGTCGAAATATATAGGTCGGTCGAAATCGAATTGCTTGGGCACCATGAATGCCATAAAAAGAAGGAAAAAAGAAGAAGAAGGGAAAGATAGATTATTTTGATGGGTAGAAGCCGTCGCGATATGGTGCCACCCTCTCTTATGACAGATTCTTGGTTTTCCATTTGGCCACAGGAGGTGGCGGCGGCTTACGATCAACGGGAAGCATTTCGTCATTTTCGCTTCACATTTCCGGTACCGTGGTTGACGACTTTCTTCCAATACAAGTCTACTCTTCCTCCTTGGGAACTCTCCTTTGAATCCATGAAGAAAAAACGTAATGTTGCAGTCAGTTCCTTTCTAATAATGCGTACCGAATTGCTGAAATTAGCAACAAAAAAAAAGATCTTAAATCTAAATCTATTGCAGTTTTGTCAATTCGGTCATAAATCCCTTTTTTTTGTCAAGTCAGTCCATCCGATGAACTTAAGCCAACATGCGTTGACGTGGCAATTTCTAATATATTTTAGTATCATTACAAATTTGTAGTTCTTTTCTCCTTTTTTTTTTCATTCTTTCTTTCTCCATCCGACGATTGGCAGGAGCTAAGGGTCGGCAAAGTCGACCAACCATCGCTTGAGGCTGGTGGCCAGCCACCTGCAAAAGGAAGAAGAAAGGGGGAAAAATATATTATTGAAACGCCGATCATGTCACGAAAGACGACCGACGTTTACGTTAGCAACAAATTGGCCGGATGAACTCAATTTATAAAATCAAAAAGTTTATCACTGAAAAGTACGGTAGGTTTTAGGATTTTTTTTCACAATTTTTTTCCTTATTTTGTCTGCGGAATAAGTGGTGGATTTTCTTGAACACAAGCAAAAGCTCGAGTCGCGTCTAGCACTTCATTAGGAATTACACAAAAACCATGCAATTATCTTCCCAAAATCTACTAAATGTCTAAATCCATTCTAGTATGGATGAGAGGATTATATCAGTGACACTCACAATACAAAAGATCATGTCGGGTTTGTATGTTTTTATTACCATTAAAAGGACTTTTACGAGATTCGTCTGTGCGTGTCAATACATAATGACAGATGATTTGCTGAGGTTCAAGCTAAGGTATGGATGCAGTTCAGGAGCTTCTTTGACTCTTCATCCGACCACATCAACACGATTCAAACCACGCACATGTTCCCACCCCGGAACGCTCGAGCGTGTAAAGTAAACAATTCATCGATCAGATGTAGATTTCCCGAGAGTCCAACAAAATAACCTTCTTTCTGTTGACACACATGCATGTTTTTATGAACGGAAAAGCGACACTGATGACATAAGTGCTCAGGACAGAAGCGAGATAGAAGGAGGGGGGCTGGTCAGAAAGGAGATTCCTGTGGAGCAACCAATCTTCAAGACTCGACACCAACCGTGACATTGACTGCCGTTTTTAGAGAAGTTGTCTGCTTCCGATATGATCTGTGTTAGGTGTAAATTCTCTAGAATCCCCTGTCGGTCCAGTTCAAAAAGCTAGACGTGATGTGGATACTGAAATAGAGAGAAAGAGAAACCAAAGGAGCAAGCAACTCCTTTTTGTGTAGCCATCGTGCACACTTAATTCGTTCATTGGTTATTGTTATTGTCGGGGCAAAACTTTAGAATATCTTTTACCGTTACGGATTTCTGTATTTAACGTGAGTCCCACGTGAGATGAGAGATGTCCTGTTGGGTAATTTATAAGCAAATACCTTGAATGGGTACAAAATTTTGTGATTATCTCGTGCTTGGCTCACGTGCCGGGCCGAATCGCTACGGTGTCCACTAGAAAACACGAATTTTGTAAACCGGTTTAGTCGGTTAATATTCGAATGCTTAGGATTAGCCGTGGTTTTAACTGAACATCGGTTGATTCTCAAGAAATACGGATGATTTTCCTTTCTTCTTCTTTTTTTAAAAAATAAAAAATAAAATTCATCTTCCCAAGTGAATTCTCAAAGCGGCCGAACCCGGTTTGGAAGGAAAAGGAAAAAAACTAGTTTTTTTTGTTTGTTTTTGCTTTTATTTTTTAAGGTAATATTGATTATCCAACGTTGTAGAGAACCAATTGTCCAGTGACTTTGAAGGGGAGAGGAGAGTGGGTGAGGATGTAGAGTGTGGGGAGGGGCACTCGAGAGTGTTTTTCAAAAGGGGTAATGGCCATGGATGGTCGGCTAATGATGCTCAGAATGTCCAGAAGTAGGTGAAGATTTAACAGCTAGCCGAAAAAAGATGTAGGAGAGACCTCTCGAGAGAGAGAAGAAGAAGAAGAAGCAGAAGTGACCTTATTATCTCTGATGAAGTTGCTGACGGAAGAAACTAACCCTAGCAAAAAACCAGGACCACAACCAAAACCGGAAAGGACAAAAAAAGAAAAAGAAACGGTGCTAGCGGAACGGGACGGTCAGAAAGAATTTCCGACGGTGATGTCGACACCACATATTTCCTTCGAAAGTTTTGTCGATTGAGAGCCACATAAGTTTTTTGGCATCCTCGAAGAAAATTTGTGGACCGTTATTGTTGCTGCTGGGTATAGACCGTCACTTAATCATTTTCCCCCACAAAGCTTCTTTTCCATCATTGTATATGGAGAAGCCAAGTGCAAGCGTCACGTCCCCCTCATCTCCCACCTAAATCGCCGCCCCCCTAAACGGTTCATTTCATTCCCATTCCCATTCCCACCCATCTCTCTCTCTCTCTCTCTCTCTAAAATGTGTTGATAATGTAGATTATGAAGAAAGTTCAAAGCACATTGACTCTTGCGATTGATGCAGCAACGTATATGAGCCTCCGAGTTCATGGGGGCATCGACTTCTATCGGCCCCAATCCTTTTTGGAGCTTTCCCTTTTCTATCATCTTCTTCTTTCGAACTCTATCCCAACTTTTGTTGTCTCCATCTCCGCCGGAAAAGATTTTCCTTTCGGAGGGCCGGTCGCCAACGCACTCCCCCTGCGTGCACGGCGTGTTCTAGGATGCCGAATCGAATTCCCCGATAGAGACGCGCGCGCACATGGCTGTGCGCGCGGAAAGGAATGAGAAGGACCATAAAGATCGCTTGGTGACGAATTTTTCGGAAACAAACCACATCGAAAGGGAAACCACAGCAGTTACCAACCGGTGCGAATTGGGGGAGGAGGGAGAGATGAATTCCGACAAGCTTTAACATTAAGATTAAACCTCGAACGCCAAGAGAATTAATTTCATCCGGCGCCTTAAAGAACCCGAGTTGATTTGCTCTCTCCCTCGCGCGCATCGTGCAAAGACTCTGCTTCCTCAAAAGAAGAGATTTGACTCGAGTGGAAGAAGAACCGCGAATCGAACCGCATCGGGAATTTGGATGCTTCCGGTCCGGTCCGGGGAGTCCGAACGCTCCGACCACTCCGCTGGTTCCTAACAGTAAGTAGAAACAGAAGATAGGGAAGTGCAAGAATCACCACAAGTAAATCGTCCCCCTTAAATGACGTAAAAGGTTTGGTATAATTCAAAATACTTATTTTGTGCATGACGATCAGAGAAAATTACAAAAGAAACCCCACAAAATGAGATTATGTGTCTTGTGATATCCACAAAGAAAGACAGAAGAAATCAGAACAATATTAATTCAAGTTCCGTCTCAATTTCACCTTTTTCTTTTTTCTTTTCCCCGGTCCCCTTGAGTTATTTCACCTTTTTTTTTTTTATAGTACAAAGCAAAAATTGAGAAAAATCCATGCAAATCGCTTTTGCCGCCTCCCGCTTTTGCCCATTGTTTCGCTCAATATAAAGCACCCACCAACCGCGGAGTCGGCACCGCCACGAGCCTGGTCGATCTCGGCGCCGTCAGCCCGAAGACGTCGCCCATGTCCATCTCGCTCGGCTTCATCCCGTCCGGCAGATCCCACGTGAAGCAGTGCAGGAGGTGGGCCACCGCCATCTCCAGCGAGTAGAGCCCCAGCTGCATCCCCGGGCATGACCTCCGCCCCGACCCGAACGGGATGAACTCGAAGTTGCTCCCCTTGTAGTCCGGCACGCCCGGCCCCAGGAACCGGGACGGCCTGAACCTCTCCGGCTCGGGCCACGACCCGGGGTCCCTCCCTATGGCCCACACGTTGATCATGACCCGGGAACGCGTGGGGATGCGGTAGCCGGCGACCACCGCGTCCTCCGACGTCTCGTGGAGGAGCAGCGGGATCGGCGGGTGGAGGCGGAGGGTCTCCTTGAGCGCGCACTTGAGATAGGTCAACTTCTCGAAGTCGCTCTCCTCGACCCTCCGGTCAAGCCCCACCACGTCGGCGAGCTCTTGTTGGACCTTCTTCAGGTCGTCGGGGCTCCGCATGAGCTCGGCCATGGCCCACTCGATAGCCGACGCCACCGTCTCCGTCCCACCAAACATCACGTCCTACATGTCAAACGTGGAAAAATGCAAAATTAAAGGATTTTCATTACTCACTAATGAATTCAGATATGTGCATAAAAATTCATTTAGTACACAACACAGGTCTGAGGAGCTGGACTTGGAGGAGCTGGCAACGTGGAAGATCTGCCGCCCAAAGAACAAAAGTCTAGGGCTGGACGAATTTAGCTACTCCCATGTAAAACCTATGCATGCACGTGTAAATAGCAAAACTCGGTTTTCTTTAGAAAACCGAGTAAGTCCATCGTACGTCAAAGACAACGAAAATACAATTTTCCTTTCTCTAGCACAAAAAATAGACTGATCAATAATTCACCCATACTTAATTAGTTTGATGGAAACCCTAAAGTCATGAATATGTACACAACACGTCGATCAGTACAGTTAAATCTAGTCCTGTTCTGATTAGAAAAAGATGGTGTTGGAAGCTCTACATGTGCATGTCAATCTCTGGACACCAGTTATGTTTTTTATATATAAAAAAAAAAAAAATCTTTTTCACCGCCATATCGCATGATGAACTAAGCAAAAATAGCAGTAGAGTTCTTAGTTCTTACCATGATGATGGCCTTGATGTTGTCTCTCGTTAGCCTGATCGAGTTCTGCAGATCATCGGACTCGTTCACCTTGGCTTCCTCGCTGTAAAAGGCCAACAGTTCATCCACCATGTCCGTATCCGCATCTTGGTCCCCTCCGTTAACCCTAGTCTTGTTCCTCTTCTTGTCCATGTGATCGTCTATAATGTGGTCGATGAACCTGTCCAGCGACTGCCGTGCCTTGACGAGCCTGGCGGTGATCCCCTGCGGATCGACCCAACTTAGGTACGGGATGAAGTCGGCTATGTTGAAGGCGCCGAACAGTTTCGAGAACTCTTGCAGTATGCCGATGAACTCGTCTTGGCCCTCGCTCGAGCTCGTGCCAAAGGCGGCCCGGTAGATGATGTCCCGCGTGAGCTCGAACACGAGCTCGCCCACGTTCACGGGTGAACCCGCTCTGCCCGCGACGGCGCGCACCATCGTGTCCACCTCGTCGCGGACCGACTCCCACGACTCGGCCCTCTTCCGGCTGAAGAGCTTCATCACGCACAGCTTCCGCATCTGCCGCCAGAAGGGGCCGTAGTGCGCGAACGCCATGTCGGCCCGGTCGTAGGTCAGGTAGCTGATCGCGATGGTGGCGGGCCGGTTCGAGAAGATCCCGTCGTGGACCTGGAGGACCTGGCGGGCCACGTCGGGGGACGATACGGCGACCATGTGGAGGAAGCCCATGCGGAGGTGGAAGATCCCGCCATACCTCTCCGCGAGTTTCGCCAGCCCACGGTGGGTCAGCTCGCCCATCATGAGCATGTTCCCGAAGACCGGGAGGCCCCTTGGGCCAGGCGGGAAGGTTGTCTTGCGCCGGAGCCGAGCAACTAGGCCGAGGAAGAGGAGGAACGGGATGGTAGAGAGGAGGATGGTCATGGGTGATTGCTGGAGTTGAGAATAATAATGGGAAAAATCCATGGATTGGCTTTTGGAGAGAGGAATTAAGCGCAACTAATTAGAGTGTGTTCCTAGGTGGGAGAAGATATTAAGCGGCCCTTTATATACACAAAGTTTCGAGTGTATCCTGTACGCAAGTTGGAGATTTGATCTCCTTCTATTTTTATTTATTTTTTTTTATTTTTCATTTTCCTTTTTTACTATTTTCGGCCTCTACTTAGGTAGGTCCGTTTAAATGGAGTACATTGCTTTTACACCACATAATTATCGTCCCTATCGCCCCGCACAAAAACGAGTAAATAGTTGGACCACCTGACGAAAAATTGCATTTCTAGGGTTTACGTTCTCTGAGCGCGCACACACCAACTTTTTTTTTTTTTGGTGTTATCTTGGGAAAGTCTTTAAACGTCACGCTATGGTTGGAACACGGACTCCTTTTCATATGCTGGATTTGGATCCCCTGCCAAGCCGCTTTCTTGGCAGGGTTCCCCTGATTTGATCAGTACTGTCTGATCAATAACGGATGGCCCAGATCTTTCGAAATTGTGATTGACTTTTTTTTGTTTTTGTTTTCTTTCTTTTCTCCAACAAATCGGTCATCCATGATTGAACAAACGGCCCTGATTGACAGGGGCACCCTGTCAAGATGCAAACCTAGACCTTTACAACAAAAACATTTGCTACTACCTTTCATTCTCGGAAATAGTTTATGGAGTTGTTTCATCTTCTGGTCTGGAGGGCCAAGATCGTTTTTGGTTAATAATCTAATGGCGTAGAAGATGAGTAAGAAAAGGAAGAAATATTTATTAAGTGTAGTATGGCTCCAAATCGAAGGGTACTTTCCAAATAATGATTAGACCGAAAAAACAAAAAATTGCGGTTGGGCCCTCATGATTGAGCTTCTGTCGAATCCTAACTCATATAAACGTCGATGGTGTAGACGCGTTGAAGAAGTAAGCACAACAATTAGCAAAGGAGATTCAAGTCAAAGTCCAAAGGGGTTTGGTGGGCAAATTCATCCATGCGTGGGTAGTTCTAGATACTTGTGTTCCTAGACGACATGTGCGAATGGCTGACAAAGGTAGCTATGTAACCCTTCGGATTGCAACCATCTTACAAGAAATATGGTCTAAGTGCATTCCTGAAATACTAAGGGAGATGGCCGAAATGTTCTCAGAAATCTTGCGACAACGTTCTCATCAGGCGCGCCATGAGTTTTCATCCAGAGTGGGAATGAATGCGGAGTCTTACCTGCTTAATTTTGAAATGCCGAGGGTGAAGGATATATTAGGGCAAGTTTCTCACGTAAAACGGTCCGAGTCAACCGCACGCGCTGACAAGACTCAAATTAAACTCGTAACGTCCAAGTATTATCGACGACTCGATCTGCTCCATATCTGAGGAAACAGTAACAATAAAGTGCAAAAGTGTGCGAGGCAAGAATGTAACTTCATTTCTATGCTCAATACACTTAAATAGGCTATCTTGCATCCCACACTTATCTATCGAACAAGAACTTAATCCATTGCGACATGTTAAGTATCCTCTAGACTCTCTCATTCTCTAAAAAAAAATAAGCTAAAAAAGGATGAGGTTTTTCCTCACACTTATAAATCGAATACTAAATATTTTCACGATCGATGCGGGATAATCCTAATACGACATATATAGACAATCACATGCATTATAAAATAATAAATTTAGATTCTTTAGCACATCTCATGCGCATGACATGGATGCGGCCATGCAACAAACGGAAGCGTCCGACATATGAAATTAATATTTCAGTTCATGAGAGAGACCAAAACAACGGGTAAACCATCCCCAACCTTTCCACCTACTACGAGAAAATGGTCCGCAAAACAGCTGGCCCTGTGCCACGTGTCGACGGCGAGGGACCTTCTTCAGATTTAAGAGCGCCACCACCCATCGTCAGAACTGAAGGCGAAAGATTTGATCCGGAACCTTTGGCGATAAAAGTCTCCGGTCAGTGTCGCGGCTGTGACATCGGACCCGTCATCGGTCTCATCTTGATCTTCCCTTCTTTTCTTTTCTTTTTCCTATTTTCGCCTTTTTCATTATTATTTTTTGCGGCTTCCACAGACAATGAATCGGTTGCGTGTACAATCATCACTATGACGTCACCTTTTTTTATCGAGTGATAATCTTCGCACGATGCTCCCGCGCCACTCCACTCGATCGACGTCGACGGATTAGCCACTGCGAAAGGTGATTCGACTCTCGACCCGGTCTGATATCGCACGCGGGTTATATTAAGGTATAACAACATGAATTTTGGCTTAATGTGCAATACGGTTCATGAACTTTAAATTTATAGTTCATAAACTTTAGCCCAACGTGCAATGTCATCCTGAACTTTCGATTTATCCAATGTGGTTCATGGATTACATGAAGATTTTGAATGTTTTTTCTTAACTTGAATTAACGAAAGGACTGTGTTGAATAATTTCAAATAGTCCATGACTAAATTAGACACATGTCGAACAAACTAAAAGTTTATAGATAAAAATTTACATGGAGTTGAAGTTCGGAATTTAGGGACCACATTGCATATTTGACTGAAGTTCAAGGATCATTATTTTCCATTTATCCTCGTATTGACGAGGCGTCGCAACTGCGCTTATCCGAACATTTTATTTTCAAGCACCAATCCCTTTTTTTTTGGAAGAAAAGGAGGATCCGGACAAAATTGATGAAAAGAGATGTTGTATATGAATCATTCACATATTCTTTTGAATTATATGTATCCGCGGGATTAATTTGGTTCTCAGCATATTAACAATACCAAAGTCGCTACCGCCCTCAAGAACATTCCCTAGCAAAAAGAAACGAATTGATTTTGAGATTTAGATTTCTGGAAGCGACCCGGTCGACTGACTAGTAGTATTCTTTGCCTTCCGCGAAAGACTTGGTAAAAATTGTGGGCGTGACTTCCGCGAAAGACTTGGTAAAAATTGTGTGCGATGGAGAATTTGTGTGTAATCAGCGTTTTCTTCAATACAGATCTCACTTTTACCCACAAAAAAAAATAAAAAAAAAATAGTGAACGCCTTCTCTCTCTCTCTCTTTTTTTTTTTTTTTGTGTGTCCATTTTCTTGTTAAAACTTCTTTTTCTTCCCTTCATTTAGTGAGGGAAAGTTGCTCTTCCACTTCAGTTTAGCATCATTTTCAGGGCCGTGGCAGCTATGAAGAGCTTTTGAACACATAATGAACACAGTGAGACTACATATCTTGATTTAACCTGACGAGTTGGTGAGATGGTTCAACCTCTCGACAAGCTGTTAAGTTCACTTGCAAGTTAAAAATAATGCTCGACGTGTTCGACCCGTCACATCGCCACCAACATAAATATCAAGGTCCATGTAGGGTTTGCTTTCCGCAAAATGAACTGCTAATACCTCGCCGGAAATGTGCCAGACTTGGATAGCAAGAGAGTTTAGCCATCTCGTTATGGCCTTGGGTTCAAATCTCGTTGAGTGCAATCGAGAAACAAAACATTTTGATGTGGGGAAGTGCCAGCTTAAGATCAACCGTAGCAGTGAACAAGTCGAGATGTTCGAATCCATATAGGATTGCCGTCATCCCAAAACGACTACGACTGTCCCAGTTTTTTCAAGAAATTCACTGTAAAAAAGAAAAAAACGACAACAACAACCAACTCCGGACAAAACAATACACCTAAATGTCCCGCCTCACCCAATCTTCAACTTACCAACGTTGGCACATAGCACGGGGGAAAGAGTCGCTGTCTTAAAATTTGGACATTCGATGATGCTCACTGAACTGTTCAACATAATGTACTTCTAAAGACTAATGATTATTGTTCCTGTTTTGGTTAGAGATCTACTTATTTACCCATACGGCAACATTTTAACAGGTTATTTAATCTACAACAATCTTCCACGATGGTGGCGGGGCCAAGAAGGGTGTTTTCTAGAAGCTAATGATATGCCACTCAATTCCCACCATTAACGTTTGGATCACATCTATTTGCCTTAATCCTGATTTAATCCATTTCGGAGAAGATTTCTCCTGGACCGCAAACATTTCGGGGTCATGCTTAATAAAATACTCGAAGGTTCTAATATATAATTGGAAAAGTTGTTCAATATAACACTTTTATCAATTCAATCTTAAACTTTTTAATTGTGTTAATTGAGTATCAAACATTTCGCGTTTTGTCAATTAATTCTACTAGGTTAATTTTGACCGAAAATCGTCAATTTTGACGATAACCGTCATACGTGGTACGATCAACGCTAACATAGATAATTTTTAATAGATATATATTTTTAAAATTTTATTATTTTATTATTTTCTGTCATTTTCTTTTCTTTTTTTATTACTGTGACTGGCCAGCTAAATAGCACCGACACTGACAATGATACGCGGCATGACACGCCGACACGTCACTTCAAAAAATAGAGAATTTTAACACATTGCATATTAAATATTTATTTCTATGTATACATGATAAATTATCATGTCTATATAAAAATATCAATGGTTAGTTTTTTCTTCTTCTTTTGTTAGGGAATCACGATTAGTTTTTTTTTTAGGTATGTTAATTTTGGAGTAGTTGAGTATATGACTTTATTTTTGATAAATTTACATTTTTGACCCATAATTTATTGAAAATACTTAAAATTGACCCGTGCATATCGAAATGGCGTGTTAGAATGATGGACTCGCGTGTTGTCGGCATGTCTAGAACGCTGATCACGTGTTGATCAAATACCAAAGAGTGTCAGACACGACACGAAACGAAAACTCCCAAAAAGTGTCGGTGCTTCCTTACCGACGAACCCTTTTCAGCCACATTAAGAAAAAAAAGAAAAGAAATAAAAAAAAATTTATTCACGTTAGCGCCTGCCGTGGCCATGCCATGTAGAACGAATGACGTCCACGTTAACGATTTCTAGATACCAGATGAAAACTCAATTAGCAAAACGTGAAAAGCTCTAGGGCTATCTGGTCAAATTTTTCCGTATAGTTAATATACATTTCGGATAAATCGGGCCTTCGCTGTCCTGGGGTGCAAATACCCGCAAACCGTGTCCAGCCACGAATGCAAAAAATGGAGATAAGAGGGCGACATGAAATGTCGCTTCCAATGCCCCGATTTAGAGGGGGCAAGAACTGTAAAATCGAGACACGTTTTGCCAAGGTTGTGCAATAAAGAAAAGCAAAGTATCGGGTCCGCGGCAGGGTTGTGGTAGCTGTAGGTCGCATCACCTCCAATTGCCGCGCGATGAGGACAAGGGACGATTTATAATTTAATGATGCCCTTTTTCTTGGTGAAATCTGGCTTTCCAAGGCTTTCTCGATTGGTGTCTTTACCGCTAACCAACTCGCGTTCCACGGCGCCGAACTAGGGATTAAGCAGATTAATCCCCACTTGTCTTTTGACATGGCATGTCCAATAATTAATAATAATAATAATAATAATAATAATAATAATAATAATCCAAACCGGTATACATCTGACCAACATATCCAAAACTACTTTTTTTTTCATCACAAAAAATCATAAATTGATACATTCATGAAAAACTTCAAACTGATACGCGTGTAATAAATTTTTATTCAAAATTAATTTTTTTTATAAAAAAAATCTCAAATTGGTACACATGTAACAAATTTACTTTAATTTTATTTTTTTATTAACAAAAATTTCAAAATGATAAACATGTAATAAATTTATTTTAAATTAATTTTTGACCATCAACCAAGTATCCGAACTAGTGCATTTAATTTTTTTCGTTTAGGGGATTCAGTTCATGACGTGTGATGAGAAACTAGAACAGCTTTCATACACGGCACAAATACCAAACGATACTAATTTTATTATAGAGTTAAAACCGACACAAATTGACATGTGTTGACCTGTTTTTTTTATTATTATTATTAACGAAATGGGTTTTTCTAATTTTTTATTTTATTTTTTGGATCATTTTAGGCGAAGTTATTTGACAACGTTAGGGCACGATGGGGATGTCCAGCATGAACAGAATTAGGTGACCGGAATTGTCAAACCCTAGTATGAAATCTCACGCTTCTCAAGTAACTTTGATATGGATGGCTTCACATTAGACTCAAGCCTGCAGCTACATTTCTATGTCGCATCACTAGGCACAGAAATTTTTTTTGGTGCAGATGTTCTTAGTTTGTTCCATAAAGTCAAGAGTAGTTAAATATATGCCAATCTATTTATTTCCCGAAAAATTGAAAGGATTTTCCTCTTTTTCCGGCGTTTAAGTCACTGAGGAAAATGATTAACTGAAAATAACTATCAAAATTACTTCACTTAAAAATGCCTTCTCTCACTTTTAGACTTCCCTAATTGCCACTGCATTAAATAATACAAAATCCAATATAAACAACAAAAATCCTTTAAAAATGTGGTTGCCAATAAGTTTTTTTTCAAGATTGACACGTGTATATTGTAAAACGATGAAAACAAAAATCTCATCCATGCTAACTTATTATCTAAGGTTGTGTGAATTAAACTGACAGGACTTAAGAAAGATATCGGCAGCAATTTAATCTAACACCTTAGTATTTAAAATTAATCATTAGGTAATGCCATAATTTATGTACTTAGATGTCTTATTCTCATCTAAACGGGGAAAATACTAGACTCGGGAGCGAAGTTATTTCTTTCCGAATTAAATGCAATAGAGATTATCTGCAGTGAGACATCCAGATGGGAATATATAGCAAAGTCCTTGGTTGGTCAAACTCTTCCCTCAAAGGAAGAGTAGGAAGCACGTTAAGCAACTGATTAAGAGTCTATTTATATACGTTACATGGCACGATGTGATAAAGCAATCTCATCTTATGCCAAGAAGATGCACGTATGATGTTCCTTTTTATATGTATGTTGTCGTTATTCAATCAAATGGCATTACAAATCACATGTTAATCTAGATACTACAATTGAATAAATATTAAGTTGTTCGGCATGTCGAAAGGCTTCATTGTCACTATAAGTTGGGATGTCAAAATGTTTCATTGTCACTATAAGTGATATATATATTTGTGACAAAATTTCTTTCCCTTACTTAAAGCAGGCATGGATCCAAAAGTAAAGTGATAATTATAAACATGAATTTCCCATCTTCAGAATCTGAAAAGGTCCTGATAATTCTTGCCAAACCATAGCTTGCATGAAAAAAAAATGCTATTATTAGTTCATGAGAAACCCTAATAAGGCTAGTGAAACTTGGCAAAATCCCTCAAGAGTTTTGATCCTCAAGCCAACCGCTTAGTTCATATTGAATGTGCTTTGAAAATGTTGTAAGGGTAAAACGAGCTATCAGTATACTAAGCTCGTTTTTTTACCTCGTTCTAACCGACGATTAAAATTATCAAATGGATTCTTTTGTCGTGCTAATAAATCTCTAAAAAAAAAAAAGAGTTGAGAACTGTCGAAAGAACTATGGATAAGAAAGACTATAGTGGGTCGCTTAATATCCCGGACTGATGATTTTATGAACGGGCCGCCATTTCTTATCTTGATAAAATCGATAGTGTTAGTAAATTGCACAAATAAAAATGGTAACTTAGTACAAAAATTTTGGACTTTGCAAACAACAAAGAAAATTGACACTTCATAAAAGTGTTGATAGGTCATCAATAAATTCAACATCAATAACATCTTTATCCCAAATTAGTTGGGGCCGAAGGTCATCAATAAATTATCTTCAAAAAAATCCATATCAATCTTTTTACCAATAATATTATGATATCTATTGAAATTTACAGATATAAACATGAAATATAAATTTGAAGACACAAGACCCAATTCGCATGCCCATTTGCTTTAAAATTAGTATGTAACTCGGATGCATATGATTAAAAAGAAAAAAAAAACATGCCCTTATCGTGATAAGTATGGATATCTGTAATAAAACTGCAGTCAAACCAAAGCTCAATGGAAAGATGAGTAAATATAATTTTTTTATAATCTTTTTGACGATTCAAATCGGAGATTTGGCTATTTAAAAACTCGGTAAATATCTTGTAATCCCCCACGAACCGCAACTATACTCTCATGTGATATATGTTGATCATTGACACAATGATTGCTAGAAGAAGAAGGACAAGAAAATGTATAATTGCATTTGCAATATATCCTTTTCAAAATTAACTCTCTATGGACAATTTTAATGAGTCTGAAAATGTTGAAAATCTGATAGACTTCTCTATTAATCATACCAAATAACAAAGATAAGTATGTCCGCTTATTAAAAATTTTTGAGTGTGAAAAAAAAACAAAAGAAAGGAAAGAAACGTCATAAAAAAGTTTGGGGAAAAAAAAAAGATTGAGCGAGGAGCCAAAAGAATCAAATCTCCCACCCCCTAAGGAACGGATGATACATAAAACTTTCTATATCCACTTTTGGAGAAAATTGCCCAAAACCTCTTCTGCGGTAGCCAATTTAATTATAATATTTTTAATTTAGCTAATTTGATCCTAAAAGATTTTAACTCAATGTCGACTGTCTGATGACTAAAAAAAAAAGGAGCTACTTGCATCAAGGCATTCAAATATCAATTCAAAAGTTTAAAAAAAATTACAAAAATCATCCAATTCAGTATCGGTTATGCTAATTAGGACGGCAGACATCAAGTCAAGATATATACTAAACATTCCTGTGATCTCTTCAAATTGTGCAATACTCCTGATTTATTACATCTATATATAAAGTTAAGTTGTAGTAATCTTAAATTACAATTACATGGGATTCACCGGAGATTCCCTCACTATAGATAGAGTTTCATATACCACCTTGTATTCTATCATCGCAAGATACACAGGATTATACATTTTCTATTAGGGTGTGTTTGTTTTGAGGAAATTATTTTTAGGGAAAGTGTTTTCTGGACTTTCATCCGTTTGGTTCGCGAAAAATGATTTGGTCAACGGAAAATGTTTTCCAGTCAACAAAGATTTTATTCATTAAAGATTTTTGCCAAGGCCAAACAGCGGCTGGGAGCGGGGCCGAGGCTGACAACCAAGGCTGGGGCAGGGGCCGGGGTCGGGGTTAGCAACCAAGGCCGGGATCGGGGCCAAGACCGAGGCCAACGACTGGGGTCGGGGACCGGACCTAGGCCAGGACATGGGCCGGGGCCGAGACCGAGATCGTGGTCGAGCCCTAGACCGAGGCCGGAGATCGAGGCTCAGGCTGAGGACCAGAGCTAGGACCGGGACTGAGGTCGAGACCGGAGCCGAGATGGGGATCGAGACCGATGCCAAGGCCTGGACAGAAGACCGAGGCCGAGACAGGGATCGGGACTAGGGCCGGGGCCAAGACCCCTACCAATAACCGGGGTCGGGGCCAACGATCAGAGCCAAGACAGGGGCCGGGGCCAAGGCCCGGAGATCGGGGCCCTGGCCGAGATCGGGACAGGGTCGAGACTGGGACCCGGACAGGGTCGGAGCCGGGATCGAGATCGGGGCCGAGGCCGGAGATTGGGGTCGAGGCCGGAGATCGGGGTTGAGGCCAGAGATCGAGGCCAAGACCGGGACCAGGCCGAGACAGGGGCTAGAGATTGGGGCCCCAACCGAGACCGCGGCCAACAATCGGGGCCCGGATCGGGGCTAGACAGGGGCCAGGGTCGAGACCGAGGCCGAGGCCGGAGATTAGGGCCCGGGCCAAAGATTAGGGCATGAGCTGGAGATTAGGGCCCGGGCCAGGACCAAGGCCTGGATCGAGACCGGGATAGGATCGGGGCCGGGACTAGGATCGGGGCCGGAGATCGAGGCTCGGGCCGGGGCCGAAGATTGGGGCAGGAGACCGTGGCCAGGGCCGGGGCCTACGATCGGGATCGAGGCTGGGGAGTAGCGACTAGAGTCAGTTCACGTTAACTCTCTCGACCCTCTACCTCTTCTCAATTTTAAGGACTATCCCATTAATGAGATTGAAATCGTTTTTCTAATGAGAACCAAACACTAAAAAATATTTTCAGTAACATATTACCAAACAAAGGAAAACAAATCGTTTTCCGAGAAAGTGGTTTCTTGAAAATCACTTTCCTGAAAACGAATTTCCGAAACTCAATTTCCTTGAAACAAACACATCCTTAATATATCTACCAACAACGTCGTGTTGAAATACATTCGATTAACCTCTTAATTTCTTCAAAATTACCTACTTACACTATGCTAGCATGCCAAATTAGTCAATGGTGGATAATATTTGATATGAGGCCGACCCACCTTGTGAAAGGGTGACTTTTGAAAGCCCGGGATTGCATTGAGGTCAAACGTTAGACCCATGAACACCGTGAAACACCATCCATGACAAAAATTATTAGGGGAAAAAAAAACCAACTTCCATCCATATTTAACGTTATATCTTTCATACCCGTTATGGCAAAATTTCAAGATCCATTTGCAAATATTTCCAATTAGGTAAAAAGAAAAACTTAGCCAAATCAAAATTGGTAACTATTTCGACAAAATGAATTCGAAGCTATCCCAACGAGAGAAGGAAAAAAAAAACTCGACTGTGTTCTCTAATTGACATGACTCAACAACGTATCACATTGATTGATAGAATCAATATGGTATAAGCTCATAAAACCCTATTGTACTTTCCGAAGCTTGAAGTCGTTGTGTCCTTTTTGGACCTTCCAAATTGGCTTTCATCCATCATGCTCCATTTCACCTGCAGGAAAAATTTATTTCAAAAATATTTTTTTTAAAATGATGTGAAGAATATTTTTTGTATCGCTCATAAAAATATTTAGACACAAATTATTATCGATAATAAAAATATTCATTATTGAGTAATCATGGCAATGCATTTATTTCTCCGCCAAACATATGGCGGGTGGGGATGCGGTGGGGCTAACAACGTTGGATCGGCATTTAATGAGAATTCAATGCAGCGCGAGGGGCATTTTCCCATCTTAGGTGACCAGGAACACTAAGAGGAACCAACCAGGCCCCCACTTTAGAGGTCTAGTGATAGCTCCCAAGAGCATAATGGGACCATGACCATCCAGACAATTGCTGATTTTCCATTTTGTGCTTCCTTTGATTTGATTGCCCCGGACCGCTTGAGTTCACCTACAAGAGGAAGAAAAAAAACTTCGCATTTGAATCAACCCCAATTTTCATGGTCCTACTTCTCCCCTTTCAAGGGTAATTGATTGTGAATTGGTCAGCCATTAACATCGCGAACACGGTTCTCAATAACATATGTTACTTTAGTTTAACCTAATCTACTCGTCCGAGTTTGCCGCCAATCATATGGGGAAAATTTACCCGATCAATCTTAAACATATTGTGCGGATGCCAATTCAGTCCTAAGCTTTCCAATCTTGCTAATTAAGTCCTCAAATTTTACGCAAAATTTCAATACAATCGTTCCGATCAATTTTATCGAAAATCGCTGATGCGATATTTCAGTCATTGCCATTTTTGTCCTATGCAACATGTCGCCACCGCCGCTGCCGCCGTCTTAGCTTTTTTTGAAAAAATGAGATGAAAGTACTGCATTGAAATATCGCGCAAAGTTTCGAGACTTAATTAGCATCATAACCACTGGGAGATTACCTCAATGTCCGCCTCTCCCATTTGGAAAGAAGGGAGGCGACGGTTTCGAATTCTCGCCTTCGGGGGGAGTGGGGGTGGGGGCATGTGAGGGGAGAGCAGGATTTCGCAACCTGCATACGGCACATAGCGCACACAATATTGACTTTTATAATGAAATAGAATAGGATAGAACTAGACCAAAAAAAAATAACATCATTAGAAATTAATAAGTTTAGATCTAAATCGTTGTCAAAATAGTAGATTTAAAACCGATGGGGTAATTTCCCCTTAAATCTACATTGTCATACCTTTTTATAAGTCGAATTTATGCAACAAATCATGAAGCTACTAGCTTAAAATCTAACGGTTAATGAGGTACATAAATACGTAAATGTAAGGGCAATTAACAGGGGGACATGGTGATGAACATCATAGAGAGAGAGAGAAGATAGTGTTTAATTGAGATACTAGGACGATAATATTTTTCAACATTGCGGCTAGCCGGCTTACTTCATGCCTCGTCATTTGTGACCTCGCCCAACAAAAACCTTTTTCTCAATTTTACCATTTTTTCTTGGAAAAGAAAAGAGAAATAAAAAAAAAATATATAATGCTCTGATCATGATTGATGGATGTCCATTTTCATGGGGTGGTGCTGAAATTAGTGGATACATAGAAAGATATGGTCCTTGACTTTTCAATCATGGAGCTGTGGTTTATGGACTTGATAACTATGTACATATATGTTTCTTATTTTATTTTTATTTTATTTTATTTTATTTTATTTAGTGGGGTCAAAGAAATACAATATCAATTTTCGCGGGAGCACACTATGATTAATTTTATAGTCGTGACTATTTTCAGCACAAATAATAGTACGCCTTTTGCATATTCAATTATAATATAGATTTTATGGAATCATTGTCAACTGTAATAAAAAAAACTTAAAATTATGGATGAATAAGTAGCTTAATATTTGAATATTCTTACGCACGGCTTGCAGAAGAGATAGATGCTGATTACAGATAATTCTACTTGTTCTAATTAGCAAATTCTTTTTTTTTTTTGTCAACCGTAATAGTCTTCTAAAGGTCTGTCTATTTTCTTAAACTATATGGCTAAAATGAGGTATCCCGTTGACAAATAGAAATTAAGACACGAGGATTGTCTTGGTTCATCCTTAAATTCGGAGTACCACTGTGATTAGCACTTTTCAACTTTCGATTACAAATCACAAGAGAAATAAAAAATATATAATAGTAGTTATTTATAGGCCCAAGACGAAATTACCAACAAAATATGGGCTCAAACTGCAAAAATGCTTTGGGTTTCTGGGGCCCGTGCCGTGCTGCCGATAGGGAATATGAACCAATCACAGCTCAACAACAAGATATCTGTCCTTGCAGCTAAGCATGTGTGTAATGGCTGGGCTTAGACGAGCCGAACTCACTTGAAAGTCTGTAAGCATGGGATGATCTGGTGGGCCAATCGTGCAAAAGGCCGAATCTTGGGCTCGAACTTTCCATGCTTGACGTCAAATAAATACGAGTTACCTATCTTGGTGAGCGTTTGGTATCACTTGATCGATGCTAAATCAACAATCGGAATTCATATTAGCTGAGTATGCCCTAAAAGGGATCGTAACTCTATTTATGCGGATGACGATGAACGCTTCGGAACTGCGATCGCAACACAGTGGCCCTCTCGCTTCCCTCTTCTCTTTTACGCTTCGATGCCCTTCGGGCGGCGTGTCCCTTGTTTTATTTTCGAAAACTCCACTTGCTTACACGAGTCCCACCCGAGCCGATTCAACACTATCAATGAAACTGTCACTTAGAAATCATCAATATCAAATAGGATAGGCGCGGCATCCCTCCACCCGAAACATTTTGTGGTTGGACTAATCGATTGCTCGAAATGGACCCTACAGTCGATAGGTCGGACGATGCTGTGTGGGCACTTCTTGTTGATACAAAATATCTTATTCTAAATACCTCTCGAAATTAAGTATCAAGATATTATCCCTATCAACTTCGGTCTCCATCGTCACCATCACTTGGCTAGGGTTTCTCGTTAGAGACAATGGCAGACATTAACAATCAAGATTGGCATGGTCTGCTAGTTTTCATATTTTAATCTTTTTGCATGGAGATTAGTTTATGTAAGTCGGATGATATTGGAGATCACTTCGTTTTCACTCACCAATGTGAAGGGACGGCAGTAATAATCAATCTCCTATACATAGCAGAGGCAGCATATGGTACATATCATGTTTATACATAGGCATATAATAGATGTCATTATCATTGGTTGTTCAAGAGAAGGCATTTTATAAAAGGGCATAGGGAACAGATGGATACGTGATTCAATCTCTTGCCGGCGGACACGAGCAACGAGATAATGAGCAGCAACTATGTTAAAAATCTCAGTTTGCAGAAGACCGCATAGACATTATTCTACCTAAATATAGAGATATTCCTAATCATATTATATGGTAGCCAACTCAATCGTAAAATTTTCACTTTGCCTAATTAAATCATAGACATTTTGACAATTTGCATGTAGTCGTTCAATGGGAAAAGTGTCAAAAAAGTCCTAAGGCTATTGCAGTAAAGTTAATTTGATCATAAACCTTTTAATGGTGTCAATTTAGTCCTAAACATTTTGACTTAGAGCTAATTTAGTCAATGGTGGATAATATTTTGATATGAGGCCGGCCCACCTTGTGAAAGGGTGACTTTTGAAAGCCCGGGATTGCTTTGAGGTCAAACGTTAGACCCATGAACACCGTGAAACACCATCCATGACAAAAATTATTAGGGGAAAAAAAAAAACCAACTTCCACCCATATTTAACGTTATATCTTTCATACCCGTTATGGCAAAATTTCAAAATCCATTTGCAAATATTTCCAATTAGGTAAAAAGAAAAACTTAGCCAAATCAAAATTGGTAACTATTTCGACAAAATGAATTCGAAGCTATCCCAACTAGAGAAGGAAAAAAAAAAAACTCGACTGTGTTCTCTAATTGATATGACTCAACAACGTATCACATTGATTGATAGAATCAATATGGTATAAGCTCATAAAACCCTATTGTACTTTCCGAAGCTTGAAGTCGTTGTGTCCTTTTTGGACCTTCCAAATTGGCTTTCATCCATCATGCTACATTTCACCTGCAGGAAAAATTTATTTCAAAAATGATGTGACAAATATTTTTTGTATCGGGCATAAAAATATTTAGATATAAATTATTATGGGTAATGAAAATATTTATTATTGAGTAATCATGGCAATGCATTTATTTCTCCGCCAAACATATGGCGGGTGGGGATGCGGTGGGGCTAACAACGTTGGATCGGCATTTAATGAGAATTCAATGCAGCGCGAGGGGCATTTTCCCATCTTAGGTGACCAGGACAACTAAGAGGAACCAACCAGGCCGCCACTTTAGAGGTCTAGTGATAGCTCCCAAGAGCATAATGGAACCATGACCATCCAGACAATTGCTGATTTTCCATTTTGTGCTTCCTTTGATTTGATTGCCCCGGACCGCTTGAGTTCACCAACAAGAGGAAGAAAAAAAAACTTCGCATTTGAATCAACCCCAATTTTCATGGTCCTACTTCTCCCCTTTCAAGGGTAATTGATTGTGAATTGGTCAGCCATTAACATCGCGAACACGGTTCTCAATAACATATGTTACTTTAGTTTAACCTAATCTACTCGTCCGAGTTTGCCGCCAATCATATGGGGAAAATTTACCCGATCAATCTTAAACATATTGTGCGGATGCCGATTCAGTCCTAAACTTTCCAATCTTGCTAATTAAGTCCTCAAATTTTACGCAAAATTTCAATACAATCGTTCCGATCAATTTTATCGAAAATCGCTGATGCGATATTTCAGTCATTGCCATTTTTGTCCTATGCAGCATGTCGCCGCCGCCGTCTTAGCTTTTTTTGAAAAAATGAGATGAAAGTACTATATTGAAATATCGCGCAAAGTTTCGAGACTTAATTAGCATCATAACCACTGGGAGATTACCTCAATGGCCACCTCTCCCATTTGGAAAGAAGGGAGGCGACGGTTTCGAATTCTCGCCTTCGGGGGGAGTGGGGGTGGGGGCATGTGAGGGGAGAGTAGGATTTCGCAACCTGCATACGGCACATAGTGCACACAATATTGACTTCTATAATGGAATAGAATAGGATAGAACTAGACCAAAAAAAATAACATCATTAGAAATTAATAAGTTTAGATCTAAATCGTTGTCAAAATAGTAGATTTAAAACCAATGGGGTAATTTCCCCTTAAATCTACATTGTCATACCTTTTTATAAGTCGAATTTATGCAACAAATCATGAAGCTACTAGCTTAATATCTAAGGGTTAATGAGGTACATAAATACGTAAATGTAAGGGCAATTAACAAGGGGACATGGTGATGAACATCATAGAGAGAGAGAGAAGATAGTGTTTAATTGAGATACTAGGATGATAATATTTTTCAACATTGCGGCTAGCCGGCTTACTTCATGCCTCGTCATTTGTGACCTCGCCCAACAAAAACCTTTTTCTCAATTTTACCATTTTTTCTTGGAAAAGAAAAGAGAAATAAAAAAAAAAATCTAATGCTCTGATCATGATTGATGGATGTCCATTTTCATGGGGTGGTGCTGAAATTAGTGGATACATAGAAAGATATGGTCCTTGACTTTTCAATCATGGAGCTGTAGTTTATGGACTTGATAACTATGTACATATATGTTTCTTATTTTATTTTATTTTTATTTTATTTTATTTTAGTGGGGTCAAAGAAATACAATAGCAATTTTCGCGGGAGCGCACTATGATTAATTTTATAGTCGTGACTATTTTCAGCACAAATAATAATACGCCTTTTGCATATTCAATTATAATATAGATTTTATGGAATCATTGTCAACTGTAATAAAAAAAACTTAAAATTATGGATGAATAAGTAGCTTAATATTTGAATATTCTAACGCACGGATTGCAGAAGAGATAGATGCTGATTACAGATAATTCTACTTGTTCTAATTAGCAAATTCTATTTTTTTTTGTCAACCGTAATAGTCTTCTAAAGGTCTGTATGTTTTCTTAAACTATATGGCTAAAATGAGGTATCCCGTTGACAAATAGAAATTAAGACACGAGGATTGTCTTGGTTCATCCTTAAATTCGGAGTACCACTGTGATTAGCACTTTTCAACTTTCAATTACAAATCACAAGAGAAATAAAAAATATATAATAGTAGTTATTTATATGCTCAAGACCAAATTACCAACAAAATATGGGCTCAAACTGCAAAAGTGCTTTGGGTTTCTGGGGCCCGTGCCATGCTGCCGATAGGGAATATGAACCAATCACAGCTCAACAACAAGATATCTGTCCTTGCAGCTAAGCATGTGTGTAATGGCTGGGCTTAGACGAGCCGAACTCACTTGAAAGTCTGTAAGCATGGGATGATCTGGTGGGCCAATCGTGCAAAAAAGGCCGTATCTTGGGCTCGAACATTCCATGCTTGACGTCAAATAAATACGAGTTACCTATCTTGGTGAGCGTTTGGTATCACTTGATCGATGCTAAATCAACAATCGGAATTCATATTAGTTGAGTATGCCCTAAAAGGGATCGTGACTCTGTTTATGCGGATGACGATGAACGCTTCGGAATTGCGATCGCAACACAGTGGCCCTCTCGCTTCCCTCTTCTCTTTTACGCTTCGATGCCCTTCGGGCGGCGTGTCCTTTGTTTTATTTTCGAAATCTCCACTTGTTTACACGAGTCCCACCCGAGCCGATTCAACACTCTCAATGAAACTGTCACTTAGAAATCATCAATATCAAATAGGATAGGCGCGGCATCCCTCCACCCGAAACATTTTGTGGTTGGACTAATCGATTGCTCGAAATGGACCCTACAGTCGATAGGTCGGACGATGCTGTGTGGCAACTTCTTGTTGATACAAAATATCTTATTCTAAATACCTCTCGAAATTAAGTATCAAGATATTATCCCTATCAACTTCGGTCTCCATCGTCACCATCACTTGGCTAGGGTTTCTCGTTAGAGACAATGGCAGACATTAACAATCAAGATTGGCATGGTCTGCTAGTTTTCATATTTTAATCTTTTTGCATGGAGACTAGTTTATGTAAGTCGGATGATATTGGAGATCACTTCGTTTTCACTCACCAATGTGAAGGGACGGCAGCAATAATCAATCTCCTATACATAGCATAGGCAGCATATGGTACATATCACGTTTATACATAGGCATATAATAGATGTCATTATCATTGGTTGTTCAAGAGAAGGCATTTTATAAAAGGGCATAGGGAACAGATGGATACGTGATTCAATCTCTTGCCGGCGGACACGAGCAACGAGATAATGAGCAGCAACTATGTTAAAAATCTCAGTTTGCAGAAGACCGCATAGACATTATTCTACCTAAATATAGAGATATTCCTAATCATATTATATGGTAGCCAACTCAATCGTAAAATTTTCACTTTGCCTAAGTAAATCATAGACATTTTGACAATTTGCATGTAGTCTTTCAATGGGAAAAGTGTCAGAAAAGTCCTAAGCCTATTGCAGTAAAGTTAATTTGATCATAAATCTTTTAATGGTGTCAATTTAGTCTTAAATATTTTGACTTAGAACTAATTTAGTACTATCGGCCAATTTTGACTGGATGTGGATGTTCGACGACCTATATGGCACGATCGACGCTAACATGGATATTTTTAATAATTTTTCATTAATTTTTATACTTTTCTTTTCTTTTCTTTTTTCTGTATTTTTGCCCTCTTTCCTTCGATGGCTGAGCAAGGCCACCCTAGCTTGGTGGGAGGGTCAGACACACAAGATCTGGCAAGGCCGTCCCTATCCGACCACCGAAGGAAAGAGGGAAAAAAATAAAGGAAAATAAACGAATAAAATTGAAAATTGCTAGAATCTTATTAAAAATATCCACGTCAATGTTAGCCAGCCATCAGCATCCACGTCAACAAAATCTGATCAAATTAGTAGGAAGTACTAAATTGACTCTAAGTCAAAAGGTTTAGGATTAATTGGCACCAATGTAATAAGTCTTGAAATTTTATGACAATTTTTTCTCCTTTCAGCCAATTTTGGCCTATAATCATTGAGGTAGTCATTCTACATGACACGATCAGTGTCGACATGAGTAATTTGAACAATTGTTTGGTAATTTTAAATTTTAGCAATTTTCAAATTATCTCTTAGTTTTCTATTTCTATATATTTTTTTACTTTCTTTTTATTTTCTTTTTTTCTTCCTTCTTTTCACTATTTCTTATGGTCACTTAGGCCTCGGATATGGCCAGCATAGGTCAGAGCCCATGCAATGGCCATGACGTCCTCGCGGGCCCTTGCCCAAATCTGATGAGAGTCGCACCCGCTCTCGCCGGCCACCGTTGAGGCCATGACGGCCAACAGAGGACAAAAAGGGGAAAGGGAAAAAAGGACAAGAAAAAAAAAATCATACAGATTTAAAATTTTGCAAAACTGGTCCACCGTCCTTGTTAGCTCTTTCCCGTTTGAAGGATTATATTGTCAAATTATCAAAATATTTAGTACTAAATTAGTCAAATTATAGTGATTAGGACCGAATTTGTCCTCGTGATTTAGGATTTTTTTGAGAAATTTTTCATGCTGGTCGGCTTGCCCAATTCGCGATATGTAATATTCCTTCTGTCAGAACAACATGTGCTTTTCAACTCTTTACTTTTGTTGGAACTATTGTAGTCCGGATGAGGTCATGTCTCCAATGAAAATGATAGCCAAAATGTCGTGCCTCCCATGATCTTACTTTAGGAAAAAAAAAAACATTTAAGATTTTCTTTAATGACATTTTGAAGTTTTTAGTGCGCAATCATTTATTTTAACTACGAATGGAGCTAAATATGATTTATATTTTCAAACAATTACACGGCTACCCTTTTTTTTTTTTTTAGTCAAAGGCGTTTTTTACATATAGCGGTTGGGAGGTAGTTGCAAGTTGCAACTAATCGAAAGCAGCAATGCGTCATCCACATTTAGCGATCGTAATCGAGAGCTAATTCGAGATAGAGTACACGTGTATATTGAGAGTTTAATATTTTAGTCTCTCTTTTTTCATGTGAACCGTAGTGAAAAATTATTTACCGTTTGAGAAGTGCTCTCCATGTATTGAAATTTGCTTTTTTGTCCTGTGGAAAATTTTACTAATCACGTGCGTCAATTGCAAGGTGCATGGAAATTTACTTCTTTCTCGTGTGCAGTGAAGACACTTACTATTACCTCGACATGGTTGCTTCCGCAGCACGAGGAGATTACTGACCACGGGCTGCTCCAACGTTTAGCCCGTTGAGATATGTTTACTTGAAAAACTTATCGCGAAAATACAATCGAGTCCTAAAACTTATCAAATTGATGAAATCGAGTACTTTCGTTAATTCCGTCCAATTTGACAAACGAAAAATTATCCGTGGTATGGAACCGATGACCGGACAAGTAGTCACGACCCCTAAATTTTCTAGGATCGGGGACCAGAGCGGTCCAGGATCGGCGGTCCGATCCAATCCTAGTCTGGTCTTAGTGGGATCGCTAACATTAGCTACTTACAAAAATCTAACCGCTGGATTTAAACTAACAACTTTCGATCTCCACAATCCAACCTAATACCCATACACATGACTATTGTACAACCATCACATGAGTACTTATAATTCTAAAATAATGATAGAAGACTAAATTAGGAGAAAAACACTTAAAACAATCGAAACATGATTATGCTTCTACGTCATTTTCCTCGAGTTGAAAAGAATCAAGTTCAAAATGGGATTACACTTGTACTTTGATGATTTCAAGTGCGAACAAAACAATATGTTTGCATAATAGAAAGGACAAAACACAAATTGAGTCAAGACAAAACACAATCAGAGACTGCATATCGACAAAGATGATTGGATGACGCGCTGTGAAGGCGAGATGTGAGCGTCGAGCGAGAGAAGATGAGTGAATGTCGAGTAAAAAATGAAAAAATTAAGTTAACTAGTTCTTCAAAAAAAAATATCTTTATATATATATATTGGGCAGTTTGGTTCGATTCCATCTATCATGAGACCGAACCAGATCGCTCGGTTATCGGTCCCATTTATTAGGATCAAAGACCGGATTGTCCGATCTTGGTCCCATTTATTGGAATTAAGGACCGGAAGACTCGTCTCAAGGATCGAACCAACCTAGCCGGTCCGGTCCTGACTGGTTCAGTTCAGTTTGCTCACCCATATGAAAAATACTTACTTGACTTTTTTTGATATTTTATCTCTCCTACGTGGTGATGGTGTAGCTAAAACAATGTCATTTTGATGTGAATTTGACTTTTGATATATTTTTTATTTAAATTAATTTTAAAAAATAAGCTAAAGCGCGCGCGCGCGCGCACACACACACACAAAACCAACAGCGAGGGAGCCCCTCACTATCGTCGGGAAGTGCCGACAATGGTGGGAAATGGTCGGCAGGAGCGCGAGCCCCTACCAGAGGTCGACAACCCTCACCCGATATGTGCGAGGTCCTCGCCACTGGTTTTTTTTTTAGCTTATTTTTAAATTAAGTTAGATGTAAATAATATTAAAAGTCACGTCGGAGAAAGAAAATATTTTTTAAAAAATCATATCAATGTTTTCGTTTGTCAAATAGGACGGAGTTAACAAAAGGACTCGATTACATCAATTTGATAAATTTTAGGACTCGATTGCACTTTTATGATAAATTTTACGACTTCTATTGAATGCACCCCAAAAAAATCATTGAAGTTTGATACATGTGGGTATTCATTATTGGACTATAGGAATGCACCCAAAATTCTTTTGGGGCGAAGGACCGGCATGAGCTCTATGTTTTGGATAAGGAAGTGCCGGCGGCAACGACTATGGTTCTGTCAAATTTATTGCGGTGACCACTACAATAATAGGAGGACGTGACTGAGTTTTAGTCCAAAGCACGCACGGCTTGAGACATAGTAATCAACGATCCTATATTATGTCACGTCGCCTTCACACACTCTGAACATGTTTATTTTTGGATTTTAGATGGTCTAGATGAATGGTTTGGCCTCGCTTGGAGATCTTATTCTAATTCGATTTTCCCCCTCTTGAATTCGATTCGAATGGCATTATCCAGGTCAATTCTCTTTTGCCCAAAGAAGAAAATCGGGGTTGATCTCAATGAGGCCATCGATCTTGTTAGAAAGTCGGGTTGGAAAGATTTAAGTTTAGAAAGAGCACGTGAACTGCATTATTAAGATTATGAAGAGATGTTGGATTTTTCAACGGCTCAATGCGGTACTTTTTAGTTTTCCCTAGAAGAGGGTGGGTGGCTCGCCGGTTCTTATTTTCGTCACGACCTATTAATATCTTAATAGGTGGATTTTCGGCTCTCTCGAGAACTTTTTCGACTCGTGTCATTATGCAAACTGCCTGAATAAGCGACCGATCGCGAGTTGAAAGGTTACCTTACTTTAGATAAAGCTGAATGTGCATGGTCCGGCTGCATAAAATTACACGCACATAAATATTTTTTTTTAAAAAGAGAGAGAGAGAGAGAGAGAGAGAGAGAGAGAGAGAGAGAGAGAGAAACCTGGTAGTGGGAGGTGTGCTCTACAGTCATTTTTTGAACACATAGCTTTGACTCTTCCGGCGGGGGCTTCGATTGGTCAATTATTGTATGACAAGGTCGGTCCACCACCTTCTCATCTTCCAATTCGATTTCATGGCGCCAAATGAATCACTTTGAAATCTTGAGCGGTCATGCCACTACCCATAATGAGGACAAACACATGACCACACTCAGTTCCCAACAAATGGTAATTCCACGTGGAAATCAATATATTATTTGCGCGCGATAACCTCTCAACTTTGTCAGCAAAGCCGAAAGAAAAGAATGTGTAAAATCAAAGAGAGATATGACACATGGAGCATCACTCCGGAAATTACCAAAAAAATCCTAAATATATTGTAATTATACCGATTCAATTCTAAACTTTTTTTTATTGATTTAGTCTTAAACCTTTTACAATTATTTCATTTCACTATATCCGGCAAATTTTGGCCGATCGGCACTAACATGGACGCCAATCGACTGGAGATCAAATATTTTATTATTTTTTGAATTTTTTAAATAAATTTTATAATTTTTCATTTTTTTCTTTTTTTTTTATCCTTCCCCCTTCCCTCCCCTCACCAGAACACCTCTGGCCAGTCGCCACAATCCGGCAACCGACCAGAGTGGCCCCGCCCGGCCATGGCGGGGACGGACCTCACCGTTGTCGAGTGAGGCTCCACCTCACCGACCCAGATCTAAGTAGCCTCTCTCTTCCTTATCCACATGCACAAGCGGAGCAAATTGACAAAAATGGAGACTCTTACGCAGGGGATCCTCCTCTAGTCCATGAACGGTCGACCCTTCTCCAGGTCATCGGCATCATCCCCGCCCTTTCCACCCCCGACGACCTCTGGCCCAATTACGTATTCTTCCTCTACCTCTCCGACTCCCTCAACTACACCTACATCTCCCTCTCGGACTGCAACACAGACCTCATCCTCTCCAACCCCTCCAGCTCGACCACTTCATATACGTCGACCACCTCCTCCTCACCTCCCCCGTCCCCCATGCCTTCGACCTCTCCCCGGCCACCACCCCTTCCTTGATTCTCCTAAGCCCATCGTCGCACGCACCTCCCCCTCTCGCCAGGACTTTGTCATCAACCTGCATCCGATTCTGACCTGTCCTCTAACTTGATTACTACATACTTGTCCCGCGAACAGTCAGATGATAGGGTGAGGACGGAGATCAACAAAGAGGAAACAAAGACTAAGAAGCCTAAATCGAGGCAGGCCCTTGCTCCAGGAGACAATTTGCCTTGCCCGGCAACGGCGAGGTCGACTCTCACCATGGCCAGGCGAGGTCAAGTCTTGCTATGGCGAGGCGAAGCTCGACCTCGCCGGGCGAGGCAGAGACGACGAGGTTGGCCCCCGCAACGGTCGAGGCAAGGCCTCTCCTGCCGCTCGTCTAGCCAGTCGCCAAACTGTGGTGATCGGCTAAAGGTGTTCTGGTGAGGAGAGGGGAGGGGGAGGGGCAGAAAAAAAGGCAAAGAAAAAAATATTTAAAAAATTTAAAAGATAATAATATATTCGATCGCCGACCGATCAACATCCACATGGGCGCCAGCAGGCTAAAATTCACCAAATAGACTGAATCAACGCAATTATAATAGATTTAATAATTTTTTTGGTAATTTTCCCTAACTTCACCCACTCTTAAGCCTCGAGTCTAAGTTGACACCTCCACCACCAACCCTCATCCCATAGTTCAAATCAACTCGAACCTATCAAAAGTCAAAAGGCACGGACAGAGGCTCAATCTAGGCACTAGACCGGGTCACGCGACGCGACGATGTTTACATGAATTTCCCCAAAATCAAAACATCCAATAAAGTAGTCCGGGGGCCGGTGCACGACACACCACGCCAAGTCCAACATCATCCGTTCCGACACATCAAAAGACAGCACGAATTCATGTCATCCATGCTTTCGAACTGCCCTCTCCTCTCCTCCCCTCCCCTGCCCTGCACCCACCAGAAATCAAAAAAAGGTTTTGAACCGTTTCAAATTATCCCAATCCAAACCCAAATCCAAACGTCTGATGAACAAAGAATGCGACAAGGGGAACGAATTCTTAGCAGAAAATCTAATGTCTGAAATATTGAAAATTGGAGCTATAAGGAAAAAAAAAGAGTACATCGAGAATCCTGTGACTTCCCTAAAAACCATCCCCTAAGCATATCTGCCCTCTACCACTACCTCCCGAACCGGGCTGGGTATCCCGGTTCGGTTCGACCCTAATTCCTAGTTCCAAGAAACCCCAAGCTGTCAAAAGCTGGGCACGGCCCGACCGGCCTCGGGCTGACCTGGCGTCGGCTCCTTCTTGCGCCTCATCTCCAGCACCTTGCGGTGGTGGTTCGAGTGCAACTCGCTGCAAAACGTGGGGCTACACGCGGGCCGGTACTCTGGGTACAGCCGGCCCGACTTGAACCGGACTCCGCACGCGTTGCAGAGCGTCTTCGCCCCGTTGGGCCCGGCCCTCCACTGTGGGGTCTTCTGCACGCCGCAGTGGCTGCACCGTCTCGCCGGTCCGGCCGTCTCCGAGGCAGCAGGCTTCTTCTGCTTCTTCATCGGCGGCTTGGCGTCCCACGGCTCCGGTTCGACCGTCTCGAGGCTCCGGCTCCGGTTCCGGTGCGCAAGCCGGGGGCTCGAGAGCAAGGGCGACGACGCCGTGGTCGAGGACGAGGAGCTGGAGGATGGCTCGGGGAGAGAGGGAACACCCAGGGACCATACCCGGCCGCCGGTCCTGGACCGCTTGCTCCGGGCTTTTGAGGGGAGCGGAGTTGTGAATCCAGGTCTGGACGAGCCAGAAGATTCCGATTCCGGTTCGGACCGGTCCTCGCGTTTTATGGGGTTCTGGAGCAGGACGCCGGGCGGAAGCGGTTCGGAGAAGTGGGAGAACGAGTCGTCCACGAAATGCGACAACCACTCGAGGTCCGCTAAATCCTCCGCCTGTAAAAATCGTAGCTTCCGGTCAGAGACGACGCCGTAAGGACCGTAAAGAACAGATTTTTCGTCAATGGGGGAGAACTCGATACAGTACCGGAAGGTGTGGGGCGAGCCCCAAGTCGTCCTGTTGTCCCGCCGAGACTGAAGCGACGTTCTCGCCGCTACCGTCGTGGGGGGGTTCCCGCTTCTGTTTCTGCTTCTGGGGCAGCTGCTCGTGGCCCGCCTCTTCTTTCCTCGCTTCCTCCTCCTGCTCGGCGAAGGCGTCGTCGTTGGAGAAGTCGAAGAAGTCGTCGACGAAGTCGTCGCCGTCGCAGCAGCCGTCGTTGGGGGCGCCGCCGTGGGAATTGAACGACAGGAGGTCGTCGGAGAAGGGGCGGGGCCTCATAAGCTTCACGAGCATCGCGTCCCTGCCAAGACCGGCCTTCAAAGCGGCTTCGACGCACTCCATATTTTCCGTAGGTCCCCCTACCTCCGCAGCCCCGCTAGATTCGACGACCCCGAAACCCTTCGCCAAAGGGAAAAGGGCGAAACTTCCCTTCAAGGAAGAGAAAGAAAGAGAGAGAGAGAGAGAAAGTGGTTACAGATAGATAGAGAGAGAAAAGGAAAGGGGCAAAAATGGGTGCACGAGTTTGGTAAAGCATTCAATGAAGGGGGGAAGGTGGGGGGTGATGTATTTAAGACGGCCCGTTTCTCTTTCTCTCTCTCTCTCTCTCTCTCTCTAAAATTTGAGATTCATTCTCGCCATTTTCGTCCCGCTTTGCAAATCTTGCGCTGTCTGCATTTACTGACCAAAAATAAATTTCTTCGTTCCGTTACGGAGACAGCAATGAAAGAGCAAGTCTTTTTGAGGCAAGAAAAGCAACGTTCGGTTTTCGACAAGATATATGATCCTCCTCCGTCGTTTTTCCGCAATGAATGAGGTTTTGAATTCCCTTTCTTTTTTTTTTGTAAAAAATAAAAAATAAAAATCCCCTCCCTGTGTTTTCCGACGTTGGCGGGGGAGAAAACGAGAGAAGGGCAAAAATGGGCATCGCTGCCGGATATCTGAGTAGAGTAGAGCACAGTAGACTAATCATGCGGGGCAGTCCGGTCCGGCCAACCAACATAAAAGTTCAGGAAAAAAAAAAAGTTAAAAAATAATAATAATAATAATAAAGGGCGTGAGTGACTTCGTCGTGAATATCTAAGAAAAGGCGACAGCGGCCCCCTTTTTATCCTCTCTTTTATTTTTTTCCCCTTTTTTGTTTTTGTGGGTTGCTGTGTCGGGGGGAAAAAAAAAATCAAAGCTTTTGACTAAAATTTCAAAGGATGGAGGAGCCCGCTCGCTTTGGACGTGTCTCCGTTTTCCCGCTCTGCTCTCTCCTTAGTCTCGTTCATGTCCTCCCACCCCCCCTCTTCTCAATTCAAACTGAAGATCCGGAAACCAGAAAACTCGGGTACGGTTTTCCATCTCCTCTCTCTCCTTTTTCTTTTCTTTTTCTTTTTTTTTTATTTTCCTCTCGATCTCGCGTCACTTCGTCTTGCCCCGAATTCGGTACATTCCAAACAGCCCCTCGGGTTGTAATCTTTGTGCGAATTGCGCCATGTCTCGGTTCCAAACAATTTATACGCCCGCCATTGCTTTTATATACTAGATTCGTGGATTCAAATGTAATGGCTAAAGCTCTATTACATGTTATCCGATTTTGCAAATTATAGTTGGTGTTGACATAACTCAATATTCATCGAGAAAATGCGCGACATTGTTTTTTTTTTTTTTTTTTTGTGGGGGGAGGGGGGGTCAACAGAGCGACATTGGTTTAAACCTTTAAAAGAAAAATCAGGGCAATGGCCAAAATTGGTTTAAACCAATGTTTAGGCTTTTGAAGGCGCCACATTGGTTTAAATCACATAGAGAAATAGGGCACGAGCCGGGCCGGGGGATACCCACTAGGAACATTGTTCCCATAATTTATTGGCATTTAATTGACATTGTTGACACGCTAGTAAACTGTCTAATCACAATTTCCCTTCTGAGTGGTGAGTGGTCACAAAATTTTAATTCGATGCCGCCTCCAGCGTTTCAAAAATTTGAAAAATGCTAGGTGCAAATGGACGAACACTTTTTATGTGCATCTGATCACCCACAAAGTCAATCCCAAAGGTGGGACTCATCTACTTTCAAACATAATATATGCAAAAAAAATAAAAAAAGGAAAGAAGAATCAAACTTCTTAGGGGTTTCTAGGAGTGGGCAAACTGGATAGGAATAGACCGGCCAAATTGGTCCAGCCCTTGAGGGGAGCGGTCTTGTACTTAATTTCATGATGGATAGGACTGGACTGAATTGACCAGAATATATATAATTTTATACATATATACACATTAGAAGAAAAAATTAATTTTTTTAAAAACTAGTTAATCTCATTTTTCCATTTTCTGCTTGACACTTACTCCTTCTCTCTCACTCGATGTTCGCATCTCGCCTTCGCAACATAGCTCTGCTCAGTGTTTGCTAAAACTTTTGACTTTTTAATGCTTTGGTAGTTAAGAGGGCTTTTGTTAATATGAAGTCTTCCATCGTGTTTTTTCTTGACTATAATATGCAAATTCATTGTTTTGTTCCCACTTTGAGCTTGATTTTTTCCAACTCGAGAAGAATGATGTGTGAACATAACATTGTTTCAGTTGTTTTAAGTATTTTTCTTCTTTTATCATTATTTTAGGACTAGGATTAATACCATTAAAAATTATAACTAGTACATCTGTGATAATTTTATCTCAAATTATTTTTTTGACCGTGAAAAATCTCAAATTTGTACATTTGCGACAAATTTACTCCAAACTGGTACAACCGTAATAAATTGATCCTCCGTTATTTTTGTTAGATTTTATTGTCAAATTGTTAAGTTGGATGACACATAGATATTGTCGAGTGTACATGTTACCCTATATTTGCTATAAGTGTATTAATTTAAAATTTTTCGTGTATTAACTCAATTAGGCGAAAATTAACGAAGGGTAAATTCGTCACATATGTACCAGTTTGAAAATTTTATGGTAAAAAAAATAATTTGAGGTAAATTTATCACAATTATAACAGTTTAGGGCTTTTGATGGTTAAAAAAATAGTTTGGAATAAATTTGTTACTAGTGTACCAGTTTGGGGTTTTGATAGTCAAAAAAATAGGTTGAGGTACATTTGTCACATGTGTACCAGTTTGAGGTTTTTCGCGGTATTGACCCTTAGGACTATAAGTACTCACGTGATGGTTATGCGATTGTCATGTGTATGTTATATTATATTGGATTGTTGAGATTGAAAATTGTTAGTTTAGATCAAAGGGTTAAATTTCTATAAACAACATATGTTAGCAACCCCACTGGAACTGGACTGAGATTGTGGGTCGATCCTCGATCTTGAAAATTTAGGAACCGAGACTATTAGTCTGGTTCTCGTTTTCATATTGGGATCGGACCAACCTGAACCATGCATACCCTTAGTGGTTTCCATAGGTGTATGACAACACTTCTATTTTCCAGTTTTTCTATTTTTTGTTCTGGGGAACAGGTTCGGAACAAAAACATGTTTGGTAACACAATTTCATTTTTCTATTTTCAAAACAAAATTTTGGCCAAGAAATAGACTTGGAATATAAATTTTCTAATTTTCTATTTCTAGACAGAAACAAAAATAAGAATTATTCTTATTGCTTACACGCACACTTTCTCTCTCACGTACGGTTTCTTTCTCATCCCTGCTATCGATTGCCTACTGCTGATCTCTAGTCCCAGGCAGTTATTTGCCGTTCGATGGTTGTTAGTGGTCTGCCTTAACAACCAATTAAGATTGATACTCTAGCATTAGTTGTGGATTAGGCTGTGTTGGAAAATCGACATTCACTACATTTACGTAGTCATAATGTCTTGCTAGAGACCGCTAATGACTTGTGGGCCAAAAGAGTTTTGGACACACTGCTAATGTGTAGTAAACCTACAGGTTTGCACACAATATCGAATTGATTTCTTATTTTTTCTGCCCCTTGATCTACTTAAGAAATAGAACTTTATTTATTATACTATTACGAATATTTACGTAATTGTGCGCGTTATAAGATAACGATTAAACGCACGATTAAGTGAACAGTTTAGAGTACGTCGTGCGCCCAGGCCGTTATGCCTTGGGGCCCAAACCGTAAAGTGTATGGTTACGAGTAATAACCTTATATACGTCTCAAATCTGTGGTCATTATTATTTTTTTAACAAGAAGTAGAAAAACATAGAACAGTTCTTTGTTCAAGGCGACCGCGAGAGACACTCCAATATCTCAAAGCTAGCACTAGGATTGTTGGAGAACTCAATCCGTGTGTGTGGATACTGGTAGAGGCGCAACACTTGGGGCGCTAATCCAGACATAACCGGCCATTAATTTATCATCGACCGCAAAAGGTACGTCTCGAACCTATTTTTGATTTTGATATGCATATGGATTCCGTTTAATGTTTCGTTCCGCTGCGTTTTGTGAATCCAGGAAACCCTTCAATGGTCACTAGCTGTTGTCTCCCGACGCCATTCATTGGTTCCCGGTTGCCGTCCACCTCCAGTCGCCTTCTGTCTTTCGGCTGTCGCCAACTGTCGATCTCTAGTTCCCCGCTCCCTTTCACTCTTTGCAAGTCACCATCTGCCGGTTGAACCCCTGAGGTCAACAACCGTAGAAATTTCATGCGGTTATCAAATAAATTACTGTTCCGGGAACATTAATATTATATTGTTTATCAAACACGTGTCTCTAAACTTGTTCACGGAATAGAAATAGGAAAAACTTGTTTATTGCTATAAATAGAGCCCATAAAGACAATGATTGTCATTCGCGCCTCTTGGTGTAGAAATTATTGGTGGATCTTGTAAAATGTTCATAGTTTAGTCAAGCTCGGTCAAGCGTTCGATTTTGGGACAAAATACTTACGACTATAGCACGATACCAAAAATGTGAAACCAGTATACCTGTGATAATTTTATTCTAAATTATTTTTTTACCATGAAAAATCACAAACTGGTATACTTGTGACAAATTTACTCAAATTGGTACAGTTGTGACAAATTTACCATTCGAATTGCTGAATTGGATGACACGTGACAATTGTCGGGTGTACACGTTACTCTATATTTTCTACTGATGCGTCAATTTAAATTTTTTTGTAATATTAAATCAATTTAACACATACGATAAATTTATCGTATGTGTACTAGTTTGAGATTTTTTATGGTAAAAAAAATTAGTTTGGAGTAAATTTGTCACAAGCGTATCGGTTTGAGGTTTTTGGCGGTCAAAAAAATAATTTGGGGTAAATTTGTCACAGGTGTATCAATTTGGAGTTTTTGACGGTATTAACCCGAAAAGGAAATATGAATTTGCAATAATCCGTTGCTGCCCTATTCAAATCACGTTGGCAATGTACATCACAATGAAAGAACATATACCCCATCCAAATGTATAAATTTTCGTTCCACCTGCAATTCAAAATCAAAATCATTAGTCTTTGCCGCTCTAAAACGATTAGATTATCGAAGGAGTCATAAGCTAGTCGACCAAAAAAAGATCAGGAGACAAAGACAACTCTTGGAAGCAAAGAGAGTGAAAAGTCAGGAGACCAAATGAAATTCGTCCAGCTTTTTGTCCCCCAAAAATGAAAATGACGACTAGACATCGCTTGAAGAAAGTGCATCGCGGTCCCGGAGGACATCGAGAACTCGAACGTCCAATCCAAAAGCTCAAGTTATCGACTAAAGGAAAAATTATATAAACGGAAACTAGGTTACTTAACAACGTGCGTAGTTATTCTCAAATTGATTGTTCACTGTTATCGTGCTAATAACCTGCTGTGCGTGCTCCGATAATGTCTGTGCATGACCACGCCGATGCATTAAGAAATAACTAGACGCCTGGAACTTAAATTTGAGACGACTAACGGCCCGGTTTGTCTCGGCTTGTTTTGGACAAAGAGCTGCTTCTCGACTTCCTCGTGCATTCGGAAATGCTTCAGATGCTATGCACGAAGAAGAGGGAAGGAGGAAAATAAATCGCGAGAGCTGATAGTTTCGGCAATCAAATTCGAAAGTTAAGATTCGTCTGGCAAGAGTAATTGTAAGCAGTCGATAGGTGCAGAAACCGGCTCGGTACACCCCCCCTACAACACTAAAACGCGAAAGATTCCTCGATGGAGCTCCTGGTTTGCGGTTCGACTCTGCATTTTCGCCCGACCCCCCATGATAAGGCACGGGTGCAAGTTAACAAGGGCTCAATGCCGAGTTCCGCAAAGGGCGTTGAGATCTAATAGATCCCTCAAGACAAAATGGCGAATGAAGAGGTGTTATAGATGCAACCGGTTCTCTGCATTTCGATTTGCTTCTGATGGGGGTGCTCAGTGATGTATTTATTATTATATATCTATTTCTGGGGGAAACGCATAGCAGAGGGTGTTTGGTCTAGTGGTATGATTCTCGCTTCGGGTGCGAGAGGTCGCGAGTTCGATTCTCGCAACACCCCCTTTTCCTTTTCTTGTCTTTTTCACTTCCAACTTTCCTTTTCCCTCATCATTTTTTTTTTTGTTGCTTTTCTTCTTTCTGTTCTCTCTTTCGAGCACGGTGACCTACTTGTTCTTGATGTGAAAAATGTGTGGGACTGAGTAGTAATAAAACATGGGAGAAAAAGAAGACAGGAAGATTGCACCAGCCGGGAATTGAACCCGGGTCTCTGCCGTGGCAGAGTACTATTCGACCACTAGACCACTGGTGCAACATGAACGTTATGGCGGATTAGCTTGCTCCACACATGACGAGAAAAGATCGTGACGTAACACGCACGTCCTTTGTCGTCGGTCCTAGGAAATGTATCAACCACTTATAATCCAACATGCTCGATCCATCGTCCGAGTGCGAAAATATTGCCTACTGGGAAATAGAGAAGAGATACGATACAAATCCACCGCATCTGCAGCTGCTCCACACCGCAGGCACAGAGCGAGAACAATGGCATTCTTTAGATTCAACTTTTACAGCCGACGTTTTGCTTTAACTCAGAATCTCGCGACGAGCACTTTTGACTTTTCTTAACTCGACAACATAGAAAAGTCCGCACGTCACTCGAGCATATGTGGGTGTATATATATTTGTGTGCGTGTGTTCTTTTGGAATCCTGAATAATATCTGAATTTTGAAGGTAAAACAGAGCACGGCTTTCTGCTTATTACTCGATGAAACGAACATGCTCTAAATTGTCTATATTGTGATGTCGTCATAGAATCCAAATAAGTCGGACAGGCTTTGTATTCTCAACATTTATTTGCTCTGAGTTGCCCAGGTGAGTTCGACGGCACCTTCGGTTCTCTACCGCAACTTTGCCAGGTACTGACCGATGGATTCAGGGTTCATTTCGAATAAAAAGCTTATCCCTTTGACCTGCGAATTTGCGACATTTTCCATCATATGTGACCAGGACCAAAGCTTACATGTAACATCCAAAGGGACTGATAGGAACCAGAAAAGCGCACACAATATGCAACGGTGACAGACTGAGCTAAAGCATAAAACTTCGTACCTCGATCAAACAGCCCGAGCTAAGATCCAGTCGCTGCCCGCTAGCGATTTCTTTCCCGTTCAAGAACATGGAGCACCTCCCTAGATTCTTCAAAGAAAAAGAACCGTCCTTTTCCAACTTGATCAACGCCTGTCAACATCATGTCATATCGGTCATCCTCGCACAGAAACGACAACATTAAGAACTTCCTGCCATTAATTGCCCACCCAAGGAACATGATGCACGAAAACCATATTAGCCAAACCTGTCGTCGGGATATTTTGTTTGTCCCTCCTCCTCTTCCTAGATCAATGTCAACATCAAAGTCGCAAGTTGATCTGCCGAGTATCACCTGAAAAGCAGAAAGATCTTTGCAGTAAAAAGAGAGACCAAACATCATCAAGACCGGTGACACTAAAATAGAAATATAAGATGTGCTTCAAACAAGTTAGATCTTTAAATGTACACAGCTATCACCAGACCTTATCCTCACCAACTTTGCAGCTTCAACCATGAAGAGGATTATAGGCCCATAATTAATAGATTTACCAGTTCAAAGTCAATAATGAATCAATGCTTGTTTACAAACATGCACGAGATTAACAGAAAACAAGGCTGAAATCTTCCACTGTTCCCCCAACTGGTAGAAAGGGGATAGAATCCAAAAATAATCTGGTCGTTGGCATTTGACATGAAACGGCAAGGGTAATCATTTCCGCAAATCAAAGCAACGTGCAGAGCTATCCTTACAAAGGGCTATCCACATCTCAGCAAACCAACACAAGTACCAAATCTAATTTTTCATAGGCCAGCAAAGACATATAATATCAGCAGTAGGTCACATGTATGGGTACGAAACTAACGTACTGCCTCTTCATAAAACGCGTTTGGCTCTGTAATATCATAAGATCAGGCTTACATATAAAATGAAGCAGCTAAAACAGGATAATTTACACATGACATAGGAAGCAAACCTACAACATTTTGGCATCAACTTCTTCTGTTCTCTGAGGATCATTGACTTCTCAAATTTTCAATGCAAATAAATGACAGGAACATCATTACTGGAGGTGATCAGCATTCCACGTGTTTTTTTTTTTGGGGTAAGGAGCAGCATTCCATGGGTTGTCGATGCAAGAACTCAGGAACAATGAATATCACGTACCCAATGAGAAAATCAAAGCCCGGACGAATTGCAGGTTATCTAACGCAAGCACAGTGCGCAACAAAACCAAAATCAATCTATTTTAGCATGTACACCCATCAAAGCAGCAATCCAATGATATTTCCAGTACAGAAAGAAGTCGGCGAGCAACAAAACAAAATCAATCTATTTTAGCATACACTAGTACCAAAGTAGTAATTCAAGATATTTCCTGAGCAAAAAACTAGCTTATTTTCAAACAAATCTCACTGCAAGTGAATTTATTGAGAATATGAGACTGGCATCTACAATTGGCCAAAAGAAATACATGCATTGATGAGATTTATTACTCGACTCTTCAAAGTAAGCAATTAAATTAAGCACTGGCATATAATAGACAAAGAAACTTGACATTTACTAATTGATTCAGAAATATGTACCTCAGGTTTTCTAATGTAATGCTTCAAGTGGCGCCCACATAATACTGCAAGGCTACCTCGAGAAGCGATGGCTCTCCGTATAGAAGATTGAACACATTGCTCCAATCTAACAATAGCCCTCTTAGCGTCCTCATGTGAGTACCTAGATACTAGAGAGAAAAGAAAATTAATTTACATCCCATACAAATCATCATCATTACCGTCCTTATTAGACCTTTCCCCATATATATATTTATCTTTGTTTGTTTATTTTTACATATTTATCTTTTTCCCCTCTATTGGTCTTGCTTTTATTTTATGAATCTTCGGGGTTCATCGACCACCGACCCCAACTAATTTGGACAAAGGTGTTGTTGATGTTGACAAATCATCATCATTGTACTGGATATTTGGTCCTCTGCCTTACCACTGTCAACTCCAATGGCAACAGTCGAATGCCGTCACTTTGGAAAATTGAAGGAATTATTGTAATTGCTAATTCTAGGTTCATTAGTGAATATGGAACAGGTCATCAAATGAAGAGCAATTTGAACAGCGGGCAGTAAATACTGATGAATAAGTACCTTGTCTGTCGATGTAGGTATCCCAGTCGTCGGGACATAAATCCATGTCAAGTATCTGGAAGAATCAGGGTAAGTTCAGAAGAGATACAAGCTAGTACTACTGAAGTTTCTTCGTTTTTCCCAAGAGAAAACAAAAAAATCATAGAACTGTACCATGGCTTCAATATCAGAAAAACAAGGAACATCATCTCCGCTTTCAGGCTCTTCTGGGTCCACGACAGAGGGACTTCCTTGTGGTTCCCGAAAATCATCTCTTGTAGGTCCTGCTTCAGCATCTAAAGTAAAAGTCATAGCGTTCATAGCATTGCATATATCAGAGGACTCTAGCTTGGTCAATGCTTCTCCATTTATGTGTAAGGGTCCAGATGCTGTTATGCATGGACTCTGGTCTAAATTAGCATTGAGGGCCGGCCTGGAGACAGAATTAAGATAGTTACAGCTGGCAAATTCACATTTTACCCCAGAACTAGCAAGAGGATATTTTGGACCAAAATTTGACGATGCCTGAAGCCCCATTATCTGACAGGGCTCGGAAGATTGTGCGTGGTTCTTGTCTTTCTTTAAGAAACTTCGTCCTTGTTCTCTGTTTCCTCGGTTAGCAGATGATAAAGAGAGGCTGCTGCGTGCCTTATGACTATGGTACGATGTAGACGGGATAAAATCATTGTTGCATGGAATCTCTGGGTCTTCACTATTCAACGTGCATACCATAAGTTCCTCACTGACGTCTCTGGGAAGATGAGGACCTGGTGCCGCTGTTGATGACAGCTTATCAATGTCCGCACTACCATGCTGGTACCCATGATCAATGTCCAACTTATGAACTCGGAAATCCAACGTTGGTGGAAAATTTGCATCTTGACAACTGGCCAGGTTTGAATTCAGTGTTTGAGTTGGACAAGGAACAGATGCATCATCCTTAACACTGCTGTTTGCATAATCCAACACTTTAAAATTAGCGCTCTCATTACAAACCTTATCTGTTGTACCTTTCTCATCAACGTCCATTAATAGATCATCCTCATAGTTCCATAAAACTTCAGGAAATACAAAGTCATTATCAGAGAGAGCAGTAGAACTCCCAATTTGCTTGAGAGCATTTCCATCCGACAAAATTTTCTCAGAGCTGTTGTTGTGATCTGGCAAACACATATGCTCCCCATCGAGATCATCGCAGAGTTCCATTACCTCTTCTATAGAATTATCATTCATTAGGATTGCAGGTGCTGCCACAGCATTGATCGTCTTCCATATAGGTAACCTAGAATGATGAGATGGCAGTTCTATCAAGTCGTTGGACACACAAGCATCTGGAAGCGAATGACCTGGCTCCACGTCCTCAAGAACAGCACAATCCTTCGGATGACTCCTATCCACATGCGTACTTAGGGTATCTTCATGAAGACCATCAGAACTTTCAGTGTCCTTTCTCACTAGTTGCTTGACTGGGAATTCTGGGACCTTTTCGTCGAACTTGTCACAGTAATCATCTCTCAAGTACCCTCCTTTTTCACTAGTTTCTTTAGCTGCAACGGGATCCATGACCAATCCAGGATTCAAAAAATTTGCAGTAGGATCCTGGCCACCAAAGTGGCCTTGAATATGATTTTCATGCACAAAACTTTCATTACATATGAAAGCATTCACATCAGCTTCGTCAGAGAACATAAAATTTGCAGACTGGCTGCAAATCCGCTTCCGCATAGCATAATATATTTTCCGAATGCTCTCGGCTTTTCGTTTACCTGAAGTTTCTGGATTTTCTTTACAACTCCCAGATTTTTTAGCTGAAGTTTCGCACTCAATCATACGAACAGAAGCTTCTGCAGAAATGAAAGGATCATAAAGAAGCGAATGCCACCGCTCTCTTATTTCTCCGACAGTAAACTTTCGGGAAAACCGTACAGCTCCTTTAGCTAGTGCTTCCAGAGAAGCACCCAACTGCACGTAAATGGAAACGGATAAAAGGCAGAGGCATAAGCATATTCTTTTTTAAAGAAAGCAAGCGTGAACTCATATGCTCGATGAATTAAAGCGCTATTATAGCTACCGAACCGGATACCATCCAAATAAAATTTTCGCACAAAGCAACAACTAAAGCAAATACAATCTGAACAGCTCCATTCTTCATAATCCTCGGCACACAACATTTTACAGAAAAAGATAATACTAATAGCAAACTCCGATGCAGTCTCTAAGCCTCGCTATCCCCCAAAACTTATGACTAGCTCGTTTGAATTGCAAAAAAGCACGACCTGACACTTGCACATGCTGTCTTAACTGATGAAACAATCAAACCTCCGTTCCTAAAATAGAGACACCGTTTGTTATCGCATGTGAAGACCCAAAAAAGAAGAAAAAGATGACCCATTGAGAGGAGCCCGCGACAATTTACCTCAACTGCGTTCTTCAACAACAAATCGTCCTCAGGTATCCAACTGGGGGCTGAAGCAACCGCCGCCATCGCGCTCGAGGTTCGAACCCCAAGCGAAATTGAACCCATATCTAACACACTGCCTTGGGTTCGAGGGCGAATAGGCGAGCTAGGCGCGGCGGCGGCGGCGAAGGCTGGCGGCGGCTCAGAGTCGGCGAGATGGGGTTGCTGCTCAGAGCTGCCCGGTCGCAGGCCGGAAGTCAAGAGACCGAGAGAGGTCCGACGATGGCGGCGAGGGTTGCTCCGGCTCGAGAGTCCGACTGTGCTGTGCTAGCGACGGGCGGAGGCCGGGGCGGAGGCCGAGGCTTGAGGTTAGAAGAGATCGGTTTCGGTTTCGCCCTTTTTGATTTTGGATTTTTGGTCTCTAATTCTATTTCGTCATGTGTAGTCTATATTTTCGTGATACTCTCTTCTATTTGACGTGTTTGCATAAGACTTTTTTTTTTTAAGCACATTATTATCACAACTCCCAAAAAAAAAATTGCATATCAACCTACACGTCGATACTTTTAGATAAAGCAAAAAAGTGAAAAATAAAATTCCTTCCAAACACGATTGACGAATACTTTTGTTTATATTTTCTATTTTTGAAAAATAATATGTATGCCAATCTAAATATCAAAATACTTTTGTTTTTTTATTTGTAAGGTCAAAATACTTGCGTTTATATTTTCGCTTTTTTAAAAAAGCCGAAAAAAGATGCGACATGGCTGCCTACGAGCCTGCTTAACCCCAACCCAAGCCACACGAGTCGAATGACTTTTTGTGCGGGCTTGGTCGTGGGTCGAGTAAGGGTCCAATTTGGCCCGGAGATTTTACATAAAATGATTTGGGAAAAACTATAACTCAATATGCAATGTGGCCTATGAACTTTTAATTTCACTAATATAGTCCTTACAATTCAGTCCAATATGCATTATGATCCATGACCTTTCAATTTATTCGATGTGGTTCTCGAACTATCAGAACATATTCAACTTAATTTCTGAACTATAGGATGATATCCAATGTCGTTCTTGAAACTCGAATTAAGGACTACACTGAACATATTCATATAGTTCAAAGACAAAGTTGGATAATTTGAAAAATTCATGACTTTATTGGTCAAATTAAAAACTTAGGGATCGCTTTGCATATTGAATTAAATTTCAAGGATTTTTTTTGATCAAATTAAAAGTTCAGAGATCACGATTCACATTTAATTAAAATTCAGATGTCATTTATGTCATTATCCATAAAAGAATTTTGTGGTGAGTGAGTTAGAGCGAATATTTAGGCTGAACCTTAAGGTTCACCCAATGGTTACCTTTATGCGCCTCCTTGATTAGAAGAAAGTACCAAACAAAAAAAAGACATGAAATTTACTTTAAAAAAGCATGGATCTGTTAATTAGTTTATGATCCAAATAATGCTACAGATGCTAATGGATTTAGTAAATGATCTGGTCGATTTCTGTTCGTTGATTTGCTAGACCTATTAATTAAAATAACGGTCTAATGTTTAGTCACGTCTTTAGTAAACTCATTTAACTATATGATCATTAGTATCTCTAGCATTACTTAGAAACAGATTTTACGTTCTCTCTTTTTATCTAGTACACTAGCAAATGTGCATTGACCGGACCGGGTTTTTTCTCTTTGACTCAATTATGAATTATCTACTAGACTAGTAGTCGAATCGATTAATAGCCCAAGAACCGGACGGTAAGCCGGTTCACTGACCGGTCCAGGTTAAAAATTACTGATATTTTCTTTTCTCCCCCATCCTCCACATGTCCACCCAATAGGATCGTTCCACGTGTCTCAGTCGTTCATCACTTTTGTCGCGGAATATAAGAGAGAGAGAGAGAGAGAGAGAGAGAGAGAGAGAGAGAGAGAGAGAAGAAACCTTCCAATCACCGCGGAGCCGTCGTTTGGATGGAAACATCTCTTCGGTTCCCCCACGAACATTGCCCTCCGACCCGAACAATCCACGCGCCGCCGCGATCGACCAACCGCCGACCACTACCCCACGGACCTGGTGATCGCACCATGGTGAGAGCCGATCTGAACATGAGACGAGCATGCGCTCAGCTGCGCTTCGCCATCTGCAACCGCAGGTGCCGAGATGGAAGGTCGATTCTCGCCCGCCACACGCCGAACAATCCGATAGCGACCAGCAGCGATCGGTCGATACGTTTCACGACGGAAGCGACCGCGAATAAAGGAGTACAGAGGGAGGAGGTGGAGGATGAGAAGAGGTCGGCTCCTGCGCCGGCGCCGCCGCCGCCGCCGCCGGAGATGCCCTCGCCGGGAGATTGTTGCGGCAGCGGGTGCGTGAGGTGCGTGTGGGACGTGTATTACGAGGAGCTCGAGGCTTATAACGATAGCCTGCGCAAAGATGAAGGATCTGGTTCCAATTCCGACCCGTCCTGACATTTGATTTGGGGGGTTCGTCTCAATTGGATTCATGGATTGACTCATTGATTGTGGCTTTTCCTGCGATTCTTTGTTGCATATTAGCCCTATTTATTTAGCGACAAATAATTAAATTGTAAAACGTTTTTTTTTTTAAATATCTAGTCAACGAAAATTATTCTCATTAGCAGGAGCAAATCCCGATCATCTCCCATACGAAATAGAACTAGTAAGAAAGAGTTTGCTGAAAACGATGCACAACAAATACAAAAGACCATAACTATTTGATTGTGGTAAAAAGTAGTTAATGCCCTTTTTTCTTTTCCCTTGATAATTAATTCGCAAACTTTTTTCGGAGAATAACTAGGTTTTCTATAGGGGGAAAAAAAAAATCTCTCTTCGAAAAAGCTAATACTTGCGGCAGTAAAATCTAACAAAGAAAAAAGGCGGGTTTAATATGCATGGCGAAGTCCAGTTAAATAGTTTTAACGAAGACGGAATCCATGTGATGTTCTTAATTACGACAACTTGCACTTATCAAATAGATTCGCCAATTGTTTATTGTCGGTGAGAAGATCATTTTCCGCGAATAATTTTCCCGGCAATATAGACGCAAATCAAATTGGGAAATCTTGTCACATTGATTTATCAAATAGATGCGATATCCACACCTTTGGTTTGCTATTGTCGTTAATGGTTATGCAAAAATTTCACCGCGGTGACATATCGAGTGACAACAATTTTTTTTTTCGAACGAATTTCCTTTCAAACATTTCATTAAATTTTTAATTGCGACGTTTTTTTCAATAATAAGGTTACGTGAAAAAGAAAGCACTAAAAAGAGAAAAAAAATAATGAACAAATTCTCCAAAATAGCCACCTCATCCCTTCCTTGCTGGCTTTAAGTCGAAACAAGTAGTGGCGAGCAGTTTCATGTTTCGTACAAGTTTCACATGAAATTTGAACCCGAAACCTACTCGGCGAAACATGTGATGACTTGAATTTTATCAGGGTAAAACTACAAAAGGAATAATTCATGAGGGCGTGATCTAGTGACGTTCATTTTGGACGTTTGTACCGTAGTAAACAAATTGATGGGTGCGATGGAAATGTAGGTTAAGGACCGTTAATTGCCGTTGGTTGCCTTAGGATTTCTTGAAACGGTTGAAACCGCGGAGCATACGCCTTTCACCCCTCCACCATAAATAACCACTCCTCTCTCTCTCCCTCATTTTTCTTCTTCCTCGAGCGGGACCCCCACCCGAACTCCCTCTCTTCCTCTTGTTCCCTTCGGCCCGACCCATGCTCGGCGCCGCGCGACTTCCCCTCTACCTGAGCGAGCACCGGCGACGCCACGACTCGGCGGCAGCATGCGTCGACGGCTCTCTCTCCCTCTGTAGAGCCCCACCGTCACCCCAGCTCGCCGCTCATCTCCCTCTCATTCCCCGTGGACCTGCGAAGCGCAGAAAGGAGGCAGGGAGAGCCGAGCTCGCTGTGGTGCCGCCTTGATCCCGTTTTCTCCGTACTTCAACTTGAGGCAAGTAGAACTCTAATCTCTTCGACCAGACCGATTATTTTTTGCTTTTGGACTAGCGAATTCGGTTTGATCGGGAGTAGTGCCGAAATTGAAAAAATGCTTGCCTGGCTTAGCGGATAGGGATGCATGTTGGGTACTGATAGTTGGATTATGTTAAGGAATGTAGTTAATATGTAATATACTTCATTAGTGTAGCGATATTATGTAGTTAATATTGTAACGTCTGTAGTTAATATTAGTCTATTATTGTAGCAATATTCTATAGTTAATATTGTAATGTCTGTATTTAATATTGTAACGGACTAATTTTGAATTAGTCCATTAATGTATTTATATTCTATAATTAATATTGTAACGGACAATTCAAATTAGTTTGAATTAGTCTTTGTAGAAAAACTCTATAAATACAAACGTTATCCTAGTCTTAAGGATCAACGAAATTCATTCTTAACTCTTGAATATATTTCTTACATGGTATCAGACGATCGGTCGGAACCTCGAAAAACATCGTCATATTTATTCTTTCTATACCGTTTGTCCACCTCTCCTACTCACAATGTCATCTTCCACCTCTATTCCGGCTGTGCAATATCACCTTAGCCTCAAACTTTTCGATAATAACTTTTTATTGTGGAAAACTCAATTGTTTCCATTGCTTCGTAGCCAGTCCTTAATGAGATACCTTGATTACACCACTATTTGTCCCAATCCAACCATCACCCCTACGGATTCCACCACTATTGCAGCACCAAACCCTACATAGGATGAATGGATTCGAAAAGATCAAATTGTTCTTAGTTGGCTGATATCCTCTCTTTCACCTGATGTCCTACCATACTTGGTTGAATTAGCTACTGCTGCTAATGTCTAGAAGGCTCAACAAACTGCCTTCGGATCTCTATCGTAAACAAGCATTCTTCAACTTCACATGCAACTCCGGAATACATCTAAAGGTGACAAATCTGTCTCAACTTATCTCCGCGAGGTAAAATTCTTTTCAGATCAATTAGTTGTTGCCAATCGCCCTATAGGGAATGAAGAATTAAATGCCATTGTCTTCCGTAATCTTGACTCTGATTTTTCTGACATTGTTACTGCCTTGGCTACAAAACCTGATCCTATAAAATTCCCTGAACTCCATCGATTGCTCCTCAATCATGAGCTTTGAATGAAGTCTTCCACAGTGCCTATAGAGGCAAATGCTATTACTTACACCCTCCACCATCCATCCCTCTTATTCCACCACAAGCAAGTTTCAATTTTCAACCTTCTATCGTTCAAAATTCTCAATATCGTGGACAAGGCAACTGGCGTAATTATGGGAACCAGGAAATCGATCTAAAAACAGAAAAGATCGATGCCAAATTTGTCAGAAATATAATCATACTGCTGCAAGATGATATTTCAGGTATTCGCCGTCTAATAATAGTGCTATTTAGCCTATTGCTATTATGGCTAGAATTCTTCCTTCCCCATCACAGCAAGACCGATTTCCGAATTCTGCAGCTACTAATCATGTGACGCCTGACATTGCCAATATGCAGATCTCTGCACCACATAACGATAACGAATATCTTCATGTAGGTGATGGAGCAGGTTTAGACATCGTTAATGTTGGTTCTTCTACTCTTAAAACCCTATCAACAAGTATTTCAATTTCTCTAATATCCTTCATGTCCCTACCAATACACTTAATTTGCTTTTTGTTCACAATTTTACGCGCGATAACAATTGCTTTTTCGAGTTTCATCCATTTCACTTTGTTGTGAAAGTTTTGCAGACCAAAGTACTGCTGCTCCAAGGTACGCTTAAGAATGGACTATACTGGCTGTCAGGTCTTTATGCCTCATCTCCATCTGCCAACACCATTGCACTTGATTCTTTCACCACTGTCACTAACCTGGTATGCCCAAATGGGTCATCCCCAACATAGCAAAGTTTACTCATTGATTCATTCAAAAAATTTGCCAAGTTCTACATTTGATTTCAATAAATGTATTTCTTGTTTGTTAGGAAAATCTCATAAAACATCCCTGCCCCCTACTTATAGCATTAGTAAAGCACCTCATGATTTAATATTCACTAATGTATGTGGTCCTGCTTCGATTGATTTTATTTCTAGTTATAAGTATTTTGTCATATTTGTTGATGATTTTTTTTCAAATATACTTGGTACTATTCAATTCAAAATCTACCTATGGTCCCTTCAATTTTCGAAAAGTTCAAGACTATGGCTGAGAAACAATTTAAAAAATCCATCAAAACTGTATAGTCTGATTGGGGTGGGGAGTACAGAACCTTAAATAATTTTTTTTCAAATAATGGCATTCTCCATCGTGTAGCTTGTCCACACACTCACGAGCAGAATGGAGCAACTGAGCGAAAAATTCGTCATATTGTTGATACCGATCTTACATTATTGGCTCATGCATCTCTTCCTCTTAGGTATTGGTCTTATACTTTTGAAACTACCATTTAGTTATTAACAAATTACCAACACCACTTTTAAACAATATCTCACCTTTCAAACACTTTTTAATTAAAAAAAATCAAATTACAAGTTTTTGAAAATATTTGGTTGTGCTGTTTTTCCTTTATTAAGGCCATACATTTCACATAAATTTTCACTCCGTTCTACTCAATGTGTCTTCTTAGGATATATCCCATTGCACGTTGGTTACCGTTGTTTAGATAACAAAACTGGACGCATGTACATTGCAAGATATGCTAATTTTATTGAAAATTCTCTTCCTTTCGCCACACTTGGTTCACATCCTTCAGAAACACTATTGCCATTACATCCTTGGCTGACAATCTTTACGGCTGGTGTGTCCTCCCACATGAACCATGGTGTTAATGGTAATATCATATCTTCTACCCCGTCATCTAGCATTGCTCCACCGTCTTTTGAAGAACCATCACCGACATTATTAAGTGCTAATACTGCTTCAACATCTAACACGTTGATTTATAGTTCGTCTAATGTTGGTACATATTCTAATGATAATATTTCAGACGCCTCCTCACAACAGGTTAATGTGATACCTCAACAACTGGTTTATCAAGCACAAAGGACCCATCCAATGCGGCTATGTCAAAATCTAAAGCCCAACAGTAAATATCCATTACCAGATGTGAACTTGACTGAAATGAGTTCTAAAGAAGAGCCACGGTGCTTCACCGAAGCTAATAAACATGAAAAATGGAGAGAGGCGATGCTTCAAGAATTTAATGCTTTATTATGTAATAGAACATGGGTTTTGGTTCCACCTAATCCCAAAGCAAATGTCGTGGGCTCCAAATAGATTTATTGAGTTAAGACATGTGCAGGCGGTTCAATAGACCGATACAAGGCCCGTCGAGTTGCCAAAGGCTATAATCAGTAAGAGGGCATTGACTATACGGAAACGTTTAATCCAGTCATTAAAGCAACCATAGTCTGTACAAATATTTCATTGGCGGTAACAAAAAATTGGAAACTCCGACAGTTGGATGTTAGCAATGCATTTTTAAATGGTAACTTGACTGAAGAAGTCTACATGGCCCAACCTTAAGGCTTCATTGACGAAGAAAAGCCAAACCATTTATGCAAGTCGCAAAAATCCTTATACGGATTGAAGCAAGCATCGCGTGCTTGGTTTCATTGGCCGAGCATCTTTTTAGAAACATTGGGGTTTATCGGATCAAAACCGATACTTCCCTCTTCATACTACATCGGTTTGATTTCTCCATTTACATGCTCATCTATGTTGATGACATTGTTATTACGGGATCAAACTCGGCATTTATTCAAGACATCATCGAATGCTTGAACAAGGAGTTTTCCATCCGGAACTTGGACGATCTTAATTATTTTCTGGGAATTGAGGTGCTTAAACATCCATCTGGGCTCCTCTTGTCACAACAAAAGTATGTTACAGATCTCCCCCACAGAACCAGAATGGATGGTGTTAAACAGGTTCACACACCTATGGCTACAAAATACCAATTTAATCAATCAAGGTAAGCTACTTGAGGATGCCACTGTAGGAGCTCTTCAATATGCCACCCTCACTCGGCTAGATATCTCATATGCAGTAAATAAAGTCTGTTAGTTCTTGAAAGAACCAACAGAAGATCATTGGAGTGCGGTGAAACGCATTCTACGCTGCTTAAAGGAAACCAATTCACATGGACTGCTCATCAGTTCTCAATCTTCTACAGAACTCCATGCATACAGTGATGCAAACTGGGCAAGTTGCTCCATTGACAGACGTTCAACAGGAGGCTATGCAATTTTTATGGGCCAAAATCTGATTTCTTGGTTAGCCAAGAAGTAACATACAATTAGACGTTCATCAACTGAATCCGAGTATCGTGCATTGACAAATACTACGACATAAGTGGTATGGCTACAATCATTGTTACAAGAATTGGGCATCTCTCAATCAAAACCTCCTATTCTTTGGTGCGACAACCTAAGAGCAACATATCTTACGGTGAATCCATTTTTTCATGCTAGAACAAAGCATATTGATATTGATTTTCACTTTGTCCGCCGTTTAGTGTCACAATGCAAACTTGAGGTTTACTTTATATCCACACATGACCAAATAGCAAATATCTTCACAAAGCCTCTTACACGGTGTCGTCATGATTTGCTCAAATCCAAGTTGAAGATCATCCAAAAGACCTCCTTCAACTTGCGGGGGCCTATTAAGGAATGTAGTTAATATGTAATAGACTCCATTAGTGTAGCAATATTCTGTAGTTAATATTGTAAGTCTGTAGTTAATATTAGTCCATTAATATAGCAATTCTGTAGTTAATATTGTAACGGACTAATTTTGAATTAGTCCATCAATGTATTATATTTTGTAATTAATATTGTAACGGATAATTGAAAATACTTTGAATTACTCTTCGTAGAAAAACTCTATAAATACAAACGCTATCCTAGTGTTAAGGATAATCGAAATTCATTCTCAACTCTTGAGTATATTTATTACATATTAGAACTTCATGGCATGTTTCATGAGTAGGGTATCTTAGAAGGTTGATCGTCGTCGTTGAAACGAGTGGAATTGAGCATGGTAGTGTAGAGGGACGGTGGTCGGTAAGCCCAAGGGCAATGGTGCGTTCTTTTTGTGCTTGCATGTCAAGTTCAGAATGCAGAGTGAAGTCCAACGTTCCTAAGCGGTCAAGAATTGCAGGCTGATCGGAGTTGTCTGCATTGAGATGATGCTATTTGAAGAGAGATCACACTTATGCATTCGATTATGGGTTGCATAAGTAGTCCGTGGAGGTTGCAGATGTATGTCATGTTTTGGTTTTTAGTTTAGCCTTCTCGTGGTGAACTGATTAATGGATGTTTGATGTTATTATGTGGATTCCCTCTGAACTTGCGATTCAAATAATGGTTTAGTCATCAGGATTTGCATCCTAGTTGCTGAGTCACAAACTCACTCTTGCGGTTTTCATGATTTCCTTAGTTAGTGGTGATGCTAATCCCTCCAATCTTTCTCTTATCACTTGCATCCTCCATCCGCTATGGTGCTCCTATGGATTTTTCTTACACTTGGGAGGTGTATGACGACAAGCCGTACCCCTCTATTCATGAGCTACAGGAAGCTGCGATGTACTCATTATTTAATGCAGGACCCCTAGTAGGTCAAGTTTCATATAGATTTATTGCCTTGCATAGGCGGGACCTTGGCCACTAGGTTAGACTGCGCCGATCTCCCCTTGCAGATAATGCTAGTGATGACAGTAACAACGCTAGTAATAGTATTTGGTAGTAGTTCTCGAGGTTGATGATGGGGGCTTTGAGGTGGAAAGACGAGGTCGTTTAGTAATGATGTAATTAATTTGTGTTTTTGTGTGTGTGTGTGTGGGTGGGGGGGGGGGGAGGTGGGATGGGAGTATCATTGGTTGTGTTGACTTTGTCATTAGGATGTGGTAAAAAGAAACTCCTGTTTCGCTAGGCATTTGACTAACAGTCGGAGCTTAGTTTGTTAGAAGTGTTATGTCTGATGTTTCATTTAGTCATAAGGGCGAGCATTATAACACTTAAGAAGTTGTTATATCCCATGACTTTGAAGTTGGCAAATTTATGGACTTTAAGATGGTTGATCTAAAACCATAAGTGATCATGCATAACATTCATGCTGAAAGTATGATTCTAAGTGAATCACTTCAAATGGTTGTTTTCATTGAAAAGTTACCACAGTCTTGAAAAGATTTCAAAAATTATCTCAAAGTATGGGGGTGAGAAATGTTATGTATAACGAAAAGTATCGACATCTACGTCGAAGAATTGATATTGTAAAACAACTACTCTTTAGTGGAATTATCACGATTGACTATGTGAAGTCAAAAGATAATGTTGCAGATCCATCAATAAAAGACCTAACAAGAAAGATGGTTGTGAAAATATCAAGGGAAATGGGTTTAAGGCCTATAAATAAGTCATCGTAGCGGATACTCTACCTTTTTGCCCTAGTTATGGATGAGCTAACAAAAGATATTTAAGATGAGGTACCATGGTGTATGCTATTTGCAAACGATATTATGCTTTTTGATGAGACTAGAGCTAGGGTCAACGCTAAGTTATAAGTATGTAGAAACACGTTAGAGTCTAAAAGATTTACGCTAAATCGAAATAAGACAGAATACTTGAAGTGTGAGTTTGACACTGCAGGAAGAGGGGATCAAGTAGCCGTAAATATACTCGGACAAGAGCTACCTAAGAAAGATACATTTAGATATCTGGGATCAATATTGCAAAATGAGGGAGAGATTGATGAGGATGTAAGCCATAGAATCAGAGCAGGTTGAATGAAATAGCGTAGTGCATCGAGATTTTTGTGTGATCGCAAAATTTCTCTTAGGTTAAAAAGAAAATTTTATAGAACAACAGTAAACCTACCATGTTATAAGGAGTCGAATGTTGGCCAGCACAGAGGAAACATGAACATAAAATGAGAGTAGCGGAAATAAGGATGTTAAGGTGGATGTGTGGTCATACAAGGATGGATAAGATAATGAATAAAGATGTTCGACGAAAATTTGGAGTAGAACCGGTGGCAGAAAAGATAAAAGAATATAGATTGAAATAGTTTAGGCATATCCCCCGAAAACTCTTAGATGCACCAGTAAGAATAAAAGTTTGCTATTGAGAGCATAACATGAAGAAAGCAAGAGATCAACCGAAACTTACTTGGAGGAAAATGGTAAAATAAGATTTAATGGAGTGAGAAATAGATTGGTGCACGGTTTGTCTTAAAATGGAGTAGAGTAAAGCTATTAGTATTGTAGAGAGGTAGTGTATAGATATATATATTTATCTTTGTTTATTTTATATATTTATTTTTACACATTTATCTCTTTTCTCTCGATTGATTCTGCTTTTATTTTTATAATTCTTTGGGGTTCATCGACCGCCGACCCCAACTAGTTTGGGATAAAGGTGTTGTTGATGTTGACCAACCTGAAAAGGAGAAACAGACTCAAACTCGTCAATCCAAATTATCTAGTCATAAGAATCTTGATCTTGTGAAAGAAAAGTCACCTCTGCAGCACTAAATGAGTATCCATAAATCTCACTTTTCCACCCTTTTCCATAGATGTTCCCAGTTATAAAATTAGCTCTATCTTCCCTCACTTCTTTTGTTTTGGAAAGCCACATGGTGCCAATTTCCGGAGATCATCTATATGCATGGCCATAGACCCTCCAACCTTATCACAAAGTTCCGGCTGCTTACCGTGTAATTTTGACAGAATGTTGTCACATCCTACCAAGTAACTGAAAGAACAAATTATCTTTGATAAATATAGCTCCTAACAAATCAGCAACTGACTAAATGCAACACATGATAAATGAACTCGTCAGCAGGAACTTATCCCTATTTCCATTGTTCTGCCTGATTTTCAGAATACAGAAATGAAATCGTCCCACAAACAGAATAATTCTTCCCGAAGAACTAAAATAAGAGCTATCTTCCTCCCTCCCCCTTGAGCTTCAAATATATGTGATCTTTGGTAAAGATTTGGTCCATATCTTCTTAGGCCTCCATCGCCTTCTTGGCTTTTGCCCCTACTGTTAGATCACATCTTCCTTTATGTTGGCAAAGTTGTAGAGCCATCTGCCTGATTGCAGGGTACCTACAAATTTTTGGAAAAAGACTTAACATATTTTCTAGAAAGAAAAAAGACCATAGTAACAGTCCAAAGGCATTTGCAGAGGGGAGTTGTCGTGTAATGTATAAATAATGGAAGGAGAAGACAGTGAACATGCGCGGTCAGACCAGACCTTCCCGATAGGATAGCTGAAAACTGTTGTTGACAGAATTGATAGTGGGAAAAAGGGTCAAGTTATGAGGTCCTTGTATCAGAAAAGGAGATGTTCAATTGTTCTGAACTACATGCTTACTGTTGCTGGTTCAAGAATTCATTCGTTTCACATAGATTCCATTTGCTCAAAAGCAGGAGAACAAATCATTAGAGAGGTCATCTCGAGTGTCTCACCATTAGGTGGAATTTTCCAGTAATCCAGTGAAAATAAAAAGCCTCTGCAATCTCTGGGTTGATGTACACTGTTCTCTTCACATGTATGATTTTCTTAAATTTTGGTTTCTCAGCATGAAACATTAACCTTTTGTTCCACAATTCAGCACCATTCTTTGGGGCATGATGAAGAGGAAAAATAAACAGAAGCAGGACAAACATGCAAAACTACCTCAGAGCCAAGGTTCATGTGGTCAAGCATTAACCAGACAATGAACTCTGATGCCACATACAAGCAAGACCAGTAACAACCAGATAGATGTTGCCAAATGCCAGTCTTTGCTAGATATAACCTTTGAACGTTGCGAATTTTAGGACGCTTTTTTTTGCCGAGAAAAAATAAAGAACGAAAACCCGGAAACAGAGTAACATGGACTGGCCAAGCTTATAAACATAGACACACTCACTCAGACCATTGCATTAGCATTTATCCATCCAATATCCTAAAACGACGGCTCAATTCAATTCTCAAATAAGAGTTAACAGAACAAAGACATAAAGTTGATCAAAGCATGGAAGGGAAAGAAACGCAACCAAGACCAACTCAGTAACACTGGAGAGAGACCAAGCACTGTAAGAATCCTACCAATCACCAGTCTTGGGGTGTCTGCTCATGGAAGGCGCCACCATGGTCGGAGCCAAGTCCATCCCTCTGTAACTCCTGAGTTCGTCGTCCATACAGCTGAGCAGCCGGGTTATCGGGCAGGGTTACCGGCCCTTCTTGAAGTTGTGGACGAGGCCCACCGTTTGCCAGTCGTAGTAGTTCTGGCACCCCACCGAGAACGCATGTGGATCCTGTACAGCTCCTCCTGGTCCGATCCGAGGACCCCCCGACCTGGCAAGCCGTCGCCATCACCAAGATCAAGACTTTGGCCATCCGGAGCTCAGTTCAAGACCTAGTCTTCAAATGGGTGTCACCCCAGCGATCCGAAGATCTCATCTAGGTCGAGAGATCAGTCGAAGAAGAAGAACTGGGCGAAAGTCAAAGTGCGATTTATGCTTCCCCTTATTCTCATCATCAGCTGCAACGTGAAGAGAGGAGAGAGCGATGTGAATGGGCTGAATAAAAAATTCATGGCGTCACAGGAAGACAGAATCAACCGCGTAGAGAGTTGGCGATGAGACTGAACTACATATAACCAGTATTTCTTATGGTTTGCGGATCTTTTCTCTTCGATGCTGTGAAAAGTTCGGCAAGAACAACGACTATTGTTTTCTCAAATGAAAGGTTCTTGATTATTGGTTGTAGCCTTTTTACTTGTTTTTGCATTATTGCAGTTCATGTAGAAACCACGACATGATTTGACAAAAGCCACCGAGGACTAAATCCTTGCCTGAAAATATTTTTCAAAAAATAATTATTTATAATTTTTAAAATAATTATCTATTATCGATAATAATTATGTTTAAATATTATTGTGAAAGATGACCTTATTTTTCATTCATTCACTTTTGCAAGCAATATATGTGATCCTTCAATGATTTGATATGTTTGTTTGTGGAAAATAGATAACTTAAAAAATATTTTCTTATGAAAATAAATGAAAGAAAAATGTTTTTATCGTTCGAGAAATTATTTAGACATAAATTATGAAAAATAATAAAGCTATTATTTATTAATTAATATTTTTGAAATCATTTTTTGGTCAAAATATTTTTACAATCATTCATTATTCACAAAATAAATCAAATTTTCTTACTTTGCTTTAGGTAACTCCTTGCATGACCACGCGTGAAGCAGGCTCGCTAGTGGCAAGTTTTCATTTCCAAAGGGTTAAATTTGGTAATGAAAAAAACAAGTAGTTATATCTACTCTAAATATATGGAGGTCAACTGCAGATTTGTGACGTACTTTTTTGGGTTTAAATAGGTCATCACATTACTTAGGAAAAATTTCAAAAACAGGACACCAAGTGACTTGATTTTCTCAAATAATAGTTCGTAGTGAATTTAGTTTCAAATAAGTGCTTGAAGTTACTTTTTGTTTCAAAAAAGGAGTCTATAAGGGTCTTTTTGTATTTGTACATTTTCTACTCTAAGTGATGGAAGTGAAGAAATTGAGTTCTCTCTATTATCTACTAGGAGAGATCGTGATAGAAGGTGTTGCATTTTCATCGGGTGAGTCGGATTCTAACTTGGCTTAGTTATGGCATATGTGTTTAGGACATATGAGTGAGGCAGGTATGATAATGCTGAGTGATAGAGGGTTGTTAAAGGGTTAGAAGACAAGTAAAATAGACTTATGTGGACACATTTTTGGGAAGCAGCGCAGAATTAAGTTTACTACAGGTATTCATTCGACCAAGCAACCTGTTGAGTATATTCATTCAGATGTCTGGGGCCCGTCTCCTGTTCCTTAGAAAGGAGGTGCCCGTTATATGGTGACATTTATCGACGATTATTCTAGGAAGGTATGGGTATACTTTCTGAAGCACAAATCTAATGTGTTTGATCAGTTCAAGAAATTTAAGCCATTGATTGAGAAGCAGTCAGATAAACAGATCAAATGCCTTAGAACCGATAACGGCATGGAGTTCTGTGGTAAAGATTTTACCGAGTTCTGCAAGAGAGAAGGTTTTGTTAGACACCGTACAATACCTGGGACACCACTGCATAATGGCGTGACAGAATGGAAAAACAAAATTTTACTTGAGCGGGTTCGGAGCATGTTATCACATGCTGGAATTGGCAAGGAATTTTGGGCTAAAGTAGTGAACATGGCCTGTTACTTGATTGATAGATCTCCATCATCTTCTATTGAGTGGAAGACTCTAGAGGAAGTATGATCGGGGAAAACTGTTGATTACTTCGGATTATGAGTATTTGAATATCCTGCGTATGCTCATGCTAGTGATGGTAAGCTTGAGCCGAGGTCGAAGAAGCGCATATTTTTGAGTTATGCACATGGGGTGAAAGGCTACCAGCCGTGGTGCACCGATCCCATATCACTCGATTTTCTAATCAGCAGAGATGTAATCTTCGACGAGATTGCAATGCTTTGGCATAGAGTCTTGAGACACTACCAGTACAATAGACAGATCATGGTGTCAATAGTGAGGTGAAACTTCAGGTGGAGACTCCGGAGATCTCGAAGGTAACAGATGTTGAGACTGTAGATGAGGCCGCAGTTCTTGAAGTTGGTGATAGTGAACAACCAGTACAGCCACAGCACACTCTAGTTGAAGGCAGACAGTGAAGGCAAATAAAATCATCGGTACGTTATGGTTATACAGATATTGCTTATGCTTTGACTGTAAGTGACGAGATAGAGATAGATGAGCTTTTGTCTTACTCTGAGGCAATGGCTAGTTCTGAGTCGTCGCAGTGGTTATGGGCTATGAGTGAAGAGATAGAATCACTCCATCGAAACCAGACATGGGAGCTAGCTAAAGTATCCAAGAGTAGGAAGATTATTGGAAGCAAATGGGTCTACAAATGGAAAGATGGCATTCCCCGTGTCGAGGCAGCGAGGTGTAAGGCGAGACTTGTAGCAAAGGGATTTACACAGCGGAAGGGCATTGACTACAATGAAGTGTTTTCTCCTGTGGTAAGGCATACTTTTATTCGTATTTTACTTGCCTTAATTGTTGCATAGGATTTTGAGTTGGAGCAGCTTGATGTGAAAACGACGTTTCTTCATGGTGAGTTGGAGGAGCAGATTTACATGAGGCAACTAGAGGGATTTCCTATTCCGGGTAAGAAATACCATGTTTGCTTGTTAAAGAAATCTTTATATGGACGAAACATTATCCTAGGTAGTGGTATAAGCGCTTTGATGCTTTCATGGCTAGTCAGGACTATTTTAAGAGTCAGATGGATAGCTGTGTTTATTTTAGGAGACTGGATGATGAGTCTTTGATATATTTGCTGCTATATGTTGATGATATGTTGATAGCAGCTAAGAATATGTCTGATACTGATGTGCAGAAAAAACAGTTGAGTACTGAGTTTGAGATGAAAAATTTAGGTGCTGCAAAGAAAATTTTGGGTATGAAGATTTTGCGTGAAAGGACTGCAGGATTATTACGTCTGTCTCAAAAGAAATATATTGAGAAGATTATAACACGTTTTAATATGCAGTCGGCGAAGTTTGTGAGTACTCCATTAGCGAAACACTTTAAACTTTCAGTTAAGTTATCACCGCACATTGAGGAGGAGGAGGAGGAACATATATCTCGTGTTCCGTATTCTAGTGCAGTGGGTAGTATTATGTATGTTATGGTATGCACTAGACCTGATATTTCACAAGCTGTAAGTGTAGTTAGTCGCTATATGAAGCGCCCTGGGAAAACTCATTAGGAAGCTGTGAAATGGATCCTCAGATATTTGAAGGGGACATCATACGTTTGGCATAGTGGACCGGGGGGACAGTAATGGATGTGAAACCACAGGTTATGTGGATTCCGATCATGCAGGTGACTTGGATTTGTGCAAGTCTTTAGCAGGGTACGTATTTACGTTTGCAAGTGGTGCAGTTTGTTGGAAGACGTCTTTATAGAACCATGTGGCCTTGTCGTCGACTGAGACAAAGTACATGGCACTGACCTTTGTAGCGAAATAAGCGATATGGTTACAAGATTTGCTTTTGGACTTTAGGTTAGATCAGAAAATTGTTGATATACATTATGATAACCAAGGTGCGATATTTCAGGCATATAATCCGGTTTATCACGAGCGGATGAAACATATCAATATCATGTGCCACTTCATCCGAGATGTCTTAGTAAAGAGTATGATTGTTGTGAAAAATATGGCGATAGCGGAGAACCCGGCAGACATGATGACTAAGTCTATTCCTTTAGCGAAGCTCAAGCTCTGCTTGAGCACTATTGACGTCTGCAAAGAACAAGCGCCCTTGGGGGCAATGGGAGAGCGGCATGGATAATGAGTGCTAGTGACTTGGCCTCAAATATCGAGTCAATGTAAAGAATTGTTAAATATGTCTCGAGTTTGAATTATTTATGAATTTCTATTCTATTGAAAAAGATAAGCATTATTATTCAATGACCAGTTTTGATCGATCCAATTTTACCGAATGGATGCCTTCTCTATATCGGCGCTACAGGACGAAAAGGGAGACACACATATAATATATTATGTTTTTGTCGGTCCCATTAGTTTAAAGGGAAAATAAAGAAACATAGAAATTAGGTTTCTTTCTTGTTCCATAATTGATCTTGCAACAACCGCCTGTGGAAAGGATAAAAAAAAAAGGAGCACACGAACTACTACCCCCCACAGAGACGTTTGAAAAGTAAAAGGGTTGTGCGCTGAAGAGCACGGAAGTTGCACAAGAGACAAGAGCCGCACACAGAGGTTGACGGTCGTCCGCAAAGCGAAGAAAGTAGAAGAATACGTGGTTCTTCTTGGTTTTCTTCGCTACGAATAGAAGCAATAGAGCACGAACAGATTTGTTGTCCGTGAGTGAGTTTTATTGTTTATTATTAAATCCAATTGAGAGTTGTTTTGTAAACACTTGTGATTTGGGTATAATCTAGGTGAGGGAAACACGATCGTATTGAGTTATTGTAATTCGATTCTCCGATTATAATGGATTGTTCTTACTAGCTCTCCCTGTGGATGTAGGTACCGATATTTGGATCGAACCACGTTATATTTGGTGTCCTTTATCGTTCCTCGTCATTATTTCTGGACTTTTGCGTTGACGTATTTGCAAGACCTTGATAGTTTCCACGTTAGTATTACAACATGGTAGATCGTGAGGTGCCTGAAGGTCCTCAATCTCGGTGATACGAGAGATACTTTCCAATCTCCCCTGGTTAGCGTTCCCATCAGAATCCTCCTTAGCCGATTCAACTACAATTAGGAAAAGCTGGAAAATATTGAGCAAAGAACAAAACAAATAATTCACAGCAGAAATAGGAACTGGGTTAACCGCGTTTAGACTTAGCAAGTGCCTCTGCAACTGTCCTTGTGTCTTCCAATTCTACCTCTACATGATCATTTAGAAAGGCATAGACTAAAGCTCACTCGCCTAAATCTAAAGATTAAAAAACATAAAGAAACGAGGAAAATTTTTATTCCAACTCAGACCTCATTTCTTATGTCGAAAATCTAAGAGTAACAAAAAGCCTACGGTCAAGCTTAGAGTGAGGAATTGTTGTACAAGAAAACATCACGTACTGAAAAGTTGTCACCCACCTACTGTTCTTCCTTCAAGCACAACTGCAGCATGCCGATTAAGGTCGTGAGCTAAAGTCCTCCTGTACAACTCATGTTCTTTGCCACCATCACGAAAAATGCCATGATCCTTGCATGTCCAAAACATGCAAACTGATTCCAAGTTTAGCTCCATCTTTTGTGTAGAAAGCCATGCATTGCCCTAGGGAAAATCGAATACAAAGGTAGTAAAAGGAATTCCTAAGAAATTTTATACACGCGCTTAAAACAAGGTGGTCTCTTCACACAATGGTTACTTGAGAGGCACTTCGAGATTGCTAGTATAGTGATTTGATTTCATACAGCCAGCACAGAAGTACGTAGTCATAAGGACCCATGCGAAATTATAACCAGACCAATGCACAATCATCTGACAGGCAAGTGTATGTGGTCATCTCCTTGGTCAGCTTCCATGTTTACAGTAGGATCAACCCGTTGGATCTGTAAACAAAGCAAAACATTAGAAAAACTCAAGCATCAGTACAGACTAACCAAGAGAGAAGGAAATAAAAGAGACAATTCTCTCAACCATAACGAAATAAAAGAGACAATTCTCTCAAACATTCTCATACAGAAGAGTTTCCAACTCTAAGACCAGCACGTTCTGCCTTGCTTCCTTGGCCAATATATCATCATTCCTGAAAAAAATAGCAAGCTCTTCATTTTCAGCAGCCTCCGCAGCAGCAGTAACAGCATTTTTTTGTGCTGTGAAGGTACTCCACTTTAAAGTACTTGGTCCAGATGTCCTTCTCCGCCATCAGTAGTACAGGGAATGATTCGAGAAACCATAGTTCAGGGCCGTGTGTTGCTTTTGAACAATCTAACGAACAAATATGCTTCATCACAATTCCCTTTCTTACAGGGGAAACAAGTCTGGAAAACGATGGAACAAGCAGCAATGTTTTCACTACCTTACTTGGAACATAACTAAAAAATGCTGCATGAGCTGCAGGCTTCTCAGCAAAAATCTATTAACATACCAAAAGTAGAATGGAAATAAGAAATACTCGTATATCATGAAGGTATGCATCAGGCCAATTCCCATCAAAATAATACCAACATCTTTTTGTACTAGACAGACAAAAGAGCATTTTTAACTTCTCTGCATTTCACACTTCTTGTGCCCACTATTTTGCATTATTTATATTAGACATTCCACCCAGTAATACTCAGATTCATGCCTGAACAAAATGGTTTGGGATTTGTCATTCCCTATTAATGACTGGCATCCAGATTTCAGCTCTTAGCAAAGATTGGGCATGGTAGTGGCAGGGACACCATTCCTGGTGTCCCTCTTTTGGATAAAGGCAAGGCATTTTTTTCTCTTAAAAGTGTATCAAAGAGCAGCAAGAGGGTGCCGCTAATTACAACCTATAAGCTAGAAACCACCTGACAAATTGCAAAAAGACTCGGTGCAAAAGAGTTCCCTGACGTGCCAAAAGGATAAGGTGGGAAGTCAACTATCCTTTACAGCCAATACAGAACTTTCCTCATTTTTAAAAAGCCCATCTATTTCTATCTTTCCAGACTACCACAAAATGGAAGTGGAAATTAAAATTGAAAACCTTTTCCTCTTTCAAAGAAGAAACAATACCTGAAGGATCACTCTGAAGTCAATAAGAAGAAACAGCCGTAAGTCCTCGTTGCAAATGAAACTGCCAAAAACGAGAACAAATATACCAGAAGATAAAATCATGCTAGGTTAGAGAGATCAGTATCATACCCTGCCATCTGTTGCTGGTTTAATGTCCGAAATCATGGTGCTTTTGAACCCCATTTGTTGTTTTGATTTTCTATTCGACTCTCTGACCGGCGATTTCTACATTAATAAAACAAGCAACAGAAAAAATAAAATCACCAGTTGTAATGATAGTCAAATATATGATAAAATTCCCAATAAAATCCATCGTGTTCAAACAGCTTTGTGTCATCAAATTACTCACCTTCCTTGTCGCCCAGAATTCCGCTTCCGTCAGGGTCCCACCAATCACAAGTTGCTTGTGAAGATTCTGCAACTCACTGTAATGGGCAAACTTTCATCAAGTGGTTCTAAGAGATATTATTCAAACCATTATTCCTGTGATCTAGTCATAATCGGAATTAGGAAATGATATCACTTAATTTCCCAAGAAAGTGTTTTAGGGCAAAGGTCTGCAATGAAAGTCAATGGAAAATAAGACCAACTAGAGAAGGCCATAATCAAGATAAAGGCATTATAAGGCCTGTGGACACCGTAACTGCTTAAATTGTTCATACCACGGTGACAAAATGGAGAACTGAGTGAGTCCTAAATCTTCATATTTTTGGAATAATCATAGGTGGTCAGACAAGACAAATTTACCTGTTTTCTCTCAAAAGCTTCATGCGGAGCTCCATGACAGAATGAAATTACCAATATATTATTGTTGGAGTTTCGCCAGATCTCCCAATGGCTTTTCCTATTAAAAAAGCAGCCCAGTGAGCCTTAATACATAGAAACACACAGCAAGAATAAAACCACAGTCATAGACAACATGTCAGCAATGCACGCTCAAGTTATAGTTTCATCCCTCCTGCGATAGCTGAAAATGAAAAATTATACCACACAACCTGGCTTAGAATACTATAGGCAAAACAAAAGGAAAAGGAAATAGAATCCTTCGACATAGCAAGACAGAAAATTTCTCGCGTATATAAGAAATAATTCAGCGCCTGAACAATAAAAGAAAGCTGAACTCTACTGTTCGTAAAATGGAAAAGAATGCAGCTCCTACAACAGAGTCCAATCTCAGAAACTTAAAATTGGACCAAACTAGCCTCTTTGCCAATATACTACGCTCCAGCACATTAACAAGAAGACAGAAGGTTTTTGCTATCAGAATTAGCCTTACCTATAAAATCTCTGCCAAGGTGGAGATCAGACTAACTTTCAAATTCAAATATGTAACTTTCACCCTGCAAGGAGAAAATGACTTTCATGCACCACTTAAAAAGAGCACCAAATTGTTGACTATGTTAATGAAACATGTTGGGTACTGAACCCGTTCTAAATTCAATCTCTGATTGCGGAAACATGCCCATACGAAATCACTAATCATAAAAGTATATCACGAGGACATACCTTAATTGTCACAGGTTAAAGGCCATTTGCGATCACGGAGTTGCTTTGAAGTTGCTTTGACGAAAGAAAATCGACAGTCGGTAGGGAATAGAATTCTACTCTGTTTTGTGTGTGAGTCGAAATGTTTCTAACAAACATCGTTTGAAGGGACGACGTTCTTTTAAACAACGTCTGTTGAACGAAGGAACGTATACTTTCGTTCAAGTGACGTCTGTTGAACGAATGAACGTATACTTTCGTTCAACTTTAACAGATAACGGTTAGGGGTGTAGTTGCCCGCATGGGCGCACACCGTAATTCTATGGACCTCACGTATTATTATTATTCAATATCTCTCACTCGCCCATGCAGGGCAAACAACTCTCACTCGCCCACAAAGGGCCAAGCATAAATCTTAATATCTTTGCAAAGTTCATATTGGCAAATACTTGTGCGATCAGCATACATTGAGACCTTGTTGTCATATATCCATTGTGAGTATATGATAGCTCTAAAAAGGCATAATCAAAGATAGATTTTAGTATGCCGCACCCTAGATCGATCAGTCATATTTGTACTTCTCACTAGATCTCATTTAATAATTAGATACATTATATTCACAATTATGATTACACTAAATAACCACAATTGATCGGTATGTGAATACAGTCCATAATGTGATTAAAACTCCAAATCAATCTTCCTCTTTCATTAGATCTCTCAATTTCAGTTCAACTTGCTTTTCTAGAAGTGTCCCTTTAGATCGAATCAAATCCATGACCATAGGCAACACTCTAAGATAACAAACACTAAATAGAAATTTCGAAAATAACGAAAATTCATGAGGGTACTAAAAAAATGATAATTTTATCCTCGAGAGTTTCACACGGCTTAAGAAATTTGAGATCATAACTTTTGACAACTCTCATTGGTTGACTATGCATACGTAATATGAAATACGTATTACGATATTTTCTACTTTCCCATGTAGCATATGTATTTCTATCTTAATACCGTACAGATGATCATTTTTGACACACTTAGTGTCTAACTTGAGTTCACGTAACAACTCTAGCCAAGAGTTTTCATCAGAACTCTCATCTGGCAATTTAGACAGATAAAGCGAAATATGTGGGTTATTTCAATTTCGGACATTATAAGTAATAAGTCCTCATCTAAACATTCTTGTTAAAGTGGCATAAAAAAATTTAAGCTTGAACTCTCAATTATCACCTAGAGAATAAGCTTAAAATTGCCTCATCCCTATTCATTTTAATAAATAGAGGCGATTACCCATATGAGTGGGCTAATATCTCATCTGTCCGACATACCTTCTCAATAATGCACCAAACACTAATATGCATAAATATCAAATAGACTTTTCGGCTTCCATATTGACAAACAACATCATCAATTATATATGTTCAAGGGAAAAATACAAACATTCAATACATTAACCTCTATGCAATCCTAGAGTCTTTATATGATTAAGAAAGACACCTCTAGGAATTGGCTTTGTCATAGGATCTGCTAACATTTTATGCGTAGATACATACTGTAGGTTTATTTCCTTTCGTGCTACTATGTCCTTGACATAGTTATTCTTAATGTCTATGTGTTTGGTTTTGCCATGGAACTTATGATCCTTAGTGTAAGCTATTGCTGCCTGACTATCACAATAAACCTTCACAGGGTTTGCAGCATTTATAGCAACACCCAAATGATCTAGAAATCTTCTAAACCAACTACCCTCTTGTGATGCCGCTGATAATGCCACGAACTCGACTTCCATGGTGGATAAGACTATATAGACTGTTGTTTCTTACTGCTCCACGATATGGCGCCATTATTCAGTAAGAATACATTTCCAGAAGTGGATTTCCTCTCATCCAAATCTACTCCCCAGTCAGCATCAGTGTAGCCCTCAAGGTGCAGATCACTTCCTTGCTACGTCAGCGAATAATCAGCAGTTGCTTTCAGATACCTCAAGATTCTCTTAACGGCAGTCCAATGTGCTTGACCTGGATTGGATTGATATTTACTGACCAGTCCAACTGCATAACATATATCATGTATTGTACACATCATAGCGTACATGAGACTTCCAATAGCACTGGCATATGGAACGTTTTTCATACGTTCTTGTTCTAGTGGAGTCTTAAGACACATTCTTCGGCTCAGCCCTTCACCTTTTGTAATAGGAATATCAATGGGTTTGCAATCTTGCATACGGAATCATTCAAGAACTTTATTGACATATGTCTCTTGCGAAAGAGACAACAATTTTTTTGAACGATCTCTCGAAATCTTAACTCCGAGAATATATGTAGCTTCACCCATATCTTTCATTTCAAAATTAGAAGATAGCCAACTTTTGATTGTCTTGACAAACTCCATATTGCTTCCAGCAATCAGTATGTCGTCAACATATACTGACAAAAACAAAGTGATCTTTGGATCTTTTGATATACACACAATTATCTTCATTGATCATCTCAAAATCATATGCCATTATAACATTATGAAAGCGTATATTCCATTGTCTAGAAGACTGCCTGAGGTCATATATCGATCTCAGAGGTCAACATACCTTTTGTTATTGGCCTTTTTTAACAAATCCTACAGGTTGTTCCATATAGATCTCTTCATTTAATTCTCAATGGAGAAAATCAGTCTTAACATACATTTGATGTAACTCAAGATCCAAACTAGCTACTATTGCTAGAATAAGACAAATTGAGGTAAATCTTACCACATGAGAAAAAAGTATCTTCATGGTCAATTCCTTCATGTTGGTTATACCCTTTCGCCACAAGGTGAGCCTTATGCCTTTCAATTGTACCATCAGCCTTGCGCTTTATTTTGAGAACCCATTTGTTCCCAATGGCTCTGCGTTCTTTTGAAAAATCAACCAGTTCCCAAACGTGGTTTGATTTCATTGATTCCATTGCTTTCATCCATTTTTTTTATCAGGGCATGATCGAATCTCATTTATATTTCTTGGCTCACCCTCTTCTAGTGGAGCGATCATGAAAGCTTTCCCTTCAATTTCAAAACGTCGTCAAGGAATGCTTTTGCTACTTGTTAGCCGTGGAGCAGATTGTACCTGGGGTATTTCATTCTTCATTATGTCTCCACTAGGACAAGATAATGGTATTGATTCATCAAGTGGTTGCAATTGAGATTGGTTCGCACTCAACTCCTCGCTTCTCACATTGCTCCCACTTGGATCATTATATCCAATAGTTCCATTATCCTGATCCAGGGTCTCAAATAGGGAATCGTCTTCACCTATTTCGCCCTTACTTGAAAAATCATTCTCTAAGAATATGACATCTCTTGATTCAAATGCAATCACGCTTCCGTTTTTTGGCTCACTTATGAACATATCTTTTAGAGTATTCTGAGTATCTTATGAAGATACTCTTTTCGCCTCTTGGTCCCAATTTTTTATATTTTTGGGAGGACTCATGAGTATAGGCAGCACAACCCCAAGGTTTAAGAAAGCTTAAATTAGATTTTCGACTTGTCCATAATTCATATGGGGTGGAAGAGACTAATTTGGAAGACACTCGGTTAAGTATATAGGCAGCAGTTAATAAAGCGTCACCCCAAAAAGAGATTGGTAAATTAGCTTACGCCATCATGCACCTAACCATTTATAGTAAGGTTATATTTCTTCTTTCAACCACTTCATTTTGTTGAGGAGTATATGGAATGGATAACTATCTATCTATTCCCTTTTCATCACATAAATATCTAAACTGATCAAATAAATATTATCGGCCTGGATTGGATCTTAAGGCTTTTATTTTCTTATCTAACTGATTTTCCACTAAGGTCATAAATTTCTTGAAACAACTTAATGCTTCCGACTTATGAGAAATCAGATAGATATATCCATGTCGAGTATAATCGTCAATAAATATGATGAAATAAACAACACCATGCCTTGCTTTTACATTCATTAGACCACAGATGTCTGTATGGACTAATTGCAAAGGAAATTCAGCTCTAGTGCCCTTTCCAAATGGCTTTCGTGTAGTTTTCCCAACTAGGCAATGTTCGCAAAGAGGCAATTTGATTTTTTTAATATTGCCTAATAAGCTATGTTTGACTAATCTATTCATTCTATGTTGGCTAATATGACCAAGCCTAACATGCCAAACATTTACATCATTTTCACTAGAATTGGAAGATGCAAATAAGGAATAACATACATTCACATTAGCATGTTCAATATCTAATACAATAAAGCCATTCACAAAATAACCAGAACCATAGTAAGTTGTACTTAACAACAGATCCATGCCATTATTATGAAAATTCATACTAAAATCAAGTTCAACTAAAACTAATACATAGATTAGATTTCGACGAATTTCTAGAGCATATATGACATCGTGTAGTATGCGTCCACTACGCATGATCAGTTGGCAGGTGCCAATTCCTGTCACTTCCACTATGGAATTATTTACTACATAGATCCATCTCACTCCACTTGAAATTCGTCGAAATTTCACAAACGTACCTCTATCTCTGGCTACATGGTCTGTGGCACCTGAGTCTACAGTTCACAAAGGATGAGATTCAGTAAAAAAATACAGAACTAGATACAAAAGTAACACTTTTAAGAGTATTCAGAGTTTCTACCTTTTTTGGCTCGCCACAGTCGCGAGCGAAATGACCCTTCTTGCCACAGTTGTAACATTTCATCCTTAAAATATTTTTCTTTACGGGATGCTCCCTTTTCCATGCTTCTCAAACTTTGGTTTCTTATTTGATGCTTTCACTCCTTTACCTTTCCACTTCTTGAAACTACCATGGTGTTTGCGCTTGGAACCCAAAGGTCCATGTGAGTTAGAGCCAACAAAATACACATTACTTTGTGTTTGAGCTGCCAGAAGATGGTCCTCTTCTAACTCCAGATGGCGCATAGCATCCTCGAAGGTTGTGACATATTCACATTGTGAGTCAAGTTAACCTTCATGTGTTCCCAATTATTAGGCAAAGAGCGGATTACAGCCTGCACTTGTTGTTCATCATACAATATGTGACCAACATCCTTCTACTCGCTAATCATGTTCAACATCTTCCTCAGATGTTATCTCATATTCTGTCCATGTGGCATCTTATATGTATCGAACCTGATAGTAAGCTGTCTCAGCTTAGTGACAGAAGTCTGTCCAAATCTAGCTTTCAAGGCATCCCACATGTCTTTAGCATTTTCGTGCTACCTGAACTCTTGCATTATATCATTATACATATTGCTCAACAACGTAATGCGAGCAGTTGAGTTCTTTTTCTTCTAGGCAGCGAAGACTTCCTTGTCCCTTCTATGCTGTGCAGTGTTACCATACTCTAGTTCAGCCATGATCAGGTTAAGAGATTTCAATGCCTCAAGCTCCTCTAGCACATACCGAATTTTTATACTCCATATTTCATAATTATCTCCATTCAATTTCTCGCCCTTGTTGAGTTTTGTAACAATGTTTTTTGAAGCCGTTGCCATTATATCTGAATATTAGACATTTTGCATGGATTTTAAGTCTATTTGTATGCAACAAATGCAACTCTATTTATGCATTAAGATTATATTGATATATTATCTCAGAAAAGATTCCAAAATCAACGGTTCACTAAGTTCCCCATCATCATCTAGATGTTCTAATCTAAAACCTATATCAATACAATCATCCATATATGCTCATCATACAGTTACTAAAACTCATGAACACTCCCACTCAAACATATATAACATTATATATACACACAAATCATTACATCTAACAAATGCGATGTACATAAACTGAACTTACAATAGTTACAAATAACAAATTTCTATATTCTAAATATAATCAAGCGTTGTTATTTCCTCTAAGGTTTGACGATTGACCCAGGCAATTTTCCTTATATAAGGTAGAGAATCTGCAAGTTCTCTAGGGGGATTTTCGATAAAATCAAAAGCCCATATCGCTGCCTTAGGAAAACCTTTCTGAGGACCCTTGGTTTTTAGCCAGGGTGCACTGTGCTTGCGCGATCCATTCATGCCAAGTGACAACGTCATCGCACCCCCCCCGACTCTTACAACTTTTTTGTAAAAAATGTAGTACAAATGTCATATATGACCATTGTTCATCCCAAGTGCGGTCGAGCTGATCATGCCAATCCTCATGCATAGAATATTTAAGTGCGTTAAATGCTTCTCGATCTTTCACTATACGTTCACCCCAAATGATCTCTTGGATCATATTATTGACCTTTGTTACATGGGTTATAATGTCACATACATTATCCCATTCATAATTGTTCAATATCTCAATCTTTTCATTAAGGGCTTGTATTTGCCTTTGTCTCCTTAGCTTTGGAGGTTTCTTGTCTTTTAGCACCCTTTATTTATGCCGAGGTGATTTTCTTGAGGGCATTGTTCCTGCAACAAATGCAGTATAAAGTGGATTACTAAAATCCATCAATTATGCAATTATTATTACAAACATATCGTAATTTTTTTTAATAATTGGGCTGGGCTGCGTCGTGGGTTGGGCCGAACCTGATTCGCTGACGTCAGCCCACCAGCCGAGCCTCGTGCGTAGCACGTGGCTGATGTCAGCTACGTGGGAGGAGCATGTGCGCTGCACGTGGCTTGCGATGGCAGCGACACCACCGGTGCGTATCGTCGCGTGTGTCACTGTCCGGCCTTCTTCGGCGACCATCCACCAGTCGAAATTCTCGCCTTGTCGAGACGAACACGATGGTATATTTAGAACTCAATTTTGATGAACAAAAAGTGGCTTAAAAAGAACGAACATCCTCAACCTTGAGGGACTCCGCCCCCGTCTCGGCGCATGGCACGTGTGCGGTGGTTTCCGATGTCCCCTCAGGACCGGCGACCACTCAAAATGATCGTATCGGCGAGCCCGTTCTAATAATATATTCAAAATACATTTTTGACACCAAACTCAGAATATCATGTATGAACAGTAGCATCGCTATTAGGTTTAACTGTATGAAATTAATATAAATCAAGCAGGAATCAAGTAACGCTTGCTCTGATACCAATGTTGGGTACTGAACCCATTCTAAATTCAATCTCTAATTGCGAAAACATGCCCATACGAATCACTTGAATCACTGATTATAAAAGTATATCACGAGGACATACCTTAATTGCCACAGGTTAAGAGCCATTTGTGATCATGGAGTTGCTTTGAAGTTGCTTTGATGGACGACAATTGACAGTCGGTAGGGAGGAAAATTCTACGTTCTCTATTTTGTGAGTGAGTAGAAATGTTTCTAACAAACATCGTCTGGAGGGGACGACGTTATTTTAAGTAATATTTGTTGAACGAAGAAACGTATCCTTTCGTTCAAGTGACGTCTATTGAACGAAGGAATGTATCCTTTCGTTCGACTTTAATAGATAATGGTCAGGGGTGTGGTTGCCCGCATGGGCGCATACCGTAACCCCACGAACCCCACTTATTATTATTATCCAATAAAACACAAACTAGAGCAGCAAAATACTTGTTCCATAAGTGATAAAATTAATTGAACACATGTAACAAAAAAAAATGGTAACCATGGATGTTACACATCTCCAAGCTAGATATCCACATCTTGAGCGAAGTCATAGTAACAACAGGTCATTCGGAATCTTAACTTGATCATTCGTGAGGTTGAGCCATGGTGGTTTATTTGATTCCTCTTTGGTGTTTTTATGACCTAAAACATCTAGAGTTTGATTTGAAACGTGATGACATGTATCATCTGTGTAAACTTGCACTAAGCAATGGAAATCGTAGGTAATAGGAGATAAAAAATTCACAAAAATATTTGGAGAAAGCATATACACTGTCTTGCATTATAAATCTTTAATACTGACAATATATTCTCAACTACTATGCATATCATACAAAACTTAGCATTTGCTTCCTAAAGAAAATATTGCCTCAGAAGAAACTGGCCTAATAAATTTCACAAAGTAACAGAAAGAGTTTAGCATCCATTCATTATATGAAGTACCTTTAATAAATCTAAACTCCACATTAAGCTTTGACTCAGAGTTGGAATGATTAGGGGTGAAAATAAATCTATCCCAAGCCTGCATAAAGTAAGATCTTTTATTGGGGTAAGAACAGTAGGAGTGCCATAACTTTTATACGGAAATCACTTGAGTGCTACAACTCTTTTTTGGATTACTTGAGTACCAAATCGGAGCAAAGTGATCACTTGAGTGCCACTTTCGGCTAAACATCCTACGTGAACTTTGTACTTAATTTTTATTATGACGTGAAAATTAAAAAAAGAAGGAGACATTCACTGTGGATATTTTTTTTCCAGCATGTCCCTCCCAAACAAAACGATGCCGCACAACTTTGAAAGTTCATATTTACGTTCGATCATATGTTGAGAAAGAGAGAGAAGGATTATTCGAGCAAAATTAGGGTTTAGAACTTTTCCTCTCACTAATCGGTCTCTATCTGAGATTCAATGCTCCCCAAATCAAATTAGGGCTTCGATCTTCATGAAGATTTAGTATCTCAAGAGAATCGATCGAAAACCGTGGTGATTCATGTCGAAAACTATGGAGACAGAGTTTTTTTCGCGTGACTAACCGGGATGACTCAAGCAAAGGTAAGTGATTTGTTGTTTATGTGAAGTGATTGATACACGAGACACATATTTATTGAATTTCACATTCTTTGTTTTTTTTTTTTGAGTAAGGATGAATTTCGCATTGTTAACAGCACGTGAAAGCAAAAGAAAAGGCGAGAAAAGTGATATGTTAGAAGAAAAAATTAGGGTCTCGCTGGTAGAGTAAGAAGGTAAGTTTCGTTTGCTAAGTTGTACCCTTATGTCGTTTTGTGTTCACTGGTCGATAATGAAATTCTTGTTTACTGAAAATTCCAAGGTGGTGATGCATCTGTTTTAGAAGAAAATGTGCAAGTAGAGAACAATTAGGCTTCCTATACAGCTCGTGTGTTAGAGCTATGTGAGCAACTTCAAAGAAATGATGGCATATCTGATAGTGAAGACATAGTGGCTGAAGAATCAACTCGAATAGATGTGAGCACTTGGGAAGTTTCATTGTCCAGTAATGAAAATGAGGAAATACTATTGCATACACAATGTACAAGTGATGCTGATAATGAAGACATTGCACAAGAAAAAGAAGAAGTAAGACCATTTCGGCAAAAGAAAGAAGGACAAATTGAGTAGTTGCTATGAATGATGACTAATGGGAGAGGATTGTGGAGATAATGATGTTTGTTGATAATGTTGTATGTTGTCGTGTCTTTTAGAATTTTGAAGTTGTTAGATTTGTGTTTCATGTTAATGCTGCAACTTGGTTTGATACACAACTACAGCAGCGTGTTGTAATATTGCTGTATTTTGGCTTGATATTATAGTTAGTGACCGTTAGGTATTTATTATTGCAAGGTTTAATTGGTTATGTGTTCAATAGCAATATTGTTAGAGTCTTACTGCTGCAATTTTTTTGCTAGTTGTTTAGCAACAACATTTTCTTGATTTTATATAAGTGAACAGGTTCTGGCTACTGTTATTGCTCAGTTTCATGATGTAAGAACATGCACCAAATTGACTATCAATGATTATGTGTTATTGGTACAATGGTATTTGTAGCCAGAGTGAGGTTTATGTTGTATCAACTTGGCTTGATACATATTGTGCAACAATGCAGTTAAGTGTGATATAGCTGCTTTTTGACTCGATATATATCTGCAGCAAGTGAACCTTGCTACATTTTGGATTTTGGTTTGGTTTGTTATGTGTTCAACAACAATATAGGAGTTTCACTGCTGCATTTTCTGCTGGTGTGTTTACCAACAATATTTTTTTTATTGTATTTAAGTAAATAGGTTCTGGCTATTGTTGTTGTTGATGTAAGAACATGCAACACCATTGAGTAGCAATCATTGTAGTCTTAACCTGACTTGTTGTTGGCTTGTTGTTGATTACAACTGATACATGTGAATCAACAGGGGATTATAAAAAAGTAAACTTAAGTGATCACTTTATAAAAATCGAGGAACCTAAGTGATCACTTTTCAAAAATTGAGGAACCAAAGTGGCTAGTTTTAAATATATATGATACTTAAGTTGCCACTTTTAAAAAACACTTAAGTGGACACTTTGTGAAAGTTGAGTAATCTAAGTTGTCGATTTAAATCTATGGCACTAAAAAAAATTGACTTCTCTGCTCTTGCTGCACAATTTATCAACATTGCATTTTGCAGATTTTCACAAGTTGGCAAAAAACAAAATCAACTCGAAATCGAAAAGTAACATAATATTCACGATGTACAACAAGTTCCCCAAGCAGTAAACTAAAAATAACTTTCTCTGAGGTTACAACCACATAAACCAAAACAAACCCATCAACAACAACACCATAACAATTATTCGATAAGTATCTCTTTGATTTTTCAACTTCGAAAATTTCTTCTTCCAGTGGTTCAATTAATATACAAGACTCTTTATCCCTGCTTCCATTGAGTCTTCATCGTCTAATTCATCGGTCAATACATGTTAACCTGCATCTTGGCTTTGCTCGTACATTCGGGAGCCACTTGCCCTGCTTGTGTTTCTGCATCCCATCGCCACTTTCACGATTTGATTTCGTTGAGTTCGATGCCGACGAAGTATCAGACAAGAGATATAGCTAGGGTGGTTAAGACAAGAGATTTAGCTAGGGTGGTTAAGGCATTTCATCCGGGAGCCAATTGCCCTGATTGAAGCATTTCATCAAACATGGAGTGGGTGATTTATTCATACAAGATATTTAGCTGCAACATTGAATCAATATTCCATTCCAAGCATCACAACAACATCTAAATGAGTTCAAATCATCAAGAAATCATTAAAAAAATTTCTCCAAGGATAGTTGAAAGCAGAGCAAATGAAGATAAAATGTGATTGCCGGTCATGAATTGTGATTGAACTAGAAGGAAGTCCTAGGAGTGCCGCCACTGATGACGCCGACGAAAGAACTTTGAAGGGACGTTGGGTGCTTCGGAATTTGGGTTCTTCAGATTTCTTTTGCGAGAGTTTGATTTCCCTCGACATAATTGGGGTTCTTCAGAATTCATTTTGCGGAATTAGGGTTCTTCAGAAAGTTCAAGTGATTTTGCCCCAAATTTTGTTGAGGCAATCGTTCAATCTTAACTGTGTGACGTCATTTCCATTTCATTTGATGATTCAGATTTCCGGCGGTCCATCTAGGATGGATTTATATTATTTTAATGCCACGTACGATTTTCCGATGACTCAAATCACCGATGGCACTCAAGTGATCCATATTTAAAAGTTGTGACACTCAAGTGATTCAAAAAAAAGTTATGACACTCAAGTGATGTACAAAAACTGTGGCACTCCTACTGTTCTTACCCCATCTTTTATGTTATAAAATATCGATAAGTTAAAAGAGTTCAAAATGCCGTAGCTTTTATCCCTAAACAAAAAAAAAAAGAGAGAGAGGAGAAAACAGAAATATTGGCGATTATGACAATCCTTTCAACTGCTTTTCAATAACCAACATGAAATGCTACTTTCTTGAAGGCTCAAACTATATATGACATTTTCGACCAAAAAACAAAAACTATATACGACATTATCAAGCAATGTTATATTGAAGGATGACTATATGTCCAGCCAATTCTGAAGCACACCATGGCAGCTAACTTGATTTGAGAGCCCATTTACCCAAGCTGTCCTATACACGAGTCGCATGATCTCACATGCCGAGTGACATGGACAAAATGTACCAGTGAGCTGAACGAAATGTCAATTACAACAACCTCGCTTACATTTGAAGTTTCCGAATTCAAACGGAAAACAGAAACCCCATCCCATTATATTGCGGTAGCACTTCAAACACAGTCACACCTTGGCCTCGGGCGTAGAGATTCATCAAATGAAGCAGCATACAACACAAGGGACAAAAAACCAGCGGTTCCTGGGTCCTTCACTGTAGTCTTGTACTTGGCACGCTTAATCACCTGCCCGCTCTCCATCCACATCGCCGATAGATCGATTATTCTCAAGAATCGATAGTTGATCAAAACAGCACAGCTCTTCAAGGTTGTGGTGAAGTCTAGGGCAATCCACCAATACTGTCAATGCGAAAAGAGTTGACCGCGCAAATTGTTGGGGATGGAATGGACGATCTAAGAGTAGCATCGGAAGAACTACTTCTTTGTAAATTCCTCCTGAGAGAATCTCAGGAGAGGACGAAAGGCTCGTCCCGTTATTATTCTCTGCGTATCTGCAGAGCGACAAGAGGTAGAAGGTGGAGGTGATGGGCATATGCGAGCAGGTCGATGAGTCCGATTCTCTTTCATGAACCGGAATTCAATGTTTCGGTTTGATTTCGGTTAGCTTCCGACAATGTTCCGACCCATGTAGCACCGGTACGATGACACGCAGACATTTTATTTTTCAAAAAATATAGAACTTCGACACGTACTCGCCCTTTTGGGCAATTTTTGCCTGTCGGTGTCCAACCCGCCTGCACACGTTTGGACACGTGTATCCGAGCATCGACCCCGTGTCTAAACGTCAACATTGGGTCAAACTCACAGACATGCAATGGACTCTCGTGCCCGAGGTTAAAAGGGTTGATTTTTTTTTTGGGGGGTCTAATAAAAGGGTCGATTTTAGAAAGTCCAAAAGCGTGACCTAATTTTCCACTTCCTCATTCTGTCTTTGACTCTTTTCTACATTTGCTCCTGTGGTCGCTCGTCTCCTTCGACTCTAAGTCCTCTCTGTCTCGCGTATGTCTCTCGCTACTCTCGTTCCTTCGCCTCGCCTCGCCTCCCCTCAATGCCGATCTTTGCCTCGTGGCTGCTAGCAAAGCTAGTTCTTTGCTATGCTATTGACACTAGGCTTGTTATTCCCTATTGAAAACTGTTTTGCTTGGTATGTTGGTTGTACTTATCATACTTAATATGCTCGTGGTGCTACTTAACTTGCTCCATTGGTACGGTGATCTTGGTTTTGTGTTGTGAATTGGCGTGCGATTATTGGTTCTGATTTGTTAACCCATCGCTTTTGACATTTTATGCAAAATTGGAGGTTGCCAATGTGAATTTGTGTACTTATTTAAGTTAAAAAAAGCATACTTTTTTTATGAATGAATTGAGAATATTGTTTTTTTCTTTTATAAAAATGATAATTGGTTATGTATACATAGAAATATATATTTAATATATAACGTATCCAAACGTGTCGAAATTCTTAATTTTTTGAGAAATCACGTGTTGGCATATCGTGTCGTGTTTCGTGTTCCGTGTCGTGTCGGTACTAGATAGGTTATATCTCAAATATATATTTTCATATATACAATATAACTTATCACTTTTATGTTATGATTTCGCATATAAGTAAATATTACAAAAAATGATTAAAAAATATGAAATATTATTATCGCCATGAAGGCTATGACACACGAAACTGTTAAAAAAAATTTAAAAAAGAAGAAATAAAAAGTTATGCTTCATTTTCTAAAAACATTTGAGAATCATGCCCCATGAGGATCTAGATCCCCTGCCTTAAAGCCTTAAAGCATTCGAATCGCTATTTTTGAATGAACGACTCGAATTTTGTAATAGGAAAAATTTTAAAATTTCTTTTTAAATAATCTGGACCGTTTATATTTAAAACAAACGGCCCAGATCTTTCAATTTTTAAATTACCCTGACTTTAAGATAGGGAATCCGATCACCACGATCTACGCGCCAGAAACTCAAATCTCAAAGACTGGTCGGAGTCCCCCACGATTCTTCCTCCACCAAGACTAAGACTCAATGTTCTTCAACCATGATTGACTTAAGTTAGCCACGTGTCAATTGAAACCCTAGGGCATTAACCTCTCCTCCAAAATATCCCCCTCCCTCCCTCAAAATGTCTCCCTTCTAACAGTATCGTCTCTCCACACCTCGCTTTTTCGCTGTTCAAGTTCTTCAACACTTTTGACCAAAAAAAAAAAAAAGTTCTTCAACATAGGTTCTCGCCTGCCGATCCTCTTGCTCAAACTCCATCCTCATCATTGACGGCTGTCCCTCTAACTCTGACCTCGATAGCTACCTCTCCTCGAGCCCGACCTCTTCTCCTCCGACGCCCTCGCCGTGCACGTCGTCGCCTGGATCCTTGATTATTGGGTCTCAGCTTGAGTGTCTAACACTGGCCAGCGTTTCTTATTTAAATCAATTATTGCTGTTCTTTTTCTGAGTTCTGTTACGCAAATTGCCTGGACACATGAGTCGGAAGCGAGTCCGACACCGAGCTTTTGTTGACTACGTGTTGGAAGCTCGGACACAAGTTGACCGCGTGTCCGAACCCTGTCCAACACGTGTTTGACACTGATACGTGTCTGTCACGCGCATGACGGCCTGAAGAGCGAATCCGCGCTACATAAGTTCCGACTCTCTCACGAGACATTGGAGTTTCAAAATTTTACCTCATACCACTGTCAGGGGTCGGGCTGCAACCTTCGTCGATTGTGTCGGTTATGTTATATCTATTAAGGCTTAGTCCGTTCTTAAAAAAAAAAAAGATGAATGATTTAAAAAATAATTTTTAAAAAATAAATAATTTATTATCGCTTTTGAAAATGAATAAATAAAGTATTCTTTTGTCTTCGAAAATATTTAAATAGAAATTACCGTTGATAATGAAAATATTCTTCATTAATTAATTATTTCAAACGATACAAGCGATCATTTAGGAGTAAAAAAATTCAAATTATTTACTTTTTGCGAAACAAACGGAGCTTACGGTTGAAATTTCTTTCCTAATCTCGGAATTATTCATCGTTACTTTTCTCATGTCAGGAATCTCCTCAAGAATTTCATTCATTTCATCACTCAATCTACCTTGTATTTATCTATACCCGTATATACCACAAGAAAAATGTTCAGCTCATCAATATCCTCATAACTGGATTCTGGATTCGCATTTTGAGTTGTTCTGCATCTATTCTTTCAGAGTTCTTTTTCCTCTTCGCCAAATTTCTTTTCTTCCTTTTCTGCAGCAAAAGAGACACTCCGGTTGGACGTCTCCGGGCTTTTTGCATTCAAAATAAACAATTTTGCTTGCTTGAGATTCTTCCTTACTCTTGGAGTTTCATCTAGACTCCTTTGTTGGATGACCTATTTCGTCATGGCTTTCTTTGGTTGCGATCGTCATAACTCTCCGCTCTTCTTCACCTAAGGTTAGTAATTATATAAGAGCTGACAAATTCGCTATGTTGGTAAGTTATACAAATAAAAGTTGGTGAGTACATAAATTTCTATTTTCAAACTATGAAATAAAGTTAATGCTACCAGGGAAAGAGGTCGCCAGTTAGCCGTATTTTCAGATAATTTTCTATTTTCACAAATATTTATTAAGAATTATTCACATATTTTCTTTCCACGCGGAACAATAAAATTTCGAGTATGAAGCATTTATTTCCATGCTTGGAGACATAACTTATGTCTTTCTATTTTATTTTATTTTCTTCAAGCAAGATATTTCATTCAGGAAAATACAATCTCGCAAGATTGTCAGCAGCACATTTAAAAAAAAAAAACGATCTTGTCAATTCATGTAGGCACAGTAGACATAAAAGTCGTGATCATGAACACATTCATGAGTTCTGTTCCCACTCCTCTGTTCTATTATCCAACTTATATAAACTTCAAACTGAACCGTAATGGGGTTTGAGGAAGGGCCCATCGAGGACGCCTGATTCTCTTCGGCCGAAGAGGAAAGCACTAACTTCTAGCTTTGGCTAGGTATACTAGCCTTAGCATCGCCTTTTCCGAAGGGCCTGAAACTTCTTTAAAACAGCTAAGACTTAAAAGAGTCCCTCTGGTGAAAAGATGGAAAACATTAGGCTTCATTTCCTTTGCGTAAATTGTTTCCAAGCATGCCTTTCCAGCAAAGGTGTTCAATCCATGCATCCACTCACAAACATATAACTTCAATGCGGCAGAAACTCATTTGCCTACTGTGAACTTGGCCATCGAGAAATGTGTAACAAAAACTAGTTCGAGCTTTTCATGACTAGACCTTTTCCATTTTGTTTCCCAGCTCCCGTAACATCTAAACAATGCAAAGCAATCCAACCGGATTTCGAATATGAACCTATGACTGCAGCGTTAACGTCAGTGTGAGCTGGCTAACTGTATGCAAACACAGAGTCTCCATCACATGGCTTATCAGTTCATTGCATGGTACTCATCTAACTTCTCGTTGTGCTGGAGGGATCTTTATCTTCGAGGTATCTACCCACGTCACGAAGTCTTCCATATTCCTCGTCACGAGGAATGCTGGATCTGTAATCGTTTCAGGACCCACTCGGATGTGACCTTGCTCGATATGTGTAACTGCTTCCTTCAGGTGCTCCGCAAACTTTAAACGCACGAGCACTGTCCAAAGCCTCCGCCTGAGAGCAAAGCAGATACATAAACCTGGTGAGTGCTTGATAAATTACGAAAAGGAGCACATCTTTGTGTCAACACAGAAAGAATGTGGGACAGAAGAGTTGGATTGCATCCCCAATTTTCATTCCATTGATAATCAGTTGGTATCACTCACATAATACTGCAAAAAAATGCACTCACCTGCAAAAGGACGAAAGTGATAAATGATCACACAATGCCAAGCTTACCTGTCGCGACAAACAATATTTTCAGCAATTTAAAAATCTTACAGTATTGCATGAAACTGCTCTATTCAGAGAAAAAAAACCGAGCATATAAACATTCTAAATTATTCGTGGAGAGCAATCTTAGAGCTCGTAAAAGCTGTTTCAGGATTGGAAGGGAAGTTGTTAAACAAAGAAACCAGACTGGCAATTATGGACAAGTCTGCACTTTATTTAGCGTTGTAATGAGCTGAGAAATTGAGCCACTGATGAGCTGTTTCTGAACATCGTTCCAAGGTTAGAGATTACGTAAAAGTCTTCTGAAGCACAAAGTGTGCGGACGAATAACCAGCACATTGTCAAGCTATCAGAACAATCCCATACACCTTACCACTTCATGGATATGATATGCCTGAATGTCCTCAGTTGGAAATAGAGGAGATGAGGACTCAGATTAAAGACTAGCAAATTGGCAAACATTAATGTCTAAACACAAACCTAGGAGAAGCTTCTAGTAATCAAGTCTAGTAAGCATATACATCTAAATGCAGGATTAGTCTGACATAGTTGTAAACGAAACAACAGTCCTAAAGGACTTTGATTGACTGCTATTACTTCTATAACTAAAATAAAGAATTTGGTCGGCCCTCCTTGTAGAAATATGAGGAATGAAGGGAAATTTTCTCCATTAATTTTTCAGTTTTACAAGATTTGTATATATACACAATAGAGTACCTTAACCCTAGAACTCTTCCCTGTCAAGAGACAATATCAACAAGAGACAAAATAGGAAATAAATATTACAGATTCCTAAATTAACTCTAATTTATAGCTCATGTTACACTCCCCCTCAAGTGAGTAAAAATATATCTTTGATACTCAACTTGACAAGTGAGCTATGCAAGGCTCTACTCGGCACTGTCTTAGTTAGTATATCTGCCAGTTGATCTTCAGATTTGACAAAGGGAAACCGAACCATTTTAGCGTCCAGATTCTGCTTTACAAAATGTATATCGATTTCTATATGCTTGGTTCAATCATATTGTATCGGATTGTGATAAATGTCAATTGATGCTTTATTGTCACAAAACAATTTCATCTCAGATTTCGGCGAAAAGCCAAGTTCCGTCATTAACTTATTGAGCCAAAGTAGTTCACATAACCCTGTGGCCATCCCTCTAAATTCTGCCTCAGCACTGGATAAAGCTACTACCTTCTACTTCTTGCTCCTCCATGTAACTTAGTTTCCCCCCACAAATGTGAAATATCCAAATGTAGACCTCTTGTCCATGATACTGCTTGCCCAATCCACATCTGTAAACCCTTCCACCTCAAGATGGCCATTCTTTTGAAAGAACTAACCTTTTCCAAGAGCTAATTTCAAGTAACGTAGAATTCGAGTCACAACATTCATATAATCCTCACTTGGAGCATGCATAAATTGACTCACAACACTTACAACATAGGCAATATCAAGACGAGTGTTGTCGAGACCTAAAAAAAATTAATTAGACTAATGGATTCTTAGGTCAATTAAATTAACTAACCTAATACGGACTCTCTCAAGCCCTACCAATTTGCAACTTAAATTTCCACTTAAATGATTTATAAACTGGAGTCGCCACTAATCATTATTAGTAGGTTGATTAGAAACCTAAGTAAAACGGAAGGAGAACCATTTTACTTCTATGAACCAGAGGTTATGGATTTAGGGACTTAATTATACTAATTAATCAAAACTAATGCCTTTTCGGTACCAATTTCATGCAAAGGTCTTTTAATTGGTTTATGTGACTTGGTTTTTTTTTTTTTAGATTTTCTCTTTTATTAAATGTGATGCTAATGCAACCTAACTATATGTCATATGACGTGCAATGACAAAAAAAAATGACATGGCATTTATGCATGGATGGCATGTAAGAATGACGTGGTAAGATGACGTGTAATTATGTAATATGCAGTGCCAACGGTACATTCTTTGGTTTTTTTTTATGGATTTTCGGATTTTTTTTAAAAGAAACTATCCTTCTCAGCAACCGATTTTCTGGATATCGTAAAAATCAATCAATCAATCAATCAATCAAGATAGTAATTTGTCAACTAACATTCATAGCCAAATCGCAACCGTCATCTATTCTTTTCCGAATTTTCCCAAAAAATTCCACGTCTTGAATTTAAGATTGACTTTTCGGAGATAACAAATCAGACCTCAATGGTGATAGGTCAAATTAGCTATACCCGAGATTTTCTTGACAAAATTATGTTTTGATGGTTTAGATCGAAAAAAGGACTTCTTTGAATTTTCGAAAAAATTTGCATTCACTTAGATTACGGCCATCACAGAATATATGCAAAACAATCACCACAAAGAATCGTGATCAAACTTCCGATCATCTTACTGCACATGAAAAAATCGAACATCCTAAAAATTTGACTATTTTGAACGTCTAGCCTACATACATATTCAACCAGCATGCAAATCCAACTAATGTTCAAATTCATCGAATCAACTCTGTACAAGTAAATGGACATTACCTTAAATCGCGGGATGAATAAAAAAATCGATTTGATGAGGAATCTTCGATGTACAGCAACGTCGATGGCACGACAGAAACGGGCGGCGATGGGAACACTGCAGCAACGAAGAACAAGCAAGAGCGGTGCCGTGCGGAAACAAGGTAGTGTCAACGATGGCGTGGTGGTTTTCGGCAGTAGATGTCACGTCCCGACTCTCGAGCCCGCGACATCCCTTGCCAAATCGCCACCAGATCATAATAGATAGCGTCCCAGGCAATTGCTATCGACCTAAGCTTATATTGCGCAAGCGGAACGTACCATCTTCCATTCAATAAAATCACATGGGATAGATAGAAAGTAAAGCCAGATTGCAAAATACAAAAGGCTGATGAGAATAGATGATTCATAACCTTACAGAGCCATCAACTGATAAATACAACCCCATGCTTCGGGGTGGCCCTCTAGGACTCACAAAAAGATACAGGAGTCAGGTAAGGTTAACTCTCATCTATCCCAAAACAGTATCCCCACAAAAATAACCACAGTTCCCTGACTACAAAAAGGTCCTAACCCACTACTGGGAAGACTCGACATCCATGTCGTAATAATCAAACGGGGGAGTCGGGTCATTTGGGTCATCACAAGAACTCTGGCTAGAACGCACAAAGGGGGCTACCGATTGCTCAGGCTCGAGATCGAGCTCCATATCAGGCGCGGGGTCCATCACTTCCCCATCAGGTGTATCAATATCCATCGGGTCCCAAGCGGGGATATTAGGGACCCCCTGTAGAGGTGGCCCCTCAAATCCTCGAAGCGGACCGAAGAGATCCATCCCATCACGAAGATACCAAGCTTTAAAGAGATGTGCCACCAGATGTGGCATCCCTTCATCAACCCATATTGTCGTGATATGACGCTCCCACGTCTGGTCCGTACCTGGTACCGGATGGAGACTGATATCAAGTGATGAGTCAGTGGGGGTGCCGAACCGCACCGGTCTTTCCATTACTTCGGACCTGAAAAACAATTGTCCCGCGACGGGGTGAGAAATGAATCTCAGTGAATCAAGCCTAATCTCGGTTAGGACAATGATTCGCCCAGAACATCCTAAGTGCCACAAAAAGATCACAAGATAACAACAGATATATATATATATATATATCTATATAAATATATCAATCATAACAAGTCTGACAAATCTACCACCAACAGAAGTACAACCACTCAGGCATACACAAGTTCATTATTAATCAATGACCCACGCGACTGGCGTGATAAATACATCAATAGTGCGATCCCGCACTCTTCTGGCAAAACCAGGCTACGTCCACTTTACCCTCTCAGCGACGGCTACTACAAGCAGTGTATCCAGTGCACCCGGCACGGCACTGCGAGTAGGCATTCCTTAAAAAGGAGCTTCGGTCCTTCACAAGCTGCGACCGGCATCCGATAATCCCTTAAAACCGTACGACTGGCACGGGGCATGGATTATCGTGCTTCTGACAAGTCGCAAATTTCCATACAATCAGTACGGTACAAGTACCCACGGTACAAAGCGAACTTGCCAGGTAGCGTCATTGACCCTTTTAATGACCACACAAATTGCACTCGGCAATCAATTCATTGATTATCTTGGATTAACGCCAAAATCCACAAGAAATACAATCAACTCGGCCCCAAGGCCCACAAGATTCCCAATTGAACTTTTCAGCCAGGCAAACAAACCAATCAAGCAATCCACTCACTCTCGAGTAATCCACTTAACCCGGCAATTTCAAGCTAAATTCATATTAAAAATCTTAATTCTTAGTTAAATTATAGCAATCAATCGTTCGCTCGTCTCTAACCTGTCACTCACTCGCGAGTAACTCAATCAAACAATTAATTACTAAATTACCACAAATAGCCATAGACAAATAATCGATCGACCATGTATTCTAACCATGGTTTCTATCTAAACCGGTCCCGATCGAAATATTTTTTTTTATAAAAAATAAATAAATAAATACATAAATAAATAAATAATTAAAACAGACTAATCCTAAGCGCAATTAGCGCCCTAACCAAGGTTTAGAGTCAACTCACTATTTGAGTTAGCTCGATCGGCGGCGGCGGCGGCGGCGGCGGCGATAAAACTAAGGTTTATCGCGCGGCGAATCGAGCTCAAACTTCGGCGACACCCCGTAGGAGTCCGGCGAGGTCGCCGGAACAGGTGGCCGGCGACGGAGCTCCGGCGAGCGGCGGCCGGCGGTCTACAACAGTAAACAACAGAATATTCAATCCGGCAACTCTACTGTTTTGGCCGTTTTTCGACGACACGGGCCGGGACAAGGCCGGCCAAGGGTCGGGGGCTCACCTAGGGGTCGGTGGGAGTCGGCCGGGACAGGTGGACGGCGGCGGAAGGCGGCCGGCGACGGCGGACAGCCGCGATCAGTGGTTGTCCTGTTTTCGAGCCGAAACAGGGCTCTCGGTCGGCGGCGGTTTTCGGCGGCCACGCGCAGCGACCGACGGAGCTGAGCTGGGTGGCGGTAGAGGAGACTCAGGGGAGTCGTCTGGCGGCGGCGGTGTGGTACGGCGGCGACGGTGGCGGCCGAAACGAAGACCGGAACAACCCGGGTTCAAAAACAGAGCACCGAGACTTTCGGGCCGGATTCCGGCGGTTCCGGCGGCTGACGGTCGGCGACGAGGGGTCGGATCGGTCGAGGGGAGGTCGGGGGTTAGCTGGGTGGTGGTGGTCGGCGTCGGTGGCGGCCGTGGCTGCCGGAGGAGACCGCGGAGTTCTCGAGTCCTCTGACCCGAAAACAGGGCAGGCCCGGCCGCGAGTTTCCTTCGGCGAAACGGCGGCGACGGCGGCTCGGCCGGGGTCCAGGCGACGGCGGCGAGTGGCTGGGGACTGTGGCTGCCGGTGGGGGTGTGGTGGTCGCGAAAAATGGCCACGAACGGAGGTGATTCACTCGGTTGAAGGGGGTTGTCGGCAAAGAAAAAAAAAAGAAGGAAGAAGAACAGAAGAAGAAGTAGCAGGAAGAAGAAGAGAAGAAGAAGCAGCAGCAGGCGTGCGTTGGGCAGAGGGCAGGTGGGGTCCACCTTGACTTTGGGGCCAAAAATTTAATTTTTTTGTCTCATGTGAGTGAATTATTGGGAGGGGCAAAATGGTAATTTTGGCGCGCCGGGACTGAAACGAAATTTTTGGTGTACTGATCGATGGGTAATTTCGGCAATTTCACTGGTCAAGCTCGGTCAGAATTAAGCTCGTTTGCAAAAACGGCAATTTAAAAATCGCCACGGATTAATTTCGAAACTCAATTCGAAATAATCTAAAGTTCGAAATTCGTCCAAATTTTCGTCTTTTCAGTCCTTATAGTCCAAAATGGGCGTCGACTATGACTATACATTCATATCATTTAATCGACTCCCGGCACTTACAAAAATTGAATTTCCAGGACGTCACAACTCTCCCCCACTTAGGAAATTTCGTCCTCGAAATTACAACACAGTTCTAATTACTCAAAAATGGAAGGATAACTAAGCTTCATAACTTCTTCGTTCTCCCATGTAGCTCCTTCTGTGCCATGGTGTTGCCAGACCACCTTGACTAACGGAATTGTCTTGGATCGCAGTACCTGCTCTTTTCTGTCCACGATCCTGACTGGTCGCTCCACATATAACGCCCGTTCATCCAAATCAATTTCTTCGTAACTCAACACATGAGCAGGGTCTGGCTCATACTTCCTCAACATCGATACGTGAAAAACATTATGTACTTGAGCCAGTCTAGGCGGTAATGCGAGTCGATAAGCCAAAATTCCGATCCGTTCTAAGATTTCAAATGGTCCAACGTACCTCGGGCTCCGCTTTCCTTTCCTGCCAAAACGGGATGTTCCTCTCATAGGTGACACTTTCAAAAACACATGGTCGCCTACTTGAAATTCCAAAGGTCTGCGCCTTTTATCAGCATAACTCTTCTGGCGACTCTGAGCTGTCTTTAATCTATCTCTAATCACTTTAATTGCTTCCATCGACTGTTCTACTAACTCAGGGCCAGTTATCTTCCTTTCCCCAACCTCATCCCAACAGACTGGTGTCCTGCAAGCCCTACCATACAAGGCCTCGAAAGGTGCCATCCTAATACTCTGTTGGTAGCTGTTATTATAGGCAAATTCAACCAAATGTAAATGTTCCTCCCAATTACCTCTGAAATCCAGAACACATGCTCTCAACATGTCTTCCAAGGTCTGAATCGTTCTTTCAAACTGACCATCTGTTTGTGGATGATAAGCTGTACTAAATTGCAGCTTCGTTCCTAAAGCAGTTTGTAGACTCTTCCAAAATGTAGCGGTGAATTTAGGATCTCGATCAGAAGTGATCGTCACTGGCACACCATGCAACCTTACAATATGCCTCACATACAACTCAGCGTATCTGTCTAAGGCAAAGTCCTTTCTTACTGGAATAAAATGCGCTGACTTCGTTAGTCTATCCACCACGACCCAAATTGAATCATGCCCTCGCTGACTCCTCGGCAAACCCATCACGAAATCCATCGTGATATGCTCCCATTTCCACTCTGGAATTTCCAAAGGTTGTAGTAGTCCTCCAGGTTTGCAATGCTGCGCCTTGACCTGCTGGCAGATCAAACATTTAGCCACATGTTTGGCTATATCAGTTTTCATACCATTCCACCAGTAATGCTGTTTCAAATTCTGATACATCTTTGTACTCCCAGGATGAATACTATAACTACTACGATGTGCTTCTGATAAAATCTCTTCCCTTAAATTTTCATCTTCCGGCACAACCAACCGTCCTCTAAATTTAAGTATCCCATCCTCCGCTATTTGAAAATCGACCCTTCGTTTGGTCGGATCTCCTTGCAGGATCTTCCGGATAAAAGGGTCTGTGGACTGCAAGGCCTTAATTTTTACTTGCACTTCTGGCTCGATTCTCAAGGTAGCCACGAGACTCGACAGCTGGCTTATCTCCAGTTTAAAGTCTGAGTCTCTTAATTGCTCAAGTAAACGCCACTCCTGCACCTGCAATTGAGCAATCACTGATTTTCTACTCAGGGCATCAGCAACCTTATTCGCCTTACCAGGATGATACAGGATCTCACAGTCATAGTCTTTTAATAACTCCATCCATCGGCGTTGTCTCATGTTCAGCTCCCTTTGAGAGAACAGGTATTTCAGACTCTGATGGTCGGTGTATACCTGAAACTTTCCCCAATCAAATAGTGTCTCCAGATCTTCAAGGCAAACACAACCGCAGCTAACTCCAGGTCGTGTGTGGGATAATTCAACTCGTGTGGTCTCAACTGACGGGACGCATACGCTACCACCCTGCCATGCTGCATCAAAACACAGCCCAGTCCCCTAAGCGAAGCATCGCTATAAATTTCATAACCACCAGGACCAGACGTAATTGTCAGAACAGGAGCCGTAGTTAGCCTATGCTTAAGCTCTTGGAAACTACGCTCGCACTTGTCCGTCCATTGAAACTTCGTATCTTTCTTCAGCAATTTAGTCAAGGGCGAGGATATAGCTGAGAATCCTTCCACAAATCGCCTGTAATAACCTGCCAAACCCAAGAAACTTCTAATTTCTGTAGCAGTTGTCGGTCTCGACCAGTTAATAACTGCCTCAATTTTAACCGGATCCACAGCAATACCTTCACTCGAAATTACGTGGCCTAAGAATGCCACGCTAGCTAACCAAAACTCACACTTACTGAATTTAGCGTATAATTGATGCGTTCTCAGAGTTTCCAGAACTATTCTCAGGTGTTGCTCATGATCTTCAGAACTCTTCGAGTACACTAGGATATCATCTATGAAAACAATCACAAAACGATCCAGAAACTCCTTGAACACTCTATTCATCAGATCCATAAAAGCAGCAGGAGCATTCGTCAAACTAAACGGCATCACTGTGAACTCGTAATGCCCATAACGTGTTCTAAATGCCGATTTCGGTATATCCTCTTTTCTGATTCTCAACTGATGGTATCCCGTCCGTAGATCAATTTTTGAAAATATAGATGCTCCCTGCAGCTGATCGAACAAGTCGTCAATCCTTGGCAGTGGGTACTTATTCTTGATCGTCACCTGATTCAACTGCCTATAGTCAATACACAGTCTCAAAGACCCATCCTTTTTCTTGACGAACAAGACAGGCGCTCCCCATGGCGAGGCACTAGGGCGAATGAATCCCTTGTCTAACAACTCCTGCATTTGAACCTTAAGTTCTTTCAATTCTGATAACGCCATTCTATATGGCGCCTTAGAAATCGGCTCTGTCCCCGGAGCTAATTCTATCACAAACTCGATTTCTCTTTCTGGTGGTAAATCAGGTAATTCTTGGGGGAAAACATCTGGAAACTCACATACAATCACAATATCCTCCAATTTCAATTCTTTAGCAGATGTATCTACCACAGAAGCCAAATAACCTTGGCACCCATCTCCCAACAATCGAGTCGCCTCTAACGACGATATCATCACAGTCGAGGTTCCTCCTCGATTACCCAAAAATTCATAACTACTGTCATCCATCGGATTAAACTGTATTATCTTATTAAAGCAATCCATTGTGGCTCTTTGCTTTACCAACCAATCCATTCCCACAATCAAGTCAAAATCGTACATTTCTAGCACAATCAAATCTATCTTACTCTCATGGCCATCCACCACTAGTCTGCAATCAGGACAACTCACTGTAGCCACTACTTTATCTTTCAATGGCGTAGATACATTAAGCACAATTTCTAAAGGTACCAAGTTCAATTCAGATAATTTAACAAACTGATCCGCAACAAATGAATGAGTGGCGCCCGGATCAAATAAGGCATATGCTACTTGGTCATGCAAGAGGACCGTACCTGTAACAGTCGGCGAATCCTTCACCGCTTCCCGAGTGACTGCAAAAACCCTTCCTTGTGCCGGCGGACGATTCTGAAAGTTTGACGGCACAGATCTTCTAGACTGCCCCCCCTGCTGGGGTTGTGCCTGTCCACCTTGCCTCTGTGGGCAGTCCCTCACCTGATGGCCCAGCTGGCCACAACCAAAACAGGCACCACCTCGATACGGGCACAAACCAGGCCCATGCCTCTGTCGACACAAGCTGCACACCTCATTCTGACGAAATGCCGGCTTACTAATCGCCCCTCGACGATTTGGTGGAATGTGACCCCGATTGTTAAACATAGGTTTCTTCCCTTGTCTCCTATCGAATCTGTTTGGGGAAACAAATCGTGATCCAGATGCAGTAGCCCTTTCAGACAAATCCCTCTCCATTATCAACGCCCTCGCGTAGATATCATCATAATCTTGAAGGTCAAGCGGTGCCAGGGCACTCTTAATCTCGGGCTTCAATCCGTCCTTGAATCTTCTAGCCCTATCCTCCGGATCCTCAATCATCCTCGGAGCATACTTAGATAGTTCAGAAAACTTTGCCTCGTACTGGTCAATAGTCATCTGATTCTGACGGAGACGGAAAAATTCAGCCATCTTTTGTTCCCTAGCTGTCCTCGAAAAGTATTTATTATTGAAAACTTCTACAAAAGTATTCCATACTGGAATTGTACCTTCTGGAAAAGTTTTACCCTTGACAGCTCTCCACCACGTACTAGCATTCCCTTCAAGTTGATAAACTGCCAGAGTAACTTTATCCCTATCTGAGCATCTCAGCAAATCGAATGCTTTCTCTATCCCTTCGACACATCGAGTAGCAGCTTCAGGGTCTCCACTTCTAGTGAATTGTGGTGGTTTCAATTTAAGAAACTGTTCCACCAGCTTTTGAGCCCTACGCTCCTCACTGTCATGTATAGGTAGGGGACTCACCGACAGAACTGCAACCGGTATAGCAGATGAAGTCCCAGCAGCAGCGACAGTAGCTGCGGCTTGATTCCTTACTTGCTGTCCCATCAAATCTCCAATAGTACCTAAGGCTTGCATGACTTCAGCCATTGTCGGTTCCCTTCCAGTAGGTCCTGTAGGTTCTGCAGCAGAGGCTGCAGTAGGGGGTGCAATAGGGGACACCGCAGGCAGTACTCTTTCATCATCAACCAATTCTTCCACCGGCCTTAAAGGCCTCCTTCGAGGGGCTCGAGGTGCTCTTCTACCACGTCCGCTCATTTTACAGTAAAAGGTGAAGTCCTGCTTACCCCATAGCAACACGTGGTCAGAAAGAAATCCTTAAATTCTACCGCATAATTAGCAATCACAGGCATAATAACTAAGAATCTTACTAACTATCCCATTTCTCAACACTCCTTATCACTCCGTGCCAATGACCAGATGGATCAGGCTGACCTTACTCTGATACCACCTCGAGCGGGGATGTCACGTCCCGACTCTCGAGCCCGCGACATCCCTTGCCAAATCGCCACCAGGTCATAATAGATAGCGTCCCAGGCAATTGCTATCGACCTAAGCTTATATTGCGCAAGCGGAACGTACCATCTTTCATTCAATAAAATCACATGGGATAAATAGAAAGTAAAGCCAGATTGCAAAATACAAAAGGCTGATGAGAATAGATGATTCATAACCTTACAGAGCCATCAACTGATAAATACAACCCCATGCTTCGGGGTGGCCCTCTAAGACTCACAAAAAGATACAGGAGTCAGGTAAGGTTAACTCTCATCTATCCCAAAACAGTATCCCCCACAAAAATAACCACAGTTCCCTGACTACAAAAAGGTCCTAACCCACTACTGGGAAGACTCGACATCCATGTCGTAATAATCAAACGGGGGAGTCGGGTCATTTGGGTCATCACAAGAACTCTGGCTAGAACGCACAAAGGGGGCTACCGATTGCTCAGGCTCGAGATCGAGCTCCATATCAGGCGCGGGGTCCATCACTTCCCCATCAGGTGTATCAATATCCATCGGGTCCCAAGCGGGGATATTAGGGACCCCCTGTAGAGGTGGCCCCTCAAATCCTCGAAGCGGACCGAAGAGATCCATCCCATCACGAAGATACCAAGCTTTAAAGAGATGTGCCACCAGATGTGGCATCCCTTCATCAACCCATATTGTCGTGATATGACGCTCCCACGTCTGGTCCGTACCTGGTACCGGATGGAGACTGATATCAAGTGATGAGTCAGTGGGGGTGCCGAACCGCACCGGTCTTTCCATTACTTCGGACCTGAAAAACAATTGTCCCGCGACGGGGTGAGAAATGAATCTCAGTGAATCAAGCCTAATCTCGGTTAGGACAATGATTCGCCCAGAACATCCTAAGTGCCACAAAAAGATCACAAGATAACAACAGATATATATATATATATATATATATATATAAATATATCAATCATAACAAGTCTGACAAATCTACCACCAACAGAAGTACAACCACTCAGGCATACACAAGTTCATTATTAATCAATGACCCACGCGACTGGCGTGATAAATACATCAATAGTGCGATCCCGCACTCTTCTGGCAAAACCAGGCTACGTCCACTTTACCCTCTCAGCGACGGCTACTACAAGCAGTGTATCCAGTGCACCCGGCACGGCACTGCGAGTAGGCATTCCTTAAAAAGGAGCTTCGGTCCTTCACAAGCTGCGACCGGCATCCGATAATCCCTTAAAACCGTACGACTGGCACGGGGCATGGATTATCGTGCTTCTGACAAGTCGCAAATTTCCATACAATCAGTACGGTACAAGTACCCACGGTACAAAGCGAACTTGCCAGGTAGCGTCATTGACCCTTTTAATGACCACACAAATTGCACTCGGCAATCAATTCATTGATTATCTTGGATTAACGCCAAAATCCACAAGAAATACAATCAACTCGGCCCCAAGGCCCACAAGATTCCCAATTGAACTTTTCAGCCAAGCAAACAAACCAATCAAGCAATCCACTCACTTTCGAGTAATCCACTTAACCCGGCAATTTCAAGCTAAATTCATATTAAAAATCTTAATTCTTAGTTAAATTATAGCAATCAATCGTTCGCTCGTCTCTAACCTGTCACTCACTCGCGAGTAACTCAATCAAACAATTAATTACTAAATTACCACAAATAGCCACAGACAAATAATCGATCGACCATGTATCCTAACCATGGTTTCTATCTAAACCGGTCCCGATCGAAATATTTTTTTTATAAAAAAATAAATAAATAAATACATAAATAAATAAATAATTAAAACAGACTAATCCTAAGCGCAATTAGCGCCCTAACCAAGGTTTAGAGTCAACTCACTATTTGAGTTAGCTCGATCGGCGGCGGCGGCGGCGGCGGCGATAAAACTAAGGTTTATCGCGCGGCGAATCGAGCTCAAACTTCGGCGACACCCCGTAGGAGTCCGGCGAGGTCGCCGGAACAGGTGGCCGGCGGCGGAGCTCCGGCGAGCGGCGGCCGGCGGCCTACAACAGTAAACAACAGAATATTCAATCCGGCAACTCTACTGTTTTGGCCGTTTTCCGGCGACACGGGCCGGGACAAGGCCGGCCAAGGGTCGGGGGCTCACCTAGGGGTCGGTGGGAGTCGGCCGGGACAGGTGGACGACGGCGGAAGGCGGCCGGCGACGGCGGACAGCCGCGATCAGTGGCTGTCCTGTTTTCGAGCCGAAACAGGGCTCTCGGTCGGCGGCGATTTCCGGCGGCCACGCGCGGCGACCGGTGGAGCTGAGCTGGGTGGCGGTAGAGGAGACTCAGGGGAGTCGTCTAGCGGCGGCGGTGTGGTACGGCGGCGACGGTGGCGGCCGAAACGAAGACCGGAACAACCCGGGTTCAAAAACAGAGCACCGAGACTTTCGGGCCGGATTCCGGCGGTTCCGGCGGCTGACGGTCGGCGACGAGGGGTCGGATCGGTCGAGGGGAGGTCGGGGGTTAGCTGGGTGGTGGTGGTCGGCGTCGGTGGCGGCCGTGGCGGCCGGAGGAGACCGCGGAGTTCTCGGGTCCTCTGACCCGAAAACAGGGCAGGCCCTGCTGCGAGTTTCCTTCGGCGAAACGGCGGCGACGGCGGCTCGGCCGGGGTCCAGGCGACGACGGCGAGTGGCTGGGGACGGTGGCTGCCGGTGGGGGTGTGGTGGTCGCGAAAAATGGCCACGAACGGAGGTGATTCACTCGGTTGAAGGGGGTTGTCGGCAAAGAAAAAAAAAAGAAGGAAGAAGAACAGAAGAAGAAGTAGCAGGAAGAAGAAGAGAAGAAGAAGCAGCAGCAGGCGTGCGTTGGGCAGAGGGCAGGTGGGGCCCACCTTGACTTTGGGGCCAAAAATTTAATTTTTTTGTCTCATGTGAGTGAATTATTGGGAGGGGCAAAATGGTAATTTTGGCGCGCCGGGACTGAAACGAAATTTTTGGTGTACTGATCGATGGGTAATTTCGGCAATTTCACTGGTCAAGCTCGGTCAGAATTAAGCTCGTTTGCAAGAACGGCAATTTAAAAATCGCCACGGATTAATTTCGAAACTCAATTCGAAATAATCTAAAGTTCGGAATTCGTCCAAATTTTCGTCTTTTCAGTCCTTATAGTCCAAAATGGGCGTCGACTATGACTATACATTCATATCATTTAATCGACTCCCGGCACTTACAAGAATTGAATTTTCAGGACGTCACAGTAGAGGCGGCAGTAGTGACGGCTGCGATGTGCGACGGGATTAGTGGTAGTTCGACGGTTAGCAACAACAGCAACAGTGGGATAGAGCAGCGACTACGACGAAAATCCTCAAGCAGCGGAGAATAGGCGACGATGACGGGAAACGGCAGCAGCAATGGTCTTCGAGTCGATGTCACAATGGGCAGAAAAAGGTGAATGACCAAGAGGATAGTCGACCGCCGAGAGAGAAAGTATTCAGCCCTAGAGAGAGGCGTGAGAGATGGTGTGTATATTCTCTCCGAAAATTCTATTAGCAAAAAATCTGTCGTCCCCCTCTCCCTAAAACCTAGGCTAATGATATATATAGACTAAGAAAGGCCTTGAACCGTAAGATTTATTTTTTACCATCGGATTCGAGAAATAATAATCGTTGGATTGAAGTTTCTATCCTTGGTGAGCTCGGGTGCTCAAAATTTCTACAATAATAGAGGAGCATATGGCTTGGCCGAAATTCTCCTGTTTATGGGGTTTATTTGCGTAAATCCTAATCGGGTTTTAACTAATTAAATGGATAATTAGTTGAAAGCCTTGCATTTAAAAGACCTAAATTGGACTGAATTAAATTCGAGTGAAGCCCAAACCTATATAAATCTAGCCATGCCCTTTAGTGGTCGAAAATTTCATATTGATATTAAATTATGCTCAATCGACTCACCTTGGCCCTAATGCAAATGGCATGGCAAATGGCATGGCTGATAGAAAAGAAATATGTAATGCAAATAAATATGTAATGCATGAGAATTTATTTTTTTTTGCAAGAGTTATGAATAACTCTTATTTTATGTTATAAATGAATTTTCTAAAAAAATCAAAATTTAGGTATCAACAAGTGTGTGATAAATAAATCAGTCTGTCCACTAACCTTTGATATCTGTCTTTTTTGGTCGGGACCTGATCCGGATACTCCCCCAATTTATGATTTTGAACTATAGGTGTGTCATCGGGCTTGCACTCTAGCATGCCAACTTCGGTCAATAAGTCCAGCACATACTTTCTCTGTGACAAGAAAATATCACCCTTTGACCTGGCCACTTCAATACCTAAAAAATACTTCAACCCTCCTAGATTCTTCATCTCAAACTCTTCTAATAACTTTTCTTGGAGTCTCGAAATCTCCTCAAGATTATCTCCTGTAATAATCATAACATCTACATATATAATTAAGGTTGTCACCTTACCTTCATGTCGTTTGAGAAATAAAGTGTGGTCCTAGTTACTTTGAGAATACCCACACTTTTTCATTGTTGAACTAAAGCGACCAAACTAAGCACAGTGTGATTGCTTCAATCCATGCAATGATCGTTTCAATTTGCACACCATATTGGGTTGAGTGACACAATTATATCTCGGTGGAACGTCCATGTAGATTTCTTCATCTAAATCTCCAAGAAGAAATGCATTCTTCACATCAAACTGATGTAATGGCCAGTTCAGGTTTGCTACAACAGACAACAATAATCTCACAGTATTAAGCTTTGCAACGGGAGAAAATATTTCTTGGTAGTCTATACCATAAATTTGTGTATATCCCTTCGCTACCAATCGCGCCTTGTACCTCTCAATGAAACCATTTGCTTTATATTTAATAAAAAATACCCACTTACACCTCAATGTTTTCTTTCCCTTCGGCAACTCTACAAGACTCCAAGTATTGTTTTTATGCAATGCTTCCATCTCTTCTTTCATTGCCTCAACCCACTTGGGATCCCTCAAAACTTCTTGCACCCCTTTAGGAACTCGATTTGTAGAGACATTTGATACAAATGCCTTCAAAGATTCAGATAATCTTTTTGTTGAGATATAATCTGCAATATGATACCTCGATCTTCGCTCTTCCACCTTTGGTGAATATCGATTAGGGGGTTTGCCATGATTGTGCCTGTCGGGTAATTTATATCTAACAACCACATCAGAGTCATCAAAGGGATTAGTCGTAATAGTAGGACTTACCTTAGGAGAATGGTCGGGTACTAAGGAGACATCATGAGAGAGAGAGAGAGGGGGCTGTTCTTGAGAATGTTCAAAAGCATTTTGTATCGATACCGGTTGTTCACCCTTCTCAACTTATGTTGTTTGTTCACCCTTTGCAACTTCTGTTGCCGACTCTATCAAGTTTTGAGATGTTAATCTATCTTCTACCGACAATATTGAGGTGTACTGCGAGTTAGACGCAGCCTCAACCCCTGCCAAAACACCACCACTCTCCCACCAATGTTCCCTTTCTCAATGTATCTCCCCCTGAAAGGGACAATTGGTGTCGGAAAAGAAGAACTCATACTCAATAAATGTGACATCCATTGTGACATGGGTCTTTTTAGTGGTCGGGTCGTAGCAACGATAAACTTTATGATGGATTCCATAACCAAGAAACACGCTCCAGATAGCACAATGATCCAGTTTGGTTCTTTGGTTCTTGTGAATATAAACATAAGCTAACCGAACACTTTAGGAGAGAGTATCAATATCGATGGAAGAGTAACATGTGTCGAAAGTACTTGCAATGGGGTCTTGAAGTCTAGCACGCGAGAGGGCATCCGATTCATTAGATAAACTGCAATAACAACGACAGCATCCCAAAAATGAGTGCGAACATGCCCACCCCTCAATATAGCCCGTGTTGTCTCTAGAATATGGCGGTTTTTCCTTTTCGCAACTCCATTCTGTTGAGGAGTCCAAGGACGCAATGTCTCATGAATAAAACCATATTCATGAAAATATTCAGTGAGATGTTGATTTATATATTCACCCCCATTGTCAGTACGAAGGATATGGATTTGTGCTCCAAATTGTATTTCAACATGCGATTAAATCTTTGAAATATGGTAGAGACTTCATTCTTGTGCTTCATCAAATACAGCCATGTCATTCGCGTGTAATCATCCACAAACGTCACAAACCATCGAATTCCCGAAAGTGTAGTAATTGGTGAAGCACCCCACATATCAGAATGAATTAACACAAAATGTATTGTGCTTTCATTAAAACTCACTGGAAAAGGAACACGATGACTCTTTGCTAAGATGCATGTCTCACACAGAAATAAGGATTTTGACAAACCCTTAAATAACTCGGGAAATAAGTACTTCCACCCAAAAGACGGATGTCCTAATCGACGATACCATAACCATATTTTTTTCTCCTTACTTGTAGCCTGACCTCCGGTATGATGAGCTTTGCCAATAGTGAGATCATCCATGTAGTATAGGCCCTCTCTCTTAGTATCACGTCCAATAATCTCCTTCATGAGGATATCTTAAAATAAACAAAAATCGAGATACATAAGGACATTGCAATACAACTCCTCAATAACTTGTCCAACAGATAACAGTCGATTAGATAATGAGGGTACAAGCAAAGTGTGAGTTAAAGAGAGAGAAGGCGTAAGAGCAACACTTCCAGCCCCTGTCACTAGATAGCTACTACCATTAGCATTATAGATACTTCGTCTTCGCGGAGTGATGTGACAGACGAAGTCATCAAGATTATCCGTCATATGATCAGTAGCTCCTGAATTAATAATCCACCTACTGCCCTCATCCCGATGAGTATGGATAAAAGTACCCTCGCTTGCTACAAACTCAGTCTTTTTCTTGGCCTGTAAATCTTTCCATCAATCGGGGTACTCATGTAACTTAAAGCAAGTCTCCTTCGTATATTTTGGATTCCTACAATGGATACATCCCTAAATTGACAGTGACTTGTGCTTAGAACCCATATTAGACCAGCCACCCAGAGATGTAGTTCTTGGTTCCGAGATACTGTCAAGAGATCGTGGTACCATCCTCCCTCCACAAGATACCACTGCAGCAACCTTGATATAGCCAAGGGATCTCGCACCTAGAGGGCCAGTAACACCAAATTTGCAGCAACTAATCGATGCCTTTAGCGACACCAAACAACAGGTATTCAATGTCGAACCACAAATAAAAAACCACGCTGAAAATCAGCAAATAAAATCACCCAAAAACAACACTATTTCAGACCCGAACAGCAGGGTGCAGAACGAAACAACAGGTATTTGGAGTATTTGTTTGGTTCTTTACCAGAGGAACTAAACAACGAAACAACCAATATCTGCGGGATTGAACCAATATCGGCAAAAATCCAGCAGAGCAAACGAATACGAATATCGAGAAGCAGAAGACCAATGTCGGCAAAAATCCACTCAAGCTTAAAAAACCAGCAGAAGATGAATACGAATATCGAGAAGCACCAATCCAACAATGTCACGAAGCTTGATAAACGAATACGAATATCTGGGGTCTTGGTCTTGTTTCCTCCAGTAGCATGAAGCCTAATGTGAAGAGCAGTGACACCAAGTTTCTTGCATCGAAATCCAAGAAGCCCTCCAAGCAGTCCGTGAGCTTGAAGACCTGCGATTACGCGTGCACCTGCGCCTCGAGCGCGCCGAATTTGGATTCTGCCCCGATGGCTGCGGAAGTGAAAATACGTATACTACGAAGAACAATTCTCAACTCCAACAATGTCACGCGAAAATCCCTGAATTCAAAACCGGAATTCAATAACGAATCCCCGAATTCGACAAGGGAGGTGAAACCCTTCTCGAAGAAAATCCGAGAAGAAAATCCTTAGGATCAATGCTCTGATACCATGTAGAAATATAAGGTATGAATGGAAATTTTCTCCATTAATTTTTTAGTTTTACAGGCTTTGTATATATACACAATAGAGTACCTTAACCCTAGGACTCTTCCCCATCAAGAGATAATATCAACAATGACAAAATAGAAAATAAATGTTATAGATTCCTAAATTAGCTCTAATTTACAGCTCACGTTAACACTTCCTTCATGGTCTTGAAATTATCTTCGTTCTTCCATAGTCCAACTATAAGCAACGGTTTAATCCGGAGAATCACCTCCACCCCATTCAATCGTTCATCAACTGCTTTATCTACATGTGATTTTGACAAGGACTTGATATTTCACAGCCTCTACCATTCACAAGTATTTCAAAGCTTTTATGGATGGGCAGAGTATCCTAGCTTGGACATGGGTAGCTTAGGAAAATCAAAGCAGGAAATCAGCAAATGTGGAAGAACGAAGATGTTTAATTGCTACGCAGAAGAGACCTAGCACATAACAGCTATAGCCACAACACATCCACCTCAGTGTCAATCCTTCCAGGGAAAACACCAGTCTGTACGTGAATCTGCTCTTCTAGCACGTCATGCAAACGATTAAGCTGAAACGAAGCCCCAAAATCAAAACAGTGCCATTTCTTGTCCATCCTAACCCTTCCCATAACTCATACGCCAAAGCAAGTAGCTTTGTTTAAAAAGAAATCTCCAACAAACCCTCATGGAAAACAATCACACAGCAAATAGTCTGTTCACCATCAAAACAAGAAATCTAACAACCAGCGTTCTAATTGAGGGAGTTTCCCCACAACACGAAGAGAATGAAATGGAACTGAATAGATCTTCACTTTAAACAATTCTCTTCCCACGAAACTACCCATATGGTGAATTTTGACTTCAGTTTAGCGCATAAATGAACATAAGGCCAGCAGAAAAGGAGGAACCAGAACTCACAACGTCTCAAGAAGTGAATCAGTCATCTCAACACGAAAAAGGGTCTCTCGGTTCCATCTGCTTCAGTACGTTAACCAACTAATGCACCATCTAAAAGGAGGAAACAGAACTCACTACAGCCAACTTTTTGTGGGACATATGCAAACTCGTAAATTGACTCCTTCACTTCTTGATGTAGAAGCATATTACAATGGCCTAAAAGGGAGTTCTCTGCCTTAAAGATGCTGTGATCCTTCTTACGACCTCCTTAAGTGCTCAACTTCTTATTACCGCACGAGCTTTTGAGGGAGTTTTACTTGAGCATTTTAGATTGTCGATCAATTAGCCGCAATAAAAGAATGTCCGAAATGAACTAAAGGAGATCTTTGGTTTTGGAATGAAAAAATCGCTAAGTATATGACAAGATGCTGCATGTAACTGAGTGTCATTGGTACAGATCCTCTCAATTGCACCTGATTACCAGTTGATTTACATGCCTATGGTCGTGCCGAAGTTAGCTGGACTTGAGTAAGTACAGGTGGTAGCGTTTCAGAAGATCGTGAAATTGACTGAGTCCTCCAGAAAGAACATTTACCTTTTTTAGCAAAAAGTGTTTTTTGCGTTGTATTAACATTTCTTTATAGGAGGGAGGGTTCAAACGAGAAATGCTTTTAGGATTGGATGCAATTTATTGAAATTCATCAGAATACGTGAATGTATCTCACCCTGCCGCAACAAAATCTTGCCAGTTACATTAAAATAGAAGGGTTATGTGGTTAAACCAGAATTCAATCCTGCAGAATGCTGAGTCTGTTTAAGCCATTGATCATACAAAGACCTTATTAATCGTCATTTCACGGTTTCTACATCTACTTGGTGCTTGCAAAGGAATTCCATGCCTTTCATGTCTCTTTGAAGCAATGCCTTGTATATTACTAGCAAGTCTTCGACGATGACGTTGTTTTGGCTTTGGCCTGTCTTAGGATCGTGAGATTCCGGAAGACAATCCTCATCTCTTCGCAGTCTCCAAGGTTTATGACGATCTTCGCCTAATATTTGGACCTGGGTCTAGACCTGCACGACCTTGACCATTTACTGAAACCTCTTGCAGTCGCTCCTGTTTGCTAGCAAGATGAAGAATCCAGAGATCCATGCAGCGCAGGATATATCCAGGAATAAGGCTGAGCACCTCATTGGTGAGATTGGGCGCGTTAATCGCCATATCTGTTGAGGGTTCAAGTTGCATTTGCCAGTGTGAGATCCACTAAATAAAGCCCCCGTTTCTGCATTTCTGCAACAGCTCATGCTGTGTCGTTGCGGTGTCGTGGGTAGCAACTATGGCCTTACATATTATGGTCTTTATGTGACATTACATACGTACCACCAAGTCTTGTGATGAGCTTTGTTCAGCGTTCTTGAATCTCGAGTACCACTGGAAATGTGTGGATATTTCTCAAGGATCATTTGCCAGTTTCAATGCGTCGAAACCTGGTCTGCAAAATTCATACGATCTGGTCAAAGAATTAGCTTGTTCTTCAAGTGGAAACTTAGCCGTCGCGCACGAGCCCAGTGCGTGTAAGCCGTTGGGTCTGGTCAAAATTCATACTGTCTGGTTTAAAAAAACAAAAAAAAAACAGCGCAGTGCATAGACATTCTGCCAGAAGCTATGGAAATCGCGTTTTCCAAATCCAGCAAGCACCCCAAAAGCAAATGCATGACCGTTGCAATGCCCTCATGTCCACTAGTCACTCCATATTCACGAGATTCCATCCTCGATCTGCCTTCCAATAACTAAACTCCTCACGCATAATGATAATGACGACAATAGTAGAAGTACTATAGCATGCAAAAAAACACAGGTAAAGCAATCGGAGCCAGGTAGTTTTCCAGATACTTTCTCATCGAACATACACGACGAGGGCAGCCAAAGTAACAACTTGACATAAATTCATCCCGTTTCTCATCCCAAAAGTCTCAAGGCTCCACCAACCTCAAAGATAATAAATAACGTTTGTCGCAGAAAACATGCCAGCTGGCTTTGCTTCCCCTTTAGACAACTTTACTCTTCAATAGCATCTCCCGCTTCTATTATTTCCACCTTTTCCTTCAGTGGAGTGATCTTTGTGAGGAGAACTTCTATAAGCATGAATCACCGAAAAAATCAGACAGTGCAACATTGGTAACACCAACTATACAATTGTGTTGCCCATTGGATGAGGAAAGATTGTGAACTGAGCTTCTTCTTGTGTTTCCTTTTTTAGTTTTATCGTTTCTTTATGTGCAAACGGTCGTGTGTGCATTGGAGATTGGGCTGTTGGTTTGAACCCTAGACTCTGATAATGGATCAAAGATCCAGAGGCCAAAGCTTGTAATTGGCTTAAGAAACTTGAGAGAAATCCAGCAAAAAAGACATAATTATCCTCTGAAGAAGCAGTTTTGAATTGTAGAACCACTTCAAGATAAGCTTGGTGGAATAATGAGCAAAGTGTGAGTAAAATATCACTGACCAATCTTTTTAGCAAAAGGATATCCCTTTTCACTAATATATGTCCAAGAATTTGGCAACAAGTGGTTCCTGAGGTACTCTTTGTGCCCCTGCACCATGCCAAAATAGGAGATTTGCCAGTCAACATGGAAGGGCAAACTAAAGTTCGGAGAGATAAATAGAGATTGGTGAGTAACAGCAAACCTTTGTTATCACACAAATATCCACATTGCTTCCACTTCCCAAGTTGTTAAATATACCAGAACATATAGCTTCAGCCAGTTGAATTCCTTCAACTCTCCGCAGTAAAATACAACATATGCATACGAACTTCAAAAAAATCCAAGTATTTAAACAACTCAACAAAAGTTGCACAAAATTCAAGATCTAACTTTAAATTTCGAGGATGGCTTTCTCTAGGAACACATCAAATATCTAGACCATAAATTATCGAAAGTCAAGCTGTCCAAGGATGTACCACGCACAAGGAAAAGCCATTATAATTACTGATCTATTATTTCAGGGGCCTGCAATCTTAATTTGGCCGAAAAAAAGTGAGCAACGCCAGACAACTCTTTTTCCTGAAATATTAAACTGCCAATAAATCCATCCTTAAAGAATATACGAAGCATATACTTCTAAAGCTCCCCTTGTATGTAAGTTGGACCTCACACGTAGAACATGGATGCGCAAGTAACCACATCAAAAAATAAATGGAGAACAAACAAGAGAAGTCGATACAATGATGACAAGAGGAACTGCGAAGACTGGAACGTTAAATCTGGAGCTCCAATATGATATTCCATAACGGTTCCCACACCCCCAAACCCCCCCCCCCCCCCCCAAAAAAAAAAAAAAAAAAAACTTAAGAAGTAAGACATTTGTGCTCTTAATGTACATCAAGCATACAAATTCACAAGCAAAAAGTTCCAGACCCCTTTAATCACAGGAAACTAAGGCTGCGTATGAATCGTAGTTAGAGAAAGTGTTTCTGTTCTAAAAGTGTTCCGGGAACACTTTTGGAACAGAAACGCGTATGGTTCAAAAATGTTTCTAAAGCGTTTCGCGGAACACTTTTATGCCAAGGAACACTTATCAAGAAAAAAAAAAAAAAACCTTGCTTCTGGGTTTTGAAACACTTTTGGAATCACCATCCATCGCCGCCGACGCAGCCACCACCCACCGCCACCGACCAGGCCGCCGATCGTCAGTCGCCGCCCGCCGGTGGCCGGCCGCCTGCAGATCGCCGGCCGCCACCGGTCGCAAGAAAAGTATTTTTTTTTTTTACTTACCAAATGCGTTTTTGATCCCAAAAATAGTAGCCGAGAACAGAAACACAAAAAAGTGTTTCTGTTTAAAAAATGCTCCCGGGAGCAGAAACACTACCATACGCAGCCTAATAAACCAGTGAACATGGCTATCACTCAACACTCGCACCTTTCTCCCCTATCTACTACCTGTTCAATCCAATTTCAAAATATGTAGAAAACCAGTAATGCCACTTTTGCCAATAAGGTCACTACCAAATATATAATTTACATATACAAACATGATAATACTAATATAGAATTGGACAATTAGACAGTGCAATTATATAATGAAGGAAAGATATAAGGACAAGCCAACTTACTGTCAGGCCTTCTCTATACTTTCACTCAAAAACAGCCATTGTAGCAAGAGAACCAGGACCCGTGGTAGCAAATGGCAATGTACCAGTTGATTCATGGGGATATATCTGGAGATAAACAATTGAAATGATTCACAATCAAACTGCCGTAAAGGGACAGAACAATTTCGTTGTAGCAGGTTTCCTTCAAAAAACTCACTCTATGAAGATGAGGTCCGGTGACATCAACCCCACCAAGAACCAAAGCACCTTGGACATGCCCCAGCTAGCTGAGTAAAATTTGTACCAACGTACAAATCAGAATCATGCACACCAAAGAGAGAAGAGACAAGCACTTTGCATTATCATATACCTGAAAAGATGCCCCTTAAGAAGTGTCAGAGCTCTGACAACCCTTGATTCTCGATCCGTATGGTACCGGTGTACTGAAGCTGTGAACTTACCTTATCTGGAAAGAATTAGACATCAAATACCCATGCGTTAGTTAGGAAGATGAAAAGTCCACAACAGAGGGAAGAGGAAAGAGAACCAGAGCAAGCAAGTATTACAATCAGATTTAGAGTTTCATCTATATACATACCAGTTACAGTCTCTGTGTCGGCAGCAGTCCCTGCCCCACAGCAATAAATATTTGGAGACATGTAATGCATTTTCTCGCAATTTTTTATCACAAACAATGGGTCCAGTTGCTCTTGTATCTGCTCCAAGAATCACACCATCCTACAAAAAACATGGTAGCTTTAGCTGACGGTGTTATCCCATCAAAATACTTCTATCAAAACAACAAAACTCCCATCAGACAAAACTGTGGTGCATGTTCCCAGAGGTCACACATGCCACATGCACATGAAGTTCACTAACGATATCTCATGTATGGTTCTGTACAGTGGCAGTAAGAGTGCAATTCTCAAGGATTGGCTAACAATAATGGCAACGAACAATAAGATGGGAAAAGCAAGCTATATAGTTGACTGATGTTCCGGCTGGATATAAAGGTGACCCAACAGTTAAAAGCTTACATAGTCTCAGTTGATCAGACTTTGCGTGGTCATACCTGGAATATTAAACCAACAATGGAGGTTCCTATCTTCCGAAATGAAGGTGGGTTAACCCCCTTCTTTGCAAGCATGTCATTTCTTCTGCAAAGATCAAAGCTAAATCCACCCTTGGGAGGAAGATCTACCATAGCTTTAGACATTCTCGATTACAATAAACCTACAGATAGATATTCACAAGTACATTACAGAAGGGGCCTCAAACCTCATGATTTTTAGAGAACCAGACTCATTACAAAGAGACACCGCAAGCAAAGACATATTGTAATTTTCAGAACCCTGATTACTGGGTTAAACTAGACATTTAAATCATGCATGATAATGAGAAAATCTTCAAGTGAATCCTCCATAATAATACCCTCCAGTCTAAGATCATTTTGAAGTGGACAAACAATACTATACAAAGTGTAACCATCTATTAGGGCTCTCTTCACCCCACACAGATGAAAGATCATGAGAAACAATAATGCACCAAATGAAATTCAGATACCACATTAAGCAAGAAATTTACTCTGCCTAAACAGTCCTTTCCATTCTACAATTGACACAAAACTGAGCATATTAGCTACCAAAATCATTGACCGTTGACAATATCGTGACTTGATGAGTTGACTTTCACCTAACAAATCTCCAATTCGCCAAAACCCTAAGCTCCCTTTTCCTGTACGAATTAAACCCATCTGAAAACCACATCCGATAACCCACACAGTCGCCGCCTTTACTCAGCTCACGCTCTCACAGTCCACTCTGCTAATCAATCTCACATTTTTCGAAGACCCTAATCATTCATAAGAAAAAACAATCGACCGTTTCAGTTATCAACTGAGAGACGGTGAAATTTTCAGGTCCCCTTCATTAGAAGATCAATGATTACACCGCAAAGCGCAAACGCACATCTACGCATGTAGAGAGACAATAAGAGAGTCGGATATCATTACCCGATGGGCATACAGATCGTTGAAGTGACACGAAGAACTGGCGAGAGATGCGCGCGGAATTTGCAGGGACAGCAATGAACTTTGATGCCCAGCGAGTCGATCGGAGAAAATAGAGACGGCATGGGACTGAGAGATGTGCAAGAAAGGCAACCCGTACGACACGAAACGATGCGTTTCGAGTGGAGCACTTTCATCTTGGGCTTTTCATATTTGTATTGGATGTCCAAAAAAATGCTCGGCAAAAATAAAAAGGGAGAAAAGAAGACGAAGAAAGTGATCGAGCCCGGGTTCGAACCGGGGACCTCTAGCGTGATAACCGACTACACCACTCAACACGATCGCTTCCATATCATGCTGACCTCAAGAATGACAAATTATTGATCTTAACAATGACATATCATCGTCAGCCTTCGAAGAATGAGAAAGGTCACGCACTACCTACATGTATGGTATCGCGCATACCATCGCTATCGAGTTAGAACGCCCATTCAAATCACGTCGCATCATTTGGTATATCAATTTGTCTATATGGTTTTTCTTTTTTTTTTTCTTTTTTTTTTTGGGGGGGGGGGGGGGGGGGGGGTGGGGGGGGTGTCAAAGTCCATACGGTTCAGTGTGCCAGCATTGCCCGTCTCGAGAGATATGTCTTTAAAAAAATGCTCAAAGACATTGGACTTCATGCTGCATCATGCACGTACGGCCTGAAGTAATTACCATAATCCCTTTGAATCAAACTCAAAGATTGAAGCATTGTCCCAGTAATTCGGTGTCCAAATCTAGGCGGATATCGGTACCGGACTCTACAATCGGCAACTGTAATACCGTGCAGGGGGAGGGATCGCCCTCGACCCAACCCGTTCACGACGTAAAAGCATTTTTACAACATGAGAGGTTTCCATAGAAAGCTCACGAAACGACTGACACTAATTTGGCCCCTCCCGTTTCAATCGTACAAAGGGTATGTATCTCTATCTCGAGGAAAAACGAAAACAGAAGTAGAAACCAAAAAGGCACTATTATTCACAAGAGCCTGTTTGCCCTCTCTGTAGCTTTGAGCATTGAGTAGCATCTTCGAATGAAGGACCCAACTTGAGAAGAGCGGTGTCTCAGATCTTCTTTGTATTTGAGTCGATTCGCGCATCTTGAAGGGCTGTAAATTTTCTCGCCTTCTCCTCCGCTCGAACATAGAAGTATATTCTCCAGAGTGTCCCATTATCCTGGAATGGAGCACTTTCGTATTAGTATGGGGAGGCCTATATCCATTCTTGGACAAACTTACTCTGCACGACCTGTCTTAACTCCTTTTCTAAGTCGACGGGGACAGCATCACGGATATTGGTTTTCAAAAATATCGCTACGTCCGAGAATTCCCACTGCTCATTCAAGATTGTCTTGTGGTAGGTTCTGAATCAGTTTCTGAAGCTGTAATCTCTTCTTTACGGGTCATTGACCTGACAATGGAATTTTCAGTATCCCCAGTTAGAGGCCACCTTGGAAAAACTTCAAATAAGCAACCAAAACAAGTATAAAAATCATTCAACCCATTTTCAGTTCCGGAATATCAAAGTTCACCGCCACACAAAAATCGTATCAATACTACATTTTTAAGACCAACAGACCCTGTCAAACAAAGATAAGAGCAGTGGAGGAAGAAGTCAGTAATCGTCCATAAATTTCACAAGGTGAAAGTGAGAGACAGTCTACTCGGAAGTGTGAAACCTAAATCCAACAAGGACTTTTGTGAATGTATGGCAGGCAAGGGCGGAGGTACCCCACCTTAGTCGCACCTACTCCATGCTAGTTCTTGGTGCACCATATTTCCACAATTTAACATAACATTTCTTAAAGCAATCCAAATCTATAATTAAGTCCATGGAAATGCAATTGCACTTGCCTAAACTTGGACACAACAGTATCAAGAAGTTCTTCAAGCTGCTTTCCCATATACTCCAGCTATGAACACTGACGAAAAGAGTAAAACTCTTATGTCACCACGTAGTCCAGCAACAGATCCAGCATTGTAAATACAGAGAGAGAATGGGTTTCAGAGGATTACCTTACTAGAGTGTTCTTCGGAGTATTCCTTCAGCATCTGGTCAACACGTGATTGGTCACTTGCCAGCAAAAAATGCAGATCAGCATTGACCCATATGAAGTAGAAGCAGGCATCTTCTAAGAGATCTCTTAGCATACCGAACATCGTGTCACCTTTTTACTGTGAATATACTATTTTTGATACGTATAAAACTAAATTCTCCTTAACAATGATGGATTTCCTAACAAGGAGAGGAGGACGAGGACGAGGAGGGAGGAGGTTCGTTGCAGAAGAGGAGAGATATTATCCCTTTCCAGGACTGATGCATGTAAATGATCAATATGAGATTGTAATCGACATAACATGATAAGATCCAGGAAAGAATGCCTTACATCTTTGTTGGCTGCCTCATTTGAACCCAAAAGAGGTGTTGCTGCCCCTTCACTTTTAGATCTAGAATGGTTGCACAGATGCTAAAAAAATAGAAACTAAAGAAAGATCGATAAAATGGAAAAATATTTCATACTAGGAAAAAATTCAAAATAGAAAGTAATTGGACCTTGGACATTTGTGGTCTTTGGCATGGAGCAGATCGTCTCAATAGCACTAACTTTCTGCATTTCTCCCCGATCCATTTGAGAAAATTTTAATCGGGTTTCTTTACCAGCAGAACCCTGTGTTGGATTAGGACACAGAACAGAACAACATCCACGTAAGAGAATTGGTTAGATTTTCTTATTGTGGATATGAAAGCAAGAGAAGGAATGAAGAAACCAGAAGAAAAAGCACATCTTTGCTTGGTTTCAGTCGAACAGGACTCTCATGTTCAAAAATGCTCGCTGAAGAAGAGGAAGAGGACATCTTATTCTTCTTATGGGGTCGCTTCCCCACATCACCGTGAGATGAGGCAGCTAAGCAAGCAAGTTGTTGCCTGCTGCTTCTCAACTGTGCTTGTAACTGATGCAGCTTAATCACTGGTTCATGCATCTGATCAATAAGCAAAGAATTTTCCAAATCCAAATTAGAGCTATTATGTACTATTTGTCTAACTCAACACAACACGGGACTTATTCCAGGTTATTTGAAAGCCTCAGAACTTGTTTCTTCATGCAAAGAAAAAAGGAGCAAGGAACATCTCCAACACACAAAAGAGCAAGTAAAAGAATCGTGTCTAGGAATGAAGCCGGGGGTAGGCTGTCAGGAAATCTTGATGATTCTCGCTTTAAATGAATAATTTCAGAACAAAGTTGTCTTGAAAATTTTGATTAAGCTTTGGCCGACAGGGTCCACCATGGTATTAACCGAGCAAATACTCGGTCGGATCCACTAGCCAAAGCCAAGCAAAGATGCGGTATGTAGAACTCTTTCGCGCTTAACACGAGTTCCTCCCTTCCAGCTGAGCACCACATTTGACTTACATGCCTTTACACTGTAAGCCACCAGTGGCAGAGAGGGAAAGGGGAAGAAAGAAGCACTCTAGATGGACAGCATAAGGACATCCAAGAGTGGACGTGGAAATATACTCTAAATCATTGAAATTGGGATCTTGAGTCTCTGTCCGCACAGAAATTTGGAAATGTTACTTGGTCGTGGACTTGCTAACTATCCTCGGTTAAGCAAACGGCATGACTGGCTCATCCTACTATTTTGAGCAGAAATTTCAAGAAAGAAGAGATTAGATAGAGCAACAGTGACTGCTGTAGAAAACCAAAAGCAACATGCTTCCAATGCAAACGCCAAAGGTTCATTAACTAGCTTCAAAGAGTATCAGATCACTACATTATCTAGGTTATCCCATGGCACATTCATGTTGGCATAATCAACACCATGAATGGCTCCACATATGCACAGTGAAGGACAGACCAGAAGCTGATTTTTGTCGCATTACTCGCTCGAATTCTCAGGGAACAGAAAAGTAAACCACGAATACCTTGTCGACTTCACGAGAAAGGCCAAACGCGGCCCGCCTAAGAAACAACCTTGGTCCCTCTCTCTCTCCTTGTATCTGAAATACCGTGGGCTATTCCATCATCAAACACTGCACTGGAAGTAGAGCAACCATCGCCCTTTTTGCCATCATAACCAGGTATCTGCATCCTGGCCTGCAACTTCTCCTGGTCTCCTTGCGGATGGCAGGGAGGCGTCCTCAGCGAGCAGAAAATCATCATCCCCACCTAGCAAGTCGGCTACTCCGTGAGAACAAAAACCAAAAACATCCTCCATTCCCCTCCGCCGGATTAATCGAAGCCATGAGACCTTCAAACGTAATGAAGCACCACCACCGCACATTACAACACACAACCCATCCAGATTAGCTAACTGCATTAGCAAGAACAAAATAAAAAACCAAAATAATTACCGAACTGAAAGAAACAAAAACGAACCCTCGCAATCTATGTTCACTTAGATACTACGAGGTTCTGCCACCGCACAAGTGGTAGCGTAGCTGTCGTGACAACCAAGCACACGCAGACCACAAAAGGACAAAAGATTCACTCGTTGGATGCTTTTTTCCCTTAGCATTTCAACCGAACACGACGCAAGCTACCGTTTTTCCCCCTTCTTCTTTCCCTCTTTGCGCTCAATTAAACCGATTCGGATCGAACGAAAGGCGAGTCATCAAATCAGACACGGTCACGACAAGAATCTAGCGGCGCTGCAGAAAGGCGAAGAACGGGACGAATCGAAGAGAGGCTCGATTCGCTTCACCGAGTACGTAACTCGCTGGCAGCCCCAACGTTGAGACCTAGAATCTTCGAGTTCGGGAAGGTGACGGAGGCCGCATGCAAGGATTGAGTCCGAGCCCGAAACGAGTCGATGAGAGGACTCGGGCGTGGCGACCACTCTCTCCCGAGTTCTGTGACTACAGACACCGTCCGACCTCCAGTTCCATTTCTTCCACTCACTCTCCGGGGATTCTCGTGCTTGTACGATGCGCATGCAACAGGATTATCCCAAAATTTTCGAGATCATAATCAAGATGGATAAAAAAATTTGGTAAAAAAAAAAAATCTTGAATTTGAACGGTACATGATCAGCTCGCACATCGAGTTAATCCTGATGGAATCAAGTTTAAACTGAGTGCATGATTAAACGATCAAAGTTTCTATTTTCTCAAAGTAAAATTTAGGGTCCCTACCTTTGAAAGGGGGGTGTTTTATTGAGATGTACGTGAAAATGGGTAGTTTGTATACGACACTACAGATTAGTCAAGTCGAAAAGTCCATACATTTTAAGTTTTATATATATATATATATAAAGGCAAATGTTTGTTTAGACTAGGGTCATTGAGGCCTTAAAAATCTAATTATTCACCTCCTTTTTGGATCTGTCATCAGGTCCAAGAAGTTTGTTGCACTCCCTACAATGTCATCAGGTGCCAGAAATCTGTTGCCATCGTTCACCACTTGTTAATAGTAAAAAAGAAAGGACAAAAAAAAACAAAACAGCAACAAAAATATAACATGTTAATATAAAGCACGAAACAAAGAAAAAAAAATTAGCCAAGTATTATGTTATTATTACACTTTTATGGTACTAATAGTGATAAAAAAATTTAGTGAAATACTTACCTCGGCATTCTTTGGACCAAATCACCTCCAAAAATGGTTGAAAGCAATGGCGACTTGCATGTCCTTGTCCCGGGTGCGCGAGTCGCTGGACCCCAACAGCATGACCTTGTCATGGTGCGTCATGTAGTTGTTCGATATCGTGAGGGCGGTCTGCCCGCGATTGGCATTGATGAGCCCGTCGTGGCAGTTTGACAGCGAGCAGTGGTCGACCCATATTATTGAGAAAAATAGAGGATAATTTTTTATTTTTAACTAAATCTGTGAGAAATCGAATCGAGCGCAACCAATGAAAATATAGAAACTCAGAGAAAATATAGCACCAGAATTTTTACGTGGAAAACTCCTTCAATGCGAAGGAAAAAACCACGAAACCGATCACGGAGTCCACCCAAATCTCCACTATATATTAATCGTTTAGGTGCACAACCTCACTTAATACAACGACAATAAAATCTCAAATTATAAATGGAGATCAAGCAACAACATCACCTTAAACTAGAGAACCGATTGAAAATTACCCCCAAAATTACAGTCCCGAAATACCCACGAAAAATATAGCAAATACCTTCAAATCACAATCCAACCGCATAGAATCAAGAACAACAAGTCTTGAAGCTGACGTCAAAATTTCAGCCCAATCGGACCACGGAAAGACCTCCGATAGTCGATTTGATCTCAAATGGACACCTAGAAAAATTGCTGCATTTTTCTGCATTTTTTTCTTCTCGATGACTGCTGCTCTTTTATTTTTTTTCTCTTCTTTGTCGTGTAAGTGTGTGTGTTGTAACCCTATAAAAGAAAAAATAAAATCATGGGCTGGACCGGCTTTAAAAAAGCCCAACAAAGCTCCCCCTCCAGCCCATTGAGGGAGATCCCGATATAAAAGAATTCATCAGAAATCCATGTCGGCCTAACGCCGACAAAACTCATACTTATCTCTAGTGAGAGTTTTTATCATCATATCTGAAGTATTATCTTTTGTGTGTACTTTTTCAAGTTCCATCCCTTTGGATTCCAAAGTTTCTCGTATCCAGTGATACCTCACATCAATATGCTTTGACTTGGCATGAAAATTGAAATTCTTTGCAAGATGTATAGCACTTTGATTATCACAAAGTAAAACATACCTCTCTTGAGTGAAACCAAGTTCATGTGTGAACTATTTCATCCAAATTAATTTTTTACACGGTTGTTGCAATGAATTCTGTCTATGTCGTTGACAAGGCAACACATTTCTGCAACCTTGACTGCCAAGTCACAGCTCTTCCTGAAAAAATAATCAGACAACCTGAAGTTGATTTCATTATGTCAATATCCCCTGTCATGTCTGAATCAGTATATCCAACAAGAATCGGCTTATCACTCCTAAATGAAAGTCTCAAACTAGAAGTGCATCGGAAATATTTCATGATCCACTTCAATACATTCCAATGATCTCTACCTGGATTTGACATAAAACGACTAACTATTCCAACTGCATGAGCTATATCTAGTCTTGTACAAACCATTGCATACATCAAACTACCCTCTACAGAAGCATAAGGAATTTTTTCCATCTTTTTCATATCTTTCTCATTGGACAGACATTGTTTACAACTAAGTTTAAAATGTGTAGCGAGAGGTGTACTTACTACTTTAACTTTGTCCATCTTGAACCTTTGAAGTACTTTCTCTATATACTTCTCTTGAGACAACCACAATCTCTTCGTCTGTTTATCACGAGCGATCCTCATACCAAGAATTTGCTTAGCCAACCCCAAGTCTTTCATCGAAAAAGACTTGCTCAAATCTCTTTTTAACTTGTCAATCCTTGAAGTATTTTGACCAACAATCAACATGTTATCAACATAGAACAATAAGATAATAAAATCACATTCAGAGAATTTTTGCACAAATACACAATGATCATAAGTAGTCTTCTTATAGGATTGATCTCCCACAAAAGACTCGAATTTTCTATATCATTGCCTTGGTACCTGCTTTAAATCATATAAGTTTTTCTTCAATTTACACACATAATTCTTTTTACCTTTTACTTGGAAACCCTCAGGCTGCACCATGTAAATATCTTCCTCCAAATCACCATGAAGAAAAGCGATCTTCACGTCCATCTGCTCAACATCGAGATCAAGATTAGTTGCCAAACTCAAAACAACTTGAATTGAAGACATTTTTACAATTGGTGAAAAGATCTCATCATAGTGAATTCCCTTTTTCTGATTGAAGCCTTTAACAACCAATCTGGCTTTATATCGAGGACGCGAAGTCGTCTCATCTTGCTTCAATCTATACACCCATCGGTTCTTCAAAGCTCTTTTACCCTTAGGTAATGCCACCAACTCAAAAGTATGATTGTCGTGCAATGACTTCATCTCATCATACATTGCATCAAGCCATTCCTTCTTATTCTTGTCTTCTTCTACTTCTTCAAAAGCTTTAGGTTCACATGCATCTGTCAACAGAATATACTCATTAGAAAAATATCTAGTTGATGAGGTGCAATCTCTAGTAGACCTCCTCAAAGCAGTGGTTGGTGAAGCTAATGATGTAATCTCTTGAGATTTATTGTCATTTGATTGTTGCTGATCACCCTGAGCTTGATCTTGAACCTACTGATCATTTTGAGTCTGATCCCGAACCTGCTAATCTGGAGTCTGACATTGAATACCATCTTCAACTTGATCATGTAACTGTTCCTGCAACTCAAAAAGTGGGACTGAGCTAGTATCAATTGATATATCAGAATAACCAGAATCTGTCTTTTTTATCTTCTCCATATCCCAAATTGTCTCATTCTTAACGAATACCACATCTCGACTTCTGACAACTTTCTTTGTAACTGGATCATAAAGTCTATAGCCAAATTCATCAAAACCATAACCAAGAAAGATGCACTCTTTTGTCTTAATATCTAACTTTGACCTCTCATCCTTGGGAATATGAACAAAATCTTTGCAGCCAAACACCTTTAGATGATTATATGAAATTTCCTTTTCAAACCAAACTATGTCTGGAACATTACCATCTAAAGCAGTAATAGGAGAAATATTGAGAACATGTACCACTGTATTCAAAGTCTCGCCCTAAAAGGATTTTGGCAATTTTGCATCTAAAATCAAACATCTGACTCTCTCAATCAATGTTCTATTCATTATTTCCGCTACACCATTTAACTGAGGTGTTTTAGGAGGTGTCTTCTGATGTCGAATCTCCTGTTGCCCGCAGTATTGATCAAATGGTCCAATGTACTCATCATCGTTATCTGAACGAATGCATGTCAACTTCTTTCCAATTTACCTTTCGATTGATACTTGAAACTGCTTGAATGCATCTAACACTTGATCCTTCGTCTTCAAGAAATAAACCCATAATTTTCTTGAATGGTCATCTATGAAGGTTACAAAGTAGGCTATACCACAAAGTGTTAGTGATTTTATTTGATCACAAAGATCTAAATGTACCAGTTCTAGCAACTCTGATTTTCTCGAAGGCGAATGACTCTGGAATGAAACTCGCTAAACAATGTACATACTTCTCAAGTCTTGCACTCTTTACTCTAGAGAGTAAACCCTTTTTAGCCAACAAGACAATTCATTTCTCACTAATGTGACTAAGTATCTTATGCCATAATGCAGTTGCATGTTCATCTTCCATAACATTACACATGTTCTTGAAAATCTTAACTTGAAACAAATACAAGGAAGATTGTTTCATACCTCTAGCCACAATTAATGAGCCTCTGGTGAGTTTCTATTGTCAATTGTCAAAAGTACTATAAAATCTTGCATCATCAAGCTTTCCAGTTGAAATTAGATTTAGACGAATATCAGGAATATGTCTAACATCTTTCAGAATTAGTTTTGCTCTTGTACTAGTCTCCAAGCACACATCTCCGATGCCGACAACAGCAATCAAACCGTCATTACCCATCTTTAAGGTACCAAAATTTCCTAATCTGTAGGATGTAAAGAATCCTACATGTAATATGAAGAGAAGCTCCACTATCAATAACCCAATTTGAATCATCGCAGGCAAAATTAACATTGTCGACATAGCAAACAATAACAAGTTCATCAGTAATAGTTGCTACCCGATCATTACTATTATTATCCCTTTTCTCATTATTCTCATTGTCATTTTCCTTCTCATTTTTCAGCTAAAAATAATTTTTCTTCATATGACCCATCTTACCGCAGTGATGACACTCAATAGTCTTCTTCCATGATCTTGACATGCTTCAACTCTTGTATCTACCTTTCAGGCCTCTACTCTAACTTCTACCTCTATTTTCAACAACTAGAGCTTCAGAATGAGAGGAAGAATCATGTGTTTTTCTCCTTATCTTTTCATTCAGAACGCCACTTTTTATAAAATCCATGGTAACACTACCATCAGGTGCAACATTAATCAAGGACATACGAAATGTCTTTCAAGATTCCGGTAAGGCACATAACAGCCAAAGTCCTTGCACTTCATCATCAAATTTAATATTAATGGCAGAAAGTTGATCTATCACTCCCTGAAACTCATTCAAGTGATTTGATATAGATTGGTCATCTCTATAATGCAACTCCATAAATTGTTTAATCAAACATATTTTGTTGTTGCCAATCTTCCGTGCATACAATGATTCCAGCTTATTCCACAAAGTCCTAGCATGTGATTCTTTGCTGATGTGATTCAAAACATTATTATCGACAAATTGTCGAATAAATCCACACACAATTTTGTGCTCAAGATTACAATCGACATCGCTCATATTATCAGGTTTAATATTAGCAAACACCGATAAATGCCAACGCTTCACATATAGAAGATCTTTCATTTTTCCTCTCCATACATGATAATTCTTTCCATTTAAACTAGTCATCCTGCTCATATTCGATTCCATCGTTTAGTTAAAAAACAATGCTATGATACCACTATGTTGGGAAAAACAGTGGATAACTTTCCATCTTTGACTAAACCTGTGAGAAATCGAATCGAGCATAACCAATGAAAATATAAAAATTCATAGAAAATATAGCATCAGAATTTTTACGTGAAAAACTCCTTCAATGCGAAGGATAAAAACCACGAGACCGATCACAGAGTCCACCCGAATCTTCATTATATATTAATCGTTTAGGTACACAATCTCGCTGAATCCAACGACAATAAAATCCCAAATTATAAGTGGAGATCAAGCAACAAAATTACCTTAAACGAGATAACCGGATGAAAATCACCCCCCAAAATTACAATCCTGAAATACCCACGAATAGCTACAGTAAATACCTTCAAATCATGATCAACCGTACAGAATCAAGAACAACAAGTCTTGAAGCTGCTGTCAAAATTTCAATCCAATTGGACCACAAGAAGACCTCCAATCGTCGATTTGATCTCAGTTGGACGCCCAAAAAAACTGCTGCGTTTTTTTCTTCTCAGTGACTGCTGCTCTTTTATTTTTTCTCTTCTCTATCATATAATTGTGTGTATTCTAACCCTATAAAAGAGAAAATAAAACCATGAGCTGGACTGGCTTTAAAAAAGCCCAACGCATATGTGCTTGATGTCGTAGATCGACGCGTTGTCCCTATCCGACACTGTCCACCACCCACAGTGCTCCAGGGAGTTCCTTATCATTGCATTGCCGCTCTGCTTGCAATCGTGGATGTGGATGCCGTGGATGATGATGTTGGTGGCGTAGTGGATGGTGATGCAAGGCCTGTCGCCAATGTGAACACTTGCACCCCGGCCGTCGATGGCCTTGAACTAGTTCATGACAAGCTCATTCTTGAGCCAGATGGCCATGTCCCTCTTGAACATAATCCAGAGGGGCTCATCCTAGATGACCGCGTGCAGCAGGGTACCCGGATTGGGGCTCATTGGGTCGTCGTCCCCTGAGTCCGTGACTAGGCTTCCCACCGAGGGCATTCTTTTCAAACTTGATAGCGCAGTTGGCTAGGTGCCGCCGATTGCTCTCCCATCTCGGGTCACACTGCCAACAGCCATTGATCGGGTTGCCCATGCCACACGAGAGGTAGGCAAGGTTCCCCGGCTACACATTGATGCTCCTGCATGGGGCAATGACAAATTATACAGAACCACATCATATGAAGTACAATCAAAGTCGAAAAAGCCATGCCTACTTACCGATGAACTTCTTCTATCACGATATCGGGGTCGTGAAGAAGAGCCGACAGCACAAGATGCGGGACAACAGGAAGAAGGGAGGTGATAAAGAAGACAAGAAGAAATGTCGCATCATCGAGCCCCATGTCATTCGTCTCCCTCTCTTTGCCCTAAGAGTGGTGCAAGAAGAGAGCGTTGTAAGTGGCGAGCATGATGAGAGAGATGCTGGCTGTACAAGCTGGTCTTTTGACAACCGAGTGCCATGGAGGCTACTTTTTGGATGTTGGTCGTGGGGTAGTGGCAATAGTGACGTCGATGGACCATGCCGATAGTGTCAGTGGAGATGGGAGCGGATATCTTTCGTGGATGTCTTCCAGATGTCTGTTCTGTTGGGTGAATATGCATGGAGTACATATACTTTTATATATAAAGTTATAAGTTCACCAACCTAAAACTTATCGTGAAATTACAATTGAATCTTAAAACTTACAAAAAGTGTAATCGAATCTTAAAATTTATCAAATTGATGCAATCGATTACTTTCATTGACACAGTCAACTTATTTAACGGAAAATGTTGACATGTCATTTTAAAATTAATTTCTTACTCCTACATGACATTTTTTATTATTTTCCTTTCAAATTTCATTTTAACTTAATTAGAAAACAAAGAAAGGGCTAAAAATTAATTTTAGAAAGCGAAAACTAGAAACTAGAAATGAAAGGAGAAAGAAGAGTTGCTGGGCAGGGCTCAACGCCACCGCCATCGTCAGAGGAGCCGGACGAAGGTCGCCCGCTGTCGCCAACCCCGGGCCTGAATTCGCAGTGCCCTAACTTCAACTGAAACTTGAGATTCTTCGGCGCCGGAGGGAGGGCCAGTTTGATGATAGAGGAATTGCCGATGGAATCGGCCTCATCCTCCACTACGGAGAACGAGGAGAGGGTTATTGTTCTCTTCAAGCTCGTGCACGGCCATCTTCTGGGAATGAACTCCTCTTCCAATTTCTCTGTTTCCGTGGACCCCAACTTCATCTCTGGGTATACTAAGAGTAACCCGAGCACTCGCTTCTTTTTCATCGTGCTTGTCTTTTTTGCTGCAATGATTTAAGTCTGCCGTCGAATGATTAAGCCATCGTCTTTTTTGCTGCAATGAATCAGCAACTGACATAAACTCTCGTCTTATTGTGAAGCTTATAAGAGAGGATAAGATGTTGAGTCATGCAGAGCCCGTGCGGCTTCATCGGATGATTCGGAATGAAATAGATGCTGCCCATATCTCCTGCAGCGCCCAAACGTAAAGTTAGTGCTTCGGATCCCCCTAAACTAGAATCGACCAAGCGCTCTGCCAATCGAGGGAGGAAAGAACACAGACATCCCATTCGGCCAAGCGTCGCACATGAATTCAAATCTGGATTGAGGAAACCCAGATTTGGGTGAGTCAAGCCAGCGAGTTCTCACCCGGGGCTGGCGACGGCCGGCTACCATCGGCCAGGGCCAGCGACCTCCGTCGGATCCTCCGGCGATGGGCGGTGGCGGCGGTCTTGCCTCATCGTCTAGGCCCTACCCAGTTGCCCTTGCTCCTCTTTTTTTTTTAGTTTTTAGTTTCCGCTTTTTAAAATTAATTTTTACCCTTCTCTTGATTTTTCAATTAATTTAAAGTGAAATTTGAAAGAAAAATAATAATATTAAATGCCACCTAGGAGTGAGAAAATAATTTTATAATGCCACGTCAGCATTTTTCGTTAAATAAGTTGAAAGTGTTAATGAAAAAACTCGATTACATCAATTTGACAAGTTTTAGGGTTTCATTGCATCTTTTGTAAGTTTTAGGACTCGATTGCATCTTTCATAACAAGTTTTAGGACTTCTAGTAAACATATCTCATATATAAATGTAAGTATTCTAAAAAATTATTTAATTATCTTATTGATTGCAGTACAAGTTATGAAACCTACTGAGGCCATGCCGTTAGGCGTAGTGCCTATGTCCTTTTTACTGCACTCATATGTTATTATATGGATGTTTTGTTGGTAGCCTTCTGCACGCGCCGTATTACATATAATATCAAATTAAAGGCACAGTAGTAAGTAACGAATTAGGACGTAGTAGAATAGGTTCCTCATTTCTTGAAATCTGGAACCTACCATATATGCTTTGAAATTTGAAATTTACCTTGTCATATGTTTCAAGATCAGTTTCAAAGTCTAGCACGTTCTATCTTAATTATTAATTGAACGATTGCAGTGAATCATCACATTTATTGATTACCATTTACTACTATAATTCACTCACGACAATTCATATTTAGACATACCAACAAACAAGAAACAATAATAAAGGCAAAAGTCACAGTTACAAATATCGCCGAAAATAGAAGCTCAGACTAGTGATTCCAGATTATACACTTATCTTTGAACGCTATGGAGTACCTTAAAGTTAAACAAAGATATATACTAAGAAAAACTTAAAAACCTAGAATCCGCCCTTTGGAATAGGTTCTCCAATTTTCGAAACCTGAAATCTGACATGCATATGTTGAAATTTAGAACTGGACATGTTCTTCGCGAGTTCAGTTCCAGGTTTTAGGTTTTACCCCGGAAAACCATGCTCACCTATAGGAACAAGCATCTCGACGGCAATTGTTAGAAATCCAAGTAATACAATAATGTCATTTTAAATATGTGTTTTTTCAAGTATTGTGGGTAATTGATGAGTTGCAAATCAATAAATTACGTTATTAGCTATAATCAGAAAGCGCCCCGATCATCTCGATCTTTGCAGCATGTAGAGCCTAGTGGAAATATTGTACAAGATACAGATCTCCGTGAGTTGCTTTTGCGCTACACCTTTAACACGCACTTTCGACCAAGGAAAAAAAAAGCACTCTAATTGCGATTTCGGGGGGAAAAAAAATTCTATTTGCAGTGGGGCCGACCCGGCCCGACTGAAGTGGCCGGCCCATCTGAAGAGCGAGCCCGAGCTGTGCTACGGGCGGGCTAGTCGGGCCCGTTAGGTTTTTTGAAAAACGTGGGTTCGCACTTTGCAGTTTGCAGTTCACACGGAGATCACAAGAAGCAGAAGAAAACCAGACGTGCGAAGCATCGCTAGCCGTTTGCTTCAGCGAAGAAGAAGAAGAAGAAGATGGGCAGTTACCAGCGGAGAGCTTGCCTTCTTCTCCCGGGGCTTATGGCTTTGCTACTATCTCTTGGAGTCGCTCCGAAGGAGGCCACTGCCTCGACTTCATCGTCGGCCTTCGTGCAGAACGTTATCTATTCCAACAAGATCGCCATCTTCTCCAAATCCTACTGCCCGTACTCTCTCTCTCTCTCTCTCTCTCTCTCTCTCTCTCTCTCTCTCTCCCCCCCCCCCCCCCCGGTCATCAACTCGATCGTTGGACCTATTCTCGAATCGATCAGCAGTAGGATTAGGTTTTTTGTCTTCTTCGGTAGCCTACTTTGATCCATGCTCATTGATCCCGGAATTGGATTGCTTCGCCTGAATTGTTGGCCTAGGTTTTGAATGATTGTGCCTATTTTTTTTTAAAAAAATCTCGCCCTTTATGTCGAGGTGCTGCTTTTAGCATGTTCACTCTATCGTCCATGGACCCCGTTGACTTCGCGCTGAAATTTGTCATGTAAACTGTGGCTTTTATAGAAGGACACGATAGAAGTCTGTCCAGTCTTGAAGATTGTTCAAATAGGTACAGGATAGCAAATCAATATGGAAGAAGCTTGTGGAAGATTCCTATATGATTAAAGGGCTTTGAGCATTTTGGGAGGACATCTTGTGATGTGATAATGGTTCTTTAGGGAAATCGTAAGTTGTGACTATAGCTCAATTGCCAATATTTTGCCCAGAATTCTCAGGTGAAGATATAAATCATCTACAGTTCCCCTTGCACCTTTTCTTTTGACTCTTCAGGGAACTTGAATCCGAATTGAGCGTGCTTTTTTATGCTCCTCTTTGTAGTGCTTTTGGCATTTTGGACTGGGAGCTACATAGGAAGCTTGTGAATATTCAGCGGCTGCTGTTCTAATTGAAGTGCTCTTTTAGGCAGTTTTTTATCCTACTTTAGTAGAAATTGGTGAGCTTGTTGGATTGTTAAGTTGATAGAAGTAACAGAGCGGAGCTATTTGAAAGGAAAGGGTTGGACTCCTGAAAAACGTATCTTTCAAGTAATTCTTATATTATGAAGCAGTTAAAAGAGTTTTGGATTTTCAGGCTCAATATTTGTAGCACCAGGAACAAAATTACAGCATCTAATGATGCCTCCAAAGCTCAATCTGGTAGTTTCTAGTGTTCATGAGCTGAAGTTCTGCAGACTTCTGTTGTTTTGACTTATATGAATGATAGGTCAAAGATTTACAACAAGAGGATAAGCTGTTGCTGTGCTGAACAAGTTGTCCATCTACCCATTGGAATTATATAATGCCATTCGGAACTGCATGTTACCTCTTTTTGCTAAGTGGATGTGGCCAAATGAGTTTGCTGGCTGGGTTAAAGTTTTTGCATTGCACATCGCTGCCGTTTGTGCATGAACACGCACAATGTGCATTCCACAAGTATATCAAATTATTAATCTGCTGACAGTTCCTTGTTTTTGTTTATTTCCCTCTTGCTCTCATTCTCTGGTCATAACATATATGGGCCTGGGCTTGAAAAGCAAACTTCATCGCGCCCCCCCCCCCCCCTCTCTCTTCCAAACCCACAATCCCCCCGGCCCCTCTGTAACCATTGGGCCGTCTGGTCAGGGTTCCTCCTACGTCATCTCTTGATATTGAAATCATAGACTCTTGTCTTTTCGTTTTGCCAGGTACTGCTTACGTGCTAAGCGCATTTTCAGTGAACTGCATGAGCGACCTTATGTTGTGGAACTTGATCTTAGAGGTACTTGCTCATGTTTTCTTTATTGATGGATTTTTCATATGATTCATGAGAACTATTACAAAAGTTTCTATGCTTTGATGCTTTTCTTTGGAGCAAACTAGTAAAACTAGTAAGGCCTTTTTTTTCCCTCATATTTTCCCTTTTGGTAATAGTAATAGAAAGTAATTACTCTATGTTATTGACCTCATGCAGATGATGGTGGTCGAATTCAAAATGTTATTTTAGATCTCACTGGTCGACGCACCGTCCCACAAGTATTCGTGAATGGGAAGCATATTGGTGGCTCTGATGGTCTGTCCTTGGCTCTTCCCTGTTTTGTTCCTCCTTTCCTCTGTTTCTATCCCTTACAGTGATAGCTCTAGGACAATTTTCGCCTGAAACATCCTTGGTCAGAGATCTTTCTCTAAGTTACTAACGTTATATCTTGCTTTGTATTTAATACCAGATCTCAGTGCTGCAGTGATGAGTGGTCAGTTGCAGAAGCTCCTCTCCAGTAGTCGATGAGTAACAGGAGATTAGATGTAGAAGGATACGACGCATCTTTGTTTAGTTTTGACGTGTCCCATTTTGTAAAATAGGGCGCGAGCCTTTAGATTGTACAAAGATGCAAGCCTTTTTTTGGCATTAATTGGGTGCTGTTGATTCCTGCATGCCTGCTGAGTCTGTAAGTACTCCTTCAGGAATTAAAACCATCAAGATAAGAACAAACATGGTTGGCTTTTGTGAACACTACTTTCACTGTTTCACATTCAACTGATCTCTCTCTCTCTCTCTCTCTCTCTCTCACACACACACACACACACACACTAATGAGACGTAAATCCGGTTCTTCGCTTGTAGGGTCAGTTGCTTTGTTGTCTTATCTGCATTTGTTTTTTTTTTTTTTTTTGCGTTTGTTTATCTCTTACTGGAAACATATTAGTTTTCAAAATGAGCAATAGTCAGATTTGTGTAAGCTTGGCAGAACCTTTTTTTTTTTTTTTCCTTTTTTACGGGTGAATTAAGCTCCATCAAGTTCATCTAATTCTTGAGAATGTGAAAAGATGAATTACTTGGCATACTTCTTCCTATTCCTCTTAGGATGTTTGCTTATTCTTACTGATAGCACATCAACATGCGTAACTTACTTCGCTTTCTGGGATGGACCTGCCAAGTCCTCAATAACAATTGTGTTGGGATTGTGAAATAGAAGCCTCAATAACAATTGTGTTGGGATTGTGCAGTAGACGCTCGATATCTTGGAGAGATGGTCAAGAGGATGTCTAAGTACGAGTTCGTCAACATATTCAGTTAGGTTTATCTTTAGTCAATAGCTTAATCCATTATATTATGCCGTAATTAGGATATATTAATTGCTCTACATCATACTGATTTTTCGATTTGGGATTTTTTTAACGCAACTTACTCATATGTGCATACTAATAGATTGAGCTACCAATTATTCGCCGCAATCGAATTTTGTTGGTCGGGAGAGGGTAACATCGGTAAACTTGCGGTGTGAAGGATCTTTTATTGCAGATCGCAAATCCGATCGATTCGGGTGTCATTGCATAAGTGCGGTTTTACCGGCTTGAGCCCGAGAAATGGTGACATCAAGCATCGTCAACACACATTCCATGCCAGACAGGTACTTTATGATTCCATTGAAATGAAAAGGAACATAAAGTGGGCGTGAGCAATGAAGTTGAGTCGTGGCAACATTTGTGGCTTTAAGGTGATGCATCTGTGTTGGTGACATGACATGCACATGTTTGTGGCTTCTGTCTTGGAGAGAAAGCCGGGTATAATGGCCCAGCAAGAAGCATGACATGACCATGACACTGTTGTGGTCGGTGCACCACTGGCCACCAAGAATTGAAACACAGTCCGATGGTTGTTTAGTCTTCGCTTCGCCCAATCAAAGGCATCAATGGAACTCGAATTATGATGGCCATTTTGTACTAAATGACGTGATTATCATTCCACTCGATAAATAAGTTATCGCATCTCTTGTAAATGTAGTTTCAGCTACTGTTCTCGAAGGAGAAACAGAATAAGATTTACTGTATGTAAATGGTACGCCGGGGGAAATCATCAAAAAAGTTCTAAAATCTATACTACGAGGGTATCAATTTAATTATAAATTTTTTGAATTTGGCCAATATAATCTTAAAAATTTTGACAATTGCCCACCTAGTCCTGAACCTTTCGGCCAATCCAAAATTAGTCAATAATTATTGACGTGAACGCTAGCTATTCTACATGACACGATCAGTGTATAACATTTGTTTTTTTTTTTTTGAAAAAATGAAATAATTTTAAAAAAAAAATTACAAGCATTTTTTTATGTCAAACTAGTTGTGTCATATAGGACAATTGCCTTCCACGTGAACAGTTTTCGGCAAAAATTAATCAAGAGGACTATATTTGACAAATCGTCAAAAGGCTTAGTATTAAATATTCCAAGTTGAAAACTTTAAAAATGAATCGACATCTATACCATAGGTCTATGTTAATCATCCTGTAAGTAGTGAAATTTAGGGGTAATCAATTCTGACATTAAGGACCGGTTCCCAAATATTAAAACTAGGAACCGCTCATTGTTTCCTTGGACCCACTTGGAAACCGTACCGCTGAATCTGATCAGGCTCTCGAGAGAGGCCATGGGATCGATGCCACCAACCTTCACGCTACTACTGGCTTGCTTTTCAATAAGCCATGAATCTGTCCTACCAAGCTTCTTTTTCTTTCTAGCAAAAAAAAAAAAAAATTACCCTGTTCTTTAATTGCCATGTTGTTTGTAAAAAAAACTTCAAACATGTGCAAAGCTGGATGGAATTTCTCAAGAGAGCAAATACGAGAAGGATCAAGTTTTTTTCCACAACTACTACCTCTCCTTCGCGTCAGGCCACCTCTCCATCGTGCCAGGCGGCCTCTCCGACAATGGCAATCATTAATTGTGGTTGCCTTTCCAATGGAGCCAAGCTGGGGTAGCTAATGGCAAAGCTGGGTATCTCTACGACCTCATTCTTGATAGTTTGGTATAATATGAGATCATATCCCTTATTCATCAATTGCTTGAACATTACCAACATTTGAAAGGGGTCTCGACATGTTATGGAAAACTAGAGTTTGATCATCGACTCTCAAGGTAGTTCTCTTGGATGACCTACATGAGTGCATCTTTAACTTGTGAAAAGAGGTTTAATAATTTCGTTGTTCAACACTTATTTACTCACTTGATAAGACAACAAGTAAGGCCAATGATTTATTTTCAAAGGATTCCACTCCAAATCAAGGCCCTTGATTTTACTGGGTTCTGTGTAATTGATATCTGTTGGAATATATAAATATTAAACCACGTCTTCTTCTAGTAACTTAAGTTTTTAGAGCAGTTGGCAAGTGGTCCCACAAAATCTCACATAGTATCAGAGTAAGGGGTCTTGAGTTCAAATCTTCCAGGCTCCTATTTGCCTCCCTAATGAATTTGTCCACCCTTAGTACTAGGCAAAAGACCAGACTAAACGTGAGGGAGTCCCACAAAATCTCCCAATATTGTGCCCACAATAGTACTAATGCTTTAGAAATTTCTTAGTGATAAATTCTGAACAGTGAATTATTATCATGATGCTCCTGGTACTTAATCGTCGGAAGTCACGATTATTTCAACGCAATCTCGGCATAGCTAGTAAATTTTTTCTCCCCCAAGCTGTCGATTACTCTGCTAACCTCTCGCTGTAATAAGCTCAATTACAAGATTTCTCCTACTACCAAACGTTACATTAATGGCGCTCCCGGGTACCATATCTCACTTCTTCTCCGGTCCCTTTCCTTGAAAGCAAAAGAGGCCAAAAGAGGGGCACACGAAATCTTAGATCCGGAGATCTATTCGTCCCCACCAAACCATAGTCGATTTGGTCCGCTACTGGCCGCTTGCTAAGTTAAGCTTAACCAAGAAATAGTTGATCATAACATCGAGAGAATATCTATGCATCGGTCGCCCGATTAGCACGGCGCAATCAGAGATCACTTCACCTATCTAGATACGATCACAAGGCCGTTCAGGTATTTGTCTTGGATGGCCCGGAGGACATAGCCGGTGTCCATTTTAAACATTCGAATTGCGCGGTATGTATAAGACGAGCGATCAAGACCTAAACGTTTGATTTGCGAGTCCATTTATAGCATCTGATTTGAGGTTTGTCCGTTGGTCTTCAATGGATTCTGTATATGTCCCCTGTCACTAGATAGCTTATGTTTTTGCTGCTGCTGCAGCTGCTGTTGTTATTATTGTTATTGTTGTTGTTGTTGTTGTTATTTTTATAATTCATATAAACAATTGCAAAAGGTCGGACATGAAGCCAAAAGTTTATGATCATGATCGGGCTACAGCTACAAGGCCATCATTGGACTAAAGTTCCGATTCAGGAATTTGGGGAACATAGCCGCATTTTTGCACCCCATATGTTGTCCCTTGGTCTTTCAACAATGCGATTATTCTATTACAAACCATAGGTTTTCGACTTTTGTTCATTTCCCTTCACAAAACCCATATTAAAGTGTATGCAAAACAGCTCAAAATTTACAAAAGCAGACACCGATCCACAACCCAACCTCCCAAACAAGACAATCTCTTCACATCCATTGCGTGTGAACTATCACAGGTTGAGGAGAAAATTACCCAAAAAGTCCTAAACTTATTGTAATTGTGACAATTCAGTTTTAATTTTTTTTGTTAATTAATTTCTAAACTTTTTGCGTTTGCGTGAATTTGTTGCCAATTCAATTCGTTTCACCAGCTTTGATTGACCAGCGCAGACGTAGCTTTGATCGGCCGACGCTGAAGTAGCAATTTTTAATGATTTATTTATTTATTTTTTGTCTCTTCTCCTTCTTCTTTTAGATAGCCGTCGATTAGCCACTAGCAAGACCGACGACTGATTGGAGGAAAAAAGGAGAAGAAAAAAATATTAAAGCATCATTAAAAATTGTTGCACTAGCGCCGACCAATCAAAGTTGGCTAGACGGACTAGATTAACACAAATGCAAAAGGGAAGGACTCGATTGACCAAAAAAAATTAAAATTATGAAAATAAATTTATGGCTTTTTTTTTTCTAGTAATCTCCCTCGATCAAGCGGGATTCGGCTCCTCTGCCTTTAAGGCAGAGGATCATGGATATCCCGCCCCTTCCCCCTTTTTATAATGAGAAAATTTCTTTGGGCGGTGGGGATTCGTCTGTCATACAAAAAGTATGGCAGACGATCCAGAGTCAATCAAGCGTCTAGGATCCCCCGACTTCATGTCAGGGGATCCAAGTCCCCGATCAAGGCTAGTCGAATATCCGGATTTATCCGATTTACGAGGTTTAAGTGGTGTTTCATAGGATATGAAAAAAGGACAAAAGGATCGCTTTCAACCTCTTCACTTCAAACCTAGAAGGAGCCAAACATTTGTGTACACAAAAATCCCACGCGAGGGAAGGAAGGAAGCAAGGGGGGGGAAAAAAAAGAAAGTTGGTGGACCCGAAATTATACATGTGATGCCCCCAAAACCAAACCAGTTCAAAAAGGACATCTTCAGTCTCCACATCCTTCTGTTCTCGCCAAGAGAATGGAGTCACGGGGCTCAGAAGATAAAGGTTGAATCCAAAATGTGGAGAAGAAGACCCACGTCATCGATTTTTTCGTTCGCAATTTGGATTTAACGACGGCGCGTTTAGCCAACACTATGAAACGAAAACAAAACAAAATAAAATAAAATAAAATTAATACATAGAAATATTTCGTGCGTATTTTATTGACTAATCTCAATACCAATCACACGCGTGTGCATAGGTGCGACCGTGAAATCTTTGGCTGCACGCCCTCACCGTCACGATCTGTTAGGCCTGACAATGACGTGATTTTGATTTTTTATTTTTTTTTCCCTCCCTCCCTCCTTGTTATGTCTCATCTTGGCGTTCATTACAAGCGGAAGATCCATTCAGGATGTGTCAAAGAAGATGTTTGAAGCGTCGGCACCGGCCATGTTGAGAATTTCAGTAAGGAGTCGGGGATCGATGTTGTTTAGTTGGACCGGCCAGTTCGCCGTGATTCTTAGAGCACCGGTTTTGGATTAGAAAGGAATGAAAAAGGAGGGATTCCGATGCACGAATTCGTATCCAATTGCGCTCGAGTTACTTAGGAAGGCTCTTATTCTTCTTCTTCTTCTTCTAGGGTTTTTTACACCATTGCCGAATTCCCAAGCCCCCCGCGTTGGCATCCTTAAAGAATATAACATACGCAAGACGGTCCGATGAAACATTGAAGGGAACAGTCCACGGTCATACTCCCGAAAGAACCTTGAAAATTTCTCGGCCTCAGCCTTGGCCTCCGGGCTTCACCTCTCGGCTACGTTCGATCTCTACGACGAACCATTACTACCATGCTCCTGAGCTCGAGCTTGATCACTTGATCAACATGCTGAGCCAACTCCAAGAGGCGATGAATCCCCTGTTCTGGTTTCTAGTACGGCTGGACTGGAGAGAGACGGGACGATAATCCTAGACAGACTTGGATCATCGAGCTTGCTACTTTGCCCCGTGGCCGTGAGACTTGAGTCGATCACTTCAGTTCCATTTCAAGGGTTTCTATCCGAGTTACTAGCTCGACGGCCCTCGTTGTGGATCGAAACAGGAGCTAAGATCCGGTGCGGACTTGAGGAGGATTTTCCTTTTCTATTTTTTCTTTTCCGAATTGGAGTACGAAAGGAGGAGACAAGAAAGCTGACTCTGAGAACCGCCCGAAAGCTGCAAAAGAGGAAGAGTCAAAGGGCGAAGGGGAACAATCACAGGGCTCGAGGTCATCCTCCCCCTAGACTGATGATCCTGACTCGCTGCATTCCTGACATTCACTCAATTATTGCGTCGAAGAAGACTGGCCCCTCCCTTCCCGCCCCACACGTCCATCCAGATTGGACACGGTCACGTTCAACGTTCATCCAAATTCCTTCGCCCAAGCTTTGCATGGCCAAACCCAACTGCAGCACCAGCGAAATTTTCCAGGAGGAGGAGCCAATTGCGTGGTTAAATTAAGATATGGATTTGGCCCTTCTAACGGCGATCCGGAGACTAGCGACATCGATTTTCGCGTTCTATGTTCTCTCAGATGTAATGATCAGGGTAGATCGGCTTTCGCGCGCGAATTTTCATCGCTCGCCATGTTTTGACTAGGTGGAGAATGTCGATGTTTTAGCGTGCGATTTAGCTAATAAAGACTGGTGTTTAATTGTAATATCAGATCGTGTAGTGCACATTGCCGTCCAATATGAACCCCACAAGATTCATGATAGGTCACTGAAAATTAGGGTTTTATACACTTTGAAATGTTTAGATTTGACACACAAAAAACAAAAGTTGGACTTTCGAGCTTAACCAAGAGATACGTGAAGTTAATCAAGAGTGGATTGACTTTAAGGGCTGTAAATTGATGTCTGTGCTGGCAACATTTAGAGCAGATTGACTTCGAGGGCATGTTGTTGCCCTTTATGATGTAGGAACCGTGAATTTTATTGTCCAATTGATATTGCGACGAGCAAATAGATTAATTGGAGAGAACGTTGAGCCAAGTTTTGCCCGATGAACCTAGGTCATGCGCGTTGGTTGCGACACTTTACGTACATCCGTGGAAATTGATTGACCCCAATGTTTGATATCTCGTGTTGCCATGAAAAAAAATGTTGCTCACTCACGATAAAATGAATCGAAATTCGGCCTCGATTAATTTTTAAGGCATATTTTCATCAATTTGCCTCCCATCAAGGTAAAGAAAATTATCCTTTTGTCGATCCCTCTTCCTCGAGAGAATGTTTTAATTTGACTCCACACATCCTTTTCTAGCCACCAAAAGCACCCGAAAAAAAGGTCTGCCAATCAAGAGAAAATTGCATGCGAGAGGAACATGCTAGATCACTGCTCGTAGAAACCCTAGATCATTCATTAATGACTTAATTAGGGTTTGCATCCCAAATTGCACATGCCTACCTGCCTTCTCTTCCGTTGTATCATGAACTAGATAGCGTGGTCACAGATTCCTTCAATTAAAGCTTCTGTGGGTCGGGAACTGCGAAACCGTTTCGGCTAAGCAATATTCGAGCCTGAGATCGTCAATAATTTTTTTTTTTTTTTGATATAATACGAATAAGATTTTCTTTTTCTTTTTCTTTTTTGTTTACCTTGGATTTTGCGATTACCGTGATCTGACTCTTTTTTAACTTTGGATTTGGCAATTGTATTTACCCAAGTAAGAAACAAGCAATTTTAAAAAATTTTGGGGATTGATGTGAAGAGAAAATGACTTATCTGACAAGAGAAAATGACATTCCCGGTAAGGACAAAATTCCCATGTTGCAACCTAATTCCATCATCATCGTGAAAAAAGTTAATATCCGGACCCCCACAAAAAAAAAAAAAAAATTAAAAAGAAGAACTCTAAATTCTCGCGGAAACTAATGAAGAGGACCGACTTGCGACCGCTCGGATCCAATCACTGTCAATCGCCGGGATTTCAGGCCGTCGGATTTGAGGTTTCTTCCTTTTATTTTATTGTACTGTTTTAATTTAAGATTGGTTTGAGAAAAGTAAAATCTTTTTGGGCTCTTTCCCGGTTGAAGCGTTGAGGGCTGATGATCGTTCGTAAGGAGTAATTTCTCTATAACCGAATTTCAAAGTACTACTTATACACAAAAAGGGTAAATTAGTGTCTCGATGAACTTATTGACGAAAAGGTTTCAATACGGTTATTCAACAAAAGAAGTTTCGATTTTCAAAAAGAAAAATGACACAAATAATCTCTAAACTTTAACTAAATATACGATGTGATTCATGAATTTTCATTTATTAAAATATGACACCTTAGTCCAATATGCAATGTGATTCATGAACTTTCAATTTGTTTAATGTGATTTCTGAACTTTGGAATATATTCAACTTAATCTTTAAACCATAAGAAAATGTTCAAGGTTATCCATGAACTTAAACCAATGGAAGGATTATATTGAACATCTTTCTGTAATTCAAGGACTAAGTAGAATATGTTTCAAAAGTTCAAGGACTATATAGGTCAAATTAAAAGTTCAGGAATCACATTGTACAATGAGTTAAAGTTCATAGACCATATTAGTTAATTAAAAGCTCGTCAATTACATTGTACATTTGATCAAAATTCAGGGACCATATATGTCACTATCCCATTTTCAAAATAGCAGTCGAAAATGTCATGAAAAAAGTTAGTCAATTGAAGTTGTTTATTATTATTTTTTTAAAATTCTCTTGTTGAGTGTTCTAGGTACTTCTTGGATTACCAAATAAGAAAATAAGTCAAGTATAGAATGCCTCATAAATACTTTGTTAAGGGTTTGAAGAAGGAAAAATTCCAGTCATCCATAATAAGTTATGCTTAGTAGCTAGCAAGATTTTAAAAATAACTATCTCAAAATTTTGAAAAAAAATTATCAAAAAGGTCTGAAATCTATTACAATTATATCAGTTTAGTCCATTTGGCCAGCCGATACTGACAGGATAATTTTATTTTAATATTTTACTATTTTTAATTTTTTGTGGGTCATGGGTCGACCCAAAACCTATAGAAAAAGATACAAAAATTATTTTAAAATTAAAAAATTATCAAAATATTATTAATAATTTACCGCATCAGTTTCGACTGGATTGATAAAATTACAAAAGGTTTATGACTTAATTAATTAAAAAAATATTTTAGGATTGAACTGACACAATTATAACATATTTAAGATTTTTTCGGTAATTCTATCCATAATTTTCAATAAATTTAGTTTTTCTTTTAGTTTGTGATTAGTGCTTTGGAAAATAAAATCACACTCATATACTTAACAATTCTCAATTAACATAACCTTCTTCCCTAGGATCTTGCTAACAAGTGTACTTTCCAAATTAAAAAAAAAAATTGTTATTTCAAAATCTCTCTCATGTCATCCGTGATCGATGAACAAAAAATCTAAACCTTTTCCACATTAAGAATGGTTAAAGAGGTTAACAAGACATTTATTTCTTGATCGAGTGACTTAACAAGTGTCATACGAAATATTCTTCAATAAAAGCCCTAATAAAATAAAGAAAGACAAAACAAAAAGGTACGAGGAGGTGGCCCTTTGCTCCCTTCTATTGCCACAACGCTTTCCACGGAATGACAGATATCATTATTTATACACGGGCTCGATAAGACGCAATCCTCGTCTTCATCGCCCTAATCTCTCTACCCCACGACTTAACTACGTAATGATGGCAAGAAATACACTAAAAGTAAAATTAAACAAGTAATTAAGTGTGTCTTTTTGTGCATTTTCTGAAGAAAAGAAAAAAAAATTGGCAATTTATTATCCAAGTGCAGTGCTAGTAAATAATTGGATATCACGTGACTTTCCCGAGCTTTATAAGTGGAGTCAAACTTTGACCGCTAAGTTCTCCTCCTTGGCAAAAGTTATTACCCTAGAGTAATAAACACAGATGTGATGTGAACGTTGGGCCACCACAAAGTTTAAGGTGCATGTGAACCCTAAACTATATATATATATAATTTCACAGTGAATTAGTTATGAGTATAGGGCGTGACATAATTGGCAATTTACAAGCTTAATTTGCCTAAGTTTCGCACTGGAACATGATGTCATGGTGAAATCACAGGCATGATGAACACCCGGAACTCATCACGGGAATTTAAAGAATTCTTAACGAATAGAACACAACTTAGACACTCGAAAAGATTTAACCGACAAACACCAGGAACTCACCTAAGGAAATGTCCAGGTTCATCGAGTTTGGCCAAAGTGACTACGAGTGCATGAAGTTGTGTGAATAAAAGTGCACAAAGTATCTTGTTGAGAACATGATCAACTTACAAAAACTCCGGTTTGGTGATTCCTAAAGTTGATTAAGTTTCGACAATAATTTGCTCATTATGGGTTGCATAATGGTCATGGTACTATCAAATGTAAAAAAAGAAAAAGAGGAAAAAAAAAAGACAAAAAAAACAAGACGCTACACTACACTATGTATACACGACATGTCATGTATCGTTCCAAGGGCTCTCTATAAAGTTACATTTTGCAAAGCAAAAGAGAGACCGAAATAGGGTTAAGTGATGCACAACGACAAGTGTGTGATAATATTCTTAGATTATCTGATTACAACTTGAAATTAATCTCGATTGATTTAAAATTTGGTGCATAATCGAATTGCGAAGAAACCTAGGTCATTTTGGCGCATAAAGGAAAATTAATTTCTTCTTGAAGATGAAATTCATGTTGACGTTGGAGAAGGTCCATGATTTTTCACATGGCAATGTTCTACGGTTGGATTTATTATTGAAGCATATTATTTTAACCAAAATCCATAATTGTTGGGATCTGGTCAGCATTTCCAACAGAAGACGCTTCGAAGAGATGACAGATTATAAAGATGGAGCTGGGTTTCTCATCGAGGTGGAGATTTGTTGATTGTGACTCGACATTAGTCTCAATTGATCGGAAATGCAACTTTAGGAGAACCCAAATTGGATTCTTGCCAACATAATGGTGAACGATGCAAAAAAACAAAAAAAAAAAAGAGCAATTAATTTTCCACAACACTTCGTTCTTCATTGAACACCAAAATTTGTGTTGATGTTGGAGAAGGGCTCAGAGGTGTTTTGAATATAACTATGCAATTAATAGAAGTTGCTAGCCTGACATTCTGACAGTACTGTAAATTATTTTCGATTACACGATCATCCAATTAATGAGTGTTTTATACAAAACACGCTCTGATAATGTGTGAACCTACGGTTGTAATTGCATCGTTTCCGACAGCACTGTCAGGGAATCATTTCTTGGCAACTGATTCTTGTGGGTTCGGTTTAATCTAGGAATTCGAAACACTTATAACAAGGATGATGGAGTAATTATGATTTACTTAATAAACAACTAAATGAGTAGGCATTATAGTTTTCAATATGTTATACCGTTCTATACAGTCAGTATTTTGAAAATTGAAATATTCTTTTAATGGAATTTCGTTTAATAAAGTGTCCCATGTGCCCGGAACAAAAATTCTTTTTTAAAAAAAAAATTATTTGCCTGTGAGCGGCACTTTTCAACAAGATATCATAAATTCTAGTATATTAGATTTTTTTTTTCCCAGAAATTATTAATACACTAGAAAGCCAAACTCGCTCGAGACAAGACGAGAGCGAGAGTGTCAAGAAGTGCTAGTTGCTGCTAAAGGAAAGTTCATCAGCTGCAAATATCTCACAACCACAGAGAGATAGAGCGAGAAAGAGAGGGAGAGAGAGAGAGAGAGAGATCATGGCGGCGTTGCAGAGACAGCGTGATTCTGCGGTCTTTAATGCCCGCAGCAATTCCATGTTCCAATCACAGGTACTCTTCATCTCCCCCGCTCCTAATCTCCCTCCCTCCCTCCCTCTCTATCTCTCTCTATCCAACCCAACACAATTAGCATAAGAAAACCCCTTCTCTCTCTCTCTCTCTCTCTCTCCAGACTCTCACTGATCCACTCTCCAACAAGAACCCCTCAGAAGCTTCTTCTTCTCTTTCTTCTGCTTGAGATCTTTCAGATGATATGGTGGGTTTGACTCGTTTGAGCTGTCGCTTACAATTGATCGGTTCCTTCCGAAAATGGCAGGCCTTTTCTCTCTAGGCAGCGGAGGAAGAGGAGGAGGAACCCACAAGGACCAATCCCAGCCACCGGCATCCGCCCAAGAATTGGAGACCCAACAAGCCAACAACAGCAACTGCGTCGACCCCAGCTGGTTGTGGTATCGAAACGGTGTGGTCTCTTCTTCTTCTCCTTCTTCCTACAAGGGTTTCGAGCTATGCCACCAGCTGCAACCACAGCTTCAGCATCCGCACCAGCAAGATCTCTACTTGTCATCGTCTTCCTCGCCGTCGCGGAGGATGAACGCGTCGGATGACGAGAGCCTGAGATCGGGGCCTCCGTCGGCGTTCCTGCTGATGAGGGACGGAGGGATCAGCTGCCAGGACTGTGGCAACCAGGCCAAGAAGGACTGCGTCCACCTCCGCTGCCGCACCTGCTGCAAGAGCCGCGGCTTCCCCTGCGACACCCACGTGAAGAGCACCTGGGTCCCCGCCTCCAAGCGCCGCGAGCGTCAGCAGTTCCAGCTCCTCCAGGGTGGTGAATTCGTCAAGCGCCTCCGCGAAGACCACGATCTCCCCCGCGCCAATTCCTCCGGTACGCGTAAACCATCTCCTTTTTCTGCGATTGTCTCTCTCCCTCGCCTCCCATTCTTGCCTAAACTCAGCCTATCATCGTGATCTGAGCCGTCCCATACGTTGCTGTCGGAAAACCTCGCAAGATTTGAAGAAGACGGTTTGCTTTCAGTGTTCTCTTTGCCCAGGATGATCAGCCTTTTTGTCCGAAGAAACAGAAGATCGTTTTGATCGCTTGTGTCGACGTCGGAACAGGCTTTTCGTCTTTTAATCTTTTATTTTTTGTATTTTGGAAATTTTTTCTCCCCATTTTTCCAAGGATACTGTTGTTTAGTATTCCTGACGAATGGATTGACAGTGGAGGAAGAAACAAAAAACTGTTGAATTTACTGTGCATGTGAGTCTGTGCTCTGATGGTTTGCATCATTACTTTCTACTTAAAAAAAACAACAAATCAGTAATCTAAGGAAAACGATTTAGCTCCTCGTCCTGATAATAATGCCATCAACCCTAATTTGGTGCTTCTTTGATGTCTCTCCCGGTGTTGCGCGCGCACATTTTGCTATTTCCAGGGTTGGAGATGGGGTCTTTCCCAGCGGAGGTCAACTCGCCGGCGCTGTTCCGATGCGTGAGGGTCAGCTCCGTCGACGATCCGGACGACCAGTACGCCTACCAGACGGCCGTCAACATCGGCGGGCACGTCTTCAAAGGGATACTCTACGATCAGGGGCCCGACCATGCCAACTACATGGCGGCTGGCGAGAGCTCCTCGGTGCACCTCGGCGGCGACAGTGGCGGCGGGATCCAACAACTCAATCTCATAGCTGCTGCTGCCACTACCGACGGCGACACGATGGCTACACCGGAAGACGGGAACAACAATGCGGCGGCGTCACAGGTCGTGGCTTCTCTCTTCGACCCGTCTTCGATGTACCCGACTCAGCTCAACAACTTCATGGGCAGCGCGCAGTTCTTTCCGCACCCGAGACGATGATAGGAAAAAAAAGGCCCCCGCACCCACCCACTCAAATCTTCGACACGGGATTAGGGGAATCACATTCTAATTTATCTCGAGTTCTCAGCAGCGGTTGCAACATCTGTCATTTCGATTGTTCGGGTCGGTTCGGATCCGCGGCCTAAGCCTTTTACAATGTAAAATTTTTTTTGGGGAAGAGTGGTTAGCCAAGTGCGGTCTAACTCGACCTTTCTAAGCTTTACAGTGTAAAAACTATTTGGCAGAGTCGTTAGACAAATGTGGTCTATAACTTGACCTTTGGGGGATATCATATGATATGATATTATTACATGAACACCGCACCAACATTTCAAATGACAATGGGAATAACAACCCAAGAAAACGAGGGGAAACAAAAAAAAAATGAATTATGGTGATGGTTGAGAAATTATTGCCTGTGTCTTCTTCTTTCTCTACCTCGGAATCTGAAGTTTGAAATTTTGTTACCTTGGCCATGTTTCTTGTTCTTGTTCTTCTTATGAATGTAGGGTGTGTCCGGGTGCATGTTGCCCTTATTTTTTTATGTTTGACATCTTGTTATTTTTCTTTATTCTTTTGATGGGTTCGAATTTTAGTACGTGTATAAATAATGAATTAGCTTTTTGGACTCGGAGACGTGCTTTTTCCCCGATTACCCGTGCGGCTGCCGGGACACGGTTTTGATTTTCGTGTTCTCGGGTCGAGAAAGTGCCAAGATTTTTGAATCGGTCCATGAATTTCGCTTCAGCATGGGCGGTCCACCAGCCATGCATCCAGCCATGCTTCGGTCAAGTTCAACCGGTACTCTCTCTCTCCAAATACTGTTGTTTTCTCCTAGTTTGAGCTCGTTTGATGGCATAAAAAAAAAACCAACCTTATGCATTTTTCTTTGGTGTTTTTGATGAGCAGAGGAGAGGCATGCAGCTATATGACTTTGCAGTTTTGATAAATTTGGAGAAAGAGTGGAAAAATATTTGGTCACAGCTATGAAAACTACGTAGTACGCGCTTCATGCAACTGCAGGTGACTCCGTGTCCTCGGCTGCTCTTTGCATCATTTGCCTTGTTTTTTGCATTCATGGGCCTCGTTTCTTGATGGCGTAATTGCCTTCTTTCGGGCTCACGAGTCGATATTTTCCTTATGCGAAACAGGAAGATCTAGGCCAGAATGCATGTTTCCACCCAGTTTCGGATATGGCGGAATGGCGGTTTTCCTCGGACGGTTCGACACATCGTGTGTCGTTTTGATAAGATCAACCCGTACGAGAAACTGTTTCTTTTTTTAACTTAGCTTTGTAGACATTGTTGGGTGTGTGTGTGCTGTTCTTGATAGTTCTCAAGCATAATGATGGAATTAGAGGAGGCTTTTCGCTTGATGAAGACATGTACAGTTAGATTCTTCAGGCATTAGTTCTGGGGAGATTAGTAAACGCTTTTTGGATCTTGCTTAGATGATACTTACACTAAGAGTGCTGTCGTGCATCTGTTCTCTTCTCCATTATGCCTCGAAATGCTTCTTTCGAAATCAAAAGCTGCACTTTATTTTTGTTTTGAAGGCATCTCTGGACTGGTTCGACTGATAAAGCTCCAAACTTTGTCTCTCCTTGACGTGAATATATTCTCTCTAGTACATATGGAAAAGACACAGCAGCCAACTTATCATATAGTTAATATGCATCGATTTAGTGGATGTTTGTAAATAAGTCTTGAAAATGTCATCTTGCGAACGCTCTAGTGGAAATGGGTATCTATGTGTTATGCCCTAGACCAAAGAGAATTCGAACAATGTGTTGGCTAACTTCTGAGGAAGAGGAAAGAAGATGGATTATTAATTAGTATATCTTGTCCCGTCGAGGAGGAATTGTCTCGTGGTATGTCAAACTTCTTTTTCTTAGTTAATTCATAACTTTCTAGGAGGTCCATTCTGATTAAAATGACTGATAGATTCGGTACTAATGAGAAGTTCATGCAAAATAATGCAAGTTAGCCGGTTGATGTTCATACATGACAATGCCTGCATAAGTTTTCTGGATAGTTCAAGCAATCACCTGAGGCTGAGAGAGAATTTCTGCAAAGCTCTATTATGCGTTCGGCCCCTGGTTGAGAAAATTAATCTGCAAAACCGGCCTTTCTGATCAAAGTACTTCTTTTTATCTCCTAAATTCCAAGTAGTAACGAGAAATACATAAATTGCAAGAGGTACTAATCTGAATGTTTGGCTGGTTGACACTGAACATCGATACCATCAGCAGGAACAATATTGCAAAAACAAAGTTGCTAATAACTTGTGAAAATGCATGATCTGTTTGTCTTTGTCTCGGAATATTTGCTGTTCTATAGATCTTATCTGCATTTTTTAATACATTAATTTCCGCATATGACAGCTTTAAGACGTAGGTACTGTAGGACATACTGTAGGACAGACGATGTCCTGAAATCTGAATCATGAAGACCTTTGCATAGACAGTTTTCTGCTCTCTCATTAATATGTTTCCTCGTATCCTTGGTGTCCGATAACCAAATCCATAGCTTTAAGGAAGAATTGAGTTGCATATACATTTTTTTTTTTTTGGTAAATCCACATCAGAAGACACGTGATTGTTGGAACACAGGCTCGCAGATGCCAGCACGCGGACTTCGTCAGGAAAAAGCTGGAGGCATATCGTTTTCAAGTAATGATCTGAAGCATGGGTGATTTAATTGGCTACATTTGCTAATGTCCAGATTAGATTAGACTGTTTTTCTTGTCAGGCCTTTAGATTTACGCTGCACTTGGTTAAGCAAAGTTTTGGCCAACCGATACCGCAAAATCAATAGGAGGAAGAGTTTTAGTTCAAGATTTACCTTTTGCCATGTGCTGATGGATCATAGACCATGAACATCTCCAGAATTCGATAACTTTTCCCGGAAAATTAGGGTGCAGTTTTCCTGCAAAATTCCACTATACAATGTCAATGAACTGCCATTTCTATATTGAAAATTAGAAAGCACGCTCCGAAAACCAGCATTCATGTTTCTTGTGTAAGCTGTTTTAGTACTTTAAGGTCCTTGTTCTATTAGTTTATATATCCTGCATATGAGGCATATATCTATACATCCTAAATGTTCAGACAAACATCAAGGATAGCTTAATTTGACCTACAGAAAGTCTTCTTGCCAATTAGTAGATGAATTTCAATTTTACTTGCTTAGTCAAAGATTGTGCCTATACTACTTATGGTAGTGCGTCGAACTTTCATCATCGAGAAAATTTGTTCTTGGATGGTTGATATGACGATGCATATGAGTGCAGCAGTTGGAATGAGTTTTTGCATCTACGCAACCAGCGTGATGGAACATTAGGTTTTTACAAAGCTTATACTTCTCATCTTCATCGATTTGGTTTGTAGGAGATCCACCTATATTGGAAAATTAAAATAAAGAAGGAACACAACATCAGTAGTGAGATTCCAAGGAAGAGAAAGGGAGAATATTTTGTAGCTTTCTTAATCATATGCAGCGTACGTCTCATTGTTCTGCTGTTGACAACATATGATTCATGTCCTGATTAATTTACTTTCACTGATTTATCATTTGTTCTAGCCTTGTCAAGATGTTTTCAAATTATTTAAACAAATTGCTTGTGACACCGGTGCTACCATTGATTAAGATAGAGGTTACCGAAACTTTTACTGGGCCAAAAAGAGAACTGGAAATCCCTGCACTCAGGAGCAATTGCGGGACGGCCAATACTAGTCAGCTTTATAATAAGAACACTGCATTCGATTTGTTTGCATGCTACCATTTTTTTTTTCTTTATGCAGTAGTCGGGTGGTACTATCGACCAATTTTTACACATCGTCTTAAGTCTATCTTGCCGATTCAGTCAAAGAAGGCTATTTAAAACTGGGTCCAACTTGAGACTATACACTTCTTGAGACGTAAAGGCGTAGTCATTTCGTGATATTTAGCCAATTCCTCGGGACAAAGTGTGCATATGAGAATGTTATATATACCACTCTCAGATCATCAATCTTCATTTGTTGTGGTATAAGAATCTGAATTTCGGAATGATTGTCTATGCTTTCCGAGAGCAAGATTCAAATAATATCGAACGAGAACCATCTACGACAAGATGGGTCTAATGTATTGGAGCATCTAAAAGACTGCATACACTATTTGTACCAGAGTCACAGTGTGTTTTCATAAAAAAGAAAGAGAGCAGACGCTTATATATCTTGGAAACAAGTAGACTCGAAACATATGAGGACAGTTTCTTCTCATAACTGGAAATTTTTGGCCTAGCTGGTCAATCTTCTTGTAGAACCAAAAATATGGAGTGTCCACCTTGAGATATGTTATTATGGACCTTGCTACCTCAGCGATTGGATTCGTTCATTTTAAGTAAGCAGCCTTACACTATAAGGCAAAGAAATAAAGTCCTGCAATTCTTGGGAAAGGAAGAACTTCACCAAAAGCTCAGTTGCATTCTCACCTTTTCTGGTTTATTGAACCTCAACAATTGAGGGCTTGAAACCCATTTCCAATCTCAGATATAGTCATTCCTTGCTCTGAATTGTTGCTTGTCCACGACATTCTGCGCAAAGAGAACACAACAAACATGAATGTGAGAGAGAGGGAGGGAGGGAGGGAGGGAGGGTGGGAGGGAGGGTGGGAGACCATACTCAATCATTCAGGTTTTCCCATTGCTTTCTTTCCATCTTGTGCTATCTATATGGCATCTTGGAGAGGAATGGGAAACAGGAGAGAAAAAAAAAACCAACCCAGAAAAGGAAAATCTTGCTCATTTGCTTGTGACTAGTACAACGTGAACAGCCAAAAGACATCCAAAAAGATAGTCACCTAGGGTTCTCTCTCTTCTTACTTATTTAATAGTAGGGCACTCCTTTAGGGGGTGGTTGTGGTGGCATCTTCAGCTAAGGCACACTAGAGTGAGCCCAAAAGTGAATGATGTGCCTCCCAAGATCCATAAATTCATGGGTTTTGTGGTCCCAAAAGTTTTCAATCAATTGCAATTATGCATAGAGGTACATAATCGCTTTTGCTGATCTAAACCAGAAACATCCTTTTGCTCGTTAGGACGCTTTTGTTCTAAGAATTACAATGGCCGAGCGCGCCCTCCACAGATCTAGAAAGGGCAAAAGCCAGTTCTCTCATTAGCTTCGTCTTCAATAACTCAGATTTTGCAGGAGTTTTCTAGGGTTTGGACCTCTTGCTGCATGCCTATACACACACCCCTTTTCAATTCACAGTGGGGGTGAGAGCTCAGTCGCTGTGATGTGTCCAGAGAGAGTACTAGTACCCTTCCTCTTTTTTTTTTTGGGTGTGTGTGTAGTATTCCAATGCATTTGAACCAAAGCGTAGAAGAACATGAAGAAGGAAGAAGAACCAGCAAGTAAAATGGCTTTGTCAAATTAGTCCAAATGAACTTGCCATTCGAAGGCAAAATCCCATCTTTTTCCTTCATTCTTGATCGGAGAAACGTTTTCTAATCATGTTTCTGATCGGCAGGTCACAAATATGTACACTCTTCCACCGATCAGGATTGGAGGATAGAAGGAAAAAAAGAAGAACAAATTTGCGAACCAACTGGAATGAGGGAGAGGAAAACAACATTGACAAAAACTTGCAATCTTGATGAATCTGATGTTGTGGACCAATACAGCACCTTCTGGTACAGTGATTGTGTGTTGTAATTGGATGCTTCACGGGCTAAAACGCCCAACGACTCGGTCTAAGTGAAGGAATAGAAAATTCTGTGTGCATAGCATTTGTCATTATGGTGTCGTGGTTTATAATGTCACGACCTACTAATGTGCCCTAATGAGTTCAAAAAATTTGGTGTCGATACAACATGTATGGCACGTTTTAGATGTCAGCTTGGTTAGGGATGAATGGTATCGAGAAATGGATGTTCTTTGAATCTTGCATCACATATTACTGAGGCTTAATTCGTAAGCTGGTGAAGTGGAAGTCCTAGTGTGATGGGGGGAAAACATAATCCCTGATCCAGATCTAATATGCAGCAGAAACCATGGATCGACATGCCCATGAACGTAACTTGCATCACTAATCGAATACGGCATATCATGTAGAAGGGACGCAGGTTCGACAACTACAAGATGTGGGCAAAAAAATCGAGATCCAACCAAACTAGACTGGACTGTACCCAACCGTCTGATTTTGGATGGTAACTGGCGGGTATGGGTCCGATTCTCGGTCCTAATTTTTTGAAACCGGTAGATATTCATTCGATTCCTGATTTCAGGTGGGAACCATCCAGCCGAACCAGCTGAACAATCGGTTTGATAGTCTGACATTACCGTCAGTTATTTTTTTTACCATAGATCCACGTATCATCACCACATATTTTGTATAAAGTACTCATTAATTGAAAAATCATGAGGCTCGTAATAATGACGATACCGTCAAATTGTGAGGTAGCAGCTCTTTATATATATATATATATATATATATATATATATACATATATATTCTCTCCCTCAAATTTTCATGACTCCTAGGTCTAGGACCACCTCACTAGGAACCATGTAGAGATAGAAATGGAACTACCGCCAATGGAATTAACAATTGTCAAACAATTTCATCTTACATGAGACAGATATGGTAATACTATCCACTAAACAGAGTACATGATATTCTAGCCAATCTTTTTTAATTGATGTTGATGCTCAATAGGACTGATTCCACGGATCCAAACGAAAATCAGATCGGGGTCTCGGTTCTCGAATGGATCCATGGAACCAACAGGTGGTTCACGGTTCACATTTTGCGGTACCGATCCTTATTGGGCGGTTCTCAATTCTAGGGTGGAAATCAACATCTTAGAACCAATCACTCCTAATAGCCACAGATTAAAAGGACCAAAAGCAGATGAGAAAGAATCCGAATCCGACAATCGCTTGTTTTTCGAGATAATTCTATAGAGAGTAGGGAATGTATGAATGCTCGTAAAAAAAAAAAATTCGTACGTTTTAACAGAGGGAATGTATGATCCTCACCCCTTTTGGAATAATCAATAAGATTGCCTTTTTTTGTCTTCCTCTATAGGATAACTAAAACAATTAATAAAAGTGATTTCAATTTTTTCTCTTCATGAGCGTAATTAATCCCAGCATGGTGAGTTTATAATATCAGTATTCCGTTCGCCATGGAGAATTGATGAAGCCTTTTACAAATTCTCCCCTTTCTTCTACTGGTATTTTTGCTGAACTGAATGAATGAGAATGTGTCCGTTCTTCTTTAACTAGTGGGTCTGGGTTTGCCGGTCTTTATGGGGGCAAATTGCAGTAAAGCTTGAAGGTGCAGTCTGAATGCTGACCGATTGCAGCATTCCTGCCTCGCTATATGAAGGCTAAAGCCAATAAATTGCGGAGGGAAGAGTCCTTTCAGGCTCAGTCATTGATGGATTTATTGAGAATATCCCGGAAAAAATCACCCAAAAACCCACGGTCTGCATCCATCAAATCTAGGGCAAGCCATATGTCACTTCTGCAAAAGAGTCGGCGAAATTATTTTAGAACGTTACCATGATTTATAAAAAAAAAAAAAAAACCGTGAAAAGAAAAAAAAAATAGAACTTACACGACGCGCTAGATATACCTTAAAATGTTTTCCCTTGTAGTATAATTATTTCGATATTGATTGTCCATGTTATTAGTCGCTTCAAAATTCAGCATAAAATGTTTTCTTTAGAAATGAATGAAAAATCATGTCGAGTTTTAGCTAGGGTTCGTCGTCTCACATTGAAACGGATTTCTCCTGCGAAAAAAAAAAAAAGATCTCGTGTTCTTGTTGCGTGTCGAGGATTAGGCTTCTCATTGCATTGTTCACTGCAGGGCAAGGTACTCTAATGCGTGATGTCATGTCCTTAGGGAAGACGGGGAACGCTATTTTAATTTGTTTCTATAATAGTGGAGCACTACGTTAATATGCCATGAGACAGTGAGACTTATAGATTTCACACCGACCTTGTTTTTTTTTTTTGTTTTTTTAATCGTTAATAAAGCACAAAGTCAACTCATGAAGTAAAAATCCACACCACCACCCCCCCCCCCCAAAAAAAAAAAAAAAACTCGTGAAGTAAATTCGTAACCTCATAAAAAAAACTGATAAAGTACGTACATGGAGCTGAACACGGCCTTTGGCCAAACAAAACCTACATAAAGCACTTGAACTCCTAAAAGAACGTCAGTTGAAGTGAACACTTGATTCCGGAGTCGAGACCGACTTAAAAACAGGGATGAGGAAGATCGAAGGCTAAATCAATCTGCGAAAGGACCGAGAAACTGAAATGCATAATATGGGCTATGCTCGACTCATATCAACCAGCGATATGCTTAGTTCTTACTGAAAAAAGACTAGGTCCATGACAAAGTACATCTGAACCGTTAAGATACGCCGATCTCAAGGAATTCCCAGTGAAGAGTTGGAGATAAATTATAGATTTAGTCTGGAAAGGCTGCAATACGTTGCCCTCAAACAGGCAGCTCAGCATCGAAACATCAGCCACAACCAGGTAAGCAGGTCATACGACGAAGGTCGATTTGTCATTGAATCCTGAGCAGTCGAGCTAGTAAGCCGGTACCGGACTTCTTTTACAGACTCAACACAAAAGCCTCATTATGTAGCTCCTTGAAGCCCAATTGGAAGTGCTGAGGAAGTTCTCTATAGGTAAAACTAGTCTTCGTATTTACACGGTGCATGATGCTGTGGATTGAAAAAGAAAAACAGCGGTTAATGTGTATGCAAAGATGGTCCCTAACGTTATCCTCACGTCAACCCATAACAGCAAATGATTTCGAATGGGTGGAAGGGCAGTTCTGCCCAGCTGCAATCTCCAATCACGCAGTTTGTGGTTAAAAGGAACGGCAAAATGACGACCATTTTGTCTAAGGACTCATGAGCTGGTTTCACCAAGGGCCAGATGAGGCACGAGGCTTCCCCTTCACAGAATTCAGGTGTTGGGTGACGAAAATGACTCCCATCGCGACAATAAGACAACCAACCAGCATGCTGAAGAAGAGGGCACCGGGTTGTCTTGTCTGGACAAAGCCGTAGATTCCGTTGGAAGTTACAAGAATGAGGTCAGTCAATCCGTCATTTGAGAAGTCGTCACAGACAAGGGCATGAGTTGGTGGTGAAGGAAGCTCCACCGTTGCTAATATACTCCCACCAGGGGATATCAACACCGCTTCTTGATCCCCTGCGGCAAGAATAATTTCTTGATTATCATGAACCCGCAAAGAAAATGCCTTCAAGGTGGGGACCACCATTCCGCCGCCTTCCATCATCCCAGATGGAGATGGAAGATTCGACCATGTTGCACCAGTCAAGATTTGCCATTGCCATACGGCATCATGGCCATGCATGCCAGGACGGTAAGATGTGACCTGAAAATTTATATAGGACAACTCAGCTGTGTATTCTCAATTTCTAGAAAACAGGACTATTAATGTGCAGGCTAAAAACCGAATTCTTCCTTCATATCTGTAGTCTTTACAAGATGATTCATGATAAGATTTTGATAACTCTAGGGAGAGGGAAAGAAGGATTCATGATAACACTGGAATTCACTACAAAATCTAGGGAGCACGAAAAAAGTGCACTTCAACGGCTTTTAACCATCGGTATCTTCTGACCTTTTCAGATGCCACAATCTGTATAGTCATGGAATGGAGTACAACTTACACAAAACAGCCACCCAAATCCAATTTATGGATATTTCCGCAATATAAGATAGAAATGCACAAATAATTTTTTTAGCCAAGTTTTCAGTCATTAAAAGAGAGAGCCAAAGTTATATAGGATCCTACCTCCCCTCGATTTGTCAAGAAGACAACATCGCCTTGGCTTCTCTTATGATGTTTATGACCATCCTTTTTTTGTATAAGGATGGGCGTTGCAACCTCCAAAGAAGCTAACTCTGATGATCGACCGAAATTTCTTGAGTAGTCTCCATATGGGAACAAGTTAAATGGGGAATAACGGCATATAGAGACATTGAAAAGTTGTTCTCGCACAGGCACTCCAGATGTCGCCACAGCCCAACAGGGTCTAAGAACTTCCATCGAGCCAGAAACGACAGTGTGCTCAGCACCATGTCCTCCAACAGCCTAAAGAAATGGAAATCTCCTCTCATTACAAATGAATCCCTATCTATAGAGCTAATTCCGCAGATATAATCATGAATTGCCATGAGGAATGCATCTTTTAGCTGTTTGGTTTGCTTAAATAATGAATCCCTTTGTCCCAAGGGAAATGCAGATTATAATTATGTACTCAGGTCTTTCATGCAATGCCTATAAAGACGTTAAATGCAAAGACCAACTTAACTCGAGTAGAACCATTATATACAGCCCCAGAAACTCCGTTAATAGTCATAGACAGACACCCATGTAGTGACACCAACATATATTCAAGCTGTTACATGCAACTATGAACACAGAGATAATGATGGACAATCAAATATGTTCAAAAGCGAAATTTCTTACCTGAACATGATCAAGAACTCCATCCCCATTGATGTCAGCATGGAGGCCACCTTCCTGCAAATTAAGCTAAAGAAGACAACTCCACATCAAATCGAATAAAGTGTTGATATTTAAAAAATATATCATAAACATCTTTAGCTAAAAGAATGTTGATACTACACAAAATGCATTTCACGTGTGAATCATACACAAGTTCCTCTAAGTATTGTCTGGATTACAATCTGAAGATCTTAATCATAGAAAGCAGAGTAATTACTGAAGGTCTGTATAAATAACGTTATCCATGTTTATGGGGTTTTCATCTCGTATAAAATATGGTTTGATCCGTCATTCATAATTCATATCATCCCTCGGATGCATTTGCTGGCAATTACAAATTGGTGCGATAATAAAGAGTCATAAGAATCTAGAACCAAAGACCCATCAAGAATTGTATTTAGTTCCTCATGTACTGCTCGTTAAACACAAATTGAAACTCGAGTTATAGAAATAACCGCATTCAACATCAATAATAAGATTAAGGAAAGTAGAAAATGTGACGCAACAACACGAATTCTTTTTAATAGATTAAAGGGCGTGGAGTAGACTCTAAGCATGAGATTTGTACATACGAAGTGATATATATTGTTTTTGAAAAAAATTCTGTCTACCCAAGATGAGGATAAAAGCCGGCCATATATATAGGATATCACTTGGATCACGGGACTTCACAAAAACAACTACAGTATCTTGCAGCAAATTTTGAGATGAAGTGAGTTGATCCATGATATCTGTAACTTCCATTAGTACCTTACAAATGGTCCGTCCAGAAGCCAAGTGGACAGCTTCTATTCCTTCTTCTTGATGAGCCACAACAACATTAGGAACCCACCAGAGCTGTGTGTGATTTGTTATAGTAGGAATGTAATTCACTGGCTGCACTAAATCAAGATTATAGGTTACCTCAGGAGATCCAGTGATTACATCACCATATTAAATGATTCAACTAGCTTCAACATACAACATCAACAATACCTTTATCCCAAACTAGTAGGGGTCGGCGGTCAATGAACCCCAAAGAATCATAAAAATAAAAACAGAATCAATCGAGGGAAAAGAGATAAATGTGTAAAAATAAATAAACAAAGATAAAGGTGTTGAAGCGTATCATTCCAATGTCTAGGCTAAGTACCTAGTGAAACCAAACTAAATAAGCTTCAACTAGCTTATAAAATAGAATAGTCCTCAAATTTCGTAAAAATTATACATGAGAAAGAAATCAAACTGAATTTTACATCATAAAACGTATCATTCCAATGTCTAGGCTAAGTGCCTAGCGAAACCTACTCTGAGTCGACAAATTCGTCCAGAGATCTAGTCTACAATTCAATGCCTGACTAGCTCAAGCATCTACCATAACGTCAGAAAAAGGAGTTCGAGTCACTGTTTCATAAATACGCAACACGTTTCTATGCCAGAAATGGAGAGCACATGTAGTAGTAACCAAAGAACAATAAAGAAACTGTGCTATTGCTAGCAGAACATAGAGACATACAAGTAGAGGACTTAGTATCCGAGACAAATCAAAAAGCATAGCAGACCAATGAGAAATAACAGTTACTACGGTTGATTAGAATTAATTCGCTGTAAAATAGCATATTCCATAACCACCTTACGACTGTCTAGTCCTTATCTGGATGGATATTTGAAGCACCCACCTTTCCCTTCCTCCTCACTAATTTCTACAGAATATCTGATCCGCTACTCTGTTTAATTCTAGGATCCAGAGCATTAAACTAACTTACTTTGCAGCAACTTAACAACAAAGTAATAAACAAACCATCTACATTCTCTCCAGAAGGAATCTTGCTGATGCAATGACAGTAACAGGCACTCAAGGATGTGCACTCATAAACTATGAGAAGTATGAACTATATAAAGCATGTTTAAACAAGTTTAATTGCACATCATATTTATGTACAGATTACCTTCTTAGATTTTGCGGAACCAGCCATCTTTGCAGCCTTTTCAATTAAGTTTGAAATTTTCTTAGTTGAGTCCTTCCCTGGAGGATGGTTTTCCTCAGGCTTGTGATAGGGGTAATTAGTAGTTTTCCCCGAAGTTTTCTTCAGTATTTTTCTTTTGTGCCGTCTGAAGTGAGACAGCTTTAGTGAAGTGTCTTCTCTCCTGCCCTATAAAGAGACGTTTGTTTTTCAGTAGAACAACTGAGACACACAATAACAAGGAGAAACCGCCGAAGAACTCCATAAACTTACCCAATGATGCGGCATAATTTCCAAAACTGATTCTCTGAATTCCCTGCACTCGAACTGTAACATAGTGGCGTCTATTAGAGCTTGTCAGCGAACTGGCATAGCAGGTCATACTCAGAATCCAAACAATAGTCAAAAAAGTCCCCGCCAAGCTATACATGAATATGAAGGACCACCGATTTCCCATTAGGAGTCAAGTCAGATCTAATAATCAGAACTCATTGCCATGTGGGCCAGATTAAATAAAAGGTCATATCAATTAGACAAGTGACCTTAATATGCTCCTCTAATAATCAAATCATAAGTCCCCAATGTATGTCAGAACTTTGTCAATTAGACCATAGGCTTATCTTTACAAAGATTACAATAATTTGCAAATGGCAAGGTACACTGCATCCCAAGCCAAGTCCCACCTGCCACTGTCAAATACTATAGACATGCTTTCACGCAATAGCAGTTACAGGAGGCTTCCACAATGAATAGTTAAAGTATTTAGTATATGGGTTCAACAGTATATAATCTTAACGCACACAATGAGAACATAGAGACCCAATCAAACCACCAATTTGCATCCAGAATGACAAGGAAATAGGTAAAAGGAATGGCAGAAAGTCGTGTCGTGTTGAAAGGGCATTAAAGCTATAGCAAATTCATTGCAGGGGTATACATTGCTAATGCATTAACAGGCATGAAGAAAGAGCTTCTTCAAGAGATGCAATCTGATAGTAAAGCTAAAGCTTCAAAAGATACCTCTCCAGGGTGACGACTGTTCATTGCATGAACATCAAGCTTGTAGTTATGCTGTGGTATCAACTGTAATGGATCTGAGGAATGCGCTTCAATATTCTGGACAACATAACCAAAAACAAAATTGGTGTGAGAAGAACTGGAAGAAAATACTACATATAGTAAAGTGCCACCAGCTTGCAAAAGCTGAGTCAGATCTTTCTCAGCAATGTTAATAGTTCTTCAGATACAACAGAATCAACTCCTATATATCAAGAAAAAGTACCCTGCGAGTGAAGAAGACAATAGAAGAAGATAACCATACTCAAAAGGGCAAGTCTTCTCCGAATTGTCATTAAGCAGAGCATTAAAAAAAAATTCATGAAATGGAAAATCAATATATAAAGGAGAAATTACCTCATTCTTTCTGCTCCATCTAAGTTGACCAGATTTTCCAGCAAAAGCATAAAATGCAAAGTGGCGCAGATCAATGGTTCCAGCATTTTCAGAGGCCTAGACATGTTGAACAGAAGATTAAAGTCCTTGCCGGAAGAGTGACCTCAACTTTGATGGCAAGGCTCATGACTGTCAAAGAAAAAAAGGGTATCACCTCTTTTTCAGTAGCACTTCTTCTATGCAGGTCAGCATTCTTCTCTGAGTTCCCAATCTCTTCCAAAGGATCCATAAGATACTATTTATAACCAGGAAAGGAATAAAGATTATGTCAGTCCAATGAAAAGTCTTAGATATCATAGTGATCATAAGAAAGAGGATGAAGGGCTAGGGCAAAGGCAATTGTCATTGAAAGACAGGCCCCTTAGCGCTGGCAAATATAGAATGGGGAAAAACTAGTAGATGGAAGATCTTCATAAAAGTGATAAAGAAAGGATTTGATGAACATGAATCAAAATAATGAGCAAAGATAAGCAAAAGCCAGAAGAATTCCGTAGTAATCCCAGAAAGAGAAAAAGGCAGAAGAACTCCTGCCAGAGTTCTATACTAAGTAATAATTTGATTTACGAGCTCATACCCGCCTGGCCCTCGCCATTGGCTATTTGGAAGTTTCACTAAAGAAGAAGAAGAAGAACATACATGAGGCTGCGCTTCCATCCTCCCACCGACAATTACTAAACCCGAATCCCCATGCTTGAGAGTATAATTGCTGATTGAGATTGCTATCTCTCGGTGGTGGGCATTATGAGGAAAATCTTCCTGCCAAATAGCCCAAAAAATGAATCAGACCTTCATGAGAGTACTTTCATGATATCAAAGAATCAAACAACTCTGAGTATCCAAGTCAAAATGGTATGTACCTGCAAATTTTCTTCCCATAGTTTATTTAGATTGTGATCAAAGCACATGACAGACCATCCTGAGGTAACTACAACCAAGACTTGCTTCTGTGGTTGCCCCTGCTTGTAATTTCGATTAATCACACCCGTTGCCATGGCTACAGGGCGTCGCACTGAGGCAATCCGGATCTTATCAGGCATCAAAGTGACCTCTGCAAGGACACGTGCTTCACTAAATCCCTCATCGACCCGCCTAGTGTGGGGCTCCAAAACCTAGAATATCCGCCATGACATTAAAGGAAAACAGATAAAGGACCGATGTTGTTGTCTCCTTTTGGAGAATTTACTGTAAAGACATTTTCAATCAAATTGTTATTTAGTGTGCTTAGGAAAAATTAGTGCAATAAAACATTTCTCAGTCAAAGCATTAAAAAAAGTAAAATTCCAGAAACGGCTATTGCTTTTCTAGAGGAGATGCTGGTTCTCACAAAGAAAATAAAAAGCGTTCTGCTCAATTAACTCATTATTCCAGGACCATCATCATCACCATCAGCAAACCATAATCACCAACACCATCATAACCACCAGATCCACCACCATGTGTGTCCACCATTACCCATTCACCAACTTTGTCATTGCTGCCGCTACACCATCACCATCAGGCAGCTGCAGCAACCAGCTCGTTTCAGTTGATGGCGTTCTCCACGCCACCTGACTAGGCAGCCATTGTTGTCGCCACCATGCAAACCAATCCACTTTGCACATGGTCATCAAGTACTAAAGTTTACATAGCCTTTTCCACCCAAAAACAGCTTATTTTGATGCAGAAACAGCCTAAAATTTACCGTTAGATGCTCATAAAGAATTCGTAAGTCAATTGCGTTGAAAGTATGAGCAGTCCTAATGAAGAAAGTGACATCTTCCACTAACAAAGCTGGAGTCTGGCGACACAGACAAATAACTGGGGAGACAAATAGAAATGCAAAAGGTCATGATTGAACATACTCCTGCTTGACCGAAATCTTCATCGTTCTAAAACCATAGTTACCTCAACAATCAACGCAAGGAATAGAATATAGACCACCATAGACACGGTGCAATTAGACAGAGCGTCGGAAAAAGACCTGAATTTTGGCGTCGTGAGTGGCGACGAGAATCTCCTTCTTGCCGTCCCCATTGAGATCAACCACGATTGGAGGAGGGAGACGCTCGGCTTCGTACTTGATCGGATACTCGTCCAACAAATGAAACCACGCCTCCCGGAACGAGAAATCACCTTCGTGCTACACAAGCCCGATACTCAACCAGGATCAGGAGAGGACCAAAACCAAGAGCAAATTCATCACAAAAACTGAAGCAATCAAAGTTATCCGTCACCAAGTGGCAATCCCACCCCGCTCAATCTCCACGAACCCAGCGGTAATCGCTCCGGCGGATCGAAAACGCCCAAAGCGAATGCAAAGATCGCACACGAAGTGACAGGCATACGGCGCAAGAGCAGTAAAATGTGGAAATGAGGGGGGGGGGGGGGAAGAAACGAAATGAGGAAGGAGAAGCTCGTGGATCGAACCTGAAGAGAAAAGAAGATGGCGAAAGCTGAGAGCATGAGGATGGCTAAATCCCGCTTCCTCATCGTGAATTACCCTCGATTTTGTCGCTCCAAGATCCGACCATACAGAGACTTGCAGCTACTTCTAGCTCGCAGAGCAGAGCAGAGAGAGAGAGCGAGGGGCGGGGGGTGGGTCGCGGTTTGGACTGTGAGTCTGTGTCAGTCCAAAAACGGCATGTCGCAGCAGTTTTACTCTGTTGAGATCAATGGGCTTGGGCCTCGAGTTTTCTGGTGCCTTCTTTATGGAAAGAGCGAATTGCACCGCGTGACTTGTTGAAATTACTTACGAAAATAATTCATGTTAGATTTTTTAAACCATTGAGAATTTTTTCTAATTATCAAATCTTGAGTTATAAAATTCATTTAACAAACATCACTGCAAACTGTCAAAGTGACGGGAAAAGTCTATCTAAATTGCTTTGTCCGAAAGGTCGGGCGTACAAAATCAAAAAATGAATGTTGCGATCGAGGGATAAGTATAGTACAAGTGTCATAATTTTTGTATGACGTTCATTTGAGTATCATAACTTTTAAAACGTTTACTTGAGTGCAATATCGGAGCAAAAATGCTCAGGTAAGTGCCAACTCCGACTAAAATCGTTATACTTAATGCTATTTTTGCCAAAAAAATTGACGGGGACTTTTCACCATTATTTTATTAATTTTCTAAGGGTTTCTCGATTGTGGCTGGCGAGGGTTGCCGCCGGCCACCACCAGCCGGCCTAGGGGCCAGGGTCCGCTCGCCCTAGGCCGGCGAGGCCGCGACAGCCTTATGTGACAGCCGTTGTGGCCTTGGCTAGCGCAAGCGAGGGCCTCGCGCCCTCACCCACAACTATCGAGGTCGCGACGACCGTCAGCTAGGGCCATGGCGACCTCATTGGCACAGGGCGAACCGACCCTAGCCCATCGGCTCTCGACGGTCCCATCGAAAATTGAAGGGCTTGACCTCTTTTTTAAAAAAATTTCAATAATTAAACAAATCAGAAAAATATAATATGCAAAAAAATTAAAAAAAAATTAATGAAAATTTTCACGTAGACATTAAGTATTCAAGAAAATCGTTTCACAAGCGCCACTTCAGCTTTTCTTACCGCCACGTCAACGATGTCACTCAAGGGAACCATTTTTAAAAATTATGGCACTTAAATAAATATTTTGAAAGTTATGGCACTCAAATAAACGCCTTGCAAAAATTATAGCACTTTTAGTATACTTATTTATTGCGGTTGTAGTTTGTTTATCAGTTTTTTTAAGTGTCAGATCAAAAGTATAAAGTCCAACTTAGAGTTTTGAAATCCACGTGAACCAATATTCCCGATTGAAAAGGAAATAAAATATTCTAAGTTATTCCCTTCAGAATTCAATTTGGGTTCGTCGAGCAGAGTGCATATATATTTCACTGTGTATTCTTGGATTGTGTTGTCGATAAAAAAACAAGAGTTCTGAAAATGCCGTCTTATTCTCTAGTGCTTTAGAGGGTTTACATTGGTTGGTTTTGCTCGTGGAATTACATCAATGATTCAAATGTTGATGTCGGTTAAAGATTTGCATTTTAATTTATTTACGAGATTGAGAGATTATTTCGTTAGAAATTGAGGGCTAAATATTATGTGCGTTCTTAGATGTAATTAGGGCTGAGAAATACCGAGAGTATTTAAGTGACTCAAGTGTGGTTTGTAATCTCCGTGTATTACTTACTTTATAATGAAATTTGTTGCTGCTTTCTCCGTGGATATAGGTCTCTACGACCGAACCATGTATGTCTGTTATTTGATTTATTTTCTTATTTTGTCTAATTTATTATTCGATCGCTTATTCCATGCAACAATTGATATCAGAGCTAGGCTTGCTTGAATTAAAGCAACTCAATGGCGATAGAAGATGTTAAAGTGAAAATTGACAGATTTAAGAAGAAGTACTTTAGTTTATGAAAGATGTAGATTGAGGGCTATCTTGCCTCTGTCCGGGGATAAACCAGATTCGATAGCAAGCTAATTGGGAATTGATTGATAGACGAGCGATGTGTGTTATTTGGCTGACATTGGCTCGTAAGGTCACATTTAATGTCGTTAAAGAGAAGAACACTGTGGGTTTAATGAAAGCTCTGTTAGATATGTACGAGAAGCCCTATGCGATCAATAAAGTTTATTTGATGCGACATCTATTTAACTTGAAGATGAGTGAATGTGCGCCAGCTGCTAATCACATCAATGAATTTAATATAATCGTTAGTCAATTGAATTCAGTTGATATCGACTTTGAAGATGAGGCATCTACTTTAATTTTATTATACTCATTGCATGATAATTAGATTACTACTGTTGCTGTTGTTAGTAATTCCTCTGGATTAACATGTTTAATTTTTTTTATGGGATTCGAGATTTAATTTTGAGTGAGTACATCCGTATAAGAGAATTTGGTGAATATGTATCTACTGCTTTAGTAGGTAAAAAATAAAGGAAGAGTTAGTACTCGTATGAACAGAAGTAGCATAAACATGAATAGACGCAGTCAGTCTATGATTGATTGTTCTGTCTATTGGAACTGTAATAAGAGAGGGCATCTTAGAAGGGATTGCCTTAGCCTGAAAAACGAAAAGGGTAAAGAAATTAGAGTCGAATCTACGGATGATGTTGCAACAATAGTTGAAATTAATTTAGATAACACTAATATTGTCTTGTCTGTCATTGATGATTCATCATTTGATGGATGGATTATGAATTCTGGTTGTTCATTTCATGCTACACCAAACAAAAACTAGTTTACTACTTATCAATGTATAGATAATAATAAAATGCAGTTAGGAAACAACGTTAAATGTGATGTTATAGGTGTTGACGATGTTATAATCAGAATGCATGACGGTATTGTGAGAACAATGACTGGAGTTATGCATATTCCAGAGTTGAAGAAAAATCTGATTTCCTTAAGTGCTCTAGATTCAATTGGGTGTCGGTGTTTTTCAAAATGTAAAAATTTGAAGGTTGTTCTAGGTGACTTGGTAATGATGAGAGAAATCAAGCACAATGGTCCATTTCGTCGCGGAGACATCGAATGCATCTGCTCGAGAATTTGAATTGTGGCATATGCATTTATGACATATTAGCGAGAAAACCCAAAAGGTTATAAGTGAAAGGAATTTGTTATGTGATTATATTGCTGACAAACTAAATATATGCAAGTGTCGTGATCTAGATCAACGACGAAAAGTGCAGTTTAGTACGACTATCGGAGAAATCATGAGAATTACTTTACTTAAATGTTTGTAGGTTGTCGCCATTTCCTTCTAGAAAGAGTGTCAGATTCATGTTGGCATTTGTTAACTAATACTCGATGAGGACTTGAGTGTTTGTGCTTAGACACAAGGTTGATGCTATTGTTAGGATCAGACAGTTGATCACTTTGATCCAAAGATCATGAGAATTACTTTACTTAATGTTTGCAGGTTGTCGCCATTTCCTTCTAGAAAGAGTGTCAGATTCATGTTGGCATTTGTTAACGAATACTCGATGAGGACTTGAGTGTTTGTGCTTAGACACAAGGTTGATGCTATTGTTAGGATCAGACAGTTGATAACTTTGATCCAAAGAGAGACTAGTAAAAGGATCAAGCATGTGCGAACTGACAAAAGTATGAAGTTTTGCTCGAAGCTGTTAAATGAATTCTGCATAAAGGAACACATAGTGAGACACTGAACTATTGCCAATAAACTACAACATGTTGCAGAATTGATGAACAGAACGTTACTAGAGACCGCCCATAAAATGCTCTCTAGTGTTGGTATAGCTAGGAGATTCTCGATGGATGCGTTTAGTATCAGGAGCTATCTAATGAATAGATCCCCATAACTTGCGAGTGGATGTCGGATTTTTGAAGAAGTGTGACCAGGTAACATTGCTAATTATTCTATCTTTAGAATATTTTGTTGCCCGTGTTATGTTCGAGCTAGTAATGGTAAGCTCGATGGAAGTGCAAGAAAGTGCATGTTCTTAGGCTATGCACAAGGTGAACGAGGTTATCGATTGTGATGCTCAAAATTAAACTCACATGTTATCAGCAAATAAGTTACATTTGACGAGTATTCAATATTCTAGTTATGAGTGATTATAGCAGTATTAATACGGATTTTCAACTTGAAATGGAGTTGCAACTACAAGTGCTAGCGAAGTAATCGATACAGATGGTATATGTAGCACCGACACGAACACGTGACACGACAGCTGACACGTAATTTTCAAAAATAGAGAATTTTGACACGTCAAGACACGTTATATATTAAATGTGTGTGTGTGCCAAATTATTATATTTATGATTATTTCTCAATCAAATTAATTTGGATAAAATTTACAAAAAAAAAATCAATAATTAAAAGAAACTTAGAGTTGGTCTCACATTGATAACAAGGAAAATAGATAAAAGAAAAATAACTTGAGAAGATGCGAATGAAACCCTCCAACAAATTATTATGTCAGAATAATTGCAACATTGATCCAATGCCCCAAGATGAAAGGATTGGAGATAGACTTGGAGGGTCGATTTTAATGATTCCAAGAATATAACCTGCAAACAAAGGCTTTTTTACTTAGTATATTTCTTTCAATTACATGTATATATGTTCTAGCTTGGAATCGACTCGATCATCAAATTCTAGATTATAAGTTCATAACCGTAGCACATTCTCATTTTGGGCAGAACTGATCTACTAATTATTGGATTCCAGTTAGTAAGAGGGATCTTGAGCTAAGAAATAGATTATAAAAGCTAAAAAAGATTGTCTTGATCAATTGCATTAACCCGCAATAAATAGGGAAGGTATAGTAATACTATGAATAACTCAATATTGAATATTGGTAATAATATTAGCAAAAGAACATTCTCATGTGCTTCCATATATGCCGAGCTTCACATATTCTTGTACAGTTAAAGGGGTATCGATTATATAAAAGATGATATCAGTAAATGGCAATTCGTTGAAATTATATTCATACTTGGGGCGTCTATCTTTTTTCCTATTTTAGCACGCACGTCTCTTTATCACAAAAGGGACTAGAAAACTATGAATTACATGAATGAGAAGAAAGTGTGTTAACACAGACGATGTAATAAACAAACAAAATCGTTTTCCCCCTCCCTTTAATTTGGGTCGTCAAAGTAACTATTTTTGTCGTGTTCAGACAAAGCCAACGATTTATTGGATTTTTTTATCATTTACACTTTCAATCATAAGCTTATAATTGATCCCACATTGGCGATGAAGGAGAGAGAGAGACAAACAAGAAGCCTTTTTAAAAAGCTAAGGATGACACTTTGATGCTTACCTCTTGAAATAAATAAGTTGCCTAATGAGGATAATAAGTGGGATGTCTTTTAAAAATGTCAAGAATGAGAGATGGAGCCTTATTTCGTTGGTTTTTTTTGGGCTAAGTGATATTTACTTAAAATTTAGTGTTTTAGTGGAAAGGCCCACAACTACAGTTGGACCGTTTCAAGTGTCACCCCAGGTCGACTCGATTGTCCAGTAGGACACAAAGCATTGATCGCGTATTGATTCTCGGACACGCATTGACCACGTGTCGAATGAGTGTCTGAGTGTGTCGAACGCATGTCCGAGTCCAATACGTGTCGGACATCGATACCTGTAGGGCCAATAGTTAATGTAATTGCTTATATTGACAAGAATGTGATCAGTCTCTTGATAGATATGGACGCAATGGTGATTTTGCTTTATATGCGGTCAAGGAAATTGCGTAAAAAAATCTTTATGGAGCAGTTAAAGATGTATATACAGTTGATATTTTGATGAGGTTCTTGGTTATGGTGAAGTTCAAGTGCAACTTGAACTTAGATGATATATGTAGCAATTGAGTCCATTGGAGATGTGGGAGAGTCGGAGTGGCTCAAACGTCGAGCCAAAGTGGAAATTATTGAAATTATATCTCGAATTTGAGCCTAATAGTCAATATGAATTGCTTTGTGAATAATCGTAAAAGTTTAAATTCCAAAAGTGCGGATGTAAGGAATTAGAAAACGAACGTTGCGGTTGAAGCTTTTTTTACGTGTTTTTTGAAGTGTCAGATCAAAAGGATAAAGGCCGACTTGGAATTTTGAAATCCACGTGAATCAATGTTCCTGATTGAAAAGGAAAAAAATATTATTACTTATCATAATTCAATTTGGGTTCATCGAGCAGAGTGCATATAAATTTCACCGTGTATTCATGGATTGGATCGTTGATTAAAAAAAAAAAAAGGTTCTGGAAGCACCATCTTGTTCTCGGGTGCTTGAGAGAGTTTTAAATTCGTTGATTTTGTTTATGGAATTATATCAATGATTCAAATATCGAAATCGGTTAAAACATATTGTAAGATTTGCGTTTTAATTATTTTGATTAGAGGCTAAACACTGTGTTCGTTCTTGAATATTATTGAAGCTGAAAAACAGCGAAAGTGTTTGAGTAACTCAAATGTGATTTGTAATTTTCGTGTATCGCTTGCTTTGCAGTAGAATTCGTTGCTTATCTTCTCATGGATGTAGATTTCTACGATTGAGCTATGTACATCTGGTGTTTGATTTATTTTCTTGTTATATCTAATTTATTATTGGATCGCTTGTCCTGCGCAATATTTATTAGGAGCATTTTTAAATATTTTTAAAAATCTTTTGACTTTTTCTATTTGAGCTCGATGTGTATGACTTTACTATTAAAGGCGTTAATTTTTTTTTAAAAAAAATTAGGATGCTCACATTTAAAGTCCTAGAAATGTTTAATTGAATTTCCTATACTGATATTTTAACTTATAGGTTATGTTTAGTTAGACTTTTCTATAGGAATGGTGCTCCAATTTTGGGCACGGAGCTCCTCCGTGGCTCAGGTCGAGTGGAGGCCGGCCATGGATGATAGAGCTCCTTCTTGGCCGAGATCGGGTTGAGCTCATTACCACGACGAACCACGTCGGTGGTGAGATACGAAACTTAGCGGAAGCCTACGGGTGGCAATCATGGGTGAGTACAGGGACAAAGAAGATAGATCAGTGCGATACAAATTTCGTCCACATTTATCCCACCCTTCACGTGAAATTATTTTATCCTTGCAATGTGACTCTTATATCCGGCTTTATCACAAGATGAACATCAACTAAACATATATCATACCCCGATTATTATTCAGACTACCAAAAATAATCCAACTTTCCCGTCAAAATCTGGCCAAAACATATCTTCCATATTCTATATGCTAAAAATAGGAAACTCTCGTTGTTTTTTTTTTTTTCCTTCTCGTGAAGCTCCCACCTTTCCCGAAATCAAGCAAAATCCATCGGCCTCGGTCCATGGGGATCCGGATCTCCTACCAAGCCGCAATCTTGACAGGGGTGCTCCTGATTTGATCAGGGCCATCCGATCAACGACGGACGGCCCAGGTCTTCCAAAATTGCGGCTGGTTTTTTTTTTTTTGCTTTCTTTTTCCCATCAAATCAGGGCCGTCCGTGATTAAACGGACGGCCCTGATTGACAGGGGCACCCTATCAAGATGCAAATCTTGACAAGGGGGTCCGTTTCCGGTCCGTGGGATGCCGTCCGAGCAAGTCCTAAAAAGTTCTACGACATCCCATGATTTCAGTTCAGACATTTGAAAAACCTTAATTAAACACAACAACACAATATAAGCAAAATTGTCGAAAATACTAATTAATATGACATAAGGCCGAGGGAAGCAATGGCGACACCATGGTCATAGGCATGCGCGCATTTTACTTCTTAACGCGCCAAAGCATCATATTCTATGCCCCACTTCTTCTTTCAAATTGCGTAAACATCATATAATTGCCAAACCAACGGGTTCGGTCGTGTTAGAGTGTACCGAAAAAAAACATCCGATCTAAATTAACTAATTTAATCTATCTCGATCAGATTTTTATGCAGTACAATTATAATGAACCACTCCTAACTCGATTTAATTCGCACCCACCTAGAACTGAGCTTCAATTCTTAGCAATTTTCCTCTTTGAACATGCAAAATAGCATGCCCAAAACGAAAGCCAATCAATATAAAATAAATTAAACACAAAAAAATAAAAGAAGAAGAAGAAATAATTGGAAAAATTAAGCTGCCAGACCAAGACCAAAATCGATTGTAATTTCAACCTCCTTTTTCCCTGTTCTCATAAGATTTGACTTGACTAAGCCACGCACGGGGCACAGCACTGGTGATGTCATCTCTGCTTTCTCTTTAGTTCTTTCTACTGATTGGTTCGATCAAAGCTGAAGACGGATACGACAAATGTGTTCAATCCAAACCAAAACAAGGAGAAGTCACCTTGAATTTGTTCTTCCAAGGGTGCCCAAAAGAACAAAGCAAAGTGGAAAAGAGCAAAATTAAGAAGAAAAGAGCTCCGGACACGAACCATTGAGCGTATGAACAAAACCCATGTGAATTCTCTCGTCTGCATTCAATTTCGAGTCAAATCTAACGGTTCAATTGGCCATCAGTCATTCTCGATTAGATTTAAATTAGCACCATTAAATTCCTGGCAACCACAGCCTTGAAAAAGTTCACATCTACACGCGCATATGTCATGTTCACACGAAAAGAAAATCGATCGGCCAAAAAAAAAAAAAAAAAAAGAACGGTCGAAAAAAATTCTCGTATGGAGATGGATTTCCTTGCCGTCCCTCTTTTTGCCACTTTACAGCTAGCTTAGCTGAGCTAGAGGCCGTTCCCAACGTTGCATGGGAATCTCCGTGGTCCTGCACATTCCCAAGACTCCCCTACCTCTTGACTTGGGTGGCTGGATCGTAATTTCCGTCGCAAGCGAGGGCCATTTCCACAGCTCCCAGCTGCCACCTCCTCACCTTATTTAAACTGAACAGAACGGCGCACCGAAACCGAAAGAAGCACGGCGAGCGTACAGTGAACAAATCTTCTCGCGAGGCTTTGCGTAGTGCTTTTCCGAGAGCGAAGGAGGGCACGGAAATGGCGGCAGAGGAGGGACAGGTGATCGGCTGCCACACCGTCGGGTCTTGGACCGAGCAAATCCAGAAGGGCAACGAGCCCGACAAGCTGGTACCTTTTTTTTTTCCTCTTTATTTGCTTTCTTTTTGTTCATGTTTGCGTTGATGTGAATGTGGGTTTGACGGTGGTTTCGTTTTCTCGCTTTTTCGCAACCTCGGATTTATCCTGTCTTGTCTTTTGATGGGGTTGGCTTGGTTGATCATGGTGAAAGGTTTTGCCTTTGATTCAGACGTACTCGATTCGTCGACGAATAGTGATTTCGAGTAATCATGTCTCTGTGCTTGATGATTTTTTCCAATTTTTACCACGACATGTGTGAATTCTTCGACAGGATCCATTCATGCGATTCATGGCTTGTCGATGAGCACTTAAATCTGCCTTCATTGATGCAAATCTATCTGATTCTTTGAGGATCGTTCACAGTCGCAACGCTATTTCTCACGTTATAGTCAAGTGAACTGCTTTTTGGACTCTGGCTTGAGAGCGGTTTACTTCATCAACAGGGTTTTGACTTTTTATACTGCGGTTTCTCCCATGAGTCCTGCACAGGGTTAGCTTAACAGAAGAGATCAAAGAGGACCAAATCTGTAGATTTAGACGGTTTCGGCCTGCAATGGCCCACATGGAAAATGCTGGCTTAACATTAAGCCATTGTCCACGATGAGAAGTCTTGCTCTATGGAAATGGTATTGGATGGACCGCTCCCTAGATTGGACTGTTCTTGTGTTGTCCTTTTGTTCTCTCTATTATACCCATCTGATAGATGCATATTAAAGTGAATAATGATATCATTAGTGATAGACCAAGTCCACAGAAGGAAAATAAAAATAAAAAAACACATGTACTTGAAGAGCTTTCATGTTAAAGTTAGTTATGAAGAAAATAAGTGTCACCTAGAAGGGTTGTCACCTTTCAATGGAGCGGTCAAGGCACGGTGGAATTTTGAGTCTGGATGAGGTAAAGTACGATGGGAAGTGGCTTGCAATTGATAAGCTATGATCAGGAAAAATATTCTGTATATTCGTAGGAAGAACATGGGAGCACACTCCTTTTTTCTTAGTCGATTCATGTTGATGTTCGATGCCCATGTGGTTAGTCACGCCAAATTCCCTCTCTAGGAGCACATCAGTTGGTTGATAGTAGTCCTTGCCATGTCATGCCACAGAAATACCGAAAAACAGGTCATTTGATATTCGACAAATACAAAACTGAGTCCCATGCCATTGCCATCTGCATGTTTTGAACTGCAGATGTCTCCAATATGCCAATTCATGGATGACCTACTAGTCTATCATCCAGCTTGCTTTTAAATATCCTCTCTGGTCATTGAGGTGATGGAGTGCTGTGTCAAAGTCATACTGGCTCACAGGTGTTCTTGCACTTGTACAGAATGAGAATTTACGGGTACCCTGCAGGTTTCTAAAAGCGATTTAAAGGGTGTTGTGACAGGTGAGCAGCTTCCAAAAAGTCGAAAACAAATTTGATGTCAAGAGGGTCTGCTGCTTTCGTTTCTCTCAGTCCTCCCTTTCTTTTTGCTGCGTTAAAGCTCTGGGTCCTGTTTCATATTCTTATAGATGATGATTTGTGCTTTAATTGATGCAGGTGGTTGTGGACTTCACTGCTTCATGGTGCGGACCGTGTCGCTTTATTGCACCGTTCCTGGCAGAGCTGGCGAAGAAATTCCCTAGCGTCCTTTTCCTCAAGGTCGATGTGGACGAGCTGAAGGTAAAGTAAAAATTCCATCTCATATGGAACCAAGCTTGTTTTCCCACTTAAGCCATCCTCCCGGTGCGGGACTAATTACTGTATATCTGCAGCAAGTCGCTCAAGAATGGGCCGTGGAGGCAATGCCGACCTTCGTGTTCGTGAAAGGGGGGAAGATTGTGGACAAGGTGGTCGGAGCGAAGAAAGACGACCTTCAGCAGACCATCACCAAGCATGTGGCTACTGCTTCGGCTTAATCACGCGGGTTCGCTGTTTGTCTTTGAAGGAGGCCTTGGAGTAAGCTGAAATCTGCAGTAATATACCATGAGCGCTTGATGATATGTTGGTACTCTTATGTCCGCAGCATTACAATCATGATGAATAAGAAATCTAGAGGAATCGATGGTAATTTCTGAAAACCTGTTTGGTGATTTTCATTTCTTCACTCGAAACTCGCTCTCTCTTCCCACCGTCATAGGCAATTGCGTATTTATCCACATCCGTATTAACTTGACCTCATTTTTTTAGTAGCTTTGACGCAATATGCAACTTGGACGTCACACAATTTGTCCCACTTGTGCTCCAGGAAGCCCAACTTGTAAAGAGAATAAAATGTTACGAAGTGCATTTTCAAAAGATCCCTATCAAACACGCAAAAGAAATAAAATTGCTACCCTAACAAAAATTTCTTACCCAACATATACATTCATTCAAATGATCTCCTTATAGCGTCCTCAGTGCTTCAATCACCGAGGTAGGACTAATAGCTTTCGGCATGTGCTTAGTGGGAATTCACACTATTCGCATTTAATCCGATCGGTATCGCAAGCGAGTGATTCATTCGAGAACGATAAATGCGATGTGCGTGAATTGATCATTTGATCCATATCATGACATTTCAGTTGTATATCTATAAAATGATAGATATTGCGTACGGACATTCCGTCACATCTTTATAAGTATTTTTTTTTTCACGTGTTAAAGCATGTCGTCATGCAACACATTCAACAATAACATCCTTTTTGGATTTTCAAACTTATGGATGTTTTGTACTTGTTTCGAATATGATACGAGAGGGCGATGACATAAGTTACGACGCAAAGTTAATGGTCCCCATGAATTTCATGATGGGTGATCGAAGGAACGTTGGTGGAAAGATTCGAGCGTTTATGAACTCAAAGTTGAGATGTCTTGATCGGATGTCCAAATTCTTATTCTATTTCCACTCAACCTCGTACGGACAAAGGATATCGAAACTTTTTATTATTATTATTATTTTTCTATCTTTAATTCTTCTATTTTTGAATTTTGCTCTACCTTTTTATAAAGTGAAATTCGCACATCCGATACTAGTGTCCCCGCCTGCTAATCCGGTGGCTGTATATGCTTATCGACAAGCGAGTCCGTTTCAACGTCTTTGCTTTTGAAGGCTTAAAAGGCGGCACGTTTTTCTTTACCGAAAAAAAAAAAGGGCACGTTTTCCTTAACGACGTTTCCCTGAATTCGGTGCCAGACAGCGATTAGATGCCTCCGTTTTTGTTTTTTTCCTTTGGTCAAAATTTTAGATGCCTCCGTTCGTTCGGACCAAGCAAGAACCGCCAACTTCGCATGCTATCAACCGTTTCTCAGTTTCGATTCTGAATTCCGCTCCTCCTCGCCGACGCCACTGGCACCGACCGATCCGAGCACACGAAACAGAGACTGCCCCTTTTTCATGTTTCGCAAGTGCCTATCGGTTCGTGCTGATCTGGATCGACTCCTTTGGCGACGCGATCGCGCTCGACAACTCCAAGCCAAATGCGTACACGCTCGTACCGGTGAGGACGACGGCCGCCGGCCTTCCAAGAAGGGCGTTCGAGAAGCTCGAGGACCCGAGTTTCAGCTTCACAAGAGCAAGGGTCAACACATCCTCACCAACCCGCGAGTTCTCGATTCTATCGTCCGGAGGGCGGACCTGAAGCCTGGCGACACCGTCTTGGAGATCGGACCCGGGACAGGTAACCTCACGCTGAAGCTCCTGGAGGCCTCCTGCAAGGTCGTGGCGGTGGAGATCGACGGCAGGATGGTGGATGTCCTCCGGAAGCGCGTGGCTGACTGCGGATTTGAAGGCCGGCTCACCGTACGTGGTTTTAGTATGTAATATGTTCGACGAAATGCCTCACAGAAGATTTTCATCGTCTGAAACGGCAAACTTCAAACGAGTCTTTCCGGGTCTGGATAAATGAAAGACTCGCACTGCTTATGAACGAAAGAAAAGAAAAAAAGGAGTAGTTTTTACTTGAAATTAGATATATTTTGTCTAGATCGCTAACAAGATAGACTTATAACTCTCGTAAGCATGACTTATCGCTAACTCCTGAGAAACAGGGAATATAACTTAGTGTCTTGATATACTGGTGACCCTGTAATTTTGCTTGAGTACCGGGGCACTATACGTGGAGTATGATTTCTTCCTTCTTTGAGATGGCCTAGTTACACAGACTTGTGATGGTCTATGCAGGTGATACAGAAAGATGCACTGAAGACAGAGTTTCCACCATTTGATATTGTAGTTGCCAATATTCCGTATCAGATATCATCACCACTTGTAATTAAATTGGTGTATGGGAAAATCCGGTTTAGAAGTGCGACTCTTCTCCTGCAGAAAGAGTTTGCGAGGAGGTTACTAGCAAATCCTGGCGACTCAGAGTATAACAGATTGGCTGTGAATGTGAAGCTGGTCGCTGATGTGGAGTTTGCAATGGATGTAAGCAAGAGAGACTTTCTTCCTGTTCCTAAAGTCGACTCGTCTGTGGTCATAATCCATCCAAAAACAGAACTTCCTTACCTAAATCTTGCTGAGTGGTGGGCTTTCACAAGGACTTGCTTCAGCAAGAAGAACAAAACTTTAGGTGCCACATTTAAGCAGAAGAGGAAGGTAATGGAGATCTTAGAGACTTCCACATTGGCTGCTTTGAGACAAGAAGTTACCATCAACGACAGTGATGGCATTAGCGGTGTTTCTATGGGAGGTAGTGATATGGATGAGGAGGGGAAAAGTGAAGAGGAGTCTCTATCATCGTCTGTCCCTGAAGGGGAGATGAATTTATTCAAGGAGAAGATTGTAGGTGTTTTGAGAGCCGAGGGGTTTGAAGATAAGAGGCCTTCGAAGTTGTCCAATGATGAGCTGTTACATTTGCTGGCAGTACTTAACCATGCTGGAGTTTACTTTCATAATCAGGCCTAGTAACGATAGGATGCCTTACTAGCTGATGTATAGCAGGACACGACCCCATCAGTGTATCAGTGTCGAGGTGGTAAGTATGAGCTTTGAAGTTTGTAAATTTTTTCACGACCCAGACGTATCTTTCAAAAGCGATGCAACGGTCTGCTGTTTAGCAACTGTCCTGTGGAATGACTGGCTTCTCTGAAAATGGGAGGAACTCATTCCAGTAAACATTTGCCGTGTACTCACCAAAAAAGGGAATTCATCGGCCTGCATACGTAGGACCCAAGGGTTGAATAAATGCGGAAGCAGGTTGTAGGCGTGAATTGCTTCATCACAATGTTACCTCACCATTATTGGGAATTGCAGGGCTCTTCGTATAAATATTTGAAAGTTTGTTGTTATTGGGAATGCTAATATTTGAAATTTGCCTGAGGTCGGCAACTGTTGATTTGTACAAGATGTCCGTCGAATTCTTGATGCGGCTTCCTCAGGATCAAGTAAAATTTTGCAGACAAGATGGGGATTGAAGTCCTAGGTGTTGCTCCCAGTTAACTCGAGAAGCTTCCTTCTAATAAAATGGAGAGGGCAAGAATTAAATCTGAATAAAGTCAACAAGGGAAACTTTTGCCGTGTGCTCCTGAGCAATCCTTTTCTATTCCCAGAAAATCAGAGAGAAGGTTTGCTTAGTCTTTTCTTAGAGAAGAAATAAGACCAGTAATAGTTTGCAGTTGGCAGCGCATGGCATTTTCGACTACATAGAGAAGTGCAGCTATACAAAAGATGCCTACGCTATGGATCCTTGAAGTGGGCAAGACCTCTCCGAGCATCTAATGCCACTGAAAACTCTATGATTGACTTGGTTGTTAATGTTCATCCACCAAATTGTCTTTGACCAATCATACAACAGTCGCACTCAACGGTGTGACCTTTATAGGTAGCTTCCTTTTCATCTTGACAGTTGGAAAGGAGACGATCTCATCTTTCTCAGCAATCCAACTGCACAGCAGAACACAAGAATAAGCAAGATGATATTGTGAAAGCAATATGATTGATTAGCAGATCTTTCCTTCACATTATCGACGCAAGGAAGGAAGAAGTTACCAGTATGTGGTGACAAAGTGATGAAGAAAGATTGAGATCTCGAGCCTGGACAATTCTAAGCCTGGACATAGCCTCTGTCCACCCCCAAATGGTGTGAAGCAGGTGTTATTGACCGCGGCTCCTGTTTTCTGCCATTAATGAATCACATTGCAAGCACATCGCATGAGTAATTGCTTACTTCCTGCCAAGTTGCCTTACTCACAGGCAAAGGGGAAAGCCAAAAAAAAAAGTGTTTGTGCAGTTCTTCAAGCATGATTTGAGGACCAGGTTCCAGCAAGACTTGTGAATGGTGATGTCAGCCGATACAAAGACCCCGGTCCTTCAAATATCTGAATTTGAGGGAGTTGTTCCAAGTAATGTTTTAGTTAGCTGCTCTTAGTATGAACTCTTTTGGCCAGTGATGTCTGACATAGTTTGAACATTTTGTCATGCAAAGTATGTTGCTCGAGTTACCATCAACAAGCTCGCTACTGATTCTTGTGCTTCTATAGAGGAATTTCTTGACACCGCAACCTATGTCCATAGCTATTCCTTTTACTTCCTAAGGTGACTGTAATAGTTGTCAATGATGTAATAATGTGACTTTTTGTTGCTTCAGAGGGAGTTATCAGATTCATTCTCCAGTCTCTGCACAAGTAGAGAAGAGATGCTTACCTCCCATCTCCAAGGATTGAATTCGTATGGATCTTCATAGTTGTCTTTATCCATGTGTACGGAGATAAAGGATGCCAAAACGCACCATCCTTGTGGTATCAAGTGACCTACATAAACACCAGAGAGGCTTCACTAAATGCAGAAAGAAACTCATCGACTTTACGAGTGATTTTTCCCTTCGAAACAACCATGGACCAAATTTCATTTTTTAAGGGACAAAAAAAAAAGACATACAACAAGATTCACCTTTGATTTCCACATCTTTCAGTGCTTTTCTCCAGACCGCATTAATAATATTTGCCAATCTCAGGGTTTCGCTGATCACCTGGGACCAAATAAGAAGGCATATACGAGGTGAATACTTCTCCAGTTAGTTTCATAAAAGATAAAAAGGACCTTTTCCAGTAATGCATGACTCCCCATTGATACTCACATTTTGAGTGAATGACAGAGACATATAATCAGTCCATCCATATTCATCACCCGAATCAGCCTTCCGCCTCTTCAATTCCAGGTTTTCCTCCTAAATGATGAACAGCAGCAGTACCAGCATGTGAATGAGTCCGATTAGAATTACAGCAAAAGATTAAGACCAATCCCAGTGATGTGCACTGAATTGTACTCATTTCATAGAATCAATAAAAGTCATATTGAAGGTTTTGACTACCTCTGTGGTAAACCCCTCTGTCAAGGTTGGCTTAGCTCAACTATCTATGAAAGGGTCAAGCCATACTAGCATATACAATTCGTTTATATCCCATTTTGTGCCCTAACCAGCCAAAGTCTCTGTAGCATTGGACCAAGGCGGATAGGTAAATCTCATTTGCTACAAAAACACTAAGTGTTCCAGAAAAACTAAAAGCCTAAAAGAGGCATAACCATCTCCCTGCCTCGTCGAGGACTTCGAATAGTATAAGAGTTTATTGGTGTGAAGTCTCTTACAGTTTATCATACTTGGTTGTTACGAAAACCCGAACCTCATAACATTTGTCAAGTATCCAGTCGAGGAAAGGGTCCTACCTCCAAACACTGATCAGAATTCTGTGACCAAGAGAAAACCCCTAAGTGTTCGATTCTTAGCATCTAGTTCAAAAGTTTATTAGTATTTCCTGTCCTTGAAAAGACTCAATACTCGAGAAGCACTCTATGGAAACAATTACTTCAAGCAGGGGCTGAGAATTGAATAAAATCTTAAGACACCATGCTAGCCATTCGCGCAGAAAAGATGAAAAAACACCTCACCATCAACTGCTTCAAAGCGACTGGTGAATCACTGAGAAATTTGACGGCCAGGGTCATGGCTGTGGGCACAGTCTCTTCTCCTGGGATCATCATTTCAATGATATTCCCACAGATAAAGTCCATTGGAAGACATTGCTTCTCATTGGGCTCACCATTATCATAGAGGAGCACATCAAGCGCGTCATTCGGTGTGCCCTTTCCATCTGATTCCTCGATAGAAAGTTTTCTTTCTTTAACAATTCTTTCGACCATCTTTAGTAACCGTTCCTTGGCCTACAAACAGAAGTGAACCCGGGTGAGCATCTAAAAGCAATAGCTTCAAACAATCCTCATTTTTAAATTGGACCAGCTCTTTTACCTTCAGAGACTTGTATAGTCTTGTTCCAGGAAGTTTGATAGGTACACAAATCAAACCTTTGATGAATTCCTCGAAATCTCTCTTTAAATTGTCGAGGTCTCCACCAGGACCAATGCTGATCAACATCTTAACCAAAACTTCGAATGTGATCTATGCAACCGGAAAGAAAAGTCCACACTCTGTCATTCTTTTATATGTAAAGTGTCTATTTCCCGAGAGAGAAATAGATGGATAGATGGATGGATAGAGAGGGAGAGGGAGAGGGACCTTTTGAATTTCCACTTGTATGTGTATCACATCCATGTCTTCCCAACAAGCCAAAGTAAGTCTAACGCTGTTCTCGATGTCTTTGGTTATACGAGCTTTAAATTGTGGCGATCTTAAGAAGCCCCCAATCAGCGAGTGAACCCTCTTCTGAAGATATCCATTCGTTTGAAGTATAGAATTTTGTCCGAGCAACTCTGTAATTGATTTAGGATAAGCAGGGATAAAAGCGTTCCCATGGTTTTGCAGAACCACCTTATTCACATCAGGATCCGTGGACACAATAATGGGCGTTCCCAAGATGTGTGTCTTGAACACTTTGCCATACCTATAAAGAGAGAAATAAAGATACCGTAAAAACAAGTATCTTCTCCATCTGTTTTCCTTGTATTCATGGATGTTTAATGTAAAGAAACAAGGTCTCATCTCATTAGAAGGGATAAGAGTAAATATCTATGCGGAGATCCATAAGGCAACATGGTTTTTAGTGTCCTCCTTTAAAATGCTACTTCTTTTCATGGTGTTACTATTCTCTCCCCTTTGATATGAAACTAATAAGCGCATCATATTCCTCACGTCTCTCAGGGAGGAATTGTATATTTATACAGAAACAAGGCTAAAAGACGGGAGCAAGAAGAAACTTTGAAACCTCAACATAATGTCCTTTAAAACACATGGTCGTTCGACTTATGATTGCTTGGCAATTTCGGTCCCCCTTAAATCATTCGACTTGGAATAAACAATCACGCTCATTGAAGTGACAAGACCAGATACAACGAGGGTCTAAGAACCACAATAACTTGGAAGGAATGTAACTGAAGTGACAAGACCATTTACAACGAGGGTCTAAGAACCACCAGTAATTGGAAGGAATGTAACTGCTCATGATTGGTCTAATTAAGCGAAGAAACTACAGATCTTCTTTGTTGGAACTAGGTGGGTTGAGGAAATAAGGCACATGAAAACAAATTTATGTAGATAAATTCCCTTGTGTTAGTCAAACCGAAAAGGTTAGGAATCCTTGTGTTATTAAAAAGTTTATACAGCTAGAATCATAAGAGACACTAATTGGGCTTACAGATTTTTGCGCTTGTCCATGAAGCTGACAGGTCTCGAAGTGTATCCACAGGCAATGAAGTCAAGCGTTTCTCCAATAAGAGGCCAACCTGAGCTACCTTTCGGGACTCCACGCCTCTCATGCGTCTTGTTCTTCGCCAACTTATGTCGATACCAACACGCTGTGAGAACAGCCACCAGAAACCAAGTTCCCCAAATCCACTCCATATTCATCGTCAACAATCAGGGTGGAAAAACAGGCCGCTTCAATCCTGATTGGGCAGAAACGTCCTCATTTTTGCTTTGTTTTTCACGTTCTCTCAAAACTCGACTGTAATCTGTAGACATGATACAAATGCAGAAAGATGGGAAAGTTTAATAAACTGTGACTGACACCTCACAAATATAATCGAACTAAGTGCATTAGAATCGAGTTATTTCAGCTCGGTTCAGTTCCGTTTGGATTGCTTCAAATTTCGGGCACATTTCAGGTATCTAGCCAAGGGTGCAGAAGAAAGATGTAAGAGCACCATCAATCCAAGACATGAATTTCTCAATGCATATCTGCGCACCCCCAACGTATCTTGGCAAGAAAACATCATTGCCTCACCAAAAATCTTGGCACCATCCATGTCTACATTTTCCTACTGAATCGTCTTATCACATAGCAAGAGTCCCATCTGCTAATACGAATTTGCAGGAACTCCATTAAATTTTACTACTTTAACGCTTCAAAAAGACGAGACTTTACGTGGATTTCTGTGTCTTCGCCCCTAAAAAGCCAAGATTTTGCAAGATCCAAATGATCTTTTTCTTGAGGGTATAATCGAATTAAGTCGTTTAGCTTTGGCTCGACTTTGGCAGGCACGAGTGGATCCATACAGACTCCCATAGCCGAGCACGTATCCGATGCTAGTGCTCAGAAAGCAGCGAGGGCCACGTGAGCACGTGCGGCGCATAGCAGCCAGTGCAAGCCGCCCACATTTTTTCCTACCCTTTTTCCTCTGTTCCACTCGCTTTTCCTTTCATCCTCCCCTCCCCGTAAAATTTTCCCGCTCTTCTCCCTCCGTTTCCCCTTCCGACAGACTCTCTCCCTGCGCCGCCCGGCAGAGAGACATCGAGTCGGGCTCCCCTTAGCCTCGCGACTTGCTCTAACCATTTTCTCAGCCTCAGACCCAGACGCAGACTAACCCTTCGGACAGGACAGCAAATCAGAACCGTAAAACGATCCGGGACGTACCTGGCGTCCTCCTACGAGAGCCGAAACCAGTCCACGCGGGCGGGCGTTCCTCACCCACAGCTCCCTCTCTCTCTCTCTCTCTCTCTCACGAGCAGAGCGAGTAAGAGGGGTTGGGAGGGGGGGAGTAATGAGAGCTGGCAGTGATGGCCATGGGGGAAGGAGGTAAGGGAGGGGAGCTTTGGGCTGCGTGGGACTCTAGTATGAGTAGCAGCAGCTTCTGATACGCACGCTGGGTGACAAGCATCCACCACCATTATTGACGAGCACGTGGAATTTCCCTCCCTAATTTATTTATTTCCCTTGTCTTTTTCTTCTTTTTCCAGGATCGAGCATGTTGTCGGGGGTTATTTCCCTACCATTTTTAATTAAACACGCCTCTTTATTTCCTCCTCTACATTCTTTTTCTCCCTATTTTTGTCTACTTTAGATATTTTGCCTCTTTTTTTTTTGCCAATCTTCGAACGGGCGACAAAAAGGGAAATTTCATTTGGGGATTTTTTTTTTAAAGGACCAAAGGATCTTAATTTTCTTAAATAAGTGTCTAAATTGGACATTTTTTTTTCAAAGAATGGCATGCAGAGGGATGACCGTTTCAAATAAAGGCTTTGAAGTGGCCATGATTTTTTTTTAAACAAGCGCATCACCTCGCCGGCTGGTCAAAAGTATATTCGTCAAGATACAATTTTAAGCTAATTTTTAATTAAATTAATCGAAAAAATTTAATAAAAAAACTAAAAGTTGGAAAAAGAAGAAGAGAAACACAAATTGCACAGGCTATTGTCGACCGCGCCTAAAACCCGAATCTGGCAAGGGTCGCCCTCGCCGCTACAAGAGAGGCTTTTACACTCGCCTAGCCTTATCCGGGCAACACCAGTGGCCAGCCATTACCGGAGGTTGGCCACCAACAAAAAGAAATCAAAAATGAAAAAAGGAAAAAAAAGTAAATAAAAATAAAAGACTAAAATGCCCTTAGTTTAGTCCCTTATTTGAGACCAATATGGTTATTTTAGATTTTTATTTGAAATAATGTTTAATTCAGGCTCTTATTTGAGACAATAAATGTACCTCGTGTCCTTTTTTTTTTAAAGAGATCACTTTTAGGCCCTTATTTAAGAAAATAATGACATTTCGAGTCATTATTTGAAAATTTTCCTCTTATTTATTTCGTTGAAGAGAGGAATGACCCATCAAAACAACAACATTTTATTATCTTATTTTGGCATTTCCAATCATGAAAACATGCATGATTTAAAGACATTAATATTTAGTAGAGAGGTGAATCAATTTGAAGATGAATATACCATCACCAAAAGAGATCTATAACATCAAGAATCCGAATATGATAGAGGTGGCAGCCCATTCTCCGAGGGAGTGCCGGTGACGCAAAAAGGATTATACGGTATGGATCATGCGACATGCACACGAAAAAGACAATAAGTACGAGATTTATGTAGCAGTTTACTTGATGGAGCGATATGAAAATAGCGTGCATGAGCATTTTAAAGCGGCTTCAACAAAGCACTGACCACTAAGCTACTTCGGGATATGGATATAAGCCTTTTAAAGCGGCTTCATATGCATAATCGCGATTTAATTTTGATTATGATTAGAAGGCAGTCTACCTCGTAAAAATGACTTTGTCAATAATAAATTGCTCCGACCAAAAAAAATAATAATAAATTGCCAAAAAAAAATCTCCCCATTTTGGTGGTTTTTTATTACAAAAAAAATTATGATGGGTTCCACTATTTTAATTTTTTTAAAATTATTAGGCGATAAGAGTGGGATTAATTATTGGGGGTTTAGAGGTGGGCCTACACTGGGATTTGGACGTGTTTCTAGAAAGACAGCAGAAGAAGATATCTCCATTATTGGGCCTTGATTCGGCTTTTGGTGGATCCCAAGCTCGGTTGATCCTCGCCGCATGACGCAGCTTTCGAACATGAATAGAAACATTTGGAAATTATTTCATATATATATATATATATATTTTAATTTTTATGAATTTATCATTTATATTTAGAATAAATGAAAAAGACGGATATCAAAATAAATTCGAGTACAAAAATCGCGAGTACTTCGTCGGTTGATCCATCTCGAGCGGGAGATCATGTACGCAATTTTTTTGTTCTTCAAGTTCTTGTATTAGGTCGAGTTGTGTTCCGTGTACCCCTTTGGTTTCATCACATAAGCCTCCCAAAGCAGCAAGTTCCCAATCGGCATCCGCCATTCCTTTTGGAAGATCGTCGCTTGTCCTTAATTTATCCCGTCGCGAGACGACCTTCCGATATCTCGAGTTTGGACTCGAACTCGGGTCGCTAGAGGCGTAAGATCCGACCCGTTTAAGAACGCATGGCATGGTCCTCGAATCGGACCCAGCGCGACGGATGAGAGGTTTAGGACAACGACAACCACGTCGGCCGATCCCCGTGAGTCTGCTTCTCCTACGTCTCCTACTCGATCGGGCGCTCCAAACTCCCTGCCCATCCGACACGTCGGACGGTTGGGAAAAAAGTCAAAGTCGTCGTTTTTGATTTCGGCTTCTGCTCTTCCATATCATCGTCTAGCTCTGTCCCGGACAGGGACAAAGTACAGTTTCGTTCGGCGTCTCTCTCTCTCTCTCGCGCAACATTGATCGTATCGACTGGTCATCTGAGTCTCGTGGGACGGATCGAAGCCATGTCGTCGGTGCCGTTCGAGTACGAGGTTAACCACAGCAGGGTGAGGACGAACGGGATATGGATGCACGTGGCGGAGAAAGGGGAGGGCCCACACCTGGTGCTCCTTCTCCACGGCTTCCCCCAGACGTGGTACGCCTGGCGCCACCAGATGGCCTTCCTCGCCGCCCGCGGCTTCCGCGCCGTCGCCCCCGACCTCCGGGGCTACGGCGACTCCGACTCCCCTGTCAGCCCCAGCGCCTACACCGTCCTCCACCTCGTCGGCGACCTCGTCGGCCTCCTCGACCACCTCGGTCATCGCCAGGTTCGCCACGTCCATTTCCCACCTCCTCCCCCTCCTCCCGGTGATTGCTTAGCTGAATTCTCGCCACGCCCTTGCTTTTTGGTGTCTTGTTGAAAGTTATTTCAAATTCTAGTAACCGCATCGCCTGCAAAGTTGCAAAATTTCGCCAATTGATCTGTTAACCGATGCTCTTAATAATACATATGAACAAAATTTTTCGGGAGAGCTTTATGAAGCATCTCATAAAGAAAATAAAATTAGCAGGGGGATTTGATAATTCGCACTGTGGGTATTACAAGAGAACTACCATATCAATTTGCAAGTAGGAAAGTTTTGTATTTCTTGGGCAGATTAAGTTATCAAGTGCTTTAAGGGCAATCTTGATTCTATCCTAAGTAGAAAACTTAGATGATTACAATGAACTAGTGCCGCATGCGGACAAAAAGGTAAAAAAACGATGCTCCCTGCTGACACGCCATCTATAAATGACATGGACATAACAAGACACGCAGCTTCAGTGTCCTTGGTTGGTATGTTGAAGTCATGCTCTAAATTTAAGGACACAAGTACGTGGTTTGATCAGGCATTTGTGGTGGGCCATGACTGGGGAGCAGTTGCTGGATGGTTCCTGAGCTTGTTCAGGCCTGAAATGGTGAAGGGTCTGGTCGCTCTCTCTGCTCCATATTCCCCCAGGTCTCCGGGTATCAGCACTCTCGAATCGTACAAGCCGCTCGGAGATGGTTTCTTCATCACTCAATTTCAGGTACTCTCTTCACTTTCGGCTGCAAAAATGGGGTGGTTGAGTTGCTCACACCCAATTCGAGTTCTGTTAACTCTGCTCATGTCGTCTGCTCGCCTATCTGGAGCTATGAGCTATTAGCTCAGTCGTAGTTAATTAATGTTCGTTCTTTTTCATTCCTGCTTCGCAAGGGTGAGTCCGAAGCTTGATTCTGAGTGATGCACTCAGCTGATGTAGCTAGTTACTAATGCACGGTAGGATGACTACGTCAACGTATAGAAGTGTTTTGAATGTTGTGTGGTTCTGGTTTAGCTTGAGCTCAGATGATAAAACCGAACAAATAACGTAACGGCCTGAAATTCAAACATGTCAAGCAGTTCACTCTCTGACCCAAAAAAAATATTAAAAAATGTGTTCACCCCACCAAGGTTCAATGAAATTCAATTGAGTCCAAATGATGATTTATAAAACATCGACTTTCTAAGCTGATCTGGATGCGAATAGTTCATTGCACTGGTCTATAGGTTTGACCAACATAATTCCTGGGCACTTTTTCCGTGTTTTCTAGTAAATAGAGTCATAAACAAACTCAGTTTCAGCATATAAATCACTTAGAATTGCTTTGAGATATGAGTGTGGCACAAATATTTGATTGGCAAGACTACTAATCTGTGATAACTGAGTATCATCATCCTCAGTCACTCTTCAAGTTCATTGATGTTGCTCTACCACGTGCTGTTGGATACAACAGAAGTCGGGAAGAGCAGAGCGGGCGTTTGCGAGATACGACTATTTGACAGTGATGAAGAAGCTGCTCTTGCACAACAGAAAGGAGATACTGATTGCTCCTCCTGGGATGGAGATAATTGACTTCCTGGAAACTCCGGCCATGTTGCCCTCCTGGATTACCGAAGAAGATTTGCAGGTCTACGCCGACAAGTTTCAGGAGTCGGGTTTCACTGGCCCTCTCAACTACTTCCGAGCTATGGATTTGTGAGTAAATACTAAATCACTCTCTCTCTCTCTCTCTCTTCCCACAAATATTTTTTTCACGGAAAGAACCACCACTCCGACCATATTCCAGGCGGCTTTGTTAAGAGACCCAAGTGCTATTGTTTTGTTCAGCTGCATACGTATCAAAACTGAACTCATTCAATAAAGTATCATCGACATTGGAGATGAGTTCAACTGTGTGTTTGATGAAACAGGGATTGGGAGCTTCTGGGGCCGTGGGAGGGGGCAAAAATCACAGTGCCTACCAAGTTCATGGTCGGCAACAAGGAGGCAGGTTTCGAGACGGTCGGTGTCAAGGACTACATAAAAGGAAACATATTCAAGAACCTCGTTCCCAATCTCGAGGTCGTCATTCTAGATGGGCACCGTTTCATCCACGAGGAGAGAGCAGAGCAAGTTTGCGACGAAATTCTCAACTTCTTCCATAAACTTTCTGATGAATAGAAACTTCGATTAGTCCTGATCATATTGAAAGTTTCTCAATGTGCCATTACCTCCCCCACTTTCTCTCTGCTGTGCAGTGTACTCGCCAGTGTAAGTTGAACAAAAGAATGAGATCGTCTTCATCGTCCTGTGCTTCTTCTTTTTCATGGTCGTGTGCTTATTCGGTCCTTCATGGAAAGAATCACGCATGTTCTTCCTGAAGTCTTCCTTCGCTTCACAAAACTTTAATCTGGAGCTTTTGGTCCGTAGAGCTCGCAGCTTGTTTGCGTTGAGCATCGTGGATTAACAGGCTGACTGAACTAGCATGCCAAGAAGAAATGATTTGCGGGGAAAAGCAATCTATTTTCTAGATCCTGTCCTACCTCCTCATCCATTTGAATTTTGATCTAAGCTTTTGTTACCTTTAATTTTTTTTTTGCCAAATCTCTATCAGCATACGCAAAATTATCGATCCTCGAGGGGATCTTCTACCCGTATGGTTTTTCTAACTATTTAGACTGACAATTCGGCCAAAAAGGAAGAAAGTGCAGACTGATGTAGGTCTATGGATCCATGTCAATCAAATTAAATGCCATCTTTTCATTGAATCCTTTGAAGAGGAAACTTCATTACGTGCCAAAAAAATTGAAAGGAATCACACCAGAGCATATCTAGTGTACATCAATCACAAGCAGGTAAACAATGAAATCCGCAGATAGATGACGAGAAAGAAAAGAATCACATCAACTTTGATCAGAACACCGGTATATTTTATCTGTTGATCTTCCTGCAGATTTTTGTGATCTCTCCCTTTGATTCTGTCAATGGCGAGATATTACCCATATTGACCATTGAAGCTGCGAATTGCTGCAAGAAGACTTCGTTGTCCTCTGCATATTTCTTAACCAACTCGATCGATTCCTTGTTACTAGTAGTGAAGAGTACTTGGTCAGAGCTCTGCAGGCCCTTGTAAGACAGCAAGTTCTTGAAGAAGCTGTTGTCGAACGCAGTTGGAGTGACATAGTCCGAGAAGAACAGGTTCTGATCACTGCCCTGATCTTGGGCAAGTGGCGCAGAGTTGAGAAGCGTATGACTGGTCAGGCATGGAGTCGGGTTGACGTCTCCTTACTGGCCGTAGATCCTCTGTCTGAAGCTGGAGCATCTTGCATTGCCAATGGTGTGGTTTCCTGTACAGCGAGAAAAATCATGTATCACTCTGCACTTGCACAATATGACTACAAATGCTTAAACTGCTGCTGACTAACCGATTATATGAACATATGAAATTTGCCAGTGATTTCGTGAAATGACCCTTGGTTTAAGTGTTAAACTAATGATACAATGACAATGCATTAGGAGTTCTAGTATTTGCATTACATGAGTTCGTTCAACGCGGTTAACAAGAAATTTGCTGCATCATATAGGTAGCTCCCCTTTTGTCCGAAATGATAGATAGAAGAGGCTTCAGGATTCTACCCAGAAACAAGAGTAGATTGTTAAAAGTTAGCTTAGAACATTACCTGATAATGTGAAGAGATCAATGATATTGAGTCCCTTCCAGTTGAACTTTTTGAGGAGTATCGAGAAATTGTCGTTTGGCGCGGGGATGTCAAGGTTAGACAGAGTTGAACTTGCACTTCTCGAGTCCTTTCTTAGTAGAGGAACCTCCCAGCTACGTCCACCCGCCTGAAGAAAGAAAAATGTTAGGGATGGATGATTCAACCCACGACATCACTTTAAAGTCTAGGAAAGCCTAATCAAGCAAATCACTCACAAGAACAGTGAAGTCTCTGGCAGCTAAAGCAAGTACATCAGCACAGGACGGTATGCGGGCACTCCGTTTCCAGGGCAGCCTTTATTTCTTCAATGACTTCAAACCCCCGAGCGGACTTATGGTTCGGGTTAGACCTTTTCTCACTGGGCATGGTTCCGGTGCTGTCTAGGAGTATCGACCCATCGCGTTCCCCGAAAGTCAGAAGAAAAAGAGATTTAGAGACGAAAAACTTCCTCTTGCATGCAACGTGAAACTCAGACCGTGCAGCTGAAAAAATTAATAGGTCACTGACCTGAACAAAGCAGTCGTGGAAGTGAACCTGTACCAAGGAAGCGGCCATGCGAGCTTCTCTGGCTACAGCTTTTCCAATAACGGACCTGACGACATCCTCAGCTTGCGGGCATATGTAGTCGTAGTACTGGGGACACAGGGAACCGCCGTCCGTTCTGCTGCGATAACACACTGGAGCAAGGGCAAGGATTGAGAAGAGAATGAGAGGAGTCATCGACTGAGCCATTTTGACGTATCTGTCTATGATCACTTCTCAAAGGCCAGGAAGAGCTTGGGATTCTTTATGAGAGTGGCTGAGATATGAATGAGGGGAGTCCGGACTTGCTGTGATGAGACCGATCGAACGAGTATGATGGGTATTTGCAAGAAACTGAGATTGACTTTGCCCATGTGCTACAGAGACATGATGAGGAAGAGCTTGAACTGAACTCAGACATGGATTTGGTCTCACCAAGATTTGACCACTCTAGCAAGCTAAGAGAATACAAAAGCGGTTATTTGAAGATCGAGTCCTTTTACTGGTCATTAGCTTACTGGTCATTTGAGTCATTTCTATATGCAACACAGTGGGCTTATCTCAAGTATGATCAGCACTACAGAGTGATGAACTCTAGACCCAATTGAAACTTCTTCTTCCGTTTTCTTTTGGGGGCTAAAGTCATAAACGTCATCTTGGTAATTCTCCCTTTGGCCATTTTCAGTGGTTATAATGCGAAGTACAACCGTTATTCACGCTCATGACATTTCAGGCAAGATCGACGACGCATGTGGGGTGAGTACGCTGGGACACCTATTCGAAAAGCTGATTGTCTGAGAAATTCTCAAAGTGAGAGAGGCCAGGCCAAGTATAGAACCAATTCAACTTAAGAGTGATAGGCCATTCACTTGTGTTGAAACGTTAAATATTTGATTTATCATTAATAGGGGGTAATTTAGTCTTCTTTAGTGAGTCTTAATGCTCACTATATATATGGATGTAATATGTGGTCATCTATAACAATTTTTTCTTCCCCTTTTCTGTAACATGGTATCAGAGCGAGGTTAAATCCTAATTCCTCGTCGTTAACGACGGTCGCCTTACGCTCCTTCACTGTCTGCCTTTCGCTCGTCACCGACGCTCCTCACGGCCAAACATCCAATTGTTTAACACCCATCGTCTATCATTCAATTCCTCTTATACGACCATCCCCCCCGCTTCCCCTCCCCCCCGAAGATTTCTCTCACACGACCATCTGACGAGATAGTCGAAGAACGACCATCTAAGGCGACTCAATGCTCCACCCATCTTTGCCTCGCGGAATCCGACGCTTCACATAAATTCCTTACCCTGTATCGTCAAAGCTATACCCAATTGGTTTGGAGGGATATCCATATGGTAAATTCAGCCGCGGCTTCGATGACGAAACTGGTCTGTAAGGTCTCTTCTTGTGCCGGGATGCTGACGTGCTCGATTTCTTTGGGTACTGAGTTGTTCTTTGTTGTTTGAAATTGTGATGTACTTGGAATATAGAAGGATCACAACTTCGACGTGCTTGTGGGGCTGTAATTGCCTTGTTTCTTTACTGGTGTGGGGTCGGATATGTTGGGGCATGTCATGCTAGGTTCAGGAAATTAGAGGAATTGTACGGGGATGTGAAATTGAAATATTCCCTGTTATTGGCAACAAATCATTGAGGCACACTTCTGCTTGATGTTACTGATCATTGTGGCTGCTTTTTTTCTTGGAGTAATGCTGATATATTTTTGGAGGTTAAAGTTTGCCATTTATTGTTGAGTTATGACTAGCAACCCGGCTACCGAATCTGTTGTGAGCATGGATACTAGTATAATCAATTTGAAGCTAAATTCTATCAAATTAGATGGACAAATTATCCTTCTTGATCTATGGCAGTCAAAACATATCTTTTGGCCACCAAACAACAAAGTTATTTGACTTCACTTTCGCCTTCGGATAAAACGAAGATTGATGATTGGCATTCTGGCGATGCTACCATTCAGACGTTATTGTGGAATACCATGGATTCCAAGATTAGTCCTCAGTTTATGCGGTGCACATCTGCCAAAGCCATTTGGGACAAATGTACTCTTATATTTTATGGTCGAGACAACATGACCCGTGTTTGTGATGTTTGGGAGGAGCTATGTGATCTACGTGCAAGAGACATGGCTATATCCAATTACTATTCTAGGTTCGCCAATCTTTGTGAGAAATGGACACGTATTTGCCTGTCACTGATGACATTAGAGAGTTGGCCAAGCGTCTGGGTATTATGCGAGTTATGTTATTTCTCCGAGGGCTTGGTCCTACTCACTCTTCTCTTCGACTACAGATTATTTCTCAAAGTACACTTCCGTCAGTTGACGAAGTCTTCTCTCAAGTCCTACGATATATGCCTGACACACCATCTGCACTATCTTCTTCCGCACCTATAGTTAGTGCTATGGTTTCTCAGTCATTTAGTGGCCGTGGAGGCCAAGGACGTGGTCATTGCGGTCGTGGAAGGTCTCGTTTCTCTCTTGGTCGTGGTCGTGATGGAGGTAGGGGTGCTGGAAGTTCTTGTTACTGTCACCATTATCGACGAACTGGTCATACTGAGACTTATTGCTATATTCTACATCTCGAGCTTCGTCCACAAGCTGCTTATGCCGAGGTTGTTGAGTCTCCAACGCAAAAGAATATTGATCAATCGCGGGAGCTGCCTAGTACTGTTATGTTGTCTCGAGCCGAGTATGATTCATTAGTGCGTTCCAACCAGGTGGCGGATTCCTCCACTCCTGCTGCTACTTTGGCACAAACTTCTTTAGGTAATTCGTCATGTTTACTCTCTGCTACACCCACTTCTTGGGTCGTAGATTCGGGTGTCACCAATCATATGACCGGTAGCTCTAACGTCTTATCTAGCATTACTTCTATGTCTCCTAGTTCTGTTACCCTTGCTGACGGTTCACAGTCTCATATCACTAGTCAAGGAGATGTAACATTGGATCCCTCTCTTTATCTCTCATATGTTTATCATTTGCCAGCTTTCCCATATAACTTACTCTCTGTTAGTTCTATTACCAAAGATTTGAATTGTTCTGTGACATTTACCTCTATCCGTTGTGTCTTTCAAGATCTGAAGACCGGACGGATAATTGGTGGGGGGCATGAGTCCAATGGGTTGTACTACCTAGACAAAGATCTTATTGCTGCTGCTGTTCAGAAGAGCACTGCTTCCGACTTTTTTCAGATGCATTGTCATATGGGTCATCCACCACTTGAGATACTTCGTCATTTCTCTCCTGTGTCAACGTCTATGAGTACTATCCAGTGCGATGCTTATCAATTTGGCAAACATCACCGAGTATCTTTTCCTTCCCGTGTCCAGTGTCGTGTGTCAAGTCCTTTTGAATTAGTTCATTCTGATGTTTGGGGACCATGTCGTGTCAACAATATGTCAGGTTATTAGTTTTTTGTCACTTTTGTGGATGATTATTGCCGTACAACTTGATTATATTTAATAAAACATCGAATTGGAGTTTTTTTCTTGTTTACGTATGTTTTACTTTGAGATTCTCAATCGGTATCATGTTTCTGTTAAATGCTTGCACTCTGATAATGCCAAAGAATATATGGTTATTTCCTCTGATTTTCAGTCATTTCTTATATCCCATCAAATTCTGCATCAAATCTCTTGTCCATATACCCCCAGCAAAATGGGGTGGCGGAACGGAAAAATCGACATCTTTTAGATGTTGCTCGTTGTTTACTTTTTCATATGAACCTCTCCAAAATGTTCTGGGGACATGCTATTCTTACATCATGTTATCTCATAAATCGACTCCTATCCTCTGTACTTCGTGGGGGGTATACCTTTCTCTACTCTCCATCCTACGAGTCCACTTTTTTCTTTACCACTCCGTGTGTTTATTTTGTGCACCGTCTAACTTCGGGTCTTGACAAGCTAGATCTACAAGCTGACAAGTGTGTGTTTCTTGGGTACTCTCGAACTTAGAAAGGATACAAGTGCTATAATCCTGTTAGTCAGCAGTTGTATATATCAGTAGATGTAACCTTTTTCGAGGACCAGCCATATTACTCTTCTGCTGCCCAACCAATGAATCCATCTGAAGATATTCTGTCTTCAGCTACGGCTCTTCTGCCATCCATTCCCTTGACGAATGTGCCCAGACCATCATCCGATTTTCAGTTCTTCAACCAGGCCTATCAACAGCGCCATTCTGATCAACGTGAGGTAGTACAGTTGTCGCTCGCATTGGACATGCACAACTCTCCACCAATCAATGTCCCGGCCTCTGATTCGCCAGTTTCTTCTGAGCCTAATTCTACTGATATTCCCATTGTATTGCATAAAGGTATGCATTCTTGTGTTGGTCAACCCAATTCTCGATTTGCTCCTTATACTGGCTTGTCTTGTCATACACATACCCATCACCTTCTTTCTCAGTTTTTATCTTATGATAAACTTTATCCTACATATGCCTCGTTTGTTGCTTCTTTATTTACTGTGTCTGTGCCAAGTACTGTTGCAGAAGCTTTTGCCCATCCAGGTTGGTGGAAGGTTATGGAGGATGAAATGCAAGCACTATAGGATAATGAGATATGGCAACTTACATCGTTACTTGATGGCAAACAGGCTGTGGGGTGCCATTGGGTTTTCACAGTGAAATTTCAATTGGATGGATCTGTTGAACGTCTGAAGGCTCGTCTAGTTGCTAAATGTTATACTCAAACCTATGGAGTTGATTGTGATGATACATTCTCTTCTGCTGCAAAGGTATTTTCCGTTCGTGTTTTTATTTCTTTTGTTGTCTGACATAGTTGGACTCTCCACCAACTTGATGTAAAAAATGTCTTTTTTCATGGTGACTTAGCAAAGGAGATCTATATCGAGCAACCTCAAAGGTTTGTTGCTCAGGGGGAGTCTACTGGTGTTTGTCATCTGCGCAAGGCATTATATGGATTGAAACAGTCTCCTCGTGTCTGGTTTGGCCGTTTCAGTGATGCAGTTATTCGGTTTGATTTGCGGCGTTGTACTGTGGATCATTTAGTGTTTAGCTCCACTTCTTCTGTAGGTTGTGTATGTAGATGATATTATCATCACTGGTAATAATTCTGTGGATATACAAAAGTTGAAACAGTTTCCACAGACAGAGTTCAACACAAAAGATATGGGTTATCTGCGATATTTCTTATATATTGAGGTGGCCTACTCATGTGATGGTATTTCATTATCACAGTGGAAATATATTGGATATTCTCAGTGAGGTTGGTTTTCTTGGAGTAAAGCCAGTTGATACTCCAATGGATCCTAATGTGAAGCTTAATGCAGAAGATGGCGACTTACTTCGCGATCCGAGTAAATATCGAAGGCTAGTGCGTAAGCTTAACTATTTAACTGTTACTCGATCAGATATTTCTTTCGCTGTTAGTGTAGTTAGTCAGTTTATCAGTGCTCCTTGCACTACACATTAGGAGCAGTCCTACGCGTTGTTAAGTACTTAAAGGGAGTACCTGGTAAAGGGCTTATATTCAAGAACCTCTAACATCTTAATGTCATTGGCTACTCTGATGCTGATTGGGCTGGATCTCCTATTAATAGGAGATCAACTTTTGGTTACTGTATATTCTTGGGAGGCAATCTTGTGAGTTGAAAAAGCAAGAAACAACAGGTTGTGTTTAAATCGAGTCCACAGGCGGAATATCGGGCCATGACTCATGTGACTAGTGACCTAATGTTGTTATCCGAACTCAGTATGTCATATTCAGCTCCCTCAACTTTGTGTTGTGATAATCAGTCCACTATCCATATCGCTTCAAATCCAGTTTTTCATGAGCGCACGAAACATATTGAAGTAGATTGCCACTTTGTACGAGAAAAGATTCAGAACAAGGAAGTAACACACGGCCGAAGACCAACTTGCTGGTCTTTTCACTAAGTCATTGAGGGGTAGTAGAGTGATTACTTTGTGTAACAAGTTGGGGCTCTTTGATGTTTATGCTCCAACTTGAAGGGGAGTGTTGAAACGTTAAATATTTGATTTATTATTAATAGCGGTAGTTTAGTCTTCTTTAGTGAGTCTTAATGCTCACTATATATATGGATGTAATATGTAGCCATCTATAACAATTTTTTCTTCCCCTTTTCTGTAACAACTTGAAACGATTTTCACCATTTGGGGCCAATCGTCTGGGATGTGATTGGAGTGCAAGGTCTGCTAAAGAGACTAGGGTCCATGCAAATATAATAACCCGAATGAGTCGGTCAACAAAGTCCCGATCCTTGAAATCTTCTGCATTATGTTTGCATAGTGGGAGGAGAATCACCTGCTCTTGGAGAAGAAAATTTTTCTATTCATCTTCTTCCCTGCTTGAACTCTGTCAACGACCAAGGCCATAAACCAAAAACGATTGATTGATTACTTCAATGTTTAGTCGAACAGGAGCTTAATCGAGCCGCCCATGTAAATGTTTTGTAAGGATTCTGAAGTTTTGAAACTACCTTAATGACTAGTGGTGAATTGGTGAAAAAAGGGCTTTAACCAACAAAATGGGGGAAGAGAGAAGCTAACAAAGAGCGACGCAACGGTTTATTCTGTCCAGCCCTCTTTCAACTTCATCGGAATCCGCTGTATCGAAGTCGGAGTACGCAACAGATCAAAAAGCATCATCAATAATGCCAAAATCTCTCTCGAATCATCTTTTGTTTCCATCACGCACTTCAAAAGAGTTCTCGATTCCGATTTCGGTAGGTTAGTTCAGTTTGTTCAGTTACCGTGGTGGGCAAACAAATGCATTAGTATCACAATCACCACGGTTTTTGCTACAGTTAGAAGAGAGAGTGTACATGCGTCTACATATGTGAGGCTCTAAGGAAATACTTCTTTGGCGTTCTTTAGTTTCTTCTCATATTTCCAAAGCGTTCCTACCATTCTTACCATAAATAACCCCGAAACCAAGTGTACAGAAAAGCCTTAGAGCAGTCACTAGGTTTGGAAGAATGAATTTGTTCAAGAGTCATCGACCAAATCATTATAAATGATGACATTCCTGGAATATTGTTGAAACATTCTTCTTTGGGTTCAATCTGTAAAATACCATAGGCTGCAGCTTTGCTTAACCTTCTCTGGAGAAAAGCATAAAAGAAAATATTTAATCATGTATATCTTACTTGCATAATCCAATGCCCCGTTTGGTTTTTCAGGTCCCTCGGCTTGTTCGGCTCACTTTCAGTGACATACATGATACATCAAGTTCTCTGATACAGAGGAGAGCGGGAGACAGTATTTCATATGAAGGATATGCCACGTGGAGTTACCAATCAATCAAAGGTGAGATGCGTAATATATGGCGCCAAAAAGGATGAGATTCATTGCACACCGGCAATGGTAATTTGTCTGTTACACTACGTCATCACTTCAAATGGTGTATCCATCACATAAGCTACTTATTCAGAGAGCATAGCATCTTGTTGTTACAGGAAGAGCATCATTCGAACACCGCGAACATGGAATGGAAGAGATATAAAGTTTTAACAAACTCGAGATGCAAACTCTGAGGCATGATGCTCGAGTTCTGTAATGAGAAAAGGTAATGGCAAAGCTTTTACCTTTGTGTTCCTAAGAGAACAGGTCACACAATGTACAAATTTGTGGACCCAGTACATACAGTTAAATTGAACCATATATCCTTCCACTTGATTTCTTAGCTGCATAATCTGGTGCTTGTTCCCAAGAGGCTTGACTAGTGAAGGCACTGTTTATTTCCTCAGCACGCGAATAGCCGCTCCTCCCACCGCTCACCTTTTAGTTACATTCCAGGTTATACATCAATGAGAAGATGAGCAGACAATAAAAGTCACTCAAAGTTGACAATCGTTTACAAGCTGAACTTATGATTTTGTTTTTGAACGATACAACTGGTTCCTAGATGAGGAGCGCAGTAGAGGCAGGTTATACATCAATGAAAAGATGAGCAGACAAAATAAAAGTCACTCGAAGTTGACAATCATTTACTAGCTGAACTTATGATTTTGTTTTAGAACTATAGAACCGGTTCCAAGATGGGGAGCACAATAAAGGCGTGACGGCACAAGTTTCTTTCTTTTATCCCTAGGAGGCTTGGCAGGACAAGAAATGAATTAGCATATGGAAAACCCACTTACAGTTTCTAGACAAGCAGATAGAAAGGTTATACCCGGCAATGCATCAAGCCCACGCTGCAAACAGTGAAGAGGTGCACATATCAACTTATTTCCACAGTTAGTGAACTAGGACACCAGGACATAACACACAAGTTGAACAGCCTACCTGACGTTCCACTTGTATCTTGTATACAAGCCCTCCAATGCAGAGGAAGGTAGATAAAAGAATGCATCTGGTCATTGACAAATCATTCAGGATTAATTTAAGAAAAGGAACACTACCACAAGATCCCATTTTAGTGATTAGAAAGACAAAAACCTAGCATCATGACCTAGAAATTGTTTAAGCTACAATCCACCTCATGGATGAAGTGATCTACAAAAACATGCCAAACTGCTATTATTTTGATGCATGTTGTTTACTTGGCAGAATAGGGACAAACGCAAAAGGAAAAAATCCCACCACGTATGTCACAACCTTAGTTTCTCTATTTAGCACCCCTTGGTAGTTAAATAGATATTACTAATAGACAGCACATGAGAACAAAAACAAACTAATAGTACATGCAAGATAGAATCCCAAATACAGCCCATCCTTGTATAGCATCTCCTCCTTTGTCCTCCCTATGTTCTGCAGAATGTCGAACAATCAACTGAATAAAATCAGTTAATTGGCAAGTTATTAACTGAATATGCGCTGTAAAACCCACTCGAGCGAGAGAATAAGAGGAGTGTTCCATTGAATGAGCTCACCACATATTTTGGAAAGTGTAAATTGAACAGGTTCATAACCATCCACAGGTACTGTGATCCCAACTTCGTATGGAGAATCATTGAGAGCCTCACCTGAAAAGGTAGAAACATGCAAGTTATAAACATGATAATTGCTGAATGTTACTACTAAACCAGCAGTTACAGGTTGGGATCTCATCCATACATCTCCAGTCCAGAACTAGAGTTGTCGGAGACAAAGTTGTGGGATGTCTGCCTGTCATAGCCGATCCAGATAACTTGACATCCAATCCTTTCTCTGGGAAAACCTAAGAAAATTACGCAATTTTAAGCAAATAGATAACTGAGTCATTGCACGGTGGAAGGTCTTTAAGGAAGGATGAAGGACCTTGACAACAGGTTTTTGCACCAAATTGGAGTGGGAACTGATAGCAGTCATGTAAAGGGCTACATGGGCCTGCTCTGTCCTAAAACTGCAAGAGGTAACTCGTGGTATTATTGTTGGGATGATCATGACTGGCATGCTTAATTAACATGCAAAACTAAAGCTGGTTATATTTATTGGTTAAGGAAAGTTAAGGAGCAATAATACTCTAGTTAAAAAAAAAAAAAAAAATACATTGCCTACCTGAAATCAGGATAAGATTTCTCAAAACCAGGCTGAGTCAGGCCATTGTAAACCTACGAAGTGCACCGCATGCAACTGTCTCAGTAATACATACAAATGCTCATATTGTGGCAGTGTAGATGACCGGGTTCTTACAATTTCCCAGGACCGCGGATGAAAACCAATAGAAAAGCCCTCAAACACCCGAGGACCCTGTTTCTCGCATGGAATTGCAAGTTCTACAAGAACTCTGTAAGAAGAAAATAACCAGTACTCAAGAACAAATCAATGAATGTACTGCTTAGTTACCGTATCAGAGCAAGAGAACAATCTTCCGCATTCCTTAGGAAATAACTTTCCCCTTCCGGCATTATATTCCTTTCATACTAACCAATAAAAACCATATCTAAACGGCCCCACTCCCTAAGGCCTCTCAGATCAAAAACCAACGTCATCCAGCTGTGCAATCTGGTTGAAACAGTTGCAAAGTTTACACATATACTACCAATATAGCACGCTCTGTACACTTCCTGGATGGTCAGGATCAACTCGCCTTGCTTTTTTGCTTTTTGGTAATAAAGTTGAAGGTACTTTAAAAATTATGTATTTTCTACAATGAAGAGATGCAGCCACTAGCAGTCAAGTGGTAAAGTGCCGTAACTCTTTCTGCAAGGCGAAAGGTACAAAAAATGCCCCTCAAAATATCTTTCAGTTTTTGGTTGATCAAAAGATCCGTCAAATCGGAATTTCTTGCTAGCTAGCTTTATACTTGACATTTGTAGCATTTGCTTGCTCCAGACAACCATAGACATCACACCTCAGCAAAAAAACACAACAAATTTCTTATGAATCTTGATGATTCAAATCGGAAGGTTTTTCAGCAACCATATACTTGCTCTGGATGATTCTCGCACCATTGAGGAAAAGAAACCAACATTTCCACATATATGCATCTTTGTGAGATCAAGGCAAATAATCCAGGTGACAGACACCTAGATTTTTGTGGAGCATGGAACTTCTACACAAAAATGCTATAACAAGGACACCAATCGAAAAATTGATACAAGAAAAAGGGTAACGTGTTGATCACCTGCACGGAGACTCATAGGTAACATTGCATATGCATCCAAGTTGACCTGTCATCATATCCCAATTCTATTTGCAGTCAATATTCAGCTACCGAAGTACTCTGCAGCGTTTTCGTAGAAGAATTTGCCAAGTGTTGTGCACACTAAACTAGCTTACACCAAAGAACTACGAGTTTTAACTTTAAAACAATACCCAGAAATATTCACACACCGAGCAGGCCATGCACGTTACTCATGCACAAGCCAAGATATTAACTTGAGCTTTCACAAACCTTTGCATTTGCTTTTTGAACAACTCCCGCAAATTATGTTCACCTGAAATTATACAGAAGGAAAAGGCAATCTGATGTTTCTTTCATGTAACCACACAAATGGAAAGGGACAGTATGTGGTAGGTAAAGCGAGCTCCTACTCCATTTGACTACCTACCCCCTTCTGTTGGGCTTGTTCTGTGACCATTCCAGGCATCACAATAGCTTATTTTGTAGATTTCACAGCACAAAAGGAGGTTTGCGGGTATACCAACCTGAGCTGTCCGTCCCAATTTGTCATAGCTCTTTTCACAATTTTTCAGGTCACCATTGTAAAAGCGCTGTAAATTCAGAGAAGACGTCAATTTAGCTTGAGAATATGAGGGGAATAAAGCTGCACTGAGAAAAGCTGCACTGGGAACTTCTCAAGGGAATAATCACAGTGAGTGTAGGTACTTCCCATCATTAGAGCTCATCTTAGGCTAATGACTGCTCAAAAAGATGGCCATTTTATGAGCAGAAATGTACTGGGAAGTAGGGTGACATCTAGTTAGCATGAGATAGCAAAGTTCTATTTACCATAATCAAGCTTAGACGAACAGCTCACCAAAGAACTATGCAACATAAAAGAGAGCGTACTTGAACAAAATTGACGTCTCCCGAACCAGCAGTAAAGTAATTGAACTTATCAAATCGGCCAAAATCCACAAAGCCCTGTGATGTTAAACATTGAACAGCTGATCATTGCTCCAGATGAGTATTGAGTATATCATGAAGATGAACTTTGCCCTCAAAGAATGAGAATTCTAAAACTACGAGTAAGGTGTAAAGGATAATGCACATGCATTGTTTTGCCATGATAAATGAACTCTCTTATATTCATCTGTCAATAGTTGTAATTAGATCCGTCCCTTATTAATTTGTACAATCAATTCACCAAAAGCACCTCAGCAGGAGTCATAGTATATTTGAAGCATAGTAGTATTTACAGTCATTTGCCTTAATATACTGATTCTACTGGGAAAAAAAGACCATACTCCAGTCTACCATAATTACAAAAACATTAGCTGGAACATTCACTCATAGCACGTAAAGATGGCCAGTATGTTAACTTCAAGTTAAGCAGAATACCAAATTGGACCGAGTCTCCACATCTTTGCAGAACCTGACCGCCAAGTCCAATTCCTCCATCTAGCCCAAAATAAAACACAAAAGACAGTTGATGCAATATCTTGGCCATCGAAAAACATGCCCATGAACTTGAGGTAAATGATTGGATACAGCGGTGACATGACAAGAAGATTACCTTCCCATCGTATTCAAATACATGGCCAACCCAGCTACTCTAAATCAACAACTAAAAGAAAACAGCTGCATCATACTTTAGTATTAAAAAAAAAAGTCACCGATGCCAGCATTCGGACTCCATTACGAACTAAAATTATCAGTGCAATAACCAACAAATAAAAAAATGCTAGTAATCTCTTGTTTTCAGCTAGATATACTATCAAACACCGTCAGTAGAGCAACGAAAGCTGCACTCGCTATTACGAAGTGCTCAATCTCATTGCTTTCCACGTTTAACTACGACATAAGCGCGTTTTCGCGTCGAACTCTTTCGCGCCGACCGAACAAAAAGGATACGAAATCAACGAGGTGGCTGGAATTATCGAGCGCGTAGCAGTTGGTGCTCGGCACGACCACAGAAGCAGCTCCAATCGCTCGCGAAACAGCCACAACTACACAAGGAACAGATGGCGAAAAACCGGCATCAGACGGAAGCCGAGCGCGTCTACCTCAAAACACAGAGCTCAAGAACACGAACGAACGGCATCCTCACACGTAATCACGATGCGCAAGCGCGACAGAGAACGGAGAAGCTTCGAAGGCTCGATCATACTGGCGCGAAGCAAAGGTCCGAATCCTCACCGGATTGCGTCACGAACCGGCGGAGAAGCCAATGATCAACCCCGGCATTTGAAGATTTCTCGTTCGAGATTCCTGGTGAGCCCGAACAACGTCGCTATCGTCTTCTCAACTTCGCTTCGAATCATTCATCCCGAAAATCAAATTCAACTGGGCAAATTGGAGAGAACTCAAGTACCTGGAGGAGCTGAACTCGGAGTCGCCGCGTCGAGTGATGATGTGTTGGTAGACATTCAATATTATATTTTATTGATTCAAATTAATAAAATTTGTTAATGTGACTTTCAATCAATTAAGCTTGCACGGTGGATAATAAAAAGGAAAATACACATGGATTATTTACGTGATATCTTCATCTCAAATGATAATATGATAATCCATGTCATCAAATAACGCATAGCTTGTTGTTTGAGCAAATGAAATGACTACATTGAATATGTACAATATTGCACGTACCACATTGAAATAAGAGATATTGACACAAATAATTCATGAACTTTGACTTAATGTTCAATATAATTCTCGAGCTTTTAATTTGATCAATATGCTTCTTGAACTTGAACCCAGTACAATATTGTCCATGGACTTTTAATTTGATCGATATAATCCCTGAGTTTTTTGCTATGTTGCACGAACTCGCATTTTTTGAGATTTTTTCGATATTGGACATGTGTCAGACTCGAACATATGTCTGACACGTCCGTACATCGCCAAACTATTCTCGAACACGCGGTCAATGCATGTTCGATTCCGGACTCGCGGTCAACTCAACAAACACATGAGGGACTTGCATGTCTGGAGTTATAATAAACAAAAAAGCCTATTTTTTTTACTTAATTTCTAACCCATCCCTCTTGGTCTTGAGTCACCTTTGCCTCTCCCTCTCGCGACTATCAACTGGTCTTTCCCTCTCACAACTTGTCGGCTCTCAACGCTACTCCGGTTTATGCTCACGCCGTCCATTCTTTTGTCAGGAGGAGTAGATAAAGTATATCCATGACTTCTTATTATTTTTTATGATGAAATGGGATTCGTTTTTTGTTTTACACATATGGTTAAATGTTAAATTTAAAGTGGAATGCGGATTGCGGATTGCTTTTTTTTCCCTCTCCAAGTTTTATGGATCATTAAAATGAAATATAGTTGAATTTTTTACATGATATATTTTGTGAGACCTTTTTAAAGAGGAGATTAATAATAGTTTCAGTATCACGATGTTATTATTATTATTATTGAAATCATAAAAATAATAATTTATCGTGTATATATATACACACACGATAATATACAACATATCCTAACATGTTGAAATTCTCTATTTTTTTTTATAATCCACTTGTCGGCGTATCGTGTCGTGTCATATCGCATATCATGTCCCGTATCCATGTATCATAGATTTTTTAAACATGTTCAACATTATCCATGAACCATAGGAAGGTCATTCCAATGAAAAATAATCAATTCTACAATGAATTAGTTAATGATTATGAATAAATGAACTAATAATAAAAAAAATATTTTTTATTAGGGTTAATACCATGAAAAACCCCAAGCTGGTACACCCATTACTCCAAATTATTTTTTGATCATGAAAAATCACAAAATGGTACATCTATGATAAATTTACCCCAAATTATTTTTTTTATCATATGAAACTCCAAACTGGTATACATGTGATAAATTTACTACAAACTATTTTTTTGCCACAAAAAATTCCAAACAGGTGTACATTTGACAAGTTTACCTCAAGCTGATACCATCGTGACAAATTTACCCATAACCGATAAACTTGCGACAAATTTATCCTCTGTTATTTTCCATTAAATTAAGTTAATATTACGAAAAATCTCAAATTGATACACATGTGATAAATAACAGGTAAGAATCCCAAATAGATATATCCGTCAATTGCCACGTGTTAGTTAACTCAATAATTTGATGATAATATTTAACGAAAATTAACGTATGATAAATTTATTACAAGTGTACTAGTTTGAGGTAAATTTGTCACATATGGATCAGTTTAAGGTCTTTATTGGTTAAAAAAAAATAGTTTGCAGTAAATTTGTCAGAGAAGTTTCATTTTTGGATTTTTTATGGTAAAAAAAATCTAAAATAAATTTGTCACATGTGTGGTTGTTCGTGGTATTGACCTCTTTTTTTTTTATTGGGCCAATTTTGGTATGCATCATTTATTTATATCAAAATAAAGCAACGTAATAACTACTCTATTTTGATGTAATTATTTTATCTATGGATACAAAATTATTGTCATACATAATAACAATTGAAACATCTTTCTATAGTCCGTAGACTAAGTTGAACATGATCCAAAAGTTCAGGAATTATACAAATCAGATTAAAAGTTCAAGATCATAGTCAAATTAAAAATTTGGGAATTATATTGCACATTGAGTAAAAATTTAAAGACCGTTTGTGTCATCTTGTCTCGAAACAAATTAAGAGCCTATACGTCGGATCAAAATGTAAGTATTATTTATATCATTTTTTTATTAGTTAAACGGAAAAAAAAAAAGGAGGACTGGTTGGGTGGATAACAGCGTGCAACGTTCCGCAACTCAAAACACCCCCACATCCTTCATGGATCATAATTGAGAAAAAAGCTACAACATCATGAGTGCTCTTTTTGGTTTTTTTTTCCAAACATTACTACGTTCATTAGAAGAAAAAATGACATAAGCAGCCTTGAACACTAATGCAATGAGTAATTGATTTTTGAATTTTTAATTTATTCATTATGGTCTTGTATTTTTTTTCTAAATATTAATGTCGTTCTTAAACTTTTAATTTCGAGGTGATCACTGAAATTTTTTATAATGACCATTTAAAAAAATTATATAAGAGATGTCTTAATTTGCCCGCCCACCCCTCAATTAAGGGTTGCACGAAATCGCACTCGTGAAGTTTTTATTATTTAATCCATGATTAATTTTTTGAGAAAATTGCTCAAAAAGTTTTTATCTCCTCCTCATGTTCAGTAAATAATCGAGACTATTCAAAAAGACATTTACATAATTGGTTTGAAATCCTTTTTTTATCATATTCTATTGAAAATCGTGGACTTTGCTGAATAATTTTTATATTTTTCAAAAAAGAATTCTAAGATTTTTCGGAATTGGTATCAAAAAAGGAAAGGATGAAATAATATAAGAAAAAGAAAAAAATCATAAATAAAAAAAGATCAAAAACAAAATTTTAGTTCGAAAATTTCACGTATTTTGACCAATTCAATGTAAAAAAAAAAAACAGAGGTTACTCCCTTGGCAAAGGATAATAATTAATACATTATTCCCTTTGAGAGTGCAGAAGTCCGATTTCACCAGAAAACAAAACAGAACCATGAACAATGGAAGAGCAAACAACTAGCTTGAAGAAGACTATGCAACGAGGAAATTATTACAAGCGCCATTGGACTCGAGAGTGCCAGATGACTGCAACTAGTGACGATGATGGTGACTGCAGGGGAGTTTCTCCTTGATCTTGTCCATGACTCCCTTCTTCTTGTGCCGCTCGAGGGTGGCGCGGTAGCCGCCCGGGGTGGTGCTCGCGGTGGCGTGAGACGGCGGCGCGTCGTCGTGGCATCCCTGCAGCTTTTCCTTTGTTTCCTCTTTGAGCCCTTTCTTCCTCCTTCCTCCGTGCCCGTCGTCTTCCGACTGCTCTCGGACAATAATCATGCAAGTCGTGATCATCTCGGTGGTGGACGCCGAATCATAGAGTGATAACGAGGAAACTACTTACGGAGCTAGAGCTAGAGCTTCCCGAGCGATGGAGCATGCCGCCCAGAGTGTGGTGCTCCTTGCGGTGCTCCCCGCCGACGTCGTGCGGTGGAGCAACCACCAGCTTCCCATAATGGTCGCTGCTAGGGTAAACTGGCTTCGCATATTCGTCCGCCGAACGGTCCAGGTTGCCGTGCTCATCGGCCCGCACGACCGGGTTGCCGTGCTCGTCGATCCGGCGGACCTCCAAGTCGTGGTAGTAGCTCTGGAAATGCGCCATGTCCTCAAAATTGTATGGACCTTTACTCGGTGCAGCGAACGCGAATGAAACACACGACGGGCTTTGACGACGGCAAACCGTGAAGTCCTTTGAAGACGAAGGAGAGGAGGAGGAGGATGTGCAACCCCGCCTTGCTCGCGTGGAGGGTGCATCTGCGTTACACGTGTCAAAACCTAGGGACGTGGCACTGGCAGAGTCGTGTGATGGTGTCCTTAACGAGATGGACCGCTTGAGACTAATCGTTCTTTTGTTTTGAACTTCCACGCTTCGTCGTATACAACTTTTGAGGATTCGTACGAGGATGTCGCAAAAATTCACACAAGTGGTTAGATGGGTTTGATTTTGCATTTGCAAAGCCCTTTGAGCTCCAAACCCCTTGAGGGAAAATAAGGTCAATGATGTACGGCTGGCAACCATTGTCAAGGGGATTTTGGATGAAAGTTGGGCTTTAGAAATGCTGAAGCTTAATAATAGTCCTATCAGCATTATTATTAAGCTTTCAGCATTTTACCAAATGATGAGCTGTGATTTTTTCTTTTAAATCTATCCTTACTTATTTTTTCAAATTCTAATTGTGCCTCTCATTTTTTATATTATTTTTAAATAAAAAATTAAAACCCTAGGTTGTGGCCATCGGCCAACCAGATCTGTGGCTGGCAGTAGTCAGCCAGTGGTCGCGCGACCCAAGTGACAGTCACCTAAGGTCGAGTGACCTCAGGCCTCGTTGTCAAGGTCGCGCGACCCCTAGGTTGCCCCGGGGTCGCACTACCCTCGGCCCAAGCCCAGGCAAGGCTCGTGTGACCCCTAGCAACCCTCACCTAGGCTCTTGTGGCCCAGGCAACGGCCGTCAGTGGTTGGGGGACCCCCTAGCAGCCCTCGCCGGGGTTCGCTTAACCCTCGGCAGCCGTAGCCCTAGGTTGGGATCTTCTTTTTATTTTTTTAAATAAATATGATAGAAATCTACTTTGCAAGTTTTGCCAACTACTAGGTAGCTCAAAGTTGTTTTTTCCAAGAAATTTTTTACTAAATACATGTTTGCATTTTCCTAAAATCCCTTAGGGTAAATGTATTTGTATTTTTCAAAATCCCACTTCCAAAGTTCAACTAAACCCACCCCTTATACCGCTTCGAATGACTTTTAATACGTGCAAAAGATAAATGAATTATTGAATTACTTTGAAAAAAAATTAAAATAATGATCGCTCGAATTACTTACCATGTTGACTACACAAAAATTATTCTCATTATTCACGATTATAGCTAGATATATTATTGTCAATAATGAAAATAATTTTATTAATTAATTACTTCAAAAGACATCGATTATTTTTAAAATAATATATTTTTTTAAAATTATTAGGTTTTTAGCAAAATAAATGAAGTTTAAAAATAATTTATTGTGCTTTGACGTAAGTGGCATGAGACTTTTCTTTTGAAAATGACAAAAACGATGGTCATATTTTAGGAAGTTATCATACATTCATCGGAGAGCTACTAACTACGTCAGGGTATCCTCAAGTACAAAACGAAGAAACAAATTGCCCATATCTATACATACACACATTGTCCAAAACATTCTAAACATAATGTAATTTGGCCCTTCAAATCTAAATATTTCAAAAAATTTAGTCATAATTTTTTAATTATGACTAACATGAATATTTTTTAATTTTTTAATGTTTGTCAAATTTTCAATATTTTTATTGTATTTTCTCTTCATTTTTCCTCCGCCAGTTGCTGGGTCTTGGCCATGCCTAGCAATCAGCCATCGTCATGGCTCGGCGAACGATGAAGAAGAAAATGAAAAAAAATACAATAAAAAGCTAATAAAAAATTTGAAAAAAATTAAAAATTATAAAAATTATCCACATCAGTGTCCATTATACCACGTAAGACAATAGACATCCATAATAATGATTTTCAACCAAAATTGATTGAATGCACTATATTAGCAAATTGTCAAAAAATTTATGACAAAATTGACAAAATTGAAAATTTTGAAACTAAATTAGCGAAAGCGCAATAAGTTTAAGGCGTTTTGGACAATTTTTCCTGCGTACATACATATATGTGTCTGTAATTTATGCCAACTTCTTTTTGCTCGGTTTTCTTTTTTCAAGACAATATATGGTACCCTAGTCTGATTTATTGGATCTTTTGTCGCACATCATATGTAAGGTGCTAATGTACTACTCTAGAAGGGATGCTACGTATCACTTTTCACTTTTCTTGGATTAACCACATCTTTGTAAAGTGACTAGTAATGTTGAATATCTATACACAGAAAAAATAACAATCATCCCATATCAAGTTAGGTAAAACAGATAAAGTTTCTCAAATTTTGATATACCATGAAAGAGAAGTGTCTTATTATAGTATTTCTACATATAGTTCATACTTGCATAGTTTTTCCTATTAAAGGGATTTTGTTGAAGAGGATTCCAGTGGTATGTTCTAATCAATTAACTAACGAATAAAATCTGCATCTCCCGGTGTCCCAATTTTCTCGTATCACGGGTAATCAATCAATATTCGAAAATCAGCCCATTTAAAAGAGCCTTAAGTTCGAAAAAAACAAAATAAAAAACAAAAACAGTAGTAGATTATGTGTTTCTGAAAAAGGAAGAAAGCATGTATATTCTTGCATATGAACATGACATTTGACCAAAAAGTTTACAAATGATAACTAAAAACTAACTAGCAATTAATGAAGAGAAAAGGCTTTTTTTTTTATCAGAGAAGAAAAGGAGTAAAAGAAACTAATTAAAGTCCCAATGTAACTTGTAAAGGGGACATTTTGACCATGAGTTTCCAGCTATAAATGGCCAGGTCAATTTCACTACTTCGATATATACAAACAGTCAGAGAGGTTTTAGACCAATGTGCAAAACATTGTTCTTGGACCATATATTCAGATGGCGCATGTTTTAAATAACGTCCTGGAACTCTTAAGATCGCTTAAAAATATCTGTGTTACGAGGTGTCAAGAGAAAGCAAAAGACAACAGCGTAACGGTAAACAACACCAGAATAAAAATGCCTTGGTTGAGAGGATATAGGGAAAATGACACAAAGTCCCTAAACGTTGACCCAATATGCAATGCGATCCCTGAACTTTTAATTTGTTTAGTGTAGTCTTTGCGGCGAGCTTATGTCCATTTAAGTAATGGAATTGCTATGCAAGACTCTCCTACATTTTCAATGCATTAAAGCAGTCCAAAATTTCATAGCAGCAGCCGGGACAGAGTACAATAGTATTCAAGCAAGGGAAAAAAGAAAAGCCAACATCCAGCGATATTGCAAGCACAGCCGATACAAAGCTCCATCCAATAAGGACCAGTAGAGTAAAACTCAAGGAGCAACTCACAGTTTCTTGCCATGAAACTGCACAGAGAATCGTGTGACAAACGAGCCACACCATCAAATACAAACCTCAAATAGCAAGCACAGTCAAATGACTTCAAGAGCAGGGAATGGATGAAAGATCAGCCACATCAACAAACACAAACTTGCAAAAGGAAATGAAGACCGACCTGAGCCGCTGCACAGAGTTCCCCTTATATGTGGCTTCCGTAGTTCTAAAACGTTCATCTCAGCGCAGATCTTTTTCATGTTGCCACTGTCCCATTGCAATTTGCCAACAAAAAGCTGTACAACCAAACTGGCAAAGTGCATATATCTTAAGACAGCAAGAGAATGAACATAACAACCCAACCCGGTCATTAAAAAAAATGGATAGTTTATTGTACATCTTGAGCTGAGATAGACCTAACACTTCTGCATCTTCGTTTCATTCTTCATCCTTGTTAATGATTACGAAGAAGAGGCGCTTCAGGTCAGCCACTCAAAGGATACTTTGAATCGGAGGAAGTGCATGGAGGATAATGGGCTGATGGCTGCCAAAAGCTATTCTCGACTTAAATTATCTCACACACTTCTCTTTACTCATTAAAAGCAGGATCCAGTAAGAAAGATGGACGAACTTCGAAATCAAACTTGGTGATTCTTGCATACAAGTAAATCAAATCGCGAGCCTCGGCTCCATCAGTTTAGTTGTTTCACATTGAGGAAATTCCCAATACTCTCTGTTCTCCAAACCACCTTCAATAACTCAAAGTGCTTTTGTAAAGGAAGAAGCATCATCCGAGAAGGCAATCTGAAGGCTCCTCCCGACTGCAAATGAGCAGGATTCAAGATTGAGAAGATGCAGTCTTGTCTGTTCCACCAGGCTCGATAATTCTCCAGTTGATTTCATCCACCTAAATAGATCCCTAGAAGATGAAAACTTTAGCACACAGTCACATCACCTATGAATAAGTGACAAGGTTAACCCCTGAAAAGACACCATTGAGGGTGGAAATACGTCTTTGGCTGAAGCAAGATGTGCAATCAATGCTTCTGTTTGATGCATCAGCATGAACACTTCATCAGCTGAATGCGTTGTAACCCATTCTTCATTCGTCGTCCTGCAAAAGAGCTCATTGCACCTTCTTCAAAAGCTTTCCTTGTTTGTACATTCTCTAGTTTGATTGACATACTATGTGACTGTTGGGAGACCAGAAGACAAAAATAGAACACAATTGACGAATTCCATGTGAAGAATAATGGCAAACAAACCTGTCTACAGGAGCAAATATTGGCTGCTTATATAACTTGAAACACGATAAGATTTGTGGTATAATAATCACATGGCTCAGCTATTAAAATTCCTTGCTTCAAACGGGGACGAAATTGATAGCGCTATTAAATTTTTACAAAACTCAGGCTTCACAAAAAAAAAAGGAGGGAGGGGGGGGGGAATCAGTGAAGAGAATGAGGCAAGAAATGAACTTACTCTGAGCTAAACAATGTGTAGTCCCTGCAGTCATTAAAAAGCACCTTAATCACAGGGTGAAGAGTTAGCTTCGTGGCTGACTCCGGAGGACTGTCCATAGCAAAGCAGTAACCAGTAGACAACCAACAATTTGGATTTAGAAGAACTATTTGAAGAACTGGAGATTTAGTCTTCATATCTCTAACTACTGTACGAAAGGATAGGTCATCCTTTGCACTTTCCAGAATCTGATTGCTGAACATTCTCTCCAAGGTATATTCCCTGATAGCAAAGTAAAAAGAATTCTCCCATGAGTTATAATAGACACAACTCCACCAAAGAAACAGGCTTAGCTCATGCATATACTAAGAACAGGCCAAAGCTGTCTGATCCAAGATCATTGATGTTGGTACACAGGCAGAATTCCACTCTCTCATAACCCAATTGCTATCTATCTTTACAGCTTAACATTTTCCTCAAATGATGTTAATCAGTGCTGATCTTCACAGTCATACATTTTGTTGTAGGTGGCAATCCTTGATACAACACAACAATACGACTTGAACATGATATGACCCCATAATTTTTAGTAAGAGAAACCCTGATATGACACTTCAAGAACATGATTGACACATATCCAACACCATTTGACATGTTAGAATGTCAAACCCAAAAGCTTAAGCTAAAAGGTGGAGAGAGGCTACATGGGTATAAAGAGAAAATAAACCTGTAGACTGTGATAGGGAATACTCTAACCCGTGTCTAAACAAATTGATTTGAAAGACCAAATTTTAGTTGTACTGACCAGAATTAAGCTCAGCAACAATATGGAAGGAATGAACACAATCACACAGCTAAAGTTACTTCCCCAGTTCTCTGTACAGATATGTGCGTTAAACTGGGACCTATTGAAGTACATAAATATAGGAAATCATAAAAAAGATTATACTCGGCATAAAGGAAACTCTAAGTGTTATGTGCTCACTTGAACAAGTCATCCGATCCCTCAAATGGCAAACCAGTGGATACACAACATTTGTAGAACCTCACTCCATTGTCAAGAGGGGCACAGCTGTCGGAACAAGGATAAGCTCCAAGAAGCGTTGAACACTGGGGACATGAAAATTCAACCCACTCGATAGCTGTTGAGATATTGTGAGATTTGGCCATGAAAACATCTCCAAGAAAGCCATTCAGAAAATATCTCTGGCTTGGAGGCAGTTCGAATTCATCTAGGGGATTGAAATGTCTACACATATCTTTTGATGTATCCCTCACAGAGCCTTCATGCTTATAGCTTAACGAATGACTTCTGTGAGGACAACATCCAGTATCTAATGTCTCATTTCTTGTAGAGTCCAAATCAGCACCAACAGCATCACAAGGGAGATTCTCATCATTAACATGCATAGACTTCAGTTTTCCTTCATAAACATGTGTTGGCCCAGTGGCATGATTACTTCCCGAATGCCTCAGCACTTTACTCTGATCGTCATCTTCATCAGCCAAAAGGGGTCGATATTCACAACTTTGGTTTCTTTCATCTTCTGGAAATTCACAATTTAAAAGATCATCTTTGCAAATAATCACTGCTCTAGATGTCAATAAGCATCTCCCTTTTGAAGGAGCATAAGACCTTGCATACCTAGTCACTAGTTTCTCGCTTATACCTCCGAATGAGCAACAGCAAGCCCCAAACCAGTTGTCAGCTACCTCTTGCCAATTGATTGATGGTGAGTCAACAAAGCAACTGGATGTATGGTGAAAAGGAGACAAAATCAAAAAATGACACTTAATACGTTCCACATGGCATATTCACCAATATAAACAATACCATACGATTGGAAGTCTCTCTGAAATTTTACAAGCAGCCTCAACCCATTAGCCTAATTGACTTAAAGGCAAAAAGTCAGACAGCCGTTGGACCTCTTATCTGAAAATAAACCTGCCACTCGAAATATGCCATTCTGTGGACCCTAGCTCTACCATAGTGATGCAGTGGTGCCAGTTTTCACAAATATTGCGAAACATCACATGAATGAGAGATGCGCCTAGGTTTGTCTAACTCAAAGCAAGAAAATGGAGTAAAACAAAATTGAGCATCAAGAAGAACACGAGCATAACCTGATGGAACTCCTAGTCAGCTTAGCCGAGCAACTTCTGCAGTAAAAATCGACACTTCCCTTAGAGGACAATTTCTCCAAATCTACACCGAACAACAGTACCAAGTTATGTCAATCAAACCAACATCGACAAATACAAAATAAAGCTCAACCCGAACAAAGAAAAACGCTCAATTTCAGCGCAGTTCAGTGGTCCGTAAGAGCAAAACCAAGAAACTGAATCTGCCAGTGAAGCAGGAATCAGTCTTACCGTAGTCCATCGAAAGCGGCTTCAGAGCATCTGGTAACAACGTCTCTCCTCCATCCTCGGACAAACTCAGCATGGACTGGAGATTAGACATCACGGGGTGATCGACGGGGAGCAGAAGCGCGAGCTTCACCTCGATGTGATCATCCACCGCTCTGAAGCTCGCCGGGGAGTCGCAGTCGATGAGGACTCTGGGGATTGGAACCAAAAGCGAGACATCTTGTTCAGAATCAACCGCGAAGCTAACGTCAATGGTGGATCGAGCGGGATTCGACTGGACTCTCAGGTTGCCGCATCGATCGACTGGGCGCGTGGAGGGGTTGAAGAGGAAGAGTTTGAGGGTTGGGTGGTGAGATTGGGCTTCCCATGTGAAGCGCCATTTTTTAGGGTTTCGAGCTTCTTCACCGCTCATCGTCCAGTTCTGCGCTTCAAAAGAGCGCGCCACTCTAAATGGAGCCGAGCATTTGAGATGAAGTCCTCGAACTTGCCCTATTTTCACAATGTGGCTTCCAAAATATCCTTTCAAATCTCAAAATATGTACACACTTCAATTTAGTCCCTCCATCTTCAATTCCAGCAGTAGCACGTGGATGTTGCTATAGAAAAAAAGTACGACAGTATCGCAATTGTCGACACAATCATGGAATGGAAGGCTGTTGAAAACTTGTTCAATCATGTCTAGGTTGTCACTCTTCCCTATTGCGGCAATGATTTATTCCCAATCAAATTTTTTGAATTGCAACTAATCTGTCCATCGGTCTCAATTTGCCCAAATCAAATATCAAAGTGGTTCGATTGAAGAAAAAAAAAAATTACAAATTAGAGAATTGGGTCGTACAAACTAAAGTTTCGAAAGTATATTAGATCTCTCAATCTCCGCAACCAAAAATTGAGGTGTTTGGTTAAAAAAATGTTTTGGCTACTATTGGCATTGACAATTACATACCTAAAAGTCCAAGCCTTGAACTTTCGATATTTTCGTTTCCCCACGACAAGTTAATTTTTATTCTTCCCATGAACGTTGCACGACAAAGCTTATGCACCATTAAAAATTTTGGGTCTATCTTTTTTTTCTTTTTTCTTTTTTGTAGAGTTAATTCTTAATTTTAACTGCAAATATGATCCACATTTTTTCTAGTGACTCAATAACCGTGTTTATAAAATTAAAAACAAGAGAGCTTGGTCTATTTTTCAAAACCATTGTATCAATTAAATTTTCTCCAAACCTTTTTTGAAAAGTTTGAATTTTGGGTTCGATTTCTCTGAATGCTAGACGTTTTAGCGGGGTCATCCATTCACATTCAGACTTTTTCGTTAGTTGGGATTCACATCCGACATTTTTTTTTTATTTTTTTTAGGTCGAACACGTCCGACTTGAAGATGCACTCGATGACGTCTTTCGTTTCATCCGAGCACTAAGATCTACACTTAAAAAAAAAGGCGTTATCTTTAGATGTTGCTGGGTTGTAGTTCTTCTAGCGAGTCAAGAATTGATTTTTTAAAAAAAGTATATACTTTTTGTTGCTTGTGTGTTCTTTAGATAAATCCCTGGCTGTATTTTTTTGGGATAATATTATGAAAAATCCCAGACTGTTATCATGTGGTAAATTTATCCTAAATTATTTTGTTATCACAAAAAATCTTAAACCGATATAAATTTATCCCAAACTATTTTTTCAACCACCAAAAAACTCAAATCGGTACACATGTGACAAATTTACCTCAATTAATTATTTTGACTATCAAAAATATCAAATTGAGAGATATGTGACAAATTTACCCCAACTAATTTTTTTTTATCACCAAAAACCCCTGGTATACATGTGACAAATTACCATCTGTTAGTTAACGTTAAATTGGATTAATAAATTAATAATTATGATAAATAGAGGGTAAAAATCTCAAATAAAACATCATACAATTTTTACGTGTCATCCAACTCAGCAATTTAACGATAAAATTTAACAAAAATTAACGGAGAATAAATTTGTCACAATTGTATCAGTTTTTGGTAAATTTATCAAAAGTGTATCATTTTAGGATTTTTTATAGTGAAAAACATAGTTTGAAGTATGGGTGTCAATGGGCCGAGTCGGGCCGGGCCAAGACCCGACCTGAAACGAGCAGTACCATGCTCGGGCCGGCCCGAACCGGGCCGAGTCGGATTCTGGCCGAATTATTTTTTTTCTTTCTTTTTTTGAAATTTTTTTTGAATCAAAATCAATTGACAAACCATCAAATGAAAAAATATAAAAAGAAAGTATAAAAATAAATTAAATTTAAAATAAAAATAGATATTTAAAAAAGTTTGGCACCGGGCCGGCCCGGCCCGAGTCCAGACCAGGCCCAAATCGGCCCAAAAATACAAAAAAATTTCGGGGCGGGCCAGACCGGCCTGTCCGGCTCGGGCCTATTTGATAGCCCTAATTTAAAGTAAATTTATTACATGTATACCAGTTTGAAATTTTTATAGTATTAGTCCTTTTTTTTAATATGATATTTAAGCCTTTAATTTATTTTTATCTAAACATGATCGGTCTTTACTCGATTATAATTTCTTTCATCTGATTTACATTTGACTCGATTTTTATATCAATGAAAATCTCGTAATACGAACTTTTGAAATGAGAAACAATTAAAGAATAGTGCAATATTAGTCAATGAAAGGAGAGTAGCGAAAACTATTAACTTCCACAAACTTTTACCACAATATGAAAAGCAGTACAAAGCAACTTTCTTCCAAAATAGGCTACTCTTAAGTAGAACTGATTGGCGCGGCAAGTAAAAATATTGGCCATAAGTTTTTAGGCAGGAATCCAAGGATGGTTATGCCCGTATAAATTCAAATTATGCACTAAGGAAGGATTTTTCATGAAAGATTCATCTCAATTGACGCATTTAATAATAATTCCTATGTCCGATAATTTCATAGATAACCATTTTGAGGCTTAAGTGTCTTGTTTATCTTTCTTGATGGGAGAACTTTTGGACTCATTTTGCCGATTGCCACCTTTACGAATTCATGCTTTATCCGTCTTTGGTGCTGACAAAACCCAATACGTTCTACGGAAAATGTAAACCGAAACAAAATAACATCCATAGATAGCGCCTCCGAGGATGTGACGGAGCATCGGAGGCCAAAAATTGCTATACTTGGTTTTTCATATAACATACTATGAAAAGAAATCACAAGCCTTGCGAGATTCATTCATAATGATTTATGAAATTCCTCAGTAGCTCGGGGATCTCGTAGTCGAGCATGTCGTCAACAGCTTGTATCATCTTGGACTTAAAGCTTTTTGAATTTGCCGATGCTATACCACACTCAAACCTGCTAGTAGATGACATTCACATTCATTATTTCATTGAAATTGCATATCTGCACATAAAATGTGAGCACTGTCTTTGAGGGTTGATGGGATTGTAGAGTAACTCTAATGAGTCTAGAATTGATTTTTTTTTTAAAATAAAACTATTTATTTTTTCGTTTGTGTATAGTTAGCCATCAATTTTTCTTTAATATGATGTTTTAGATCTATTATCTCTTTTTACCAAGACATGATCAATTTTTAATAGATCGTAACTTTTTAATTCGATTCTCATTTGACTTGATTTTTTTTACCAAGACAAAGATCTCGATCTCAACTTTTGAAATGCATAAGCAATTAAAGGATACTAGCCAAGGGATCAAGGCTCATCTCTTTTAGAGTACTACCTAAACAATCATTGAACTTGAAAGCCACCTCATATGACACAATCAAAAGAATCGACATTTTCATAATGTCAATAATACACATTTTTCATTATGCTTATTATGACCTTTATTGTTATCATATGTGAAGCGTGCTTTCTATCGATCAAAACGCAAGACAACAACTCGTCAACAATGCTGGAGAGAAGGCTCGGAGGAATAGAGCCACGGAATACAAGTGGACGATGCTGCTCGACGATTTTTGGGCTGTGTTTACGCTGAGGGAAAAATTACCCAATCTTTCGGTGGAGAAAGCGCAAGAGCTCATGCAGCAAGGCAAGAAGGGCTTCGGTAATTTACCTAGTGATGTCTATCCATTATTTCATCAAGATAATATATGTGCACATGAAGATGAGCATTATATTTGAGGTGGGGTGTAGAAGTCACCCTATTTAGTGAGTGAAGAAGTGATTTAAAACAAAAAATAAAAATAAAAATTACATGTGATTTAAAACAAAACAAAAAATTATATATTTTTTCACTTATACATGTGTTTATTGCAGGTGAGTTAGACACAAATTTATTTAATATGAAGCTTGATATTTATTATATATTTTCTTCTATGATCGATTTTTAATCGATTATAACTTTTTAATCCGATTTACGTTTCACTCGATTTTTTTTTTTTTTTATCAATGGAAAGCTCGAACTTTTGAAATGCATAAGCAATCAAAAGAATAGTGCAATATTAGTCAATGAACGGGGAGTAGCAAAAATGGTTGATTTTCACAAACTTTAGCACTATATGAAAAGCAATAGAAAGCAACCTGACTTCCAACATAAAGAAGAGATTGGTCTAGCTAGTAAAAATATGGGTGATAAGTTTTTAGTCAGGGATCATCCATTAAAATTTGCAATGATTTATTCCGCATCGAATTTTTGGTTACTGGTCTGCATATCAACTTTATTTTTTTCCAAAATCAAAGACCAAGTGACTTGACTGAAAAAAAAAGAAAAAAAAAATGGGTCAATTTGAAGACTTGGGTCGTACCAATTAAAAGTTTGGCGCCATGTTATGAATATAGCATAAAACAAGAGGCCGCCTATGCACTTTTGCGTTGTCCAATTCTTTTCGAAATGCCTCTTTCATCTTTAGTGATGATTAGATGCTAATTGCACATTGGCGAGACGGCTATTTCATTATCACTTCTATGCTTCGAAGAAGCTCTATGACTTGTATTTTGGATTGATGATTATATAGTGAAAGATTGAAGCACCGAGTTATACCTCAAATGGTCCTACAATTAATGTTTCGGACTAGGAAAAAGGAACATAATATCACAAAACATAGTTTTAAAGAAAATAAAATGTGCTATTTTAGTTGGATATAGACATTGCAGCTATTTTTCTGGTAATATTTTGGAGATTCGAAGCACTTATCCACGGAGAGAAGCATACTGATACGGATGGTAATGAAGAATTTCGTTCCACATCATCTCCCTAATCATAGGCTCCCCCATACTCTCGTCGATGTCAAGGCTGATCGGATACTGAGCTGGCGGGTTGCATCGCGGGTCGTACAGCTCCGCCATGTAAGGATGCTGGAGCGCCTCCATCACGGTGATTCTCTTCCTCGGGTCGAACACGAGCATCCGCTGCAGCAGGTCCACGGCCAGAGGATCAGCCTGCGGGTACAGCTCGGAGAAGTGGGTTCCCCTCGTGACCGGCAGCGACTTGATGTACCTCCGAGCCTTCGGGTTGTCGATGAACTCAATGTCCTCCTCCCTCTGGCTCCCCAGTGTGTTGATGATCAGCTTCAGCTGGTTGAGGCACTCCGACCCAGGAAACACGGGCTTGCGCCCGAGGATCTCGGCAAAGATGCAGCCCACGGACCAGACATCGATCGAGGTCCCGTAGTTGTCGCACGAGAGCAGCAGCTCAGGGGCGCGGTACCAGCGTGTGACCACGTACTCGGTCATGAACTGCCCCTCGCCTTGGCTGGTCCGCGCAAGCCCGAAGTCGCATATCTTCAGGTCGCAGTTGGCGTTCACCAGGAGGTTTCCAGGCTTGAGGTCGCGGTGAAGAACGTTGGCCGAGTGGAGATATTTCAGCCCTAGCAGTAACTGAATGTGCAGAGTCAAAACCAGAACAAGAGTCAGAACTGAAAAACAATACATTCAATGCAATGAAACAATGTACATCATGAAGTTAGTCAAGCAAAGCATGTGGTACATTCATGATGTACAGAACTCAATTTGCAGTCAAAACTTTAGCTGTGGGCATGAATTTTTCATTTGGCAAAAAGTTGCACTTCTGGATATTTGCCTAACACAAATTTGAGTGTTGCCTTCGAGCTAATGAATGTCGGCCGAATGGCGTTCTCATATCACCACACCAGTGATTCTGAGGTCGCGATTCCGAGGAGCTAAATGCGCATTGCTATCCTTTCCAACCAAAAGGCGGTGCACAGCTGAATCGGCAGTGAAATTTGATAGAGGAGTGTCGCTAATCGTTACCTGAAAAATGAAGTACTTGCAATGTTCGTTGGAAAGCGGCTGCGAGGACTTGATGATGTGGTGCAGATCGGTGTCCATGAGCTCATAAACCAGGTATACATCCTTGAAGCTGCCACTGTGGACCGGCAACATCACATCCTTCAGGGCAATCACATTCTCATGCTTGATGTGCCTCAGGAGCTTGAGCTCCCTCAGGGTCCGCAGCGCGTCGACCCGGTTCTCGAAAACGTTGTGGATCTTCTTGATCGCGACCTTCTCGTTCGTCTCCCTATTGATCGACGAGCACACCACGCCGTACGCCCCTTTCCCGATGGGCTTGATGGGCACATACTTGGTGTCCACCTCGAACAGAGTTCGCCACATTGAGTAGTAGTTCTTTCCTCTCTGCCCAATTCCATCTGGGGGCTCAACCAGAGTCGCCATATACCCCCTAATCACAACCAAAACTCTCATCACCGTAAGCACAAAAGGAAAACAAGGACAGATACGCTGATTGATATCAAATCCAGAAGTGAATTGGGGTTAATCTATGAAGTTGACTCGTAATTTACCAAGAATTCAGGAGAGTTCAGCTTCAATTTCAATGCATGAGCAAGAAAAGCAGAGCTGGAAATCCCAACATAAGAAGATGTAACATAGAATAGGAATTGATTCTTACTTGCCGCTTCTGCTGCGGAACTGTGACCTTTTTTGAGATCACCTTCTTCCCAAACTGTGCTTATGCCCTCTTTGCCCTTTTCGCTTTTCTCTGATCTCTTTCTCTTGATTATAAAATCCTATCCTTTACCTTCTCTGGCCTGTCTTCCGGATCACGCCGCCCACCACCAAACACCCAAGTTCCAGATTCTTCAAACCTTTCCCTTCCTTTCCCTTCACACGATTCTAACTCCCCGCTCACTATTTTCCCGGAAAATGAGAGCCAGGAAACAATCAGAGGGCAACTACAGGAGGAACCCCCTTCCCCTGTTTTACCGCTCTGGAAAAGATTACCGGATTCTTTCAACTTCTCCACCAAAACCCACCAAGATCAAAGACCGTAATCGAACCGAGCACACGCTCGGCTCGATCGGGAGGTCCTTGCGAGCTACTGGGTTTGATTCAGATCTTGAAAAGGAAAAGAAATATATATAAATATCTCGATCGGATCTTGAGAAGAAGAGGCGTTAGCAGAGTGGGTTAAAAAGGGGAATCAGGACAACTGAAAGTGTGTAGTGACGAAACCGTGGACACCCACGCATGGCACTGTGAGAAATTATGCAAGAGATTCTGCAATTCCCTTTCGTAGGTTCTTGGAAAGCTCACCTGGAATCCATGAACGAAAGAACAAGCGGATACGATCGAACTTGAGCAGCTTCATTGCTCCAAGAAGAGCTTGTTGATTTCGTGCCGCCGCGCACAACCGGCTCACTTCTTGGGGATGGCCAATTAAGAGGAAAAAAAAAAAAACACTCGTTCCCCTTTCTCGTGTTGATAATTTGCTCTTGATCTATGTTATCTAAACGTAATCAGCACGTAATATTTCGAGTGTTCTCATTAGAATTGGGTCAAATTGGTCGGGGGGTGAATCTTGGAACGTTGGTTGGACAAAGTAAGAAACCCGTGAAACGGCGAAAGGAATCGTCAATAATTGAGCTTGCCGTTAAGGATTGAATAGGAAACAAATTTGACAATTTCAACGTGCTTGCAAACAAAAAAATTGTAGGGCACGTTTCTTTTTCCTAACAACGAGGAGGTGCTTTGAATTCGCTGAGATGGGATAATTTTTTCATGAAATATGAAAGTATCAAATCGAAACGCTTGGAGCTATATTCATTATAATTAGGATTTTGTCTATCACAAATTATCCCATGTCCATTTACTTTTCGGCTATATTAAGACCGTCACGAGTGTCGTAGTTCGAGAATTTTTGCAGAGGCATGTGATTTTTACTTGCAAAGTTTAAAATTAGGTAGATTTTGCCTTCCCGTTATTCTTGTACATGTTTTCTTTCATTAGACATTCCACCCATGTGACCAAATCTCGGATTATTATATTCCGACATAGCTTGAAACCCTAAAATCAAGAGCCGATCGGATAACCCCGCCTAATCTTCAATTTAGCACGCAAATGCAATTCGTGTAAATGGGTTTTACCGTATTATTATTTTTAGTCAAATGATTTAAAAAGACAATTCCATAACTACGTCGAAAGCATAAGCTCAGGCCCGAAGCAAGCGGCGCCAACACGTGGGAAGCGGTCGGTGAGGCCGGCTGGCTTGCTTCCATTTGCAGAGATCTCCTCTTTGTTGGGCCCACGCTCCTTATCCTGCGAATTATAATTTTTACATTTTTTTGTCGCACAAAAGTGAAATAATCAATATTAAATACTCTAGGCAAAAAATTAGTGCCAGTACCATAAAAACAAATTTCAAACTTTAGCTCTCATTTCTACCCATTGTCTCGAAAAAAGCTTCCAATTTTAGGTGCAATTACAATTCTACTCTAAGCTTTTTAATTTTTCCGTTAAAAACCTCCAACTTTAAGTCAAATCACAATTCTATCATTTTTTTTGTTTGATTAATAACCTTCAACTTTAAGTCCAATACTAATTCTACCAAAAACCTTTTATCTATAAAAAACCGTAGCTTTAGGTCTAGATTCAATTTTACTATATATTTTTTTCTCGCAAAAGATCATCAATTTTTAGTTGAGTCCTAAATTTATCTTCAAGATCGATTTTACACTAGATCTTTGATCCCTCATGCTTTAGAATGTTCCAACTCTTGCAGATGAAGAGCTCGTACTCGGTACGCTCAAATAGCTTGTGCTTGGGAGATTTTCATTCCTCAATTGTTAACCATAAAATTTGGCCAGAGTGTTAATAGTAGTAGATTTGTGACGCAAGTAAAACTTTGGGATTGTTTATGAGATTGTAAAAAATTTTAGGATAAAATTGGGATTGGATGGTAAAATTGAGACAAAATCTAAGTTGGGAGTTTTTTTTATGGGACAAAAGTTTATGGTAAATTAAGGATCTTTTTTTAATGGGACAAGAAAAAAGTTTATGGCAGAATTGATATTAGACGAAAAATTGAGGGTTTTTTTTTTCAGACAACAAGTCGTAAATGAGATAATAGCTAAAATTTGAGGATTTTTAGATTACAAGGCCCAAAAATTTGATAGCGCTGGCTTGGCAAATATTACGTTGGTCAGGAATTTTTGGGCCAATCTCTCTTTTTAGTGGAAAGAATCCACCTGAATTTCTACTGTTTAGGGGATAAATTTAAAGCCAACTAAAATCTTTTGACTAACCAATTACGTTACTCCTAGTGTAACAAAAGTAGCACTTGGTCTATAAATCACATTAGATTAAGCCCATTTATAACGTTTGATCACGTGAGTGCTAAGCCAGAACTCACATAATTAATTAATTATTGATGGTATTGATTCGTACGATCCATCAATCGCGTCACGGAATGTGCCTTGGAGAGGTGGAACAGTGCAAAAGAAAAAAAGGACAAAAACACTGTGGCTGCTGGGATTCGAGCCCAGGTCTCCACGGCCACAACGTGGAATTCTCACCACTAAACTACAGCCACTTTAACGCGGCTCTGCACATTTAAACAGATATATATACGCTTTTATTGGGGATGCTACAAGTTACCCAAGACGGCGGAGAGAATCAGTGACTTCTTCCCTCTCGTGATCGGCGAGGAAAGTAACCATCCGCCCCCCCGGAAAAAAAACCAGAACGACCCCCGGTTCATCACTCTTCAACAGCTGCTCGGCTACCTTTGGCCGGAGTGAACTCTAGCCGTCTCGATCAAACTCTCGAATGGTGGAAGATCTCCCGGCAATCAATTCCTGACATAATTAAAAACGAGAAGCCTGAACCCTTGTTGGGGTGCAATAAGGCATGGAATGCACAGGTTCATGCTCTCGCCAAAAGGAAAGGGGAAAAAGAAAGAAAAAAGTTCAATTTTTCTGAGAAAAAGTATTGAAAGAATGTCCACGATCAGCGTAGATTGTGCGTCCACGTTAGTAATATCGGGCATAAAATTGCGCGAATGGACTCAATTAGTATCAATATAAAAAAAATTAAGACTTAATTGGTCCAATTAAAAAATTTACGACTGAATTGATATTAATGCAATAAACTTAGAACTTTTTTGGTACTGTTGTCGTCCCTTCCGTAGAGACACTACTTGACCGGAGGAGATCGAGAGATGAAATTGCCGATGAATATGAGAATAAGATGTTGAAATATTCGTGTGCGATTTGTAAGGATAAACGAGGAAAAAATCACCCAAAAAATCCTAAACTTATTGTAATTGTTCCAATTCAGTCTTAATTTTTTTTTGTCGCCGATTCAATCCTAAACCATTTACAATTGTGTCAATTCAGTCCATTCAATAAATTTTGGCCGCCCAACACTGGTGTGGACGCTCACAAAAAGAACAAGAAAAAAGTTAACTTTTCGGACTGAATTATCATAATTACAATGGGATTAGGATTTTTATTTTTATTTTGGACAATTATTCCAATAAATGAGATACCGATGATTGAGCCAGTTTAGTGAGGTACGATTAGTATAGATCAAAGTTTTATCTCTACCGACGGTAGTCGTTCGTAAGTCAATCAAGTCGACTATGTTTAACGATTTCTCCTCGACTTAGTGGGACCCTTTTCCAGCTTGCTTTGCTTTTAGCAAAAAGCCTGCGGTGTTCTAGGCAGCCCCCATATGGATGAATGGACAGTAAATGACTGAGGCATTTAAAGGTACCGAGATCAGAAGCTATCGCCGACAGTCATGTAAATAATAGGGTGAGCATGGCCTAGGTACAGGCCTAATTCCTAAAAGTGACCATGATATAATCGATTTACAATTTTTGAAATTTACGACCGACCCTATTTATCTAGAGTCAATTCTGGAACATATCATGTTTTTTTTATCCGATTTCAAGATTCACCTAATAATTTATTTATTTTTTCAACAAAGCAACATGAGTATCAATGGAATGAACAAAAAAATTATAATCCATCAAGAGCAACAATACAAAATATAAACAATGGATTTTTAAAATCAACAATCTAAACCATATTTTATGATACTAATCGATTTAAATATTAGCTCTGATTTTATGAAATTGATTAAAGATTAACACATCAATAATGGACTTTTAAAAGTACTTAGAAATTGGTTTTAAAATCGGTTCCGATGTATCTTCACCTACTTAAAAATTAGAATTGGTACCCAGGCCAGTTTGAGCAGAGCTAATTTTCAATCCCATTTTCGAATGGGCCGATCTAAGTTCCGGATAAATCCGATCCGGCTTCACACCCCTAGCATATAGCAGAAAAGTAACGATAACGATGAATTTGCCGAAAAATTGCGGACTTCTTTGATTGATTGGGGGCACCCTTTGCAATGAGCACAATGCGGGTGTTGCGGAAGGTTCTCGTCGACAACTTTTCGCGTTGCGTACTGTCCACGACTTTTGCCGATTCTTCAACAGTTGTTCCAACCATTCTTTGTCGACTGAGTTTGCTGCTCGTCGATCGTGACTTCGTAAATGTCGTCAAGTGCAACATTTTTTTGTTTACTAAATCTTTTTTTTTACTTAGCATTGCACGGCCTTCGGCTAGTTTGATTAGGCCATCTTTCAAAAGCGAGTCGCACATTCCGTCCGATTTGTTGGTGTCGAACGAGTAAACTTGAGTAAAGGATGGACAAACGCAAGAGTTGTCGAGCACCATTTTCGCACCGTATATGTGAATGGTTTCGCCATTAAAGCCACACTTTGTGTAAAAGCATCCCTTTATCTATCTTCTAACAGTTGATCCGGTGATGAATTCAAATCGGAAAGTTGATTTTGGCTGCTTGGTCTTCTCTCATTGCGACGGAGTGACTCGACCAATATGTATGATGGGTTCTTTTCTGTTGAAACTATGCACGTCGTTGCCCACATGCTTGATGAAATGTCCGTGTGGCTTTTCCGATCTGGTTTTCCTATTGGTCGAATAGAAATCTTCGGTAACAGTGACTAGTATAATTGGTTTGCGCAGCTAGCTCGTAAAGGGTTTGCCCAGATTTTGCTTATACTTGACGAGAGGAATAGTTAAGTTTACGCTGATCATAACTGTCAAGACATGTAATAATCAGAAATTTTTTGTTTGTTTTTTTTTTTTTTTGGGGGGGGGGGGGGGGGGGGGTATAATATTTTAATAGTACGAACCCGAGTTACATGGGAAATCAGAGTCCAAGCATAACAAAATAGACTTAGAAAGCTAGTTCGGGCAGAGAGATTTCGTGTGCTGGACTCACGCAATTCAATCCGCGTCTGAGTCAAAGATGTGGGAGTTTAATATGCCTATGAAGACGATAAGTTGCATTGGAGCAAAATATAATGGTGTCAACCCATTTTCAATTCATTTTATATGGACAGGATTGCGTACAAATCATGTAAAATTTTTGAAAATGAGTTTAAAGCTCAAACTAGTTTCATGTTTATGCATGACCTAGGCCCAACTTTCACCACAACTTTTGCTCTCCCGTCTATAATTGAATTCCGAGCTCCCTCACTAGCTCGACGAGCCGGTCCATGGAGCCTCCTATTTTTCAAGGGCATCACATGAAAATGGGTCAATTAGGGTCAGACTATTTTCGCCTCCGATCGAACCCATCATTTGGACGGTTCTAATTGTCCTATAGATTATCATGCATGATACGAAGGACTATAGAAACATGTCACCACACCCGATTTGCGTTGTTCACGTTTCAATTAGTTCGCACTCGCTGCTTTCTTCTTCACTCTCTCCATTTTCTTCGACCAACTCGGACCGACCAACTTTCTCCTCAATTACTTCTCCTGTTTCTTTCCTCTTGTGATTGACAAGGAAGGAAACCATATTCCCGAGAGCGACTGTCGGTTCGTCGCACTTCATCAACTGCTCCGCTACATCGGCCGGGGTGACTCTAGCCGTCGTGATCGCGCTCTCGATCTGGTCAAAGAGCTCGTGGCGATCAATCCTGAGATAATTAGAAGCGAGAAGCCGGAACCGCAAGGGGTGCAGTAGGACATGGAAACGTGCAAGTCCATGCGCCCCGGGCGCAACAGGGCTGGGTCTAATTTCTCAATGTGGTTTGTCGTGAAGACTATGATTCGTTCATCGCCGCAGCTCGACCAAAGCCCGTCGATGAAGTTGAGGAATCCAGACAACATTACTTGTTCCATAAGGGGAAAAATAAAAATCCATGTTGTAGTGACAAAAATGAGTTAAATGTCGAGGACAGATCATATTCATAGTATCCAACAATTTAACTAGACTTTATACCCAATGGCAATGCTAAAGACATGAAAAATAGAAAAAAAAAATTGCACTTGATCTTGTCGCTGATAACCTGTCGACATCGTATTCATGCTTGCGGGTCGTCTTTCCGACATACTATCCTGCAACCTAATGGTGCAGTCGATGTCCTCAATCACCAATATGGACTGATTTGCAGTGGCGACGAGTAGCCTCCTGAGGTCCGCATTGGCCTGGATCCCGCTCAACTCCGGGTCGTATATGTCGAAGTTCAAGTAATTAGCCATCGCTGCGACCGGGCTCGATTTCCCCGTTCCAGGGGGTCCGTATAACAACTACCCTCTTTTCCACACCTTGCCAACTCTCCTGTAGTACTCCTTCCTTCTCACGAACCTGTCGAGATCGTCGAGAATCTTCTTCTTGAGCTCTAGGTCCATGGCCAGCGTCTGGAATGTCGCCGGGTGGTCGAGGTTCACTGGGGACCACGCACCCGGGAAAGGACCTGTAGAGGAGACAAATTGTGACGGTGATACAAAATTCAATTTTCTGTTGAAGAAATTGAGAGCAGAATCATAGATAAGAAGGTGTAGGACTGGTTCTAGTGATATTCTTTAGAGATTTACTTATGAATTGAGCATATTTAAAGGTAACTCCGATGATTACCGCTGGAGCTCGGAGTGTATAGCTTCAATGTCTTCTTCCCCAGTTCATGGACTTGGCCTCATCGACGACGAAAGGCAAATAGGAATTGAGCACGATCTCCTTGTGTTTCTTGTGAAAACTGAGCTCGAAGTACTGAACTTCGTGCTGAACCGATGAGTTATGGCTGTGATGAACTCGGTAGCCCGAGTCGACTTGTGTCGACGTGAAAACCCACTTGACCTCAACCCCATGAAACCTATCGACAAGTGCTCGATTCTTGTCCGTAGCCAGAGTGAAGTGGTTCTCCTTCACGGGCTTGGACACCCGGATCCGCGCCGTCGAACGGGCTTCCTTGGCAGCCAAGAAAATCCTAGCCGCCTAGAAAAGCTCGTTTTGGACGAACCCGTCGTACTCCCCCATGACCAGGGTCAATTCATTGGAGAAGCGAGAGAAGAAGCCACGGATCCTGGAGAAGAGAAAGCCCTGGAGCTCACGGGGGAAGATCGTGCGGACCATCGACTGCACCACGACCGTGGTGGCCATCACGGAGGCCGTGGCAGACAGCACCGCCTTGGCCACCGCGACAGCGTTCTTGAAGTAGGTCGGAGTCGAGGCCGTGGTCTGTCATCTAAGCTGTTTGGCAATAGACGGTAATCGACCGGAGAGAAGCTGGAGATGAAGGCAGGTACTGACTATATGAGATATGTTTGGATGAATGAGAGGACAACGAGGCAGGGGTCGGAATTTGAAGAGTGAGCTGTGGGACGGCAGTCAGACCGTGAGGCGCAAAAGTACAAATTAAAGGGAAATATGGGGGTGGGGCAACAGATCTTGGTTGACTTTGACTTTGCGCTTCTGAAAATTTGTCGTGATGTTTCAGTCATCTTGCCCTTGTAAATTTTCGTGAAATTGTCCAACTTAGTCATCAGGTTTTGATACAAGGAGAAACCCACACGGCACACGTTACATGGCGAATTCCGTTTCGATGTCCGACGGCATCGACGTATCTTAATCTATCGCACGACGCGATCGGCTAATAGTTTGCTTCGATGGGAGTCGGGATGTTGCTACCGATTTCGCGAATTTGGTAAGGTTTAGAATGTCTCGGTCTCTGGACATCTAGGAGTAATCTTTGCTCTACGCATTTGGTCTAAAAGATGGAGTAGGAGGGTTGATTTCTAGACTTTAATCCAATTGAATACTTTTAGTTACGGCGGGATTTTCATGATTTAATATACAAAAAAAAATCCTACGAAAGAACCGAAATAGCAATGAGTCTTGTTCATGGAAGGTGCGTAATCTTCGTGAACTTCCACTCAAAAAGGAGAAAAAAAAAAGGGTCTTCGTGGACTTATTGACTTTGGCCCTTGTTCTGATGCTGTGATATTTCAGCCTTCTCACACTAACCGTTAGCGATTCTTTTCATGGGCACTACTAACATGATAGTATAACAGATTTACGGTAGAATGTTACATATAAGATCAGATATAGGCTTTGCCACAATTTCAAAATATTTTTTCTTTGTCATTCATAACATTTGCAATTGAGATTGCGTCGTTATATCGCTGCACCATCGGCTTCTCAAAATCTCTATTTTCATTTTCCCCTTCTCTTGGAGAGCGGTGGCGAATGTCGATGATTGTTCGCGCCGGAATTGAAATCGTATCCACCAGTCTCGTGAAACTGTCTAATTTAATGATCATACCATGATTTAGTCAATATTCGATAGTATCGGTTTCATTATTGATTGATGACGTGATTGGCTAGACTGCTTAAATCAATGCCTTTTTTTCTCAATAGACAGCATTTGTTTTACGAGCTTTCGATTTTCATAAATTAACTATATGTAGAAATGACTTATTTTAATCTTTTGTCCTTGCCACCTGCCGCACGATACGAATACAATCCATGGACATAGGCAAGCGAAAAAGCTAGCGAATTGGGTGGCTATATCTCGAAGAAACTAATCGGCTATCTTGTCCCTCGGAAGCTATGTTGGATTTTTTTTTTTAATATTGGATGTTCACAAAATTGATTTAAATTTATGAAATTTATAGTTCAGTCGGTGACCCCGACGCTCTCTATAATTAAAAGTGGCTATTTTGTGTGGCTGGAACCTTTTTTAGCTGCTTTTGCGAAATTTTGTGAGGTACCCCTTATTTGTGCTCTGACCATTTGCTGAATAATCTAAACGAAAAATGTTGAAATTTTTTAAAATAAATTTTATTTTTATTTTTTCGCCCTCTACTTTTATGACAACATGCTTTGAAATTTTTCAAACCAAGTCGCTCGATTGATGCAGATCATCTAATTCAATTCCTCGGACTGCAAAAAACTGATTAAAATCAAACCAACGCATCTGTGGGGGGGGAATAGTCGAGAGTCGCATCGAAAGCATCTGTTGCCAATTATGCATGATAAGAATCCGAGGATGCTCGCTGACAAACCGGCTAATCTTACGAAGGATTCCTATCTCTCTCTGCACCCCCACCAATCCTAGGTAAAAAAAGACCAAAATGACCTTGAGCCCAATAGGTGGACTGAAACATTGAGAAATCACCGCTCGTCAGTCGTCACCATGCAATAAGTTCCCACCCCTCCATCAATTTATCCTCAATAATTACTAATCTCAGTGAAAATCGATGCGACTTCGCACTCTCCGCTTTCCTCTTCGGTCTTTCCTCCGTTTTCTTCCACCAAGTGGCACTGACACGCTTTCTCCTCTACGGCTTCTTCGTTTTCTTTCCTCTTGTGATTCACGAGGAAGGAGATCACGTCCCGGAGAGCCACCTCCGGTTCGTCGCTCTTCATCAGCTGCTCCGCCACTTCGGCCGGGGTAACTCTCGCCGCCGCGATCGAACTCTCAATCTGGTCGAAGAGCTCGTGGCGATCGATCCCGAGATAATTGAACGCGAGAAGCCTGAACCCGCACGGGGTGCAATAGGACATGTGAAGGTGCACGTCCATGCGCCCTGGGCGCAGCAGGGCCGGGTCTAACTTCTCCTTGTGGTTCGTCGTGAAGACAATGATCCGCTCGTCACCGCAGCTCGACCAAAGCCCGTCGATGAAGTTGAGCAATCCAGACAATGTCAGCTGTTCCACAAGACAAAAAAATTAATGTCGTAATGTGCAACAAACTGAAGTGAACCTTAAACTCGAAAAAAAAGCCAAGAAAATTATATAGATACTGTACATCTTCTCGTGGATGACCGTCCGGCATCATACTCATGAGCATGGCTCCGCTTTCGGACTTTCTGTCTTGCAACTCAATCGTGCAATCGATGTCCTCGACCACCAGTATGGACCGATTCGTGGTGGCGACAAGCAATCTCCTGAGCTCTGCGTTGCTACGGAGCCCGCTCAGCTCGAGGTCATATATGTCGAAGTTCAAGTAATTGGCCATCGCGGCAACTAGGCTCGATTTCCCTGTGCCGGGGGGCCCGTACAATAAATACCCTCTTTTCCACGCCTTGCCGACTCTCCTGTGGTACTCCTTCCTCTTCACGAACCTCTCGAGATCGTTGATTATCGTCTTCTTGAGCTCTAGGTCCATGGCGAGCGTCTCGAATGTCGCCGGGTGATCAAGGTTCACCGAGGCCCACGCATTTGAGCCAGAACCTGTACAGGAAAATGTTTGTGATGAAGATACAGAATTCAGATTTTTTACCTTAATGTTGTTTAGGATGTCACATAAACAAATTTACAGTGTCTATGATAGTTCTCACTCGTCCGATTAAATTTTATAAGTTTTGTGAATTTAGTAATCTTACTCCTGTCCACACCAATAGCAGAACTAAAAATCGTCACAGATAATTTCGCTAGTTCCAATTTAATATGCGACGATAATTACCGCGGTAGACGCGGTCAAAGCTCGGAGTGTAGAGCTTCAACGTCTTCTTCCCCTGTTTCATGGACTTGGCCTCGCCGAGGACGAACGGCAGATATGAATCGAGCACGATCTCCTTGTGTTTCTTGTGAAAACTGAGCTCGAAGTACTGAACTTCGTGCTGAACTGACGAGTCATGGCCGTGATGAACTCGGTAGCCCGATTCGACTTGTCTCGATGCGAAAACCCACTTGACCTCGACCCCATGAAATGCATCCGCCAGCACCTGATTCTGGTCCATGGCCAGAGTGAAGTGGTTCTCCTTCACGGGCTTGTACACCCGGATGCGCGTCGTCGAAGGGGCTTGCTTGGCAGTCAAGAAAATCCGGGCCGCCTCAAATAGCTCGTTTTGGACGAACCCGTCGTACTCTTCCACGACCAGGGTCAAGTCATTGGAGAAGCGAGAGAAGAAGCGGCGGATCCCGGAGAAGAGAAAGCTCTGGAGCTCTCGTGGGACGATCGTGTGGACCATCGACTGCACCACCACTGCGGTGGCCGTCACGGAGGCCGCAGCGGACAGCACCGCCTTGGCAACCGCGACAGCGTTCTTGAAGTCGGTTGGGGTCGGGGTCGCGGTAGGGGTCGTCATCTAAGAAGTTTGGCAATAGATGGTAATTGACAAGCCGTGGAGTATATGAGATATGTTTGGGCGAACGAGAGAACAACGAAGTCGGTGTCGGAATTTATGGAGGGAGCTGGTGACATAGAAGCCTGACTGAGAGGCGCAAACTACTAAAGTACAGATTATTGGAAAATTGGGGTGTTGCCTTCTTGACCAAGCACGTTCGTGGCGTCCAAGTCTTAGTTGACTTTGACTTGGACTTTGCCCCCTCTAATTGCCGTGAGGTTTCAGCCTTCTTGCACCCTCCCCTACGTTCCTTTTCGCTTTTTCCTTCTGGCAAATGTTGATGCAATATGGACCGATCCCGTGAAATTGACATGTCGTAATCTATCGCAGGACTCGATCGGCCATGGGATCCTTAAGAGCTACCGATTTCGCGAATTTGGCAATATTTAGAATGACCTTATCTCTAATGGTCTTCCCTTAATTCTCGCGGGCGCTCTTTCAATATGATCCGTGGATGTCTAGGAATGATCATCAAGGCATTCATTTTGTCTAGAAGATGGAGCAGGTGTCGGAGTGTTGATTTCTAGACTTAGATCCAAGCTCTAGAGGACATCCTGTTAAGATCGACAAAGAGTGAAGGAAAAAGAAAAAGAAAAAAGCAATTATAAGATTTTATGGAAGGCCCAAAACATGAAAAAGAATTGGTGCCGATGAATTTGAAGTAATCCGTCAACGCGATATGCATCAATGACGAGAGTATATGATATGGTGCATTGATTATGCGAGCTAAGTTCATTTAGATTTTTGATCACGTGATATTTATCGTATCAACCGTATGACTAATGATTCGGATGATATTGATTCATCATGGTTTGTAGATGGTATACTAACTCCTCATCGAAATTATGTGGATTTTCGTGACATAAATATATAAAAGTTTCCTATAAAAGAGCTGAAATTAGAATGAATGACCCAACTATGAGTCTCGTTCGCGGAAAGTTCGTAGTCCAGAGTCTTCGTAGACTTTTGACTTGGCCCCTCTTCGTTTTTGTTTTTATGAAAAAAAATGTTCATCCTACATGAAAAGAAAATAAGTACCTTCAACACAAAACCAATCTCAAAGAGTTACGATCCAGTGCAAATCTAAAAAATAAATTAACTTAGTATAGCTTGCATAGACTCGTTCATTCCACAAGAAGGAATTTAACGAATTTGTGACAATATCATAGCACCGCAGGCTGTCGATCACTGAAACTCGCATCATCAGCGATGAGCACTCGCCAAGATTTTCCTCTCTAATAATCACGGTTTTGTCAGTAAGCGATCAGCGCCTAGGTTCGGCATCCCCACCACCGTCACCGTGTAAAAATAACAACAACATAGATAGGTTAAAAGAGCACAAATAAGGCCTTGCGAATCCCAAATATATTTCTAGATCGGGAAAGACGATATCCTAAATCTAGATCTAACTCTAAATGGGGATAGAAAAGCAGCAAAACAGATACGAGTTGATCCCAAAATCAGATAAACTCACCGTCAGCGGGAGAAGAGTTTCGGATAGCTGTGGGGCGTTCGACTTTTAGGAGCAAGCATCTAAAGCCAGAGTGAGAGAACAAATATGAAGAAAGCAAATTCTTTCGAAGCGCTCGTGCTTCGATCTTCAAAACTCACAAAGATAAAATTCTCCACTTTCACGAAGGTTTTCACTAAATCAACAGAAAGTCTCAAAAAAATCTTGAAGAGATAAGAAGAGGGAAAGGGAGAAGGAGAGAGGAGGATCCAATCTGGAAATCTTCCCCTCCCCTCAAAAACGAAACTTCACAAGAATAGGCGGCGGCTGGATTGGAGGGAATGGGATCCGAATTCCCTACTAAACATTAATCAAAATGTACAGTTCGGATTAATCCATATCAACAATTTTTAAGGGAGGGGAAATTTTTGGCCGAATGTCAAAAATTTTAAAAAAATTAATATAGTTTGATTTGGGCTGTCCATTTTTAATTTGGACGTCCCGGATCAATCATGTCACCCCCCAATATTATGGGATGCAGTTCCGGGGGAAGGAGGGGAAACCCATTTTGGCCCCTCTAACGCTGTGATGTTTCAACCTTGTCACACGGACCGTACACAGTTCTTTTCATTTCCCTACGGTGGCAAATGTTAAAACAACGTTAAGAAAGCAAGGATAACGAGCTTAGGTTTAAATTGTTCGCATCGGTATTGAAAGCATATCCTCCAGTCTCGTGCAATTATCTAATTTAATGATCTTGCATTGATTTAATTTGATTTGGTAGTGCCGTATTGTTTATCGATTGATTACGTGATTGACTAGACTATGTAAAAAAATCGAGATTTTCTCTCTATAGATAGTGTCTGTTTTACGAGCTTTACACTTCATAATTTAGTTAAGCGTAGAATGGTTTATTTGATGCTTTGTCCTTACCCCTTGCGGCACGCTATGAATGGGATCCATGGGACTAGAGAAGCGAACAAGCTAACGGATTGGGTGGCTAAAGCCCGAGATTCCCCACTAATTAGCTATCTTGTCCCTCGAAATCTACGTTGGATCTATTAGTATTTGACGTTGATAATCTTGCTTTGAATTAATGAAATTTTCAGCTCTTTGACTCAGGAGCAAAATAAAAAGAAAAAAAGAAAATCGGAGTAATCATCACGCTCTCTTTCATTAGAAATGGCTATTCTTTGTAGCTGGGAACTTTTTTAGTTTATTTAGTTAGTGCATGATAACATTTCTGGCAAGATTCTCAATTTTTGATAAAAAAATAATTTTTTAACTTATGCTTAAAAATAAAGATTTATTATTCTAGTTTCTAATTAAAGAAATTCGTTTGGTAACTATTAAAATTTTTTATTTTTGAAATATTATTAAAAATATATTTGACTACGGCGGCCGACAACCGGTGGCGGCGGGCCAGCAAGCGGCGGCGGTTGGCGATGGCAAGAATGACTTATGGACCTGAGAACTTCTCGAAGTTAATAAATAATCTTTCCAGAAGTAGAAAATCCGACTAGAAGTAAAACATCCCACTAAAAGTTATTTTTACCAAACGCATTTCTGTTTCGGATAGGATTTTACCAAACAAATTTCTCTGCCAGATCGACTTTTATTATGGTAGAGAAATGAAAAATTGAAAGTGTTATCATGCACTACCGTAGCTTTTGCATATTTTGTGTGCTTATCTCATTGATTAAATTCGAATCATCCTAGCTACGCATCTTCTTGAGGTCATTCTCAGAACACCGACCTGTTTATCTCTAATTATTATTAAGGAGTAAAAAGGGTTTTTATCATGCCCTTAGGGAAAGAAAAATACCAAAATGACCTTAAGAGTAGTGTTTTCGACATAAACATTTAAATACAAGATTCCATGGAAGGTCCGAAAATGTTGAGAAAACATCCGCGTCAATTGTACATCCGGCATGATATGGATATCAGTCGTGAAAAAACTATCATGCAAATCTAGGTCATCTAATATAATGATCATGTGAAATTCACCGTGTAACCCACATAATTAATGATTTGGATGATATTGACTCAAATTATATATAGACCATGCAATAGCACATAAACGAATCGCTTTAAATATAAAAGGTCAAGTGGGTTTCTTATTACTTAGCCGAAAGATTATATTGTAATGATATAGGGAATAAGTGAAACAGAGATGACTAAGCGATTCAAGTTCTATATAGTTGATGCACCAAATACCTTATGCATATGAAATTTCATGCGCATTTATTTTCGTCTCCATGGAAAAGAAATGACGTCTTAATTTCTTTTTGTTGGGTTTAGAAACAATGGTAACGAGAAAGAATTGTTTAGAATGTTAATAAAAAAAAAAAAGCTTCTAAATAAATAGCGCCAAAGCAATAATGTCACGAGAAAAAAGGGGAAGAATGTAAATATTCAAGTTAAAAAACCCTATCGCCCTTAGGCTCATATTTCTCATTTTACAAAACTAAAATTTGTCAAAGGAAAAGATAAAATGGTAAAAGGCAAGAAGTTAGGCGCACATGACATCACTTCTAGAGCACAAATCAGTTTTGGCAATGCAGCTTATGGAGTAGAAATCCATTTAGTTACGCAACTTCATTTGTCAACTTCTTAAGCAAATTTCTCCAAAATTAGTTTGGAGCCACTTAAAAAAGTAAAAAAAGAAATTATTTTTTTCTAGAAGTAAAAAATCGAATTCTAGCCAGAAATTAATTTCTAGAGCAAAGTGTTACTATGCACGTAATTCCCCATTCTCCCCTAAAAACCGCGCTCGTTGAATTTACTTAATTGAGCCTACGACGCAACGATCAATTCCATATTCTTTAATTTTACCTTCTAACTTTATGAATATATGCTTCTTATTTTAATTTTAATATTCGCACAAGCTTGTTAACCAATAAATAGGGGTACTCTGCAAGTAAAGCTGGTTAAAAAGCTTATGCGAAGCACAAGCAAGAGTTTTCACTTCAACGACTCACCCCAAGCGCAGTGGGGGTTATTTAGCCCCAGCCTATCCGGCAGTAGCCATCCGAAACCATCACAGAGTCTATTTTTACTGCCGTCGCTCCCCCCCAATTCCTAACAATTTATTTTTTTCTTCTCTTGCTAGGAAGGGGGATACCCCCGAATTTTACGTCCTAGAGTTCAGACGAAATAGTTTAATGACTTATTCCCTCTCGTGATTGGCGAGGAAGGTAACCATCCCCCCCCAAAAAAAAAAAAATCAGAACGACCCCGGTTCATCACTCTTCAACAGCTGCTCGGCTACCTTTGGCCGGAGTGAACTCTAGCCGTCTCTATCAAACTCTCGAATGGTGAAACTATGCACGTCGTTGCCCACATGCTTGATGAAATGTCCGTGTGGATTTTCCGATCTGGTTTTCCTATTGGTCGAATAGAAATCTTCGGTAACAGTGACTAGTATAATTGGTTCGGCAAGTTGAATACGCAGCTAGCTCGTAAAGGGTTTGCTCAGATTTTGCTTATACTTCACGAGAGGAATAATTAAGTTTACGCTGATCATAACTGTCAAGACGTGTAATAATCAGAAATTTTTTGTTTGTTTTTTTTTTTTTGGGTGGGGGGGGGGGGGGGGGGGAGATCTAATATTTTAATAGTACGAACCCGAGTTACATGGGAAATCAAAGTCCAAGCATAACAAAATAGACTTAGAAAGCTAGTTCGGGCAGAGAGATTTCGTGTGCTGGACTCACGCAATTCAATCCGCGTCTGAGTCAAAGATATGGGAGTTTAATATGCCTATGAAGATGATAAGTTGCATTGGAGCAAAATATAAGGGTGTCGACCCATTTTCAATTCATTTTATATGGACAGGATTGCGTACAAATCATGTAAAATTTTTGAAAATGAGTTTAAAGCTCAAACTAGTTTCATGTTTATGCATGACCTAGGCCCAACTTTCACCACAACTTTCGCTCTCCCATCTATAACTGAATTCCGAGCTCCCTCACTAGCTCGACGAGCCAGTCCATGGAGCCTCCTATTCTTCAAGGGCATCACATGAAAATGGGTCAATTAGGGTCAGACTATTTTCGCCTCCTATCGGACCCATCATTTGGACGGTTCTAATTGTCCTATAGATTATCATGCTTGATACGAAGGACTATAGAAACATGTCACCACACCCGATTTTCGTTATTCACGTTTCAATTAGTTCTCACTCGCTGCTTTCTTCTTCACTCTCTCCATTTTCTTCGACCAACTGGGACCGATTAACTTTCTCCTCAATTACTTCTCTTGTTTCTTTCCTCTTGCGATTGACAAGGAAGGAAATCATATTCTTGAGAGCGACCGTTGGTTCGTTGCACTTCATCAACTGCTCCGCTACATCGGCCGGGGTGACTCTAGCCGTCATGATCGCGCTCTCGATCTGGTCAAAGAGCTCGTGGCGATCAATCCTGAGATAATTAGAAGTGAGAAGCCGGAACCGCAAGGGGTGCAATAGGACATGGGAACGTGCAAGTCCATGCGCCCCGGGCGCAACAGGGCTGGGTCTAATTTCTCAATGTGGTTTGTCGTGAAGACTATGATTCGTTCATCGCCGCAGCTCGACCAAAGCCCGTCGATGAAGTTGAGGAATCCAGACAACATTACTTGTTCCATGAGGGGAAAAATAAAAATCAATGTTGTAGTGACAAAAATGAGTTAAATGTCGAGGACAGATCATATTCATAGTATCCAACAATTGAACTAGACTTTATACCCAATGGCAATGCTAAAGACATGAAAAATAGAAAAAAAAATTGCACTTGATCTTGTCGCTGATAACCTGTCGACATCGTATTCATGCTTGCGGGTCGTCTTTCCGACATCCTATCCTGCAACCTAATGGTGCAGTCGATGTCCTCAATCACCAATATGGACTGATTTGCGGTGGCGACGAGTAGCCTTCTGAGGTCCGCATTGGCCTGGATCCCGCTCAACTCCGGGTCGTATATGTCGAAGTTCAAGTAATTAGCCATCGCTGCGACCGGGCTCGATTTCCCCGTTCCAGGGGGTCCGTATAACAACTACCATCTTTTCCACACCTTGCCAACTCTCCTGTAGTACTCCTTCCTTTCTCACGAACCTGTCAAGATCGTCGAGAATCTTCTTCTTGAGCTCTAGGTCCATGGCCAGCGTCTGGAATGTCGCCGGGTGGTCGAGGTTCACTGGGGACCACGCACCCGGGAAAGGACATGTAGAGGAGACAAATTGTGATGGTGATACAAAATTCAATTTTCTGTTGAAGAAATTGAGAGCAGAATCATAGATAAGAAGGTGTAGGACTGGTTCTAGTGATATTCTTCAGAGATTTACTTATGAATTGAACACATTTAAAGGTAACTCCGATGATTACCGCTGGAGCTCGGAGTGTATAGCTTCAATGTCTTCTTCCCCTGTTTCATGGACTTGGCCTCGTCGACGACGAAAGGCAAATAGGAATTGAGCACGATCTCCTTATGTTTCTTGTGAAAGGTGAGCTTGAAGTGCTGAACTTCGTGCTGAACCGTCAGGTTCCGGCCTGGATGAACTCGGGTTACCGGGTCGACTTGTCTCGACACGAACACCCACTTGAGTTCGATTCCGTGAAACTTATCCACCAGCACTTAATTCCGGTCCATAGCCAGGGTGAAGTGGTTCTCCTTCGTGGGCTTGGTCACCCGCACGCGCCGCATCGAGAGGGACTGCTTGGCAGCCAGGAAAACCTGGGCCGCCCCGAAGGGCTCGTTCTGGGTGTACCCGTCGTACTCTTCGACGACCATGGTCACTTCGTTGCAGAAGCGAGACAAGAAGCACCGGATCCCGGATGAGATGAAGCCCTGGAACTCGGCGGGAAAGAAGGGTCGAACCACCGACTGCACGACCATCACGGTGGCCATCACAGAGGCCGCGGCAGATAGCACCGCCTTGGCCACCGCGACGGGGTTGTTCGGAGTTGGGTCCGCCATTCTCTCTTCAGATTACTACTCTGTTTGGGGTAGACGGGATTGGGCGGGCGGAGAATTGTCGCTGTCGACGAATCGGTCTTGGATTTAAAAGGGCGAGCTCAGTGACATTTTCTAATGCAAGTCTGACCGTAAAAGCACAAAGCTCCAAATGTACGATGCACTTTCGCGTTTCCTTCTCGACCGAGCTGAATTCGCGCACTGCTGCTTTGTCCTAATTCTTCCTCCATTTTAACTTTGCTGTCAAAATTAGATGGACCAATCCCGTGCAGTTAACTTAATTCAATGATAGAATGTCGATGTAAGCCGAAACCACTTTAAAAATAGTTTAATTAGATAGTTATAAACTATTGGCTGGACTTCTTAAATATAAAAAAATTCACAAAAAATCGGTAACATTTAGGATGATTAATTTAACAATAGCTCCTTAAATCCCGCTGCGCCATTCCAACAACCAGTGTTAGATGGAACCTTTTGTCGCTCGTTCGATAATATGCACTTGACGCGATAAAACTATATAAAGCAAATTATATTGCTCGAATGATATAAATATCGCTCCCGAGAAAATGCGGCACGGTTGATTGGTCATATAAATTGGGCTCATCTCGACGGTTGATCATTTAAATTTACCATTTGATCCACATAATTAATGATCCGGATGACCATGCAATAAGTTCCCTCTCCTCCATCAATTTATCCTCAATAATCACTAATCTCAGTTAAAAGCAATGGGACTTCGCACTTTCCGCTTTCCTCTTCGGTCCCTCCGTTTTCTTTAACCAATTGGCACTGACAGGCTTTCTCCTTTATTGCTTCTTCGTTTTCTTCCCTCCTGTGATTCACGAGGAAGGAAATCACGGCCTGGAGAGCCACCTCCGGTACGTCGCTTGTCATCAGCTGCTCAGCTACTTCGGCCGGGGTGACTCTCGCGGCCGCGATCGAACTCTCGATCTGGTCGAAGAGCTCATGGCCATCAATCCCGAGATAATTGGAAGCGAGAAGCCTGAACCCACACAGGTTGCAATAGAACATGTGAAGGTGCACGTCCATGCGCCCTGGGCGCAGCAGGGCCAGGTCTAACTTCTCCTTGTGGTTCGTCGTGAAGACTATGATCCGCTTGTCACCGCAGCTAGACCAAAGCCCGTCGATGAAGTTGAGCAATCCAGACAATGACAGCTGTTCCACGAGACAAAAAATTAATGTCATAATATGCAACAAACTGGAGTAAACTGAAACCGACAGCCAAAAAAAAAAACAAAAATACTGTACATCTTCTCGTGGACGACTGTTCGACGTCGTATTACGCGCAGCTCGGGTTTTGGACATCCTGTCTTGCAACTCAATGGTGCAATCGATGTCCTCGACCACCAAAATGGACCGATTCGCGGTGGCGACGAGCAACCTCCTGAGCTCCGCATTGCTACAAAGCCCGCTCAGCTCGAGGTCGTATATGTCGAAGTTCAAGTAATTGGCCATCGCAGCGACCAGGCTCAATTTCCCCGTGCCGGGGGGTTCGTACAATAAGTACCCTCTTTTCCACGCCTTGCCGACTCTCCTGTAGTACTCCTTCCTCTTCAAGAACCTCTCGAGATCGTCGACTATCGTCTTCTTGAGCTTTAGGTCCATGGCCAGCGTCTCGAATGTCGTCGAGTGATCGAGGTTCACCGAGGCCCACGCATCTGAGAGAGAACCTATACAGGAAAATGTTGGTGACGAAGACACAAAATTCAGAGATCTGATGAAGTTGGGAGGAAATTAACAATGTCTATCATAGTTCTCACTAGTCCGATTAAATTTAAGAAATTTTATGAATTTAGTACTCTTACTCATGTCCACACTAATAACAGAATTAAGAAGTTTTGCGAATTACCGCCATAGAAGCGGTCAAAGCTCGGAGTGTAGACCTTCAACGTCTTCTTCCCCTGCTTCATGGACTTGGCCTCGCCGAGGACGAACGGCAGATATGAATCGAGCACGGTCTCCTTGTGTTTCTTGTGAAAACTGAGCTCGAAGTACTGAACTTCGTGCTGAACCGACGAGCTATGGCCGTGATGAACTCGGTAGCCCGAGTCGACTTGTGTCGACGTGAAAACCCACTTGACCTCAACCCCATGAAACGTATCGACAAGTGCTTGATTTTTGCCCGTAGCCAGAGTGAAGTGGTTCTCCTTCACGGGCTTGGACACCCGGATCCGCGTCGTCGGACGGGCTTCCTTGGCGGCCAAGAAAATCCTGGCCACGTGGAAAAGCTCATTTTGGACACCCGTCGTACTCCTCCACGACCAGGGTCAATTCATTGGAGAAGCGAGAGAAGAAGCCACGGATCCTGGAGAAGAGAAAGCCCTGGAGCTCACGGGGGAAGATCGTGCGGACCATCGACTGCACCACCACCGCGGTGGCCGCCACGGAGGCCGCGGCGGACAGCACCGCCTTAGCCACCGCGACAGCGTTCTTGAAGTCTGTCGGAGTCGAGGCCATGGTCGTCATCTAAGTTGTTTGGCAATAGACGGTAATCGACCGGAGAGAAGCTGGAGATGAAGACAGGTACTGACTCTATGAGATATGTTTGGATGAATGAGTGGACAATGAGGCAGGGGTCGGAATTTGAAGTGTGAGCTGTGGGACGGCAGTCAGACCGTGAGACGCAAAAGTACAAATTAAAGGGAAATATGGGGGTGGGGGGTGTTGACTTTTTGACAGATCTTGGTTGACTTTATCTTTGCCCTTCTGAAAATTTGTCGTGATGTTTCGGTCGTCTTGCCCTTGTAAATTTCCGTGAAATTGTCCAACTTAGTCATCAGGTTTCGATACACGGAGAAACCCACACGGCACACGTTACATGGCGAATTCCGTTTCGATGTCCGACGGCATCGACGTATCTTAATCTATCGCGCGACGCGATCGGCTAATAGTTTGCTTCGACGGGAGTCAGGATGTTGCTACCGATTTCACGAATTTGGTAAGGTTTAGAATGTCCTGATCTCTGGACATTTAGGAGTGATCATTGCTCTACGTATTTGGTCTAAAAGATGAAGTAGGAGGGTTGATTTCTAAACTTTAATCCGATCGAATCCTTTTAGTTACAGCGGGATTTTCATGATTTAATATAAAAAAATCCTATGAAAGAGCTGAAATTAGAAGCAATGACCAAGCAATGAGTCTTGTTCATGGAAGGTGCGTAATCTTCGTGAACTTCCACACAAAAAGGAAAAAAAAAAAAAAAGGGTCTTCGTGGACTTATTGACTTTGGCCCTGATGCCGTGATATTTCACTCTTCTCGCACAGATATTTTCATGGGTCCTGCTAACATGATAGTATAACAGTATTACGGTATACTGCTAAGTATAAGATCAGATATAGGCTCTGTCACAATCTATAAATATTTTTTATTTGTCATTCATAACATTTACGATTGAGATTGCGTCGTTATATCGCTACACTATCGGCTTCTCAAAATCCATCTTTTCATTTTCCCCTTCTCTTGGAGAGCGGTGGCGAATGTCGATGATTGTTCGCGCCGAAATTGAAATCGTATCCACCAGTCTCCTGCAATTGTCTAATTTAATGATCATACCACGATTTAGTCGGTATTCATTGTGTCGGTTTCATTATTGATTGATGACGTGATTGGCTAGATTGCTTAAATCAAAGCCTTTTTTTCTCAATAGACAACATTTGTTTTACGACCTTTCGATTTTCATAAATTAACTATATGTAGAAATGACTTATTTTAATCTTTTGTCCTTGCCACTTGCGGCACGATACGAATACAATCCATGGACATAGAGAAGCGAAAAAGCTAGCGAATTGGGTGGCTAAACCTCGAAGAAACTAATTGGCTATCTTGTCCCTCGAAAGCTATGTTGGATTTTTTTTATTTTTTAATATTGGATGTTCACAAAATTGATTTGAATTTGTGAAATTTATAGTTCAGTCGATGACCCCGACGCTCTCTATAATTAAAAGTGGCTATTTTGTGTGGCTGGAACCTTTTCTAGTTGTTTTTGCAAAATTTTGTCAGGTACCCCTTATTTGTGCTCTGACCACGTGCTGAACAACCTAAACGAAAAATGTTGAAATTTTTTAAAATAAATTTGATTTTTATTTTTTCGCCCTCTACTTTTATGACAACATGCTTTGAAATTTGTCTAATCAAGTCGATCGATTTATGCAGATCATCTAATTCAATTCCTCGGACAGCAAAAAACTGATTAAAATCAAACCATCTCTTGCCAACTATGCATGATAAGAATCCGAGGATGCTCGCTGACAAACCGGCTAATCGTACGAAGGATTCCTATCTCTCTCTCCACCCGGACCAATCCTAGGGATGAAAAAGACCAAAATGACCTTGAGCCCAATAGGTGGACTGAAATCCAAGTTCTCACGAGCGGTATTGGAAGGCCCAGAAACATTGAGAAAGTCGTCACCAGCAATAAGTTCCCCCCCACCCCCCCGGGCAAATCAATTTATCCTCAATAATTACTAATCTCAGTTAAAATCGATGGGACTTCGCACACTCCGCTTTCCTCTTCGGTCTTTCCTCCGTTTTCTTCCACCAATTGGCATTGACAGGCTTTCTCCTCTACGGCTTCTTCGTTTTCTTTACTCCGGTGATTCACGAGGAAGGAGATCACGTCCCGGAGAGCCACCTCCGGTTCGTCGCTCTTCATCAGCTGCTCCGCTACTTCGGCCGGGGTAACTCTTGCGGCCGCGATCGAACTCTCGATCTGGTCGAAGAGCTCGTGGCGATCGATCCCGAGATAATTGGACGCGAGAAGCCTGAACCCGCACGGGGTGCAATAGGACATGTGAAGGTGCACGTCCATGCGCCCTGGGCGCAGCAGGGCTGGGTCTAACTTCTCCTTGTGGTTCGTCGTGAAGACAATGATCCTCTCGTCACCGCAGGTCGACCAAAGCCCGTCGATGAAGTTGAGCAATCCAGATAATGTCAGCTATTCCACAAGACAAAAAAATTAATGTCGTAATGTGCAACAAACTGAAGTGAACCTTAAACTCGAAAAGAAAGCCAAGAAAATTATATATATACTGTACATCTTCTCGTGGATAACCGTCCGGCATCATACTCCTGCGCATGGCTCGGGTTTTGGACTTCCTGTCTTGCAACTCAATTGTGCAATCGATGTCCTCGACCACCAGTATGGACCGATTGGCGGTGGCGACGAGCAATCTCCTGAGCTCTGCATTGCTACGGAGCCCGCTCAGCTCGAGGTCATATATGTCGAAGTTCAAGTAATTGGCCATCGCGGCAATCAGGCTCGATTTCCCCGTGCCAGGGGGCCCGTACAATAAATACCCTCTTTTCCACGCCTTGCCGACTCTCCTGTAGTACTCCTTCCTCTTCACGAACCTCTCGAGATCGTTGATTATCGTCTTCTTGAGCTCTAGGTCCATGGCGAGCGTCTCGAATGTCGCCGGGTGATCAAGGTTCACCGAGGCCCACGCATCTGAGAGAGGACCTGTACAGGAAAATGTTTGTGATGAAGATACAGAATTCAGATTTTTTACCTTAATGTTGTTTATGATGTCACATAAACAAATTTACAATGTCTATGATAGTTCTCACTCGTCCGATTAAATTTTATAAGTTTTGTGAATTTAGTAATCTTACTCCTGTCCACACTAATAGCAGAACTAAAAATCGTCACAGATAATTTCGCTAGTTCCAATTTAATATGCGACGATAATTACCGCCATAGACGCGGTCAAAGCTCGGAGTGTAGAGCTTCAACGTCTTCTTCCCCTGTTTCATGGACTTGGCCTCGCCGAGGACGAACGGCAGATATGAATCTAGCACGATCTCCTTGTGTTTCTTATGAAACCTGAGCTCGAAGTACTGAACTTCGTGCTGAACCGACGAGTTTTGGCCGTGATGAACTCGGTATCCTGATTTGACTTGTCTTGACGCGAAAACCCACTTGACCTCGACCCCATGAAACGCATCCACCAGTGCCTGATTCTGGTCCATGGCCAGAGTGAAGTGGTTCTCCTTCACGGGCTTGGACACCCGGATGCGCGTCGTCGAAGAGGCTTGCTTGGCAGTCAAGAAAATCCGGGCCGCCTCAAAGAGCTCGTTTTGGACGAACCCGTCGTACTCTTCCACGACCAGGGTCAATTCATTGGAGAAGCGAGAGAAGAAGCGGCGGATCCCGGAGAAGAGAAAGCCCTGGAGCTCTCGTGGGACGATCGTGTGGACCATCGACTGCAGCACCACTGCGGTGGCCGTCACGGAGGCCGCGGCGGACAGCACCGCCTTGGCAACCGCGACAGCGTTCTTGAGGTCGGTTGGGGTCGGGGTCGGGGTCGCGGTAGGGGTCGTCATCTAAGAAGTTTGGCAATAGATGGTAATTGACAAGCCGTGGAGTATATGAGATATGTTTCGGCGAACGAGAGAACAACGAAGTCGGTGTCGGAATTTATAGAGGGAGATGGTGACATGGAAGCCTGACTGAGAGGCGCAAACTACTAAAGTACAGATTATTGGAAAATTGGGGTGTTGCCTTCTTGACCAAGTTCGTTCATGGAGTCCAAGTCATAGTTTACTTTGACTTGGACTTTGCCCCCTCTAATTGCCGTGAGGTTTCAGCCTTCAGGTTTCAGCCTTCTTGCACCCTCCCCTACGTTCCTTTTCTCTTTTTCCTTCTGGCAAATGTTGATGCAATATGGACCGATCCCGTGAAATTGACATGCCGTAATCTATCGCAGGACGCGATCGGCCATGGGATCCTTAAGAGCTAACGATTTCGCGAATTTGGCAATATTTAGAGTGACCTTATCTCTAATGGTCTGCCCTTAATTCTCGCGGGCGCTCTTTCAATATGATCCGTGGACGTCTAGGAATGATCATCAAGGCATTCATTTTGTCTAGAAGATGGAGCAGGTGTCGGAGTGTAGGAGTGTTGATTTCTAGACTTAGATCCGAGCTCTAGAGGACATCCTGTTAAGATCGACAAAGAGAGATGGAAAAAGAAAAAGAAAAAAGCAATTATAAGATTTTATGGAAGGCCCAAAACATGAAAAAGAATTGGTGCCGATGAATTTGAAGTAAACGATCAACGCGATATGCATCAATGACGAGAGTATATGGTATGGTGCATTGATTATGCGGGCTAAGTTCATTTAGATTTTTCATCACGTCATATTTATCGTATGAACCGTATGACTAATGATTCGGATGATATTGATTCATCACGGTTTGTAGATGGTATACTAACTCCTCATCGAAATTATGTGGATTTTCGTGACATAAATATATAAAAGTTTCCTATAAAAGAGCTGAAATTAGAAGCAATGACCCAACTACGAGTCTCGTTCGCGGAAAGTTCGTAGTCCAGAGTCTTCGTAGACTTTTGACTTGGCCCCTCTTTGTTTTTGTTTTTATGAAAAAAAATGTTCATCCTACATGAAAAGAAAATAAGTAACTTCAACACAAAACCAATCTCAAAGAGTTACGATCCAGTGCAAATCTAAAAAATAAATCAACTTAGTATAGCTTGCATAGACTCGTTCATTCCACAAGAAGGAATTTAACGAATTTGTGACAATATCATAGCACAGCAGGCTGTCGATCACTGAAACTCGCATCATCAGCGATGAGCACTCGCCAAGATTTTCCTCTCTAATAATCACGGTTTTGTCAGTAAGCGATCAACGTCTAGGTTCGGCATCCCCACCACCGTCACCGTGTAAAAATAACAACAACATAGATAGGTTAAAAGAGCACAAATAAGGCCTTGTGAATCCCAAATATATTTCTAGATCGGGAAAGACGATATTCTAAATCTAGATTTAACTCTAAATGGGGATAGAAAAGCAGCAAAACAGATACGAGTTGATCCCAAAATCAGATAAACTCACCGTCAGCGGGAGAAGAGTTTCGGATAGCTGTGGGGCGTTCGACTTTTAGGAGCAAGCATCTAAAGCCAGAGTGAGAGAACAAATATGAAGAAAGCAACTTCTTTCGAAGCGCTCGTGCTTCGATCTTCAAAACTCACAAAGATAAAATTCTCCACTTTCGCGAAGGTTTTCACTAAATCAATAGAAAGTCTCAAAAAAATCTTGAAGAGATAAGAAGAGGGAAAGGGAGAAGGAGAGAGGAGGATCCAATCTGGAAATCTTCCCCTCCCCTCAAAAACGAAACTTCACAAGAATGGGCGGCGGCTGGATTGGGGGGAACGGGATCCGAATTCCCTACCAAACATTAATCAAAATGTACAGTTCGGATTAATCCATATCAATAATTTTTAAGGGAGGGGAAATTTTTGGCCAAATGTCAAAAATTAAAAAAAAAATTAATGTAGTTTGATCTGGGCTGTCCATTTTTAATTTGGACGGCCCGGATCAATCATGTCACCCTCCAATATTATGGGATACAGTTCCGGGGGAAGGAGGGGAAACCCACTTTGGCCCCTCTAACGCCGTGATGTTTCAGCCTTGTCGCACAGACCGTACACAGTTCTTTTCATTTCCCTACGGTGGCAAATGTTAAAACAACGTTAAGAAAGCAAGGATAACGAGCTTAGGTTTAAATTGTTCGCATCGGGATTGAAATCATATCCTCCAATCTCGTGCAATTATCTAATTTAATGATCTTGCATCGATTTAATTTGATTTGGTAGTGCCGTATTGTTTATCGATTGATTACGTGATTGATTAGACTATGTAAAAAAATCGAGATTTTCTCTCTATAGATAGTGTCTGTTTTACGAGCTTTACACTTCATAATTTAGTTAAGCGTAGAATGGTTTATTTGATGCTTTGTCCTTACCCCTTGCGGCACGCTATGAATGAGATCCATGGGAATAGAGAAGCGAACAAGCTAACGGATTGGGTGGCTAAAGCCCGAGATTCCCCACTAATTAGCTATCTTGTCCCTCGAAATCTACGTTGGATCTATTAGTATTAGACGTTGACAATCTTGCTTTGAATTAATGAAATTTTCAGCTCTTTGACTCAGGAACAAAATTAAAAAAAAAAACGGAAATCGGAGTAATCATCACGCTCTCTTTCATTAGAAATGGCTATTCTTTGTGGCTGGGAACTTTTCTAGTTTATTTAGTAACATTTCTGGCAAGGTTCCCAATTTTTTATTAAAAAATTGATTTTTTAACTTCTGCTTAAAAGCATAGATTTATTATTCTAGTTTCTAATTAAAGAAATTCATTTGGTAACTATTAAAAATTTTTATTTTTGAAATATTATTAAAAAATATATTTGACTGCGGCGGCCGACAACCGATGGCGGCGGGCCGGCAAGCGGCAGCGGTTGGCGATGACAAGAATGACTTATGGACCTGAGAACTTCTAAAAGTTAGTCAAAAATCTTGTCAGAAGTAGAAAATCCGACTAGAAGTAAAACATCCCACCAAAAGTTAATTTTTTTACCAAACGCATTTCTGTTTCGGATAGGATTTTACCAAACAAATTTCTCTGCCAGATCGACTTTTATTATGGCAGAGAAATGAAAAATTGGAAGTGTTATCATGCACTACCTTAGCTTTTGCATATTTTGTGTGCTTATCTCATTGATTAAATTCGAATCATCCTAGCTACGCATCTTCTTGAGGTCATTCTCAGAACACCGACCTGTTTATCTCTAATTATTATTAAGGAGTAAAAAGGGTTTTTACCATGCCCTTAGGAAAAGAAAAATACCAAAATGACCTTAAGAGTAGTGTTTTCGACATAAACATTTAAATACATGATTCCATGGAAGGTCCGAAAACATTGAGAAAACATCCGCGTCGATTGTACAGCCGGCATGATATGGATATCAGTCGTGAAAAAACTATCATGCAAATCTAGGTCATCTAATATAATGATCATGTGAAATTCACCGTGTAACCCACATAATTAATGATTTGGATGATATTGACTCAAATCATATATAGACCATGCAATAGCGCATAAACGAATCGCTTTAAATACAAAAGGTCAAGTGGGTTTCTTATTACTTAGCCGAAAGATTACATTGTAATGATATAGGGAATAAGTGAAACAGAGATGACTAAGCAATTCAAGTTCTTCGCAGGAAAAAAAAAATAGAAGAAGAAGGAGAGAGGCTTAATGAACATCATCAAATGCTTTTGTTTTTTAAGCCTCGAGAACCACTATCTTCACATGTCGCTCACTTCCAAATGCATCGTGTATCACCGTCGCGTTCTATATAGTTGATGCACCAAATACCTTATGCATATGAAATTTCATGCGCATTTATTTTCGTCTCCATGGAAAAGAAATGACGTCTTAATTTCTTTTTGTTGGGTTTAGAAACAATGGTAACGAGAAAGAATTGTTTAGAATGTTAATAAAAAAAAAAAGCTTCTAAATAAATAGCGCCAAAGCAATAATGTCACGAGAAAAAAGGGGAAGAATGTAAATATTCAAGTTAAAAAACCCTATCGCCCTTAGGCTCATATTTCTCATTTTACAAAACTAAAATTTGTCAAAGGAAAAGATAAAATGGTAAAAGGCAAGAAGTTAGGTGCACATGACATCACTTTTAGAGCACAAATCCGTTTTGACAATGCAACTTATGGAGTAGAAATCCATTTGGTTATGCAACTTCATTTGTCAAATTCTTAAGCAAATTTCTCCAAAAGTAGTTTGGAGCCACTTAAAAATGTAAAAAAAGAAATTATTTTTCTCTAGAAGTAGAAGAATCAAATTCTAGCCATAAATTAATTTCTAGAGCAGAGTGTTACTATGCACGTAATTTCCCATTCTCCCCTAAAAACTGCGCTCGTTGAATTTACTTAATTGACCCTACAACGTAATGACCAATTCCATATTCTTTAATTTTACCTTCTAACTTTATGAATAGATGCTTCTTATTTTAATTTTAATATTCGCACAAGCTTGTTAACCAATAACTAGGGGTACTCTGCCAGCAAAGCTGGTTAAAAAGCTTGTGCGAAGCACAAGCTGACAAAGCAAGAGTTTTCACTTCAACGACTCACCCCAAGCGCAGTGGGGGTTATTTAGCCCCAACCTATCCGGCAGTAGCCATCCGAAACCGTCACAGAATCTACATTTACTGCCGTCGCTCCCCCCCAATTCCTAACAATTTATTTTTTTCTTCTCTTGCTAGGAAAGGGGATACTCCCGAATTTTATGTCCTAAAGTTCAGACGAAATAGTTTAAGGATTTACTAAGCTCTAACCTTTTTATTTTTATGAATACACGCTTCTTATTTTATTGAAAGAATAGCAAAAGTTGCGTTAGTATTTGTTTCCTCGAAAAAAAATTCGTACCATGGTGAAAAAAAACCAAAGAACAATATCGAGTAATTTATTTTTCCGACTTTTTATCACTATTCCATTACAATTTTGCATAAAGAATGAAATAATCGCACCCGCGGCCCTCGAGCATGCTTTATCGGGAATGAACCATATTTTACTCACCGTCGATCGAAACACAAGTACCGCGACAGTAATTTGAGCGCGTGCGGCAAACGTTTCAGTAAAAGTTGAAAAAAACCGAAAAAACCTGAAAGCGCCGCGTGCAATGAAGAAAGATGGAAAACCGTCGACAGCAGGGTTCGAACCTGCGCGGGCGAAGCCCAACAGATTTCAAGTCTGTCTCCTTAACCACTCGGACATATCGACGACTTCTGATGACCTACCTGAAAACAGTTAAATAAAAATTAAAATTTCCAAGCCCGCTAGCCTTAAGTGACCGTGGGCCACTGTGAAAGATCGGCCGCGGCTGATTGGACTCGGATCTGGTTCCGGCCCACGAGGCATCCGGGAGCTGCTCAAGAGTAGTTCTTGTGCAGTTTTTATGACGCCGCCAATCTTGTCTTCAGGTGGCTAGCTACTCCTTTAAAATCGCGCCTTGATCTTTCGCCCGCGTTTGTACGGATCGAAATCGGATAGCTATTTGTTTTCTAGCCACGTGTCTACACATGGGTTAAATTTTGGTGCAAAAGAATTTCTATAAATAAGCTTGTGATTTCTTGGAAAAACTAACATAAAGAGTTTTCATTTTTTTTTTACTTCCTTTCACCCCCCCCCCCCTTTTTTTTTAACCGGATATAAAGAGGAAATTCGATTTTAGACCTATGATTAGAGACCTCTTTGCTTCCCATTTGAATGATCAAAGAGAAGGGCCTTAAAAACTTAATAAGTTGGGATAGCAAACTCGGTCTTAAATGTCCATCGGTTTCCATCTTAACCGGTCATGCTCCGACCAATTAATGGTCCTCCTATGATTTGACATCCTTTAAGATTAAAAAGAGAGAGAGAGAAGAAGTCAAATCGCTAAAGTATTATGTCACGTGTGCTCTAGATTGGCATCCGACCATTGGCTCTCCAAGAGGCCAAAGAGAGATGAGACACGGCATTGACATGTCAAGTATGATCTTTATAATGTATTTGTCACGCATATATATATATATATATATCTTATTTAATGTGCATATCCACAAAGGAAATTGTCACGATGAGAGCTGTTATGTCAATATATCGTACTTTTAGTATGGCCCTTTGCATGCGCGAGCAAATGCGAAAGCCATAAACAAAAAAGCAAAGGATGAGAGCATGTTCCCGGCGCGACGATACTATGGATTTATTTATTTTGCGAAAAATATCTTCCTCATTTTTTTTTTAGTTTTGGATAGCTTAAAAAAAATGAGTTAACGAAAAAATATTTTTTTAATCATAACTTAAATTCGGAAAAATGATTTCTTCTTTACAAAGTGGGAAATCGTTTTTTATTTTGGTAAAAAAAAAAGAAAAAAAATTGCGCTTGGATATGATAACTCCAACCCTCATTCCTAAGCCCTTGACAGTGGGGCTGGGTCATCAGTGCCTAGGCCGAATCCATCGAGGCTGGGTTCGGGACATCAATGCCCATGCCCAGGTCTATTGAGGCTGAGCTCGAGATACCAATGCTTGTGCTTGAGTCCATCGAGACTTAGGCCCTGGCTTGACCTCGATGGACCTAAGAGCAGGCTTTGAGGAGATCGGGGCCCAATCTCGATGGATGTGGGTGCCGAGCTGGAGTCAAGTGCCCAACCTTCATGGACTTGGGTGTAGGTGTCGAGCACCAGGGGTCTAGCCTCAATGGACCCTTGCCTGGGCACCAAGGAATAGGGCCTAGCCTCTATGGACTCAAGCATGGGCGCCAAGGTGGGACCTGATCTTAGGAGTCATGTTTGAGGCCTAGCATCAATGGACCCAGGTACGAGCGCCAATGTCGAAGTCCCAGGCCTAGCCTCCATTAATCCATGCCTAAGTGCCAGGGTCTCGGTCCGGGGTGCTTTTGTCTGGGGCTAGGCCTTAATCGACTTAAGCCTAGCCCTTGTAGATTTGTGCGAGCGCATCAGGGATCAAGGCACGAGCATCGAGTCCTTGGGCTCGGTTTCGATGGATCCAAAACCACCGAGAGTTAGAAACCTAGGCTTGAGATCCTAGTGCTCGTGCAGATTCCTCGACTACTCATGCACAAATCATTGGCAGCTGAATAATGTATGTCCATTTTGAAAAATAACCTATATTCTAAATGACTTTTTCACTTTATTTAACATCAAATGTCGAAAAATATTATCATTTTTCTAAAAAATAACTTTCCCAAAAAAAATTTTCTTGAAATTTCATATTTTTCGCAAAATAAACATACCGTACACTAATTCATGACGTGCGTATTCATTTCGTCCGACATGAATCTCTCTATAGAGTCTCAAAATATGGAACACAAACAACTTATCCTTATTTTTTTTTTCTCTCTAGAAGAAAATATGGAACAAAAGAATTTGTTCTTTTCTATATTTTTTTTTTGGGAACTTTCTGTGACCGTCTTTTTGCCTTTTTTCCTTCCAAACGTCTTTTTGTCTGTGGCATGCGTCGTTATTGCCAGCCTGATAACAAATAATTATGACGTCCCCATCACTAAAAATTATTGGGGATAAAATAATAATTTTCTTTGTCACCAATTTGAACATGAAAATGATGGGAAGACGCCGAATAATGAATACGTCATTTCTTTGAGCAAAAAAAAATAAAAAAATACGGCATTTCTATTAAATGAAAACCAAAAATACACTGAGCGAAGTTCTAACACACGCACACGGGAACCAACAACCCTTTTGGACCATTAGTCCCCCAAAGCATCCACGTGAGAAACGTGCGATATATGGAATTCCAATTGCTTGATACACACACATATTTCCTTATATATATATATATATATATATATATATATTTTTTTTGCGAGAGGACATTTGAGTCTTTAACCAAAGTTGATTGGCACATTTGAGTCAAGCCAACTAAAAGGATAGCAATGGGCGTAGACCGGTGTCCCAAAAATATCTCCATTTTCCGAATATCAATTATATTTTAACACGAAAAGATTGTGCATAGTAATTTATTGAGTTCTTTTCTTGTAGAGGCGACGAAGACTTATACAGATTTTATTCTATCCGTAATTTTTTTTTTTTTACGATACGGGATGCGGCCTTGAATTTTTAAAAGGAATTTCCATTTGTAATTCGATCGGGGGAAGAATCGTCATGGCCAGTTAAGAATTCCAAGAAATTGTGTTTAGGGAAAGAAGAAGTTCGACCAGACATAGTAATATGTAGATGCCGATCCGAGATCGTGAGCAGGCATTGAGATTTGGAGGTACGGATTTTCGACCGTGGATTACTATCGGCTCGAATATTCGATTCTTCTCGCACTATTTAATCAAAGTTATCCAACGGCAAAATGACACAAATAATCCATAAACTTTGACAAAATATGTAATCTGATCCCTGAACTTTTAATTTGTTCAATTTAGTGCATGAACTTTGATATAATGTGCAATTTGATCTATAAACTTTTGACTTGTTCAATTCAATCCCTGAATTTTTAGTAAATGTTTAATTTAGTTATTGGACTATATGAAAATGTTCAACGTTATTCCCGATCTTAAATTAACAAAAGTACTATACTGAATATTTTTCCATAATTCAGGGACTAAACTGAATATTTACTAAAATTTCAGTTCTTGAATTAAACAAATCAAAAGTTTATAGATCAAATTGCACATTATGCCAAAGTTCATGAACCAAATTGAATAAATTAAAAATTCAGCGATTAGATTGCACATTTTGCCAAAGTTCAGGGACCATTTATATAAATACCCCTTATCCAACCAATTTCATTTACAAGCTATCCTCAAAACGATCTGTGTTTTATTCAAACAAGCAAATGCAAAATCCATAATAATAATAAAAAAAGCAAAGGAGGATATAGCATGTTCACGATGCCTTGGTACTATAGCCTCGTTTGATTTGAGAAAAATATTTTCCTTATTTTTTTATTTTTGAATTTTTTTAGGAAAGTGAGTCAATGAAAAATGCCTTTCTATTGAATGGAAAAAAATTTTCTACCAAAATTTAAATTTAGGAAAATGAATTTCTCTTTACAAAATTGAAAATCGTTTTTCAACATATGACTTGGTATTAGAGATTGAATTAAAAAAACTCTTGCGATTGGATACGAAAATCCTGACCCTTATTCTCGGGCCCTTGACATCGGCGAAAGATCCTCGGCGCTTGGGCCCGAATCCATCGAGACTAAGCCTAGGACACCGGTGCATGTGCCAAGATCCGTCGAGGCTTGAGTCTAGGCTTGAGCTCAATGGACCTAGGCGTAGGCTTTGGGGACTAGGGCACAGTCTCTATGGACGTGAGTGCAAATGCCGGAGTCCCGCGCCCAACCTCGATGGACTTAGGTGTAGGCATCGTGCACTAGGGCCTCGCTTCAATGGACCTTGGCATAGGCGCCAAGGTGGGACCTAATCTTGGGCGTTGTGCTCGGGGCTCGACATCAATGGACTCGAGCACGAGCACCGGTGTCGAAGTCTTGGGTCTGGCCTCGATTGACCCAGGCCTAAGCGCTAATGTATGGGGCTAGGCTATAATGGACCTAGGCTCGAACGCCAGGGACCTAAGCCGAGCCTTTGTAGACCCTAGTGAGGGCGCCAGGGAGGCAAGCATGAACATTGAGTTCTCGAGCTTGGGCTCGGTGAACCCAAGACCACTGAGAGTCAGGGATCCAAGATTTAGATCGTGGTGCTCGTGTGTGTTCCTTGACTATTCACGCGCAAGTCAATAGCGTCGAAATAATGTCTATCCAAACGAGAACATATATTTTCCGTTTCATTTTATGGTCTTAGCCAAATAAAAAAAAATTATTGTCATTTTCCTGAAAGTTAAACTTTTTGATGAATATTTTCTCGAAATATCATAATTTTCGCGAAAAAAGAAAAACAGAGCATAGATTAATTCATCCCGTGCGTATTTGTTCCGTCTAGAAATATGGAACAGCTATACTTTATCCTTATTTTTTTCTCGAGAGGAAAAAAATACGAAACAAAAGAATTTGTCCTTTTTTTTGTAGTTCTATCTTCCTTCTTTTCTTTTTTCCTTTCGACCGTCAATTTTTGTCGCACGAGTCGTGATATGATAACAAATAATTATGATGTACCCATCACTAAAATTTTCGGAGATAAAAAAAAAATCATTTTTCGTTTCATCAAATTGAACTTTAAAATGATGTGAAGCTGCTGAATACGACATTTCTATATTGTAAAAAAAAAAACCAAATTAGATTTGGATTTGGTGAAAGGAGACGAGGCCCTTTCCTTTTGGAATTGGGCAAACTTCCGAGAACATACGAATTACACAGCAACTAGCAACCCTTTCGGACCAATGGTCCCCCGTAGCAGTCACGAGAGAAACGTGCGACACACACACATTTGAGTCAAGCCAACTGAAAAATATATATATATATATATATATATCTTACATGAAAATCGATTGCCGACCTCAAAAAATCATAAAAATTTTGAACCGTATGAGCAAAAAGAAGAGGATAGCAATGAGGTCCTCTGACTACTAATTATGTTTAACACGAAAAGCTTGCGCACTGACAATTGTAATTTATTGTGTTCTTTTCTTGTCGAGGCGACGTGCGCGTATATGGATTACATCGAATCCGTCTATTTGCAGTCATACCAGATGAATCCTTCAACTTTTGAAAGGAATTTCCAATTCTAATTCGATCGAGGGAAAGAATCGTCGTGGTCTGTTAAGAATCTAAAGATAGTTTGTTTAGGGAAGGGAGAACTGCGGCCAGACATAATACTATGTAGATGCTGATCTGAGATCGTGAGCGGGCTTTGAGATTTCTAGGTATGGATTTTCGGGCATGGATTATTATAGGATCGAATATTCGATCCTTTTCGCAGTGTTCAATCCAACCAATTTGCGGCCTGTGTTTTTCTCAAGATTCCAGATTTACTGCCAACTTTATGGTAACAAATTTCAAATTTATCCAAAGAAACAAAGCAAACACGCTGTCGCTGCATCGGGATGGAGGCGCGAAGTCATTTACGGGGTCGATCGTCTCGCTCATCAATATCCGCCAAGAACGCTTTCTGTTCTTATCCCATGATCCCTCCTCGTCAATCCGCGACAGCGGGGCGGGCGAATTTTATATGCCCGCAGAGGGGTCGCGACTCCACAGAGCCAACAGTAGTCCAGCTTCAAGATTGGCGATCCAAAATGGCCAACACTGGAAGGACAAAGAATCTATTTTTAGTCTAAAGCAAGAAAACAAAGAGCAGACAATCCCTTGTCGTTGTCATATCAACCATCCATTCCCAGCTCCTCTTTCCCATAATAAAAATCACCCCCACCAAAAAGCTCTCTCGATGAAAAGGCGAGACTTTTCTCTCCCACGACCGAAGATCGCGAGATCCCGTTTCAAGAGACGAAATCGGCGTCGAAGCTCGTCCTTTGAGGCTTGCTGCGACCGATGGGTCGATTGGGAGAGAGGTTCGGGGTGCTGGTCAACAACAGATGGCTGGTGTTCGTGGCCGCAATGTGGATTCAGTCCTGTGCGGGCATTGGGTACTTGTTCGGGAGCATATCACCGGTGATAAAGAGCTCGTTGAGTTACAACCAGAGGCAGATTGCAAGGCTTGGTGTGGCCAAGGATCTTGGGGACAGTGTTGGGTTCTTGGCGGGGAGCTTGTGTGAGGTCTTGCCTATGTGGGGTGCTCTGCTCGTGGGTGCTCTTCAGAACTTTGTTGGGTATGGTTGGGTTTGGCTCGTCGTCACCGGCCGAGTTCCAGCTCTGCCTTTGTGGGCGGTGAGTATCGATGATGCAACAAAAGCTATAAGATTTTGTTTATGTGTGTGTTTGTTGATGCATCTGCATAAGACTAGGCGAAATCTTTCCATGCACATCCCTATTATTTGTTATGCTGATCGACATTTGAGGGAAATTAAGCTTGAGATGTTAATTGTGGAAGTAGGATTTAGGAAATGTAGATCAGAATTTCTTTGGCTACTTCTGTGATAGTGGTTTTAATTTTGTGAGGAGATGGATTTGGATGTTTGAGGAAGGTGGTGGAGCTGCATCATAACCTGACGAGTTATGATTATCTGCTGAAATTTGGCTGTCCGAGTTCATGGCTTGGGCTGCAACATTTGGAGCTCCAGATCCCACATTTCTCTGTTTATATCTTTGGCAAGTGAGAAAATTTCAGCATGTGCGTCTCTTCAAACTAATTTAGTCCTCTGGCAACTGCTGGTTGTTTTTTTCTCTTGCCTTTTTTGTTGTATGATAGTACCTATGAATCGTCCTTTAAGCAGATAAACTATGTTTGGCTGCATACAAAGATTTTTGTGCCGATCGTGTGTGATCATATATGCATTTTCTTTTAGTGTTGTTCTCCCTTCATTTTGCGATCGTGAGAAGAAACAAGACTTTTGGGTAGTTTGCCTTTGCCATTAGTTTAGATGTTCATTCATTCATGCAAGGGAATAAACAATTTAGATTTCTTGAACTAAGAGAACTCCTAAGTTCTTATGCATCATTGTAAGGTTAAGGTGGAGGTCCGAGGGCTGCAGGATTAGTCTCTGCTGATTCCTTTACACTTATGACCCTATACTCCTGTATTCCTGTGTCTGGGCATGCTTGCGAGACAAAATCTAGAATGCTTATCGATAGAGCTCCTTCTGGTTTATGTAGATGTGCGCTCTTATTTTCATTGGAACCAATGGTGAGACCTACTTCAATACAGCAGCTCTGGTTTCCTGCGTGCAAAATTTCCCAAAAAGCCGGGGTCCTGTGGTGGGCATCCTGAAAGGCTTTGCCGGGCTTGGTGGTGCTATTTTGACACAAATTTATGCGGTGATCCATTCGCCCGATCATGCGAATCTGATATTCATGATTGCAGTTGGTCCAGCGATGGTCATAATTGCCCTGATGTTCATCGTCCGACCAGTTGGAGGTCATAGGCAAGTACGGCCATCTGATGGACTAAGTTTTACATTTATCTATAGCATATGCCTTCTATTGGCAGCATACTTGATGGGGGTCATGCTTGTGGAAGATCTATTTGATTTGAATCAGAGAGTGATTATGATTTTTACGGCGATTCTATTCGTGCTGCTTCTGCTTCCGATCGTGGTGCCGGTGTCATTGACTTTCTTCTTGGACTCAAGGGCACCACTTCAAGAACCTCTTCTGCCTGAGCCACAGAAACAAGAAGCAAGCAAATCTGAGCAGGATGGACATGAGGTCATATTCAGTGAACTCGAAGATGAAAAGCCAAAGGAGGTGGACTTGCTTCCGGCATCTGAGAGGCAAAAGCGAATAGCGCAGTTGCAGGCGAAATTGTTCCAAGCTGCCGCCGAAGGTGCGGTGAGGGTGAAGAGGAGGAAGGGCCCACATAGAGGAGAGGACTTCACTCTGGCGCAGGCTTTAATTAAGGCAGACTTTTGGCTCATCTTTTTCTCGCTTCTACTGGGTTCTGGTTCTGGACTGACGGTTATCGATAATCTGGGCCAGATGAGCCAATCTTTGGGGTACGATAACGCGCATATATTTGTATCCATGATCAGCATTTGGAACTTCCTAGGCCGTGTTGGCGGGGGCTACTTTTCTGAAATCATTGTAAAGTAAGGAGTTAATTTTCTTTCCTCTGCAATGCTAAATTTCTTATCAAAGAACCTCTGTTTAAGCATCGCCATTAATCATGATGTTGCCTTTTGCCCCAACAGGGATCATGCTTACCCAAGGCCAGTGGCAATGGCTGTGGCGCAATTCATTATGGCTATCGGGCATGTTTTCTTCGCCATGGGATGGCCCGGGGCAATGTACATCGGTACCCTCTTGATCGGGCTTGGTTATGGAGCCCACTGGGCGATCATGCCTGCTGTGGCCTCGGAGTTGTTCGGGTTGAAAAAATTTGGTGCTTTATACAACTTCCTTACTTTGGCTAACCCTGCTGGTTCGCTAGTCTTCTCCGGTGTAATTGCGAGCAGTATATACGATTACGAAGCTGAGAAGCAAGCGCATCATCATCATCATCAGCACCATCACCATCCGCGAAGCTGGGGGTCGATATTTTCAACCATGCTTGCTGTGGATGAACCGCTGAAATGTGAAGGTTCTATATGCTTTTTCCTGACGTCAATGATTATGTCAGGACTCTGTGTCATCGCGGTGGTCTTGAGCATGATCCTTGTCTACCGGACTAAAATTGTTTATGCTCATCTCTATGGAAAATCTCGTACCTGACTTATATGATGGGGTCAGAGCTGTGTTCATCCGTTAGGAAGCGACATTAAGAGACTTGTTAAGCTGGTAATGCTGTCGGACCATGCTTTTCTTGAAGTGCTGCATTATGCAGAAGCGCTGGTGAACTCTCGCTCGCTCTTGTATTGTCAGCCTAATTTAGAGAGAGGTTTTGGTTGACATGTGCCATAGAAAATTGATGTATATGTACAATTTTTGGGTTGCGAGTTGCGACAAGCATGCTATGTCCCTGTTCTTCACTTTGCCATGAATTGAGAAGTGGTTCTTCTCTTTGTTGTCATCATGGTGCGCATATCGTTTTACTTCTTCATCTGCTTTTATGAATGGTTAAGTATCAGTTCCTTGATGGCTTCAGTTGTTGTAGAAGGATGATTATCGCATCGAAAAAACTTCTGAGGGTTGGTTTACTCGAACAGTATGACTTGACAGACAACGATTTCAATCGATAAGATACTCCGGTACAAAACAAATGGGGCGGTGCTGTTTATTTCATAGTTCAGAACCGCACGCTGCTTATTGATTCCATGTGTAAACCTTCAAGCCGTGACGGTGTATCATGAATTGAAAGCTGTACAATCTCTTCTTATCTCTCCTTGGCTTCCGGTCTTGACACCCACTCTCCCGAGCTTCCTCATCGCTGTGGCAAAGGCCTGATTGAAGTTGCCCGGGTTGTTGGCGAAGTCCTGTACGGTAGGCTTCGAAGCCGAATCGGTGAAGAGCGACTCGTCCGAAGTGAACAGGCCCATGCCTTCGACCAGATTCTTGTAGTACACGTTGTCGAAAATCTGAGGAGTCACGGGGTCCATGTTGATCGCTATCTGTGGGTCCACATTTTGGGGGCAAGCTTGCATCAGCTGCGCCGCGTAGTTGGAGTTGAGAGTGGGGTCCACTGGAGATGACGAGGAGAACGAGTAGAGACGGTTGGCGAAGCGGTTGCAATGGGAGAAGCCGACGGTGTGAGCGCCCGAGAGGGCGATCATGTCGGATTGTGTGAGGCCATTTCTGGAGAAAATCGTGTTTAGCTGGTCGAGATCGAAGTTCGGTTCTGGTAACTTTCCGGCCACTAGAGATGCTTTAGAGATGAGACCATCACGACGTCCGAGCTCTACGTTGAATGATGGACCTCCGGCCTGAGATTTTCGAACAAATGAGGAAACGTTAGCCTCGAAACATGATAGCCATTTGACTCGACATTAACCTGCTAGGGTGAACTGTCCATGGAGGAGGTTCTTGCTTACCAGGACCACTACGTCTCGAGCAGCTATCGCTAAGATGTCGGCACACGACACGATGCCAGGGCAAGTCGCTTCGACGGCTTGCTTTGCCTTGATGACAGTGTCAAACCCGTCTCCGGCCAGAGATAGATTATCCGGAGCGTCCTTCTCGGCATCCCCGTTAGGCGACGAGATCAAAATCGAAGCATCGCATCCCTGAAAAAACATCGAAATTTACTAGCCGAAATGATGACTGAATAAAGATTGGGATCAGGTGTTTCTCATCTAAAGCAATCCTGAATCAAAATTCATGCCTCCCGGAACATATTAAAGAACAAGATCGGATCCTGAAAACCAAGTTCGCGAAACAAATTAATGGTTTCTAACCTTCTTCTTAAAAAAAAAAAAATCTTTCTCCTAATTTAAGGCTTAAGATTGAACCAAAGTGAACGCGATTGCCAATCCATGCGATTCGATTTCATTTTCTTTCAATTGTTGTCGTAATCTCTTGTGCAACTAGTGATGTACTTATCTGCCGTCGGGACAATTTTAATCGTGTCGTCGTCACCAATAATCGTGACAAGTGGTGATTAATTAATTCAAACGGCGTGGTCGGGTGCTCTGTGAGAAAGCTAATTAAAATATTGGGGTAGTTGGAAAATGTAATGATTGAAAACGTCAAACATGTGTTCCAAAGTCCACTTCTGGTTACTATAACTTGTATGATGGAACCTGCCCGATGCTATAAACTCGGCTCAGCTCCGGCATAGAACAAGCGACAATCTTGACCGTTCAAAAAAACTTGGATAATTTTGTGGAAGAAGTAGTAATAATAATAGTCCTTGTATTTTTTTATTCACTTTTTTAAAGAAAAATATTCATGAGAATACGCGAAAAAGAAATTAGCACGGTGTGAATCTGGATGAATATATGAAAGATAATGAAAATGAGAGTTTCGTCAAATGAATTGGCCGACGGGCGGCGGCATGATTGAAATGCATGCGTGCATGCATGGATGAGAAGGATTATCACCTGGATGAAGCAATCGTGGAAGAAGAGGCGGAGCGTGGCAGGGACGGTGACGAAGGTCTGGCCGAACTTGGTGGTCACCGCCTGCTTCACGATGCTCTCGACGTTCGGGCAGGTTCCGCCATAGAAGTCCTCCGCCAGCTGCGCTCTCCCCATCTCCATCGCCGCCGCGAAAACCACCACCGCCCAAAACCCTAGCTTCCTCACCATGAGCCGCCCCATGTCCTTCTTCCCCCTCTAGTCTTGCAAAATTTCTTCCCTCACCAACCACCAAAGAAGCAGGCTTCGTGTCTTTCTTTCTCTGCAACCTCTCTCTTCCTCGACCCAGCAAGACGACTCCTTCCCACACATTTATACGAGTCTTGGGATGTCGGATGTGAGAGCGGGTCTGCCCTGGACAAGTCGCCCTCTTGATTGTGTTTTATTTCATTACTCGGCATGTTGTTTGAAGGGTCAAGAACCTGCCTCAGTCTCTTGCTGTTCGCTCTGATTTAGTCCAAATACTGATTTATATTTTTTTACCCCGACTGATAAGAATTGGTCTCATGCTTAATTTTATGCAAGCAGCATCAGCCTCTATCTCGTCGGTTTCATATGCTCGATGAGTTGAACATGTCTCTCTCTCTCTCTTCCGTCGTTCGTTCTCCAAGTGACAATATTCTCTTGGTGTCGGATTTTCTTCTCTTTTCTTTTGAAGCTTTCGCAGAATAAAATCAATTTTATATGCCCATGGAAAATTCTTGCCAGCTAACCAGTTCCCCGTTTATAGACGCAACCCCAAGCTATCTAGTAACAAAAAGCAGCTTGGAACTTCCGGAAATGACCTCGAAAATCAACCCAACTTGCCCGTCTGTTGTTCGAATTAACCTGATTTCCCAGTCTTTGAATATTCTTTCAACGTGCTCATAGCCCCTTTTCTTTGGTCACAAAATGCAAGGGTAGGTCCATCCATATTGCACATGATGATGCAGGCAGAGCAGCCTCTCTTTTGAATTGAAGTTCAGCTCCAAGGCGAGAGAGGGACACAATAGAGTACATAAACGAGATAGAAAATGAAATCAACGAGGGGAAAAAGATATTATTTCTTGACTAATTGGACGTTAGGCGTAGCGAGCCGGTTATAAAAAAAAAATAACCACCTTTATGAGATGAACCCTATTGATAATTCATGGAAATGTATAATTAAAAAAATATTAGCAAATTGTTCCCGCCAAGCAAGGGGAAGAAGCAATCGAAACAGCATATTCCTCCTCCTCCTTGCTTAGCTCGAGCGCCAAGAGACCTAGATTTGCTTATCTCGGCGAAATCGCGTCTATGGATGCCGTGATGCGGTACGAAACCGAATACAGGGGAGAACGGTCTAGTATTACCGGGCGAAACATCGCTGGAATGCATGCCTCGTGACCGGTAGAATACGCATCTCGTGACGGAAGCGAGGGTCCAGTAAAAACGAATATTCTTTCACCATCATTTGTGGACCTTCTTGAATATAGTTCTTAGTAAAGCAAATTTATAAACCTCTCTATCTTTTTTTTTTCTTTCTTTCTTTGCCCCCCTTGTAAGCCGACTTTTTATCATTTTCGTGCATTTTAAATGTTACCCCTACCTAATGCGATCATCCTCCAGGGCAGTTATTGTTCTTGATTAGGAAAAATATAAAGGTAAAGTCATTATTACAAGACAGCTTCTTTTTTTAATTCTGGGATCATGAAGCTTCGGATCCAAGTCAATCACGCTCACGTTCCACTGCTCAGCTTTGCCAAACAACGTGTGGAACATTGTGATTGTGATTGTGATTGTGATTGTGATTGTGAGTAAAGGGAGTTCTCACCCGCCTTGCAATCCAATTGACCAATTCGTCTGACTTTTCAGTTTAACTGAGTTAGGTAGGGCAAGCGTTCACCATGATGCGACCATTCAGCCAATTAGCAGATCCAAGAGAATTCGCTTGCTAAGTGTTTTTGAAGGGTTATACTAACTATCCACCAAGTACTCAATTTTTTTTCATAGCTGTTGACACATGACTAGCCAGCTCAACTTTTTTCAGTCATCATCTTCTTGATAAGGTATAGAGAGTACTGTGAGGGGGTCTTCATTGGCAAGCGAAGATGATGACTGCCGACCGACCAAAGGGACAATGCAAGTGGGAAGAACCGCGCCGACCATCGGCCCGGCAGAAAAAAAAGAGAGAGAGAAAGGAAGGGCGATCCAAGAAATTTCTTCTTCGTTCGCACATGATTCTTCCTTCTCATGTTCCATGAACGGCAAGAAAAAGGGGCAAAGATCCACGCTGTGAACAAATGGTCAACAGATCGAAATACCCTTTTTAAGGACAGCTGTTAGCAGTTTGCATGATATTTACATTTACAATCACCGTTGTTCTTCACTTAACACCAGCAACAATAATTTGTTGCTTCCATCTCCCTGTACAATCGAGGCCTCTCCTCCCTACTACACGTGATCAGGACTCCTGATGCCCCCAGCATGAATTAGGAAACTATACATACCGTCTGTCAGGATGCACGGATCAAGTAGCCCCAGCAATGAGATCCTTCTCACTGCCCGCAGCTTCGTAATCGTCTTCAGCCACCATCCAGGGCAATTTAGGTCCCTAGAATTATTTCATAACACTGAAGCATCAGAGAATTGGAGTACACCCGAGAAGCGGCGAACTCAGCAGCACGCTTGACGGTCACTTTCTATTTGGCAACTGGGCTAGCTTGGCTAGACCTTTGTTGTCGTGTCACTTGGAACAGAAACATGCTTATTATTTACCCGTTTTTTCCAATTTATCTGTGCAGAAGATTTAAGCTACAGCAAAAGGTTACAGAGAAAAAAAGTCGATGTATCGTGGTGACAATCATAAGCTATCACACAAGCAATCGCTTAAGAGATTGTTCTTTCCAAACTCTTTTATGATGATATGAATGCATGTACATAGACATGGCCGGTTCCGAACTTTTAATTTTATTTTTTAAAATAATAAATAATAAAATAAAATTAATAAATTATAATCAAATTATACATTGTAATAAAATTTGAAAAATAAAAAAGAGAGGAGAGGAATGGGCTTTGAATTATTTTTATAATGTAATTTTAAAAATTATTATAAATTATAATATAATAAAATCCGGTTCCGAAAAATATGAAACCGTAGGCCCGGTCAATGAGCCTGTTCTGGGTCCGCGGTTCGATTGGCCACATTTACATGTACAGACCCAAAATGATGCTGATAGCAGCCTACCTTCCCTTGCCGTAGGATTTTCGGGTAACGTCCCGTCATATCAACCACAGTAGACGGGTCAGCCACTCTGATGCCTCCATCAACCACAAAGTCAAGGCCCTAATTACGTGTGCAATACGGGACAAAAAAAAAAAACACAGAAAACATCAGTTTTGCCTCTATTGATCCCACAGATAGATGACTAATGCATGTGCCAAAATTTGAGATTAATCCCTTGCTCCAAAATCTAAGCAAGCGCAGCCAAAATAATGCGTCAAAATGCAAATTTTCAAGGATTTCCATGGACAAGGAGTTAAAGAGCTGGATTTTAGGACAAACATTTAAGGAGGATGCACGAAAAATTCAATCAGACCTATTCATTTTCTGCCCTCTGTTCAAATTCTTTGGTTCATAAACCATAAGCAGGACAAGGGATCAAAGGTAAGAAGAAGCACCTCATCGAAGTAATCGCTCTAAAAGATAGTCGACATTAGAACAGTTTATCTCTAGCAGAAACTCGTACATTTGTTTGATGCACGAGCATTGCTAAAGTTCAGATCTGCCTGCCACAGTTTTGCGATGAACAAACAAAATCAATCTCAAATATCAGCAAGATCCAACTTACTAGACTGAAGACATACCTCTGGTCCATACCTATCAGCTATTGCAACTGGATCTATCATCCACTCATCATCCTTTGGCCCCTTGACACTAGAAAGCAGGACAACCAGTAAGATCATCTGAAATTGCTTGGATACGCTTGGCATCCATAGCCTGATATACATCATGAACAGACGCAATATATATATATATATTCCAACCTGTATGATATACACCAGGAACAGGCAAAAAAAATCCAACCTGGTCGAAATTAAGGGTGAATCCATCCTCTCTAATATAGCTTGACATATGGCATCGTCGGGAATTCGGATTCCAACACTTTTCCTATGAGCATATTTGGCAGCTGCAGTCCCATACCTAGTGCATTGTTTTGGCAACTCTCTGCTTGCAGTTAAAATGAAAGTATACTGCAAATGGAGAAACTTCTTAACTGAGTTAGGAACGAAAACCTGATATTACAATGTCTCACAGATCTGTTTGCCTAGGGGCATCCAAAAGACTTGCAACGCAGTAAATCAAGCACATCAAATATATCTCGGAGGCCACAGCAACAAGCAACCATACAGACTACAAAAGAAATGTCGGATTTCATAATGATATTCCCATATCATGTACAAAACAAAGCAACTCGACGGCCGGTAGTTGATGCATTTATGTTGTTTAGCTTATTACCAAGGGTTTCTTTCCAAAAGTAGGAGATCCACAGGCTGAAGCAAATTAAATGATAATGTACAATCGAGTGTTCAGGTTCCCCAGTTCAATCGAGTGTTCAGGTTCCCCAGTCTTTTCCGATTGTGTGAGATACATAGATTTGACATGCCACCAGCCCGAATCTTGGCTACCTCAAGGAGAAACAACATTTTAATGTGAGAAACTTACAGGGCCAGGTAAGCAATGTTTCACAGCTCGAAATATATTTGTATGTCCTTGACCATCACCACGAGGGAATCCCGTTGTGAACGTATCTATGTCACGGAAGGAGCGGCACAATATACTAAGAGGCTGCACAATCACATGTAATAGCAAGAAGCATTAATCATACAAAAGATGAAGTGATCGAACAATCTTGCTGCAGAGGTGCTCTAGATTATTAATTTGCTATTTCAAGGACGTGGCATGGTATTATCAGGCCCATGATATTATTTGGTAATACTGAACTGACAAAAGAAAACCAGAAATATTCCATACCTTGGAATCAGCTATGTCTTTGATTCTGCAATCATAAAGAACATAAAAAAACTTCTATAATGACTAGGAAGTAAATTGCATTAAAACGATCTTCTACTAATTTACAAGAAAATGCCAATACCTCCTAAGTCTTTCAATTGCTGAATGGCTCTTCAAGTCGCAAACTATGGCATATCTAGTAATACAAGAAACATTCAGTAAGCTTTTCGTAGTTAATCTCACGCATACAGGATCCTCATGCACATGGAATGGTAAATTGACAAATAATCACAAGTGAAAGTTCAGTTATTAAGGTTGGGTCGAAACAGTCATTGTCACTGTTTTACATTCATGTTAATTGCAGAGGCAGTATAGAAACTCCAATTTACAGGCTTTTCCATTATGAATATTATGGAAAATAAGCTCTAACCAACAAAAGTTTTTAGAAAACAGTAGGACTTAGCCAGGTGCATTGTGATGGAACAAGTCGAGGAACTATTTCAAATTGGGCAAGAACAATTAAATGCGAAAAAAGAAGAAAAAATTTTAATTTAAAATCTAGACGAACAACATAATACTGACAGAGCCCTATGCACAAAAAAATAGCATGTCTGTCTACATATTATCAACAGGAATCATTTGGGACCTACACTAATAAACAGAAATCATCATAATTTGGAGGACCAAACTAGAGAAATTAGTTGCTAATCAGAATAATATAGAAGATATACAGCCCCGGTTCTAAAATGAAGAGGACAAACTCGACTGAGGTTAACTAAGAGTCATTTCCAAAGTACCAGCCATCTTCAAAGTGACTACTTGATAAGATTTAGTATTCCAGTACTGCTCCAGAGATGGAAAGAGGAGGATGGTGAAATAAAATGAGGACATGAGTTTGAGCATGAAACCTAAAGGAGAATTGGGTAACTGTCCACCATAATCGAAGTCTGCTGAGAAAGTAAATTCACAAAGAGGGTTCTCCCTTTTGATTATGTCCATGGATCAAAAGTGTGAAACACTATCCCACCAACAATTTGCTTAATTAATGCGAGAGATGAGGGGCAGGATTATAGGATACACAACACATTTAGCCGTATGTAAACGATATGCGTAGACACATCAATGTCTAAAGGGAAAAAAACAGTCTTTGCCAGTACCAGACGGAGATCCAAAAGAGAGGTTCCTATCAGAAAATTGTAAAAAAGGAAAACACCCAACATCAAATTAAAAGCAGAGAGGGCGAACATACATTGTGTCTGTAGGAATCACCCCAACAGCTCCTTCTTTCAGAAGATCAACCACAGGATCCAATTTCCAACTGTCTCCTCCTAAGGGGTCAACTTCAACATACAGCAACCCACCCTCCTACAATAGTTAAAACCTATATGATAAAATTATGCATTACCAATGCAATGTTATTGACATTCTTAATAGCCTTCAATCAAAATCAATCTTTCATTCTCAAGCAACACCCAGGGAAGAAACCAAAAGAGCTGAGACCATATCAATTGATAAGACAACCTCCTTCGACGTCACCTCATCTAATTTATGTAACAGCGGAGGTCCGAAAGAAGATAGAAAAGAGTTATAATACCACCTTGGTGAAGCGAGGAGTGGCGTACTTGAGGCGCTTGGGGCTTCTCTTCACTGCAAGAGCCAAGACTCTGAAGCGTCTCGCCGGCACGAAAGAGGAGACGGAGCAGAAGCGGCTCCGATTAGGAGCGCTGACACGTTCCAGCACGGAGCGGGAATTCAGGAAAGATAAAACTCCGCATCGATCGCCATGAAAATTCTTCACTTGAGGTTGGACTGCCATTCTGGGAAAAGAGAGAGAGAGAGAGAGAGAGAGAGAGAGAGCGCGAAGGGAGATGAAAGATTGTCGCTTTGCAACAAGCCGTTGGTGCCTGAGCTATGTCGTTTTTGGAGCCGATGTTGTCTGCGCTCTTCAGCGGGGACGTTTCTGGAAAGTATCGGGGGATCCGGATTTAGTATGTCATGGGTGACAAACTTCTCATCTCAGCCGTTCATTCTAAATGAAAGGCTGAAATGACGTCACGTCATTTAGGGAGCTCAAATTTTTAAAATCGATTGTTTGAATTTCAAAAAAAAAAAAAACCCCAATTTCTTTCCTCAAGCGATGCAGTCCGTCTCTCCCCCTCTCTTTGCTCTTTCCAAAGAAAGAAGATCGCTCCTCTCCCGAGCGAGTTCAAAATCTTTGGGTCTCTTCTTCCCTCTCTGCTTCATAGCTCACTCCGTTGCTCCGTTTTGGCCCTTGTTCCTGCGGACTCCTCCGTCGCTCGACTCGCTCTCTACTCCGGCCTCCGTTGCCGTCCCCTTCTCGGTTGCTCGAGGGCTCTCTACTTCGGCCCTCGTTCCCTCGATCTGCTCCGATGTTCAACTCACTCTCATCTCTAGCCTCCGCTCCCATCCTCGTTCCCGCGCTCAGCTTTCGCTCTGCTCCAATGCTCAGCCCGCGCTCTGCTTCGACCCTTGCTCTGTCGCTTAAGGGCTCTCTACTCCGGTGCTCACACTCAGCTGTATTTTGAGAAAATGACTGTTTTTACTCATCCATGTCTAACTACGATACTTTCTTCAGTCGGTTGCCAACTGAACTGTTAGTGGCTGCGTAGCTAAGATTATTCTCTTGTTGGAGGTCTTCTAGTGAAAAAATTCATTTATTTGGTGCTATCTATGTTATTAGGAAGTGCTCTTTTTTTTAAAGGGATGTTCGATACGATTCCAGAGCACGAGTCAACCAAGTCTTTGAAAGATGTTGCCTTTGCGCTTCTTTTGCAGGTATGCTATTTCGAAGTACTTAGCATTGTAGGCGTACCCATAAGTTGTAAATGTTGGATACTGATCAAAATATCAAAGAGCTCTTTTTTTAGCACACTTCCATTGTTTAATTAGAACGCAAAAGAAAGCCGTTCTTCCCTGCTAATGACCTTTTCGAGCCTCAGACAGCTTTGGGATGGCCTTTTCTAGTTGGAGTACCCGTACTCGGACCGCAAACCAGAATGCGAGGAATACGGTAGAAGATGGAGAGCTCTCATGGTTCAATGCAGGCGTGAGGCTTGTCATTGGGGTTGGATTAGGAGTCAAATTGCTTGTTCAATCACATAATTTGCAGACATGTGAGGGAAAGGGAAGCGTAAAACACGATGGAGGAGGTCCCGAGGCATAGACAATGCATGGTCGCAAGAGGAGGAAGATAACAGCACAATTGTCGCTTTTTATGTTTGTTAAAATTCTTGTCTCTATGTAATGAAGAAGTTTTGATCTTCAGAGCCCCCCAGAGACACGTCACATTTAGTTTTCTAATTGATTGCTGCAAATAACTTTTTGTGGGTGTTCAAATCTGCTTTTGTTGAACATGTGTATTCTATTTTTCTATCAATACATAACAAGTTCATAAAAAGAGGTTGAAGTTAGAATCAAATGCAGTTTCTTGCGCTTCTTTTGTTCATCTCTTCTTAAGTTGATGAACCTGAGTGGAATCCACACCAAGGTTTACTTCGATGAGGAAGTGTTCGGACTGCACATGGTCATTATCAATGACTCTAGAATCGCTTGTGGAGTATACTCTAATTGTGACCGGAAGGATAATATCTAGTCGAAATAGGAAAATACTTGTGAAATGAGTAAAAGCAGTACACTCTAATTATTTCAAAATATTACGAGAGGTACATAGAGAGACCATAAGTGTTCAAGGCATGTAGTAGGATATCATTTCCATCACCCTTTGGCTCTTGAAGGTTCTAAATAGGCAAGCTTTTGATTTTGCACAGAGCTAAGTTTGTATAACTAGTCAGTCTATCAATGGAATCCTCAGTTCCCAACAGCGAAAAAAGATAACGAGATAGCATGACCCCAAGCACTTGGTTGAGTCTTACCGCTATCGATTATAGGTAACAACACAGGTCACAAACAAAAGGAATTTACCTATGTAAACGCACCCCATCCTAATTTCGACGCCCATCATATATTTGGATTAGACCCATCGTCAACTAAATCGAACCCATTACGCGGCCAAGCCTAAAGCTTTCGATAAAGGCACGTGTAGAAACATAAACCTCAAGTCAAGAGATTGCTTTAAAATCTCAAGCAACAAGTTACATCCCAATACATTGTAAATGCCACCAAAGCTTTTCAGTAAGGATACATTATTGGCAATCAGGATCACCAGTTTGCTTGCGCTCTAAATCCCATTCCTCAGAGGCGTTCGCTGCCGTCACAAGATCTTGTCGGTGCCATTGGAATAGAAACAACACATACATCAGTCTTTACAAGACAAAGTACCTCAAGACTCTCGAGCAAATCGCAACAAAATCTCGTTTCTCATCTTAACGAAAGAGCCCGAACTCATAGCAAAAGAGAAATCCATGCAGAAAAGATGGCAAGCACGGAAAAGTCAAAATCACAAGAAACCATGTATCCAACCCGAACAGGCGATGCGTCAAAACGAGAGAGAGAGAGAGAGAGAGAGAGAGAGAGAGAGTAGTAAAGAGAAGGGTGTGGCAAATTCGGCCATCATCGTCGTCTGCATCAGCAGGCGAAGTGAAGAAGGTAGTGGCCCTCTCTGTAGTTTCTCCTAAGAATTTGTGGGAGGAGGGACGACATGACGATTGGTGGTGGTTCCATAGATTTGGCGTTGAAGGCGACCACGAAAGGAGGAGGAGGGACGAGAGGAAAAGGGGCGAGAATGAGGTCAAAGCGGACGGAGGAGGGAGGGACAGTCGACAAGGTCGATCTAAAGCGAGGAGAGAGAATTTTTTTTATTTTATTTTGGTAATTGCGGTTTCCCGCTCAAATCAAATTCCCCCACCCGGCAGATGACGTGGTGCCATTTCAGCCGTTCATTTAGAATGAACAGCTGAGATGTGAAGTCTGTCACCCATGACATATTTCTTGTATGTCATGGGATCCGAGATCCGAATCCAAGTCTTGGTTTTTGCATGATCCGACAAGTTGCTGACATAAACTTCATTATCCTAAAATTTATCTCGCAGGCTAATATATATTTTTTTATAAAGGATTTCGAAAGTGTAATTAAGTTCTACTTCTGAAAATATATGATTAATTCTAAAAAATTATTCGCAAAAATGCAATTAAATTTTAAAACTTTCACAAAATACAATTAAGTCCTAAATCTTATTGAATTGATCTAATCAAATCTTTATGTTGATTGTATTTTTATAATGTTTTATGACTCAATTGCATTTTTGTGATAAGTTTTAGGTTCGGATTACACGTTTTGAAAATTTCAGAATTCGATTGCACTTTCACGATAAATCTTAGGATGTTTTGTGTTACCAAAAATATATCTAAAAGTCAGCGACTGTTGGAGTCTCTAGGGCCTTAAGTCTAGACCATGGATGGCTTGGTTGTTAGGGTTTTTTAGATTAGCTAAAAAGACGGAAAATAAAACGTAGTGGGACATGTAGAACTTCTCCCTCCGGTCATAATAAAATTTCTTTCATGTAATTAAATTGGTTAAATTAGATGGATGTAATCAATGGAATGCTCAACCAACTTTTGTAAAAGCTTGGTGGTAGTGGATCTCTCTTGAAGTCTATTGATGAAAAATCCCTCTATTTCTTCAATCGCCCTTTTCAATTTACCATATTTCACCTACAAAACTTTGGGCCTATTTGGTTCGGCTTTGGAGAATGTCTTTGGGAAAATGTAAAAGCCTTTGGTCCAAATAATTTTTTCAAAATGCAATTAGTGTTTAACAAAATGCGATTTAAATGTGACTCACGTTATTTTCACTTCTTTATTGACTTCTCACATCCCTTTTACATTGAATTGACTACATTATCCCTAATGGGTCTCATTCTTTATTTTATTTTTTCCTTACATTTTTTTCTTCCTTTTCTTTTATTTCAATTTTGCTCAGGATGAAACTACCATACTCCTCTCAAACAACGTTGATTGAGGTTAAATTTAGGGTCCAATCTTAATTTAAGACTAATGCTTGCCTTATGGAACTAATTATTGTGTTTCTGACAAAAAAAATCTAATTATTTTCTTAATGAGTTGTATGTTTTGTTTATTATGAAACTATTATTCAAATAATAACTTAAGAACAATTGAGAAGATAATCTCGGTAAATTGTGTGCCATGCATACCGTCTCGTAAATTTTTACCAAAACTTGAAGTCGAAATATTCACAATCGTGAGTATAATCTAAGAAAACAAAGTAAATAATTTCTCTACTATGATATAGGATTGGTGCTTTCTTAGATTACAGTAATGAAGATAAGTTCAAAAAGAAAAGATAAACAAGAAGGAAACATTGAAATGGAATGGGTGTGGAAGAATCAGCAGAAAAAAAGTTGTAAGTGGATAACTTTTTTATATAGTAAAATTGAGGGAAAAGAAGAAGAAAAAAAGGTAAGAAATTGTTATGGCTAATGTGAAAACTGTAACAAAATTAAAACTGAAAATATGAGATATGGTAAATTGGCATATTGACAGTATAATGGAATATTTATATCGTGAAAGTAACGAGAGAAATGACAGAAATAAAAGTTGATTTTTGAATTAACTAGATACAAAAAGAAACAATAAATTAAAGAAAGATGAGGGTATTTGGGTAAGTTAACAAGAAAAAAAATAGTGTATTAGGCAAAATGGGGATAAAAAAAACCTTTTAAAAATATAGGATACAACTTTGGTTAAAATGATTTTTGAAAAAAAAAAGTCACACCTTGCAAAGTCTTTTTCTTTTATTCATTTAAAATCTCAAAACTAGCTAAGGATCAGTGGTCAGCAAGGCCAATTTGCCATCGCAACCTCAAAAGAGGCCTAGGTTGTGTGAACTCAAGCGAACAAGGCTAACGACTACCTAGGTTGCATGACTTAGGCATTGCTTAAGTCGCTTGAGGTCGACTGACCTCAGGTGAGGTCGGACATGATCGCTCGTCGATGACTAAGGTCTTAATTGGAAAGTCTAGGATTTTTGAGGACATTTATGTAATTATGAAAACACAAGAAGGGTAGTTTTTTTTTTTAAATTAAAAAAAGCCTATTTTTCTTATAAAAATATAACATTTCAAAGTACCTTCAGATTTGACCAAAAAAGGGTACCTTGGCATCTATCTCGGGCTCAAAGGCCTTTGAAAATGGAATGGCATTTTAATAACGCCACCCATAAAAATTGCCACACAGCCTCTTGTCATGATGACAGTAGTTAAAGCTGTCGGTGAGGGTATGGTGTGGGACTTGAGGCCAAAAGGACGTGGACGTGCACGATCCCACTGGCCTGCCATCCAAAGAGACAACGGTAATGAACTCTCTTTTGCCAGCGGCTCCGGAAATAATAATTATCACATGTTCAAATAATTTTAAAACAAAAAAAAATTAAAATGAAAAAAATAAAAAAATAAAAAAAATACTTTTTTTTTTGGTCGGAAAAACACCTGATCAGGAGGTGGGACTTGTGCAAAAGTTGAATGTCGGATGAGAGGTAGGCACGAAATACCAATTCGAGCCATCAAATGCCGAGACCACAGTTCATCGGTAAATTGGTAAAAAAGAAGAATATTAAATGTTTCGTCCTATAACAATGCGCACGGATATTTTCATTATGAGGATAAATATTTGAATGCTAATACATCCATGCCCCATAAACTCACAATTTATGGTCTAATTGTGGCGGGGCAACCCACATCTATAAAACTTCATTGGGTACTGTAATTTGTAAAACTTCATTGGGTCCTAGAGTTTTTATTGGCATTGTAAACGATGATTTTGGAGAGAATATTTTTTTTTTTCCAAAGATCATGGCAGGTTGCACAATTTTTTATTTTTATTTTTCACTTTTAACATTACATCTTGTTTAAAGGTTTTCTAATATTTTAGTGAGCAAAATATTAAAGATTTAGAAGGATTGAAAAATCTTTACGAAAGAATAGAGCGAATAAGTGCAATATCTAAATGTTTTTTTCTAGTATCATCGTCAAAGCTTGCATTCCGAATCACCACCCCTCAATCGAACTGAGATTGCATTCAAGACTCAATCCTCAATCGCTCGTGCGGCTTTAGGGATTCTCTGACTTGGACATTTAGAGAGAGAAGCTCTATAACTCACATATCTCGTGAGATGAGATGATTATTACAAATGAAAATAAGAAGGTTCCATTATATACAAGTTCTTGCACGATATTGTCCGTAGATCCTTTTTTGATCTAACGGTATAGATACGTTTCCCAAACTCCTATCTACCCGCATTAATTACGGAGACGAGAAATTTCCGTATCGCCCGTCTCTAGATCGTTCTAGAATTCTCTAAATATATTTCCTTGAAAAATCACGGTCCGTCATGCCAGGAAACCTCGAGGATGACTCAACTCTCCCGGATCGTGTCATTCTTCCCTCACCTATTCTCGTGATGCCCTCGTTTTCGCTCTCCGCAATATGGGTTTTAATCTACTTTTAAGACCCAGCAAGTTCCCAAGTCGAGCAGCAGATCTAAGAAAAGTTGATGCTTCACGTTTGCGTTTTGATTAAACACGCTCGATATGCCAAAATTCAGCTTTATTTGCACTGCTTTAGGATCACTCGACTTTCGCTTCTATAGATCGAACTTGTTCATGTTCTAATGTGGACTTCTCAAGCAGTGCGCCGCGATTATGACATACGGTGACGTCTGTGATTCGATAGAGTTAAAAAAAAAATAAAAAAAAATAAGGAATGGCAAAAAAAAAGAAAAGGAAATTATTTATAGTGAAAAGTACAGTGGCAATTTGGGAAATTCAGAGCGATAAATACACAGAGAGAAATCCGCCTTCACTCCTCTTCTCTTCCCCTGTCGTGTCTTTCGGGGGGGACTCACAGGACAACGCACGGCCAAAAGCAGATTTCAAAGGTTTTCTCTCTTTCTCTCTCTTCTGCTCACCAAAATCTAGGGTTCTCACTTGTCAATATAGAGTTTGAGTCGTGATTCACTTGACTCCAGATCTGAGTGGCTCGAGCTCGGGTGTTCGGGCGGCTAGTTCAATTCCCCTCGGTTTCGCTCGCTTTCCGACCCCTCCCTTTGCATGATCTGCTTGAAAACTTGGTAAGGTTCGTTGAGAGGTTGTGCATTTTGTTGCATCGAGATGCGCTGGCTTCTTTGATCGAGAGCAGTTGACTTGGGGTTCATTTTGGTCTTCGTTTGAGCGATTTCGGTGTAGATCTGCGGAAATGCTGTTTGATTGTGAGGCTTTTGCCGCGAGAAATGGGAATTTTTCTAGCTCTTTCTATGTTTGGTTGTGACTGAATTGGACAATGCTTTTCCTAGGAAATGGAAAGGGGGATGAAAAATGAAATGCCATTCTTTTTCGGGTCAACGTGAATGTGTTTGGCGCTTTCCGCTCTCGCTGGCTTCGGATGCGATATTATTTCACAGCGTTGTGCATTCTCTGACATTGCATTTTTTATTTTTGGCGCAAATTGGTTGTTTCTGCTGGTGCTAAGAGCTACCCTCAGGTTATGTTGTCCATTGTTCATGCTGTGTCAACAACCTTAGAAAAATTCGTCATGTATTTCAGGCTTTGCCGAGCTCTTAAGCATTAGTTTTCAATCATATTTTAAATTTACTAAAGCATATAGGTTTAGAGAGTGGTGAAGTATAAGTAGCTAGAGGGAAAATAACTGCATTTATTACTTCTAACCGAGAAAAAACTAGGCATTTTCTGAATTTGTTCCAATTTAGCTCGGCAGTCTGACAAGGATTCATAGTATTGTATAGTTTTGAAGACTTACATTGAAGATGCTCAGAGAACGCTAAACATGGAGATAGTCTTCACAAAAAGTGTGGCAGCTGCAAAAGGATTTCCCCACTGCCGGAAGAAATGAAAAATCTTTTCTCACAAAATGGGTAACAGATGGAGCTCTAATGCCATTGTGCCATGATTGGCAACTTTAATGTCATTGTAATACTCAAGATCATTTTATGAAAATTTTGTATCAATGCCTCTGTGAGCCTTCCCCTGCTACTGAGATGTCTGCCTCAATTAACTTGGAAGAGTGTATTTTATGTCTCAAAACCACCTTACACGAGTTTCTTTTATGTCATCGTTGATATTTTTTACAGAAAATTTCTCAGGTATATCCATTTTCTTTTTGTGGGAAAACATATTGTGAGTTGCAACAATTTTTAAAGATTGTCAGATAGCTCAGGCTAGAGACAACTGAACATGCAATTGTTCACTGCTCATTATTCCTCATTCTCGTTTCCATCAAACTTTTTTTGTGCACAGCTTGATACAAAAGGTCTTTGATGTTGGCGGTATAAGATTAAGAGCAGAGTCAGCTTTGCAGCTTTATGGAGCCTTCCTCTAAGATTAAATATCATCCTGCGGTAGCGCATGGCACTCTTGCAATTTTAGCTTACATCCTTTTCTAGTATTTAGTAAGATGCACTGGGTTGGATATATACTAAAATTGCTTGCACTGTTTGTGTTCGTTGGCCTTCGACTCTGACTGTAGCGTTGCTCAAGCTCTTCCTTTTCCTGAATTTGCTTCCTAGGCAGGATGTCAAAATTCAAACCACATTTGTTTTGCAATGATTTTCTAACGTGTCAAGTACTATGTCAGTTGAAGTGGTACTTTCTTTAAGAACGAAGGCAATGATGTTGCTGTTGTTTGTTGATTTTTTATTCCCATGTTCTGATGGGTGAGAATTTTTATGATTTTTTGGGGTTCATCGACCGCCGACCTTAACTAGTTTGGGATAAAGACGTTGTTGATGTTGACGTTGATTCTGATGGGTGAGAATTTGATTGTAAATAACTTAAGCAGATGGACAGCACAATGTCCTGCAACATGCTCTAGGGCTTAATACAATTCTTAAGCAGGACAATCAAAATTTTGACATAAAGTCCTAAGCATATTGAAATCAACTTGTCTGGGCAAATCGTGGTTAATATTAAGTCTGAAACCAACATAGACCATACCATCTGTACAAGGCCGCAAAAAGCTAAGAATAAAGTCAGTATCATGAAGCTCAAATTTCCTTAGCTCAAATTTCCTTGTTTTCCAAACATGATGTCCCAGTGCATTCTGGGCTAACTTATATGTAAAAGAAGAAAGAGCTTTGCCATTACAATGCCGAATTGCCGAGATAAGTAGATATGCCAATCTTCAATAACCCTATCAATCATGCACAATCAAGTACCCATTTCCAAACCTACAGCAAAAAGGCACTCAAAGAAGATATTATTTGGATTAGCGCATAATAGCAAACGGTAGAGGTGGCATCCATTTCACCAGCTTCTCTCTGATAGCGAATCTGTTTGTTATCCCAAGCCAAGTAATAGAGCAATGTTTAGGCAAGGTATGAAGGATAGAATTGCTTTTGCAAATATTATTGGAAGTGTAAAAACCAAAAATGCATTGATCAAGATGTAAGCAGGTTCTTTCTTTGAATTGGTGGGATGAAGCTCAAGTTCTGCTTGCTGTTGAAGATTGAAGTATTAACTGTTCAAAAAGTCAGCTTATTTGTTTAAGAATAATTTTTGACGGTCAATGGGTTCTGGATCTGATTTAAATTCTTAGTCTTATAAAATGTACTTTCCCCTTATTCTCACTTGTTGCTACCGTTCTTTAAGGGAAAGCTGAGTGACGTGATTGGCCAGCTTTATTTTGTTGAACGTGCTTTCTTAAAGAACGAAAGCGTTTCGGGAAATATTGAACTTTTCCTTGTACAATCTCCGATTGAAATTAGAAAACAACTTATTATCCGTTGTGCTAGATATCTAATAATCTCTAGTCGTGCAAGCTCTTTCATTTGATAAATAACCATGGTTGGTTTTCTGGTTATGCATGTTAAATTTGACATTTGGTTAATGATTTTGTTTTACCATCCCCACCATGCTTTAACTAAGTAGGAGTCACTCGTTCATCCCTTTACTTTATCCATCTAAATAAAGTATCATATCTTTTCCTTATCTTCTCGATACTGCATTTATCTAAAGCGTAACGCATGTTAGCACTTTACGTTTGCAAGATGGAAAGCATGCATAGCTTTTGGCAGTTGGGTGATGAGCTACGTGGACAATCAAGAGTCTCGGAAGATCACAAGTGGCTAATGGTTGCTTCCAAGTTGGCTGAGCAGACAATGTGTAAGAGTGAACGCATGAATAACACCGACATTTTGAAGGGTCCGGCAGAAATTAAGCCGAGGGATAAGATCGGTTACCAGGAAGACAACAAATTTGAGGGCTTCAACTTTAACGTGTTGAACTTGGAGTTAAAGATTGCAGAAAATGTGGGCAAAAGTTGCTTCAGGAATGGTATTTATGAGACAAATGCAGCGTGCCAGAAAAACAATATGAATAGTATTGGAAGCATGGCTTCAAACAAGTATAGCAGTAATCACTTTAACAAGGATGCTTCTGCCTCTGCTGCCAATGGTGAAAGTTGCAATGCGGTAGACAAAAGGTTCAAGACTCTTCCTGCATCAGAAACTCTCCCTAGAAATGAAGTGCTTGGAGGATACATATTCGTGTGTAACAATGACACTATGCAGGAGGACCTGAAGCGTCAGCTATTTGGTACGAATTCTTCTTCTCTCCTGATTATGCTCTGAAGCTTGGAAATTGCATTAGCTGAGGCTGTAGAAATCCTTTTGTCTCTTGCTTTGAATTGTTATTTTTGTACCAAATATAAAACAGCAATTTAAATGACATTTTTTTTGAGGGAGGAGCTCTTTTTTGGGGGTAGTTTGTGTGCACTAACGTAGGAAGAAAGGGAAATTAAGTTGGAGGCTGGCTACTTGGGTGGTGACTTTGGTGCCAGTCGAGACCCTAAAGATCTTGATTTGAGAAATGTCTGGCGATACTCATCAGACCTTACGGTTGTGAGTAAGGATGTTAAAACTCCTCACTTAATTTGGTTGCCATAGCTGACAGGTACTAGTTGCAGATGGCAGCTTCCAAATCAGTTAGGGTCAGCATTTGAGTATCTTGGACTCTCGACTCCTTGAAGACTCGATATGGCTTTTGAAAGTTACGATTTATCATAGGACATTATAAATACGAACATAATGTTATGCCAATAGACCTTTTACTTGAGAATATTAGTTTTAACTGCCAGTTATGTTTTCATCTTGCAGGTTTACCACCAAGATACAGAGATTCTGTTCGAGCAATTACTCCAGGCTTGCCTCTGTTTCTCTATAATTATACTACTCATCAGCTCCATGGTATTTTCGAGGTTCGTGGGATGGCCTTCTGTGCAAATTTATCTTTCCTTTGCTAATATCATTGTCTCTCCTTTCTTGGGATGGCCGATAATATGGATCCTGGATGTTCTTGGTTGTTTTATCATCCTGCACTTTTCCAGTTAAAATAGTAGAAGATAGATATTAGTGTTGGAGGTGAATGTCAACGGTTTTGCAGCCTGGGAGTTGTATTTTGCCATTTTTATGTGGGCCACTTACTGGTTTTGTGGGCATTAGTGTTGTCACTGATAGTTTTAATGAGAAGTCTTCTTCTCGAAAAATGCAGTCTTTAGTGGGGTAAAGGTTGGTAATATTGACCATCCTCACTGCTAAATGTTTAACTGCTTGTTCCCTTCTAATCGACAGGCATCAAGCTTTGGAGGTTCTAATATCGACCCTACTGCGTGGGAGGACAAAAAATGTAAAGGTGAATCAAGGTTTCCTGCTCAGGTCGGGCTCGCACTACATATTGCATCCTCATATCTATTTCATCTTAGGAAGATAGTTGTTTTCGCTGCAGCATCTCATTCTCTCTTTTCTTGCTGCCCGAGCTCAACAGGTGAGGATTCGCATTAGGAAACTCTGCAAAGCGTTGGAGGAAGATTCATTTAGGCCAGTCTTGCATCACTATGATGGTCCCAAGTTTCGTCTCGAGCTCTCAGTTCCAGAGGTATGCATTTTTTCTGTGATCTCGAACGCTCTTGAGGCATTGGAGCAAACTGACTATTTATCATCATTGGATTGTTTTCTTTCTGCAGACCCTCAACTTACTAGACCTGTGTGAACAAGCGGGATCTGCATCGTGAGCATGGTAAAGAAAAATGAAATGCAAGGCGTGCGCGTTTCTATGGTGCGTGAAAGCTGTGTCCGGGTGTGTGTGGGCGTGTGTGCGTGTGTGGGCTTTTGACCAGCTTTTCCAGAGAGCGTAAGCTTGGAAAGTGCGAGTGTATGGATCGTGTCAAGTACTAGGTAATGGTGTCTGTGCCAGCCTAATAAGGAACCTCCGTCGCTTGAAGACTACTCCTTGAGAGTGTGTTATGCTCATCTTTGTTCTGTTGTAAGTCCTTCCAGATGTAAAACCGATGATGGCTCTTCAATTTCCTTGAAAGCCTTATGTCTATCTGTCTGTCTATCTATCTATCTATACGTTTCTGAATTCGTGGTTCTGAGGCAAGTCGGCTGACGGACTCTTCTATTGCCAATTCCTCGATTCTGCGCTTATATACTCGTGCAACATTTTTGGTATTGGTACTAAAAAGGGATCTAAGGCAAGAAAAAAAGAAAGAAACACAGAGAGTTTACAGGGAAAGAGCACTTGATTTTTGATGTTGACTATCCTCTTTTTACCCTTTGGTATGGCAATAAGAGCAGACGGATATGCCTATGTTTCTTAAAAGTGAATGAGTAAATAAGGATAAGTGGTTTTTCAATAAAACTCATCTTCCTCAAATCGTCGCGTGGATTCTTGTAATCAAACGACCGCCATGCAAATTCGGATTTTTTGTCTATACTTCTTTTTCCATCTCTTTGGAAATAAATCCTGTTCTAAATGAATATTGCCCGTCTGATCAAAATTCAATCTTTGCAAAAACCATTAAGGTCAATGTGCACCAATCTCACTAATCAGTAATCACTACTCGGTTATTCCGACTTCCCCTAGAAAAATCTGACCACTAATAGTAACAACCTTGGTGATTGACATTATCAACACATAAGTACTTTTCTTTTCCTCGACAGGAAACAGAGAATCTAGTTTGAGGTTACGAATTCTTGGACTTCGAGGCTTTTGTAGGTTCTTACTTTTTAGTCGCATGTTGCAAGCCTTGATTTGCTTATTGACTTTTATTGCATGACCCTCACCCTCGGTGTCCTCTCGGTAATGTAATTAAGGGTATGCATTTGGCTCTGTGATCTCGAACACTATTGAGTCGTTAATTAGCGAGTTTCTGGCTATGGTTGTGATGTAAGAAAACTGACTATTTATCATTATTGGATGATTTTTTCTGCAGACTCTTTACCTAACCTGTGCGAACAAGTGAGATCTGCATCGTGAGCATGACAAAGAAAAGAGATATTAGAACGCTACTGACTCGCCCATCTGATCAAAATTCAATCTTTGCGAAAATTGTTAAAGTCACTGTGCACCAATCTCACTAATCACTGATAAGTTATTCTGGCCTCCCCTAGAATAATCTGACCACTCTGATAGTAGCAACCTTAGTGATTGACTTATCAACACATATAAATCCAACCCAACCATCTAGTAGAAGAAAGTTAAAATCAGGCATTGATGCTGAAAGAACTAACACTATGCTCTTCTTCCTTAAAAGATCAGTGATAATCATGAAACTGATGATTCCCCTGCGAAGTAACCTGCTTCATCTGGTTCGGGATTGGACCGCCCTGCATCATCAAGAGCGGCAAGGGTGGATGGGCCAGCTGGACCAACTGTGTGTCGGAGCTGAGAGTATCCCCAGTGACACCCATCATCCCCTCCAGGGTGGCGAACTGGAAGTTCTGCATTACGGGGAAGCTAAGCGAGTGGTGGAAGTTGTTGACAAAGGCAGTGCGGCCACAGCCACCAGGCCCGGGTGGGATGTTGCCGACGAGGCAGTGGCTCCGGTGTTGGATCTTCTGTGCCCGCCATTCACTCGGCATCGGGATCGAAGAATTGAGACAGTCTGACTCAATCAGGTGTTGTAGCTGCCGCATATGACATGGTTTTGCATCAATTGGTGGCTGCTTCGTTGTGATTGGCACCATATTGTCCTGAAACATCCCCTGCATGTGATGATGAAGACAGACACGATCATGTGCATGTATGTGATGCTCATACACATGACTTGATGACCTCCTCATCGCATCCTCCTTCATCGCGGCCAGCCTCGCCTTTGCAGCCTCAAGCCTGTGCCCTAGAGAGCCCAACTGCCTCCTCAGTTCTTCCTCAGAGAAGCCGCCGGTCAGCGCATCCGAGACCCAGTACTTGGCCTCCCAGATCCTTAGCCGCACCTTGGCGAGCTTGGCGTCAACCTTCTTCTTCCGGTTCATGAAGAACTCGGCCAACCCAATCGTCCTCTTAGCGCGGCGGTCGGCGTCCTCGCTCCTGTATCGCTCGATGACAAGCTTGACCTTCTCCAGAGTCGCGGGCCACACCTCGGGCTTAGCGGTGGCAGTGGCCCCCGGCCGGGCCATAGATGATCATGCACGTGTCAACGCCGCACAAGGTGGTGAACTCTTGGGCCTTCTTCGTCAAGCCCTTCTTTCTCTTTTCGTAAGTGATCCTGCGCGCTTTCTCTTTCGGGATCAGCTCGAAAGCTAGTTTTCCACGACCCATGTCCAGACAAACTTCTCTTGAACTCTACCTTCTTTCTGTTTGAAAAATCCGCAACAAAACAAAAACAATCAAAATTTGGAAAAAAGAGAGAGAGCAGTGCATGTCCACGAGTAAAGACACAAGAAACTATCATGTTAGGGCAAGAGTTCTTTTTTTTTTTTTTTTGGTAAGGTATTAGGGCAAGAGTTCTTCCTATCACAGAAAAGGAAAAAAAAAGTTAGATATTCATAGCTACCTTCATGTAAAAATATGGACAGTCGTCCATTAGCTTTTTTTGAAGTGCCGTAAACAGATTAAGAAACAATGGGAAGCAATAAAGGAACTGTAAAAAGATGGTGGAGAAAGAACTTACCTTCATTTTTTCAATGGCTTCGTCAATCTTGTTAAGATTTATTTCCAGAATTTCTCCAAGTCCCAGTTAAATTTTATAGAGCATAAATAGGTGAAGAAACAATCGGTGCACACTTTTTTTTAGGAAAGTAAAGATTTAATTATTTCAAGATGATATTTTTGGTATCATCTTGCATCTCACAAGATACCAAGTTATTACAAATCTCGATAATGTAATAACGTGTCTTGACTTATTTAGATATTTTTGATTATTGGAAATAATTAATCACTAGCTGCTTTCTTAGGGCTTCCCTTTTTTTTTTCTCGTTAGATCCCAAATTTACTCCGTTTCAATGTTACTTATGAATTCGACCAAAAAAAATGTAATTTATGACCTGATTGTGGTAAAGTCTCGCCCTAATTATGGCTCGTATGATTAATAAGTGTCTGAAATCCCTTCAAAAAGGGCTTGACTTTGGCAATTGACGAGGGGTATTAATTAAGGAAACTTCAATTGATGAGTCTTGAACTTACTCTTCCTTGTTTATGCAATGAATAATCATCTTAGCTAGTCTTTTCTTTTTGCCATGTGTTTCTTAAGCTATGTGGGTATTTACATTGAAAACGCAGAAAATTCTTTGAGAAATATAAATGATGTTGCATGTCATTATAGGCTAATTAATTAAGATGACCGGACTTAGCTCAAAAGATTTGGTCCATTATTAGGGTAAAGTATAAAAAAAGTCTTAAACCTATTGTATTAATACCAATTCAGTTTTAAGTCTTTTAATTGGACCATAGTCCTAAGTCTTCTTACATTGGTATTAGTTTCGTCCATCCGGCCAACATAGACCAAAAATTGCTGACGTTGACACTGTCCGTACTTTAAGGCATGATTGGCGTTTGGGCAGATAATTTTTTTTTTTATAATTTACAAAAAAAATTCCACTGAGCTCTGGCGAGTGTCATGGCCCTTGTTTGCGGCCGCTTGTGCCTCCCACATCTAGGCAAGGTCGGGTGAGGGCCGTGACCCTCGCCCAATTGTTGATGAGCTTGACGGAGCTCAGTGGACAAAAAAGGAAGAAGGAAAAAAGGGAAAAAAGTAACAGCAGATTAAAAATTTTGCAGAAATTTTTAGAAAAAAATATAAAAAGAATATTATGCCAGTGTTGGTCATGCCATGTAAAACAGTGATTGTCCACATTAGCCATTTTTGGCCTACATTGGCCAAAAGGACTGAATTTGTGCGAATGTAAAAATATTTAGAACTAAATTGATCAAATTGAAAGGTCTATGACTGAATTAATATTAATATAATGGATTTATTAATTTTTCTAAAAAAAATCCCAAAAAGTTCTAAACTTATTGCACTTTTGCCAGTTCAGTCCTTAACCTTTTAATTTTGTCAATTGAGTCATTAACATTTTCACTTTTTGCCATTTGGGTTAATTCGGCCAATCTTGGCTGTAAGTCACTAACGTGGATGTTGGTTGTCCTATTTGGTACGGTCAGCACTATGTGAATAATTTGTAATAATATTGTAATATATTTTTGAAATTTTTTAATATAATTTTTCTAATTTTTTCATTTTTTTTCTGTTTATTTTTTTTCCAAATTCTTTTTGCATGGCAGGTAAATAGCCATCAACCATGGGCAGTGGCCAGAGAAGCCGACCCTCACCTAGGCCACGATGACCTCACAGAGCGAGGGTCTAGGCAAGGGCAATGGCTGGCTCGCAAGATCTATGGCGAGGTTAGCTTGTCAGCTCTCTCCTAGTGTCGCTAAGGTAAATTGATACAATTGCAATAGGTTTAGGATATTTATAATAATTCTGTCCCACAAAAACCTACCCCAACTCTTCAAGAATTTTTTCTCCATTTGAATGTATACATACAAAACAAGTACGTGTGAATAGTTAAAAATACGTATGGCAAAAAGAAAAGAATGGCTAAGATGATTCATTGCGTAAACAAAGAAGAATAGTTTTCTTTTTTTTTTGGCAGAAGGAAGAATAATTCAATACTCATTAATTAAAGTTCTTAATTCATAGGCCTCATCAATTACCGATGTCAAGCACTTCTTGAAGGCATTCCAGAGACTCATTGCACGATAAATGCCATAATTAGGGCACGAGTTTACTACAACCAGATCACATGTTACATTGAAATGGAAAAATTTCTTTGAAGAGCTGGGGTAACCTTTTGGGACTTGCAATTTCGTTATCAGATTTTTCGTGCCAAGTAAGAGATAAGAGAGATATAATGATGATGCACGTAATTATAACCAATTAATTAAGTAAATGTTCCAGGGTAGTTGATAATTAACCTAAACGAAATGGTTGACGAAAAATCTTAGTCGTTGCTTGGGTTATCCCACTACTTAGAATAAATATACCAAGAATATAACATATCTTATTCGTTGCTCGATCAAAAATTGATTTTTTTTTATTTCTGGAGAAAAATAAATATTTTTTTTTAATTTTTCAAGTGGCTCTAAAATTATTTATGGAGCAAAAAAATGCTTCAGAAGTAGAAAAATAAAATTAAGTAAGCAAAGAATTCTGAAGCAAAAATTTTATTCCAAAAGAGCTGTCATGCGTGCGTTGCATAGTATTAAAAACTCATAAAATTAGAGAATCCAAAATAAGAAAAGGCAGAAGAAAATACGGATTTAATTTTTGCAAAGAGCTCAACCGTGGTATTTTTCTGTCAATATGAATCGAGGTCTTTAAGTAATCCAGAGCCTAGATAAGGTGTAAGTTGGCTTCTCTCTCTCGTGTGTTAACTTATTGTATAACGGCAAAAAATACAGGTGCGTCGCTTGCAAAACAAAATCGACATTGAAAAGACTTTGTGAAATCGCCTTATCATTAATTTTGAGGATTATTAATCAATGAAACGAAGTTATCGACGCAATATGTATACTTGTTGGAAAATGCAAAATGTCTGGAAATTTGGATTTTCATTTTTTTTTGTAGTAGGGCTTATAGAAAATTTTTGAATGTTAAATATAAAATAAATAAATAAAACGTGAGATGTTATATGATTGAAGATATTTTTTAGGGAAAGGAAAAAAAAGAAGAAGAAGACTGGAATCCCTTCATGAGATATTTCATGTTTCACTGAATCTCTATAATGTGATCCCTTTAGGAGATTTTTCACGAATAACTTATGTGATCGTTTTTCACACTTCAATGATTTTTGAGAGATCTTAACACACCAAAATCAGCGTCTTATTAAAATTGTGGCATTGACGCTTTTCTTTTCCTTCACGGGAAAAAAGAGAACTCAGTTTGGCGGCGGTTCTTATTTCTCAGCCACATTTTTTTAAGCCTCGATTTGCTTATCGACTTTTATTGCATGACCGTCACCATCGGTGCCCTCTCGGTAATATAACTAAGGGTATGCTATGCAAGAAAACTGACTGTTTATCATCAATTTCCTTGGAAGCCTTGTTATCAATCTATCTAGATGTTTCTGAATTCGTGGTTCTGAAGCAAATCATCTGACGGACTCTTCTGTTATCAATGACTCAACTCTGCGCTTATATACTCGTGCAATTTTTTTTTTTAAAATTTTTTGGTATCGGTACGAAAAAAGAATCTAAGAAAAGAAAAAAAAGAAAGAAACACAGAGAGTTCACAGGGAAAGAGCACTTGATTTTTGGTATTGACCATCCTCTTTTCACGCTTTGGTATGGCAATAAGAGCAGACGGATATGCCTATGTAATAAAAGGACCACCATGCAAAATCGGTTTTTTTTTTTTTTTCATATTACTTTTCTATCTCTTTGGAGATAAATCCTGTTCTAAATGAACTTACGATATTGCCCATCTGATCAAAATTCAATCTTTGCAAAAATCATTAAAGTCAATGTGCACCAATCTCACTAATCAGTAATCACCACTCAGTTATTCTGGCTTCCCCTAAAAAAAAATCTGACCACTAATAGTAACCTTGGTGATTGACATTATCAACACATAGAAATCCAACCATCTAATTTAAAAAAAAAAAAAGGTTAAATCGAGCAATAGTGCTGAAAGAGCTGACGCCCTACTCTCTTCCTGCTTCAAAGATCAGTGAAAATCATGAAACTGATTATTCCCCTCATGAAACTGATGATTCTCCTGCGGAGAAGAAGCCTGTCTCATCTGGTTCGGAATTGGACTGCCCTGCATCACCGAGAGTGGCCCAGGTGGCGGGGCCAGCTGGACCAACTGGGTGTCGTAGCACGCCCCAGAGGTGGAAGTGCCCCCCAGCGACATGTTGCCCATGATGGAGCCGTATGTCGGCGTCTCCGAGAGCATCATCCCCTCGAGGGTGGTGATCTGGTAGTTCTGCATTGCTGGGAAGCTGACCGATTGGTGGAAGTTGTTGACAAGCGCGGAACCGCCTGGGCCGAGTGGCTGCGGCGGGACGTCTCCAACGAGGCAGTGGTTCCTGTATTGGATCTTCTGTGCCCACCATTCACTTGGCATCGGGAATGAAGAATTGAGACAGTCTGGCTCAAACACGGGTTGCTGCTGCTGCTGCTGCATAAGATATGGCCAATCAAGATGTGGTTTGGCATCGACGGATGGCTGCTGCATTGGGATTGGCACGTCCTGAAACATGCCCTGCATGTGATGATGATAGACATGATCATGCGCATGTATGTGATGATCATGCGCATGTATGTGATGCTCGTACACATGGCTCGACGATCTCCTCATCGCGTCCTCCTTCATTGCGGCCAGCCTCGCCTTGGCCACCTTCAGCTTGTGCCCTAGAGAGCCCAACAGCCTCCTCAGGTCCTCCTCGGAGAAACCCTCGATCAGCGCCTCCGAGACCGGGTACTTGGCCTCCCAGTTCGCTAACCGTGCCTTGGCGAGCTCTGCGTCGACCTTCCTCTTCCGGTTCGTGAAGAATTCAGGCAGCCCAGTCGTCCTCTTGGCACGGCGGTCGGCACCCTCGCTCCTGTACCGCTCGATGACTAGCTTGACCTTCTCCGGACTCCCGGGCCACACCTCGGGCTCCGTAGTGGCGGTGGCCACCGCCGGACCGTAGATGAGCATGCACGTGTCTACGCCGCACAAGGTGGTGAACTCTTGCGCCTTCTTCATCAAGCCCTTCTTCCTTTTCTCGTATGTGATCCTGCGCGCTTTCTCTTTGGGGATCAATTCCAAAGCCAATTTGCCACGACCCATGCCGGAGAACCTTGGAATTTTTCTTGGATTCTACTTTCTGTCTGAAAATCTGCAACGAAACAGAAGCAACAGCATCAACCAAATTTGTGAAAAAAAAAAGTGGATGCCCAGAAGTAAAGACACAAGAAACTATCATACTAGGGCAAGAGTTCTTGCTATCATAGGAAAAAAAACGTGGATATTCACAGCTATCATCATCTCAAACTTATCAGTGAAAAACACACAACGATCGTGGGGAAGGAAACTCAACGACACATTCATGGATAGACTACCACTCATTTATGGAGAAGCAAGAGCAGAAAAAGGAATGATGAAGACGAGTATAATTACGGTTTACAATCCAAACCAGGGCACAAAACCAGTTTTTTTAAAGTGCCATAAACAGATTAAGAAGCAATGGGAAGCAATAAAGAAACAACCCTAAAAAGATGGCGGAGAAGGAACTTACCTTGAGAATTGTTTCCAGAATTTCTCCAAGTCCAAGTTAACTTTTATAGAGCAGAGGGTGTACGTGAGAGCCGAAGAAACACTAGATTCAAGCTTTTTAGGAAACTAAAGATTTAATCGTTTGGGGACAAGATTTTTGGAATCGTCTTACATCTCACAAGATACCAAGTTATTACATATTTCGATTAGGTAATAATGGATCTTGACTTATTTAGATATCCTTGGTTATTGGAAAAAATCAATAGGCTGCTTGCCTAGGGCTTCTTTTATGTTTTTCTGTTTTTTTTTCCCGTTGATGCCAAATTTTCTCCAATTAAATGTAACTTATGATTTGATTGTAGTAATTATGGCGTTTATGATGAAATTGGTCATTGATGAAGGCTATTAATTAAGGAAACTTTAATTAATGAGTCTTGAACAATTCTTAATTGTTTATGCAAAGAATCATCATCGTAGCTATTCTTTTCTTTTTGCCATGTGTTTGTTAATTACTCAGATTTAGTTTTTATGTATGCATTTACATTGAAAATGGAGACAACTCTTTGAGACATATAATTGACGATGCATGTCATTATAGCCTAATTAATTAAGTAAATATGCCAGGGTAGTTGATAATTAATCTAAACGTAATGGTAAATGAAAAGTCCTATGCTTTGCATGGTTACACCACTGCACAGAATAAAATACCAAGAACATAACAAATCTTTATGGTATGAAAATTTTCTCGACTCCGTATGATTACAACTTCAGATCATGTCTTAGAATATACTTTGACGTTTCCGCAATATAACTGAATTCTACACTTACACAATTACAACACAGCTAAACATGACCAGACTTAGTTCTAAACCTATTGTGTTGGTATCAATTCAGTCATAAACCTTATCAATTTAGTTCTAAATTTTTTTATTTTGGTACCAATTCAATCCGTCCGACGAATTTAGGCTAGAAATTGTTAATGTGGATGTTGCTCGTACTACATGGCAAGACTGACTCTGGCGTAGATATTTACCTATGATTTTTTTTTAAAAAATATTTTGAAATTTCTTATAAGCTTTTATGATCAACACATGAATCGCTAGCCAGTGAATTAGAATAAAGAACTTAAAAATTTAAAAAGTTATTTATTTTATGGATCGGTCAATTATAAAGCAAATAGGGCAAAGCACGCATGATTCTGCATTATGATTATTAGAAGCAGTTATCAGCTGGTATGATTATAGCTTTACAAGAGTATGTGAATGTAAATGGACACTCAATAAAAGATGTGCACGCTCCTCCCAACTTGAACGATACAAGAAATATTTTAGCCAAAGAAAAAAGGATAACGTTACTCTCCGACTGTTTCGCAAAAATTAAATAAATTTGAAAAATATTTTTCAGAAAATGACCGCTTGTATCAATCGAAATAATTAATCAATTAACTGTTTTCATCTTCGAAAACAATATATGTTCAAACATATTCAGAGATGATGAAAATAATTTTCGTTCATTTATTTTCATAAGTGGTACAAGAGATCTTTGTTTTATAAAAATAATTTTTTTAATTATTCATTTTTCACGAAACAAACAATGCCTACAAATCAATCCAAGACTATTAGTTGTTAGAAATTGTCCAATCAATTCTAAACATATTGTACTGATGTCGATTTAGTTCTAAACTTTTTAATTTTGCCAATTTAATCATAAATGTTTGAGCGAAATTCTAGTGATGCCCTTTCGTTCAATTTTTGCTGAAACTCGCTAACGTGGTGTCATGCTATGTTGGACGATGGGGCATGACAAGACTGTCAAAACAACGATTTTCGGTAAAAACTGACCGGAAGGACTATATAGAAATTTTGCATAAAGGTTTAGGATTATATTGATAAAATTAGAAATTTTATGACTGATTTGCCATACATACAATATGTTAGGGATTAATAGGATATTTTCCTCGCCAAAAGCATCGAATTTTCTTCTAATATGCTGTAATCAGTGTTCAACTTTTGTTGATGCATTGAGATAACGTAATCGTTTGGACTTCTAACCACAAATGAAGACAAGAAAAGAGAAAAGAACATGATCCTCATAATAATCACAAGTTCCCCAGGAATCAAGAGAATAAGAATTAATTTTTTGTGTATGAAAATAATTAATTTTCCGTAATCTAATTAAGGGCTGCTTCAAGATAGAAGAGGGGATATTACCTTCTGTTTCTATGGCTGGTACTACTTAAAAAGCTTTTCGCTTTCTGGATAATTTGAATTTGCATAGTTTTTTTAAAAACTCATAAAATTAGAGAACCAAAAATAAGAAAGGGCAGAATAAAATACGACTATAGAACGTACGGATTTAATTCTTGCGATGAACTTAATCAAGATAATTTTGTCGTGCGTTATCTTATTGTATAATGATGAAAATACGGATGCAATGCTTGCAAACAAAAATCGACATTCAAAAGATTTTGCGGAATTGACTTATCATAAATCTTGTGAATTATTAACTAATGAAAAGGAGTCATTGACACAATATGCAAGAATCGTATACACCCATTCATATACATGTGTGGAAAATTCAAATTGTGGAGATTTGATTTTTTTATTACTATTGTTTGGATGTTAAAAATATAACTTACAAAGACGTGAAGGATTAATTTGCCCATCCGTCAAATATTTAGAGAACAACTGATTGGATATTATTGGGGGAAAGGAAAAAAGGGATTGTGATCCCTTTAAGATATCCTTTAGTTTCACGGAATCTCTCTATCGTGATCCCTTTAGGAGATCCATGACGAGTCACTCGTTTTTCACATTTCAATGATTTTTTGAAAGATTTTAGCATCAAAGTCAGCGTCATCACGATACTTTTTTTTTTCCTTGACAGGAAAAAGACAACTTAGTCCAATTGTTCAGACATGGATGAGGAGTTGTGATCACGGTGGTCATAAAACACATCAGCTAACGGCGACGGGGTGTGGGACATTCGCACTCTCGTGCAATGTGTTATCGCGATGATCACTTGGTTCACGGATTTGACACGGAGATTAGTCTCTGAGGAAATAATACACTTGTCTGCTGGAATCGAAACACTCCACTCGATGCTTCGAAATTGCTTCAATTTGGAGTTAGCATTTATCATCCTCTTTTGGCCTTTTTTGTGACTTTACTTGTGATAGCAAACTAAAATATGTGATTTCTATATTCCACATGAATCATTTTAGGCCGGTGATGCTCGCCGGGTTAATGTGTGAAAATCACAGTGGCTAGACTGAAAATCACGAGATTTCAATTTAGAGAAGTGATTGAGAAACCAAACTTTAACTCTCTGCCTATATTCCGACCTTCTCAATTAGAGTAAATCATACTTAGGCTAGTATGAATGGCGGAACCTAATTTTGTGGTTCTACTTTCCCCTCTGGTAAATTCAGATATTCGCTTGAGGCTATGCATTCAAAAGTGTTGTTGCGAGTAATGTGTCGCGTTTACTCCAAACTAATTTTTATGGTATAAAAACTCTCAAAGTAGTACACATGTGTCACATTTACTTTAATCTTAAACAAATACATTTATGTTACAATTATCCCAAACGGATATGCCCATGCATACAAGCCATGCCACATTTACCCAAATTATGGTAAATTTGAGATTTTGTGGATGTAAATGTGGCAGGAGTGTATTAATTTGAAATTTTTTGTCACATAAAAATTAGTTTGGGATAAATCCATCAGAAGAAAGCGCACAACCATGGAAAGTACAAATTTAATTCTTGCAAAAAAATTAATAAAGATAATTTTATGATAATATCAATCAAGGTGTTTAATTAATCAATAGCTCTGGACACAGTTTTAGTTGGCTTTTATTTCTACCGCGTAAGTGGGCATTTCTTCATTGTATCTTATCCTATTGTATGATTTTTTTTTTGGGGGGGGGAGTCAAAATATCAACAACTTGTGGGTGACAAGATATTCAAGGAACGAACCTCATAATAATTTTAAATTATTTATTTTCTATTTCTCTGTGGACAGTAGATAAAAAATTGTCTTTTAAGCATTTTCCTTGTATAATAGCCAAAATATATATGCATTGCCTTCATACCAAAATCGACATTCAAAAGGCTTTGTGAAACCGCCTTATCATAAACCATGTGAATTATTAATTATCGAAAATAAGTTATGGACACGATATGCACGAATTGTATTTACTGTGAAAAATGAAAATATTTCGAGATTTGATTTTTTTTTTTGTAGTAGGGCTATTTATAAGAATAAAATGTTTAAATGTTAACAATAATAATTAAAAAAAACATGAGAGATAAAGTGCGCATTTGCCCATCCATAAAATATTTATACAATAACTAATTGACGATATTCTTGAGGGAAAAAAGGGTTGTGATCCCTTTAGTTAGAGAGGAGATCCTTTCGGCTCTACAATAATAGTATATTACAGTATAGATCAGCAAAATCCCAGCGGTTTAAAAAAGATTGACTAAATCAAAGATCCGCACATGTCCATTTTTTTTTTTACTTTTGATTTTTACAGCTTTGATCCTTGACGGATTTGCCTTTAATCAACTATTGATTTTAAAAGTGTCGTCCCTTCCCTATATCTCTAGTTCTCCACCGACATAAAGTAAAAAATTGGTATTTCGTCTCACTTTCATCTTCTCCATATTCCTTGAGATGTTATGTGGGGACAACACAAAGCGATGATGTGCAAGTCATGCCATCTTGTTCTCAATGAGAATTTCACTTACTTCTGCTTATGAAAACAAATATAGATCTTTACAACTTTACATGAACGTATTTTGAGAGAATTGTTTGATTCATAATTTTGCTTTTTCGTGTCTCACAAGACAAAGGAAAACAGCGGCAAAGTAAGGTTACGTGCTTCGTGATTTTTTGCTTCTAAGATTAATATATTGTTTAAACTTGATGAACTGATCACTTCGGCAGCAAAACTTTTTTTTTTTTTTAAAGCATCAATTTAAGTGAATTTGGCGAGTTAGGTTAGATTTTCCGCTAAACGGAGTTACTTGAGTAACTTTAATAATCGTAACACAAAAATTGGGGCACTGATGCTTTCCGTTTTTCGAGAGGGAAAAGAAAAATTAGTTTGAGGTTATGAATTCTAGGACTTTGAGGCTTTTGTGGGTTCTTAGTCGTGCATGTTTCAAGCCTTGATCTGCAATGTTAAGGGCTCAGTTAAGCTAAGCTGGAGGTGGGCCACCGGCCACATGTTCTTCCCCGAAGCATCGTGTGGCGTATCAACATGTTCACCGATCGTCATGCACCACATACCTCCTTGAGAAACATCGCTTGTAGAAGAGGGGAAAAAAAAATGTTCAGCGAGTGTTGCACGCTGCATGCCAACCGTTCAGACATAGATGAAACAAGTTGTGATCGCGGTGGTCTGAAACCACATCAGCTGACAGCGGCATGGTGTTTTACCATGGTGACGGCTTCATTCGTGGATTTGATACTGTCATTAGCGTTCAAGGGAAATAATATGTTGCTTGCTGGAATCGAAGCAATCGGCTTAAAGGCTTTGGAACTACTTCAGTTTGGAGTGAGCGTTTGTCACTCTCTTATGGCCTTTTTGTGACTTTACTGGTGCCAGCAAGATCAAGAGATGATTTCCATATTTCACATGAACCACGTTAAGCTCGTGATGCTTGATAGGCAAATTGTGAAAATCCCAGCGGTAATGGTGAAGATCACTAGATTCAATCTGAAGCAGTGATTGAGAAACCAAAATTTTACTCTCAGCCTATGTTTCTAACATCAATTATAGTAGATCATACTTAGGCTAGTCCGAATGCCGGCACTTGATTTTTCCGCTTTACTTCCCCCTCAGGTAAATCCAGAGAATTGCTTGATATAACGCATTCAAAAGTGGTGTCATGAGTAATGCACCGTATTCTTTGCGTTGTTGTTGCACGAGTCATGATGGTATCAGTTTATGCTGCTTCCTCAGTGTGCCTCCAACTAAGAATTTGCTTGTAGCATCCTGTAATAAGCTGCAGTGACTAACATTGAAGATGACATAATGGCCGGAAATTTCGGCTATTGGCTGAAGGCAGAAACTCCGGAACCCAGCCCCTTTTGGAATTTGTTCTACGGCGAAGACCACTCGGAAGAGGAAGAATTCATTCCGGAAACACAAAACCAAGAGGCAAACCCAGAGAAAGCAATACCCACAGTTGAAGTAGATATGGAAACCCAAACAGGAGAGAGAGCAAGGAAAAGGGGGAAAGACCAGGAGGAAGATACTAGAACCATTAAAGGTAAGAGACAGCAAGGGTCGCTCATTCTTCTCTCTGACACCCCATGGGTTGAACATTCCCCAAACCTGACCTTAGAATGCTCTTTAAACGAGAGGAAAAAATCAAAGGCTCCTGCGGCCAAGAAGATGAAAAGATGTACTCTGTCCAAGCCTAGAGGGGAAGGAAGTTAGAAACTCGATGAATTGCTGGTGCACGACACTCCGATAGATATCGAGGAAGGCTCGGAAAAATGGGCTCTATCTAGCTCTAATAAGCCATCGGGGTATATATGAAAATATTGAGCTGGAAATGTCAGGGTCTGGGTTCTACCCTGGTTTTCCAGCACCTTAGAGCCATTGTGGCTCAAAAAAGACCCAACTTAGTTTTCTTAATGGAAACAAAAAGAAAAGAAAAAATGCAATGGAAAGAATAAAGAAGAGACTGAACTACCATCATGCAGTGATAGTTGACCCAGTGGGCTTGGCAGGTGGTCTAGCGATCATGTGGGATAAGGAGATCATGGTAGAGGTTGAGGATCTTAGAGAGAATTTTATTGATCTTATCTGTAAAGAGAGCTCCACTAGCCCGGCTATGCGACTGACTTTGCTTCATGCCCCCCACAAGTTATCAAGAATGGCTCTCTCTCTGGAATAGGCTGCGCTCCATACACTCCGCAAATCTGCTGCCTTGTGTTTGCATTGGAGACTTCAACGAAATCATGTACAATTGGGAAAAAGAGGGGAAAAAAGACGCAATATATTACAGAATGGCTGCCTTTCGAGAGATGCTAAGAGACTGTGTTCTCATAGACATGGAAAGCAAAGGATGTGCGTACACATGGGCAAACAACATGGATGGAATAGAACTGGTTAAAGCAAGGCTGGATAGAGATGTTTGTATCATGGAGTGGAGAGTACCTTTTCCGGAAACAGAAGCCTTTGCTCTTCCAGCAGTTGGCTCAAACCACAGCCCTTTATTACTATCTTTAAGGGCGCCTCCACCTAAAAGAAAGAAAGAATTTCGCTTCGAGGCCTACTGGTTAGATGACCCTGAATGTAAAGACATTATCAGATATGCCTGGATTGACCCAGGGGAAACCATTACAATCTTCATGAGCAAGACAAGAAGAGTGGCTGTTGCTTTAACAAAATGGAGCAGGAAGAAATTCTCTAACGCTAATAGACAGATCGATCTTCTAATGAGTAAACTCACAGGGGTGACTAACCAAAAAGAAGGAAGTGGAGATAGGGGAACCAGCCAGGTGATCAAAGAACAACTAAAAAGATTATGGAGGCAAGAGGAAATGTTCTGGAGCATGAGATCAAGAATTAGCTGGCTTAAATGGGGACACAGAAACACCAAATACTTTCACGCCACTACGGTCCAAAGGAGACAAAGAAACAAAATTTCTATTTTGAAAATGGAAGACAATAGCTGGAGCCGTGATCCTACAGTTCTCAAATCTCACATAAACTCTTTCTTCCAGTCCTTGTATGAATCCACGGGGGCAAGAAACATACAACTAGTCTTAGATCAATGCCCACACCTTGCTAAGGAGGAGATGAATGAGACTTTAATGCGCAAAGTGACCATGGAGGAAGTCAAGGAAGCTGCTTTTAGTATGGGAGCTACGAAGGCTCCGGGACCGGATGGTTTAAATGGCCAATTCTACCAGCATAATTGGGAAAATATTCAGGAATATGTGCTCAATTTAGTGGATGGATTCTTCACTACGGGCTACTTCGACCCTTCCTTAAATCACGCTCACATAGTGCTCATACCGAAGGTAGCCAACCTAGAGAATATTGCTCAATTCAAACCAATTAGTCTCTGTAATTTCAGTTACAAGGTTATCTCCAAAGTCTTGGCCAACCGTCTCAAGCCTTGGCTCCTAGGATTGATCTCCCTTGAGCAGAGCACATTCGTCAAAGGGAGACAGATCCAAGACAACATTTTGATCGTCCAAGATATTCTCCACCAGCTTCGCATCAGAAAAAGGGAAAGGAAGTTCTAAGGCGTCTTGAAACTGGATATGAAGAAAGCTTTTGACATAGTAGAATGAGACTTTCTCCTTAATACGATGAGAAGATGGGCTTCTGTGAAAGGTGGGTTCAGCTGGTAAAACATTGTATCTCATCAGTCTCTTACAAAATTAGAGTCAATGGAGAATCCCTTCAAGAATTTCAAACATCTCGGGGTATCAGATAGGGGGACCCGCTCTCTCCATATCTCTTCATTATCATGGCGAATGCCCTCTCATGTTTGCTTAACAAAGTAGTGGTGGATGGGGGAATCAAAGGAATAAAGTTGAACAGATGGTGCCCGACTCTCTCACAATTGATGTTTGCCGACGATGCTATTTTCTTCTTGAACGGGACCGTACTGAATGCCAAAACTTGACAAAAATTCTGAATCAATATTGTTATGCTCGAGACAATTTATTAACTTGAACAAGTCAGGTATTCTCTTTAGCAATGGTTGTCCTGAACAACTAAAGAGGAATATGGCTGGACAGTTGCGCGTCGCCATTATAGAAAAAACAAGGAAAGATCTGGGCATACCCTCGGATTGGGGGCAAACAAAGAAGCAAATGTTCACGTGGATCCTCGCAAGGGTTGACCAAAAGCTAGAAGGCTGGAAAGAGAGGTTAATGACAAAGGCAAGTAAAGAGATCCTTATTAAAACAATGGTACAAGCACTTCCTCGGTACGTCCATCTTTAAAATCCCGCTATCAATTTGCAAGGCAATAGAGCAAAAAATTGCTTCCTTCTGGTGGAAGCAGAGGTCAGATAAAGCTGGAATCCACTGGAAAAAATGGGATCTTTTGAAAGAAAGGAAATACAGAGGGGGGCTCGGCTTCAAAGATGTCATTGCTTTTAACAAAGCAATGTTAGGGAAACAAGCATGGTGCCTCATACAAGACCCAAACGCACTATGGAGTCTACTGATGAAAGGACTCTACTACCCAAGAGGAGTATTATGGAACGCCAATAAAGGACACCGTCTATCCTGGGGGTGGCAAAGTCTTTTGGTGGGAAGAGAAGCCGTTCAGGCTGACATCAGATGGAAGCTTGTGACGGCAACAAAATTAACTTAAGAGAGGATATCTAGCTCCCGACATGGGAAAGGAGGCTCGACTTAGTGAAGGATCTGATAGATCAGGAGACCCACCAATGGGACTCCAGACTGATATCTAACACCTTCGACGAAAGGGTGTCTTCAAAGATTCTAACTCTACCCTAAGCCAACACCTTTCAGAAGACAGAATCATTTAGACAGGCAACAAGGTTGGCATCTACTCAACAAAAGGAGGCTACAACAGGTTGCGCACCCAAACAACATAGCAGAATCAATCTATAGCCTCCTCCTCACACCTCCCTCCAAAAAAACCTATGGACTAAAATATGGCGGTTGGATTCCTACCCAAAGGTCAGATTTTTTCTCTGAAGTGCCTGCAACAACGCATTACCCACTATGGAAAACCTCCACCAAAGAAAATCAGCCCTGGATCCTCTTTGCCTTTTATGTCGCCAAGCTCCGATCAAACATACGCTCTTGCTCTGCACCTAGACGAAGCAAATCTAGTCAGATCAACACTTAAACATAGACAACAACCCCATCAAGATCTTAAGATTTGAAATTTGGCTGCAAGAAAAATTTACTAGTAAAGTCTTCTCACTCCCTAATTCCCTCCCAGCGCTCCCCCTTCTGGCAAACATGCTCTGGGTCACCTGGAAGGCCAGAAATGAGTTTGTCTTCCAAAGAAGGAAGCCAAGCCCCTTGAGCATCATGGAAGAAGCAGTAAGAACATTAAAAATTTATGTAAGACGGGGCCAATAGGACCAACGCAAACCATCGTAGGAGAGACACACCTCACCAAACCACTGGACTCCCCTGGCTGAGAATTGCTCCAAACTGAACATAGATGCTTCGTGGTGCTGTGAAACCATGGAAGACGCAACTGCTGGGAAACAACGAGATCATAAAGGGATAACTTTTGTCGAGTTTGCATCAAGCTTCAAGGTCCCTTCAGCCCAGATTGTCGAAACCCTAGCTGTTAGAGAAGGACTTCTAAGTTTGAAGAAGTGTCACGCCTTGCACCCTAAAACACGAACGCGCAACCCCCTTCCCTATACTCTCGAGGCCCAGAACTGACTTGTCGAGAGATGCATAATGTAAATAAACATGCAGAAACAAAAAATAAACAACCCATCTGTACATAAACCAATGGGAACCTGGATAACGAGAACATGATATATAAACATCAACATGAGTTCCTACAAAAGAGCAGGTGAACTAAGCCTGTTGACAGATCGGGGCAATCGGGACTTAACCAAAAGACAACTAGTCTCAAGTCCCCAAAGGATTACAGACCAACGAGGTTATCATCAAAAGACTACTAAGTAAAGTGTGGAAACCCCTAGGTCGAATCGTTAGAGTCGTTAATCTCGTCCGCTTCCTCATCTGGCTCGTAGTCCGAGAAAGTCTCAAAGCACACATCCACTGTGTCATCCATCGTGTCATCCTCCTGCTCGTCCTCTGAGGCATCGATCTCATTTACCTCCTTAGTATCCTCTAAGGTAAGGGTCTTTTCAGGTATGTTCCTTGATCCAGTTACGGACACCTCTACCTCCACTGAATCTCGAGTAGGGTGACACCAACTAAGTATGACTCCTCGAGGCACCTCCGTGGACTTCAACGGATCGGTAGTAATATCACCTACCTTACGGAACTAGGCCTCAAACCTATGCGGTTTCCAATCCTTACCACCTTCGTCGACCCACACAACTGTACATTTCCTCACATAAATGGTACCCCGATTGTTAGGAAACTCATCAAAATAGGCAGTTATTTCTTTTAGATCGCCTAGATGTGTCGGTAGCATCCTCAGGGCTTAGGGTTTGAAAAAGTAAGATCCCACGACGGGGTGAGATTTACATCTCAATAAGATAAGTCCTAACCCTAGGTTAGGCTGACAGTAATCCCAAATGCATACAAGCAATGAGCATGGACGCTCTCATCAATATAAGGCAAACATCAGACATAACATGTCATAAGGAAACAAATGAGTGATAATCATGCACATGTATCACATAACTCAAGTCAGGCATTGAAGTACATGGGTAGGTCGTATATTCCATCCTCCGGAATTGTCTCATCGTTCATGCTTGCGTCAAAACGCCTCAAGCTTGGTCCGCGTCATTACGCCTCAGACAATCATAATCATAAACTCACGTTAAACGCATCAGGTTTTCATTGCCATTTAAGGCTTGTGTCGTCGCATATCCAAACTCGTTCCGCGTTTCAACGCATCAGGACATTAGCCATCACAACCCCGCGTCTCGACGCATCAGGGTGCTAAGAGTTTCCAAACATACCAAATTCCTTTGTAATTCAAGACTTCATGATCGAGTACAAACCCATGAATTGAGCTAAGAGTCTACAGCATGCGAGGCAATCAAATTTATCATTCATAAAATGACATTCGATACAAGACATATGCATTTAACAAGCATACTCGTACACCCACCCATAATGATAGACATTGATCAACCATACAAGAAACTCACGAAAATTCATCCAATTCAAAACCAAATCATCCAGTCGAGGCTTATCCTCCTAGCCAAGGTTTAGGGACTCCTTACCTTAGGTTTAGTTCAGCAAAAATCTCCCCCATAGCACACCAAGGATTCGGCCTTGAGGGTGCAAAACAGGGCAGCCGTATAGCCTAGGGGAATTCAACCAAATTCATCAATTTTCTCGTCCAATTCACCAAACCACGGGGTGTATACCTCAATAGCATATTAATCGATATCCTAGTACACCGCTACAACGAAATTAGTACATGGCGACACCCCAAATAGTCCCTTAAAGATTCGGTATGCACAATACCGAAATAGGAAATTTCGGTTCTGCCCTATATCCAATTAATTAGCCCATAAATCATCCTTAAACCTTAATTTATCACCTAACTACTTGCTAATGTACATTTCTAAGTGTACTAGAGCCTCACCGAAAATTTTATTGCGAGTCGATGGCCGGAAATCCAAGAACAATGCTGTTTCCCTTAAGTCCCCCGCTGGTTGAATTCTGCTCCACCGAAAATCATCACAAAATAGCCATATCATCCTTCTAAACACCATCAATTTTACCATCTAGGCTCAGCCAATCCTATTTCTACATGTTAGGAAGTTACCACTGAAAATTTGAGGCAAAACGGAGTCCTTAAGAAACTAAACGAAGACTTACTCTATAATGAGTTCGATTCTGTCCACTTTTGGAAGAACGGCTGGCCGAAGGTCCACCGGTGACCAAATGCCGAGCTTCCATTTGGAGATGGTTGGCAAGAGGTCGGGCTAGGGGCTGGTGGTTGGCACGAGGTCAGGCGGGCGTCGGCGGTGGCGGTCGAGAACGGCGAAGGAGCGGCAGTGGTTCGGTCGAGCAGGGAAGCTCTCGACAAGGAGGAAGAAGAAGAAGAAGAAGAAGAAGAGGGGGGGTGGTTTCGGCTGAGCAAGGGGAGGGGAGTATACACCAATTTTTTATGGTCAAACCCCAAGAATGGTAGGTTAAAATGCAAGTAATTAATGCCAAATCAACCATCCAATGACACTTGTCCACATAGCAAGTATTTGATCACCCAATAGTCAATTTTAATCCTCATTTTCGGCAGCCTTGGGGTATGGTCAATGACCAAAATGCCCTCATTCATTTATTAAGATAAAGCCAAAATTTGAGGGGCAAAATGGTAATTTCGCTCTTGTCGTTCGGAACATTATTTTTTTCCAATTCAAATTTCCTTCAATGAGGCGACGCCCGATTTAATTATAATGTTGGAACTCTTTGTTTTCCATTTTTAAATTTCGAGACTCGTCTCTGGGTCATTTCTCTGTCAAATATAATTTTAGACTATTCCGAACTAACGGGCGGCTTGTGTAGACGTTACACATATCGACTCTGTGATTCTCATTACACTTAGGGCTCATCAGTTCATGGCGACTTTGGTTGTCATGTAATTACAAGGGTTTATTACTAGCTCCGACGGTCTTAATCGTCATCGTTCGATTTAGGAAAATTTTACAATTTATACATTGGTAAAGCGACATCACTCGCTCTCCAATCGTATAACGCTAGCAATGCATTCCTTAATCGTTCTTAGATCGGCCTTTAATGGTTATAAGTACTCCCCCGGCAATCCTTATGGTCAAATTGTCATTTCCTATTCAAGTTCCCTAGGTCTACGTACATTGTCTCGCATCAGCCTTTTTCTTTTGGTTAGTTAACTCGAGATTGATTAGATCCGAGTGATGCAAGACTGAAATACATCGTTAGATACATCCTTATTGATAAGTTTCAAAATGACAGGAAAAATCAGAATGTCACAATAAGACTCGCGAAACTCCAGAGAGAGGTAACACAAAGTACACAGATAAAGTATATATGGAAATCTTCCTTGAAACTGATTGCTTGTCGTGCTGCGAATAGATTTTGGGCCGAGAAGAAGCTCCATGGCTTGCAACAGACGTGGTGGATGAGTGCAAACACCTGCTGGCCAACTCAAAGTAGTCTCAATAGCATACTGCCTAAGGAGTACCAACCATGCCGCAGACTGGGTTGCGCGAGCCCAACGCACGAAATCTCTAAGCCCGAATTGGCTATCAAATACACCCCCAGAGTTATCAACTCTGTTATGCTTAGACTTTGACTCTCTATGTAATCTGATTTCGCACTATTAATATAAGAATTGATATTTCTAACAAAAAAAAACCATTGAAGATATATGTAAAAAACATTTGTCCAACCATCAGTAATTAGTGATTCGATGCGAGAATTTGGAATGAATCTAACAAAAGTCAAGCATCGATGGGCAAGGTACGATGGACTATTAGTGAGGGAACATTTGCAAATGTCAAATTAACAAGAAACTATGAGATGGGAGAACTGGTGGCTCTTAAGATCCTAGACTAAGAGAAGGTTCTGAAACATAAAATGGCTGAACATGTGTCTGTCTGTTGTCCGTCATGGTTATTCTGTTGCTTGCTTGAGTCTCATCTTTTGTTAGATGAGAGTGCATTTCTTCTGCGTGAGACGTTTGTCAATGGGTCTCTTACCACTTATTAAACTTTGTTTAGGTTGGTAAGTGTCTTTGATGCTAGAGAATTTGTTGTTGTATGTATATGGAAACCTAAAAGTATCTGATTTTTGTTTGAGTGCATTGTCCCAGCAAGTCAGGGTAATTATGTGTCTTCAATCTCTGTCTGAACATGCTTTCTTGTCGTTAATGCCCTTATTTGAATTAATTACTGTTGTAAGATGATTGTTATCAAATGGATCTACTTGCATCTATGGATATCAATGTCGTGATCAACTTGCACTTTATAGCCACAGTCACAACTCCTTGGATTGATATGGCTTGCCACGGCGCTAGCCAAGTCCGGCAAGTAGTCTTTACAACATATGTCTTCAGTTGCACTTAGTAGAAAGTTGTCTGTGAAGTTATGCGGCATCTTCTCAGATTGTCCTGAATTGGAAAAATTGTCCTATCCAAATGCTTCTTAGTTCGATTTTTCTTAGTCATGCCTCCCATCTTTTTGGAATTGTCATGGTATCACTCATTGTTGTGATACCATTTCCTATCTTCGATCCATTACTTGATAGGAAAAATTGTTTAGACAATGTATAATCAACTCAAGCACTCATCTCACATCTTTTTTTTTCTTCTAACTTCTCTTCGTTGACCACTCTGTATCTAGCTCAAGCTGGCTGTGCATTTCTTTGCTGTGCCGTGGAGTAATTTGTTCCTTCGATTGATTTGGCAAGATGATGGTCTTCTTTATACTACATTTGGAATTTCATTATGTTGCTCCTGCGGTTTGTACGTTCGATTCATGTTACCTTGACGATACTTTGTATAACTATCTGCTTATTGATTTGGCTTGTAACTAGAATTTATCAATTCTCTTGTCCCTTCTTTTCTAGATCCTTAACAATGGAGACTATGATGGGGGCAACGGCAGATCTATGGTCTTGTGGAGTAATACTCCTCATATTGCTTGCAGGTTCCTTGCCTTTTGATGATTCTAATCTTATGAACCTGGATAAAAAGGTGACATTCTTTTAATTTCATTAGGTGTACTTCGAGTATTTCCACAACAATCTAAGCTCTAAAAAAATTGTTATCTTTCAGGTGTACGATGTCTTCGTCGAGTGTGAATGAGAGTACTTGAAGCACATTGACCTTTGAAAAAAAAAGGTGTAAGTGTGATAAGCTTGTTGCCATAAGAAGATCAGAATCTACAAGAAACAAACCCAAGCTCTTCTATAATTGTGAGGATAAAACGTGTGAGGGAAAAATCATCCCTACTGCTGGCTCAAATTCTTTTTCCATCTCACCATTACATATGCAAGATGGGATGTTTCATGCTGCAACCAAATGGGCAAAACGTAATTAAGTAGAGCCTTTATAAAAAAAATAAAAAAAAATAAAATAATATCTCGTTTGTTACTTAAGAAAGCAAAATATGTTTCATATAATATGAGTGAAGAATTACCTATGATTCAGCCATCCGAGAACTTTACACATGTAAATTAACTGATGTGATGACTTTAAAATAGAGATGGTTCTTCCAAGTTTCTTCCTAATAACACACAGAACAAACATTTTTAGAACACGGACCCAAAGAAATTTAAGTATTAAAATTTGCAGCCAAGTTATTATAGGCAAGAAGCTCTTACCAACAAAAAGTATGCAAGATAGTTCCAGTCACCAAAAGATGGAAAAGTAACGGCGGAACAATTACAACGATGCATAGAAAGGAGAAAAAAAGATAGAGAGATGAGTGAAGCACTATCTAGAAAAGAATTGATAATGATATGAGCATAGGCGTGATCACTCAAAGCATGCAGCTAATTATCAAAGAAAGCGTCCCATGTAGAGCTATCTACATGTGATTGAGTAGCAACCAAAGATTTTCGAAAGTTTTCAGTTTTGTATTTGCCATTCTTGCATGCTGCCGCACACATAAGTTATGTCCAAAAATCTTTTTGTAATGAAACACAAAACAAACATTTTTAGAACAAAATAACTTGCACGATATATAGTGAGCTATGTCTATTTAGTGGCTGAGCTATGACGATGGTGCTTATTTACCTTGCCAAGCTGGACAAGCTTCTCCGCTTTCTCAATCTTGAATCATTCACCAGCCCATCAACAACTAGCCGCAATACTGTCCAATCGCAATGCAACGAATCTTAAAAATCTCTTCGCATACAGCACAGCTCAAAATTACTCTTTTCTATTTCAGTATACGACAGTTTAGCATCTTTCAAATTACGATATTCAGCAAAATCGTAAGCTTTTGGGTTGCAAGAAGGGGAAAACCCTCACCTGAACTCGTCGGACACAAAGGAAAAATCAGAACCGCCAATGGGCTCCGGAGGGCGATGGCTGAGGCGGTGGCATGGTTTTGGTCGAGGGGAAAGTTTTGGTCGAGGGAGAGAGAGAGAGAGTGAACTTGGAGAGAGCAGAGCCAGTCATGAACTCCGCGGCTTCCTCCGTAGAATTGAAGTCCCAAAAAGCGTGAAAGATGCTCGGATTACCAGCGACCCACCACGAGCAATGTCTACAAACACATGATGCAAGAAGTTGATGTGGAATAACCAATAATTCCTATTTATGAGTTGAAAAAGAAAATAGTTGATGTGGAATCAATTGGATGGAACATATTTCGAAGAGAGAGCAGGTACAATTTCCAAAAGGATAGAGCTTTAATGGACAAGAGTAGAGCAGCCCGTGAAGTCGGAGAGAGACGAGCCGGCAGTAGAGGGGCTACAAGACGGCACAGGTAGACGCCGGTTCCACAAAAAGGTGGAACCGAAGGTTCTGGGCCGGTTCCCGGTTCCGGTTCTGGATCCGAATTTTTAATTTTATTTTTTGAAATAATAATAAATAAAGAAATAAAATTAATAAATTATAAATTATAAATTATAATCAAATTGAATATTGTAATAAATTTTGAAAAAAAAAGAGAGAGAGGAGAGGAATGGGCTTTGAATTATTATTATAATGTAATTTTATAAATTATTATAAATTATAATGTAATAAAATCTGGTTCCTAATTTTTAATTTTATAAATTATTATAAATTATATTATAATAAAATCTGGTTCCGAAAAATATGGAACCGGAACCGGCCCTTGAAGGCCGGTTCCGGATTCACCGTTCGATTGGCCATGTCTAGGCACAGGTGTGGCTTTGGTCTAGGGACTGCAAAGAGGAGTTCAGTTTTTGGATTGAAAACCCTAACCTGAGATCGTTGGACGCAAAGGAAAAATTGAAGCTGTCAACGACATGTCTCTGCTTGTTTTGAAAGATTTTAGCATCAAGTCAGGTTTATACTAAAATTGTGGCACCGATACTTGTCTTTTCCTTGCCAGGAAAAAGAAAACTTAGTTTGAGGTTACGTATTATTACACTTGGAGGATTTTGTAGGTTCTTAGTCGCAGGTTTCAAACCTTGATTTGCGATGTTTAGGGCTTAATTAAGTTAATCTAGAGGTGGGCCGCCGACGGCATGTCCTTCGCGGGGAAGCACATGCATCCTTCTCAAACATCGTGTATGGATGGACAAAAATGTTCAGCCGGTGTCGCACACTGCAGGATAATTGTTCAGACATGGATGACGAGTTGTGATCACGGTGGTCATAAACCACATCAGCTGACGGAGACGTGTTTGACCTGGAGATTAGTGTTCAAGGAAATAATATGCTTGTCTGCTGTAATCGAAGCAATACACTCGATGCTTAGGAATTGCTTCAATTTGGAGAGAGCATTTATCACTCTCTTTTGGCCTTTTTGTGACTTCACTTGTGATAGCAAACTAAAATAGATGATTCCTACATTCCACAGTGAGGTCAATGATGCTTGCCGGGACAATGTGTGAAAATCACGGGAATGATTAAGAAACCAAAGTTTAACTTTCTACCTTTATTCCTACCTTCTCAATTAGAGTAAATCATACTCAGGCCAATACGAATGGCGGAACCTAATCCTATCGCTTTACTTTCCCTTCTGGCAAATTCAAAGAATCGCTTGACAGCTATGCACTCAAAAGTGGTGCCGTGAGTAATGTCTCGCATTCGCTCCAAACTAATTTTTATGGTGAAAAAACTCTCCATGTGGTCCGCATGTGCCACATTTACCCCAGATTTTAAACTGGTACATCCATGTTATATTTATCTCAAACAGATACGTGCCACATTAATATAAATTGTGGTAAATATGAGATTTTTTAGGTGTAAATGTGACATTCAGTGTATCAATTAGGAATTTTTTTTGCACATAAAAATTAGTTTGGGATAAATGTGGCAGGAGAAAGCATAACTGGAGAAATTACAAAATTAATTCTTTCAAAGAAATTAATAAATACAATTTTTTGGTAATATCAATCAGGGTGCTTAATTAATCTTTAGACACGGTTTAGGCTGGCTCTTCTTTCTTTTGTGTAACAAAAAAAAATGGACTTTTTGGGTCTTATCCTATTTTATGATTTTTTTTTGGGTAAGAACATATTGTATAGTGAACTTTTGTATAATGGAATTTGTTAGCATAACAATCTTTTGGTGACTGTGAGAATATCAACAAGTTGTGGGTCACGAGTTTTTGAAGGAATGAACCTCACAATAATTATTTATTTTCTTTTTTTTTGTGGACAGTAGATAAAAAATTGTCTCATAAGCATTTTCCTCGTATATAATCAAAATATACATGCACTGCCTTCATACTAAAATCGACATTCAAAAGGCTTTGTGAAACCGCTTTGTCATAAACCATGTGAATTATTAATTAACGAAAAGAAGTTATGGACATGATATGCACGAATTGTATTTACTGTGGAAAATGAAAAATGTTTCGAGATTTGAATTTTTTACTGTAGGGATATTTATAAGACAGAAAATCTTTCGTTGTTAAAAATAATTTTTTATTAAAAAAATATCATAGTTAAAGTACGCATTTGCCCATCCATAAAATATTGGTACAGTAACTAATTGACGATATCCTCGAGGGAAAAAAAGATTGTGACCCCTTTAGGAGATCCTTTCTTCTTTACATAATCGTATTAGACAGTATAGATTGGCAAAATCCCAGCGATTTAAAAAAGATTGATTAGAACAAAGATCCGCACTCGTTTCTTCGTTATTTGTAACAGTTCTTTACTTAGGGGATTTTTTTTTTCCTTTTGTTTTTACGGCTTTGACCATGAGGCCTTTAAACTAACTGTTGATTTTAACTAGAAGATCTGTAGTTCTCCACTGATATAAAGTAAAAAAATTGGTATTTCGTCTCACTTTCATCTTGTCCATGTTCCTTGAGATGCTTATATGGTGACAACACAACGTCATGATGTGCAACTCATGCCATCTTGCTCTTAATGAGAATTTTAGTTACTCCCCTCTTCTGCTTACGAAAACAAATAGATCTTTATAACTTTAAATGAACGTATTTTGCGAGAGTGTTTGCTTGATGATTTTGCTTTTTCGAGCCTCACTAGACAAGGGAAAATAGCGGCAAAGTAAGAACACGTGCTTTGTGATTTTTTGCTTCTGAGACTAATATATAGTCGGAGCTTTATGAACGATCACTTTAGCAGCAATTTTTTTTTTTTAAAGCATCAATTCAAGTGAATTCAGTGAGTCAGGTTAGATTTTCCGCTAAACATGTTACTTGAGTCACTTTGATAATCGTTTTCCATTTTTTGAAAGGTTTTAGAAAAAATCAACATAATACAAAAATTGTGACACTGATGCTTTCCTTTTCCCGGCAGCGGAAAAAAAAAACATAATTTGAGGTTATGAATTCTTGGACTTTGAGGCTTTTGCGGGCTCTTAGTCGCGTGTTTCGAGCCTTGATCTGCAATGTTAAGGCTCAGTTAAGTTAAGCTAGAGGTAGGCCACCGGCCACACTCTCTTCCCGGGGCATCGTGTGGAGGATCATCATGTTCAGCGATTGTCATGCACCACATTCCTCCTTTGGGAAACATTGCTTGGCTCAGCGAGTGTTGCACACTGCATGACAATTGTTTAGACATAGATGAAACAAGTTGTGATCGCGGCGGTCTTAAACCACATCAGCTGACAGTGGCATGGTGTTTTATCGTGGCGACAGCTTCATTCATGGATTCGATACGGTGATTAGTGTTCCAAGAACTAATGTGTTGTTTGCTGGAATCGAAGCAATCGGCTTGAGGCTTCGGAATTGCTTCAATTTGGAATGAGCATTTATCACCCTCTTGTAGCCTTTTTGTGAGTTTACTTGGGATAGTAAGCTCAAGAGATGATTTATATATTTCGCATGAACCAAGTTAAGCTGGTGATGCTTGCTAGATAAAAGTGTGAAAATCACAGTGGTTAAGGTGAAGATCACTAGTTTTCAGAAGCAGTGATGTAGAAACCAAACTTTAGCTCTCAGCCTGTGTTCCATAAGTCAATTATAGGCTGTTATTACATATTGTCGAAACCTGATTTTGCCGCTATACTTCCCCCTCAGTCAAATTTAGAGAATCGCTCGATGATTATGCATTCAAAAGTGGTGTCACAAGTAATGCGCCGCATTTACCCCAAACTAACTTTTGTTTTACAAAATCCCCCAAAGTGGTAATCTCATGCCACATTTACCCAAAACAAATGTTTTTATCACAAGAAAAATTAAACTACTACATCCATGCCACGTTTAACTCAAAACCATGTACTCATACCATATTTATGCCAAATTGTGGTAAATCTGGGAATTTTTTTGGGCAAATACGACACGGGTGTATCAATTTGAATTTTTTTTTGTTACATAAAAATTAATTTACAATAAATGTAGCATGATTGCACTAGTTTGAGGTAAATATGTACTAGTTCGGGAGATTTTGTGATAAAAAAAAATTAGTTTAGGATTTTCGTGATATTAGTCCTTTAATAAATATGAGTTTCCGGGGCATCCATATGTCAAGTTTCAAGAGAGAAGATAAATTGCGGTAGAATTTATAGGAATGTTCATGTAAAGACAATTAATTTTCTGAGCGTAACAACCACATCATCCATCGGTAATTTAATTAAGGGTTGCTTAACTCAAGATAAAAAAGAGGGGAAATCGCCTTCACCTTCTACGGATTCACAAGATATTTGAGATTCTAGGTCGTCATTGCGGGAAATTACTTTTACCTTCTTGACTAATTAAGTTGGCGTATTTTTAGAAACGAACACATGAAAGTAAAGATTTAAATCAAATATCAAATATGAGGCAAGGCAGAAGAAAGCATGACTATAGAAAGTAAAGATTTAAATCTTGCAAAGAAACAATCATGATATTTTTTCTGAAATATCAATCAAGGTGTTAAATTAATTATTTATTGGGTGTTATCCTGTTGTCTAATAGCAAAAATACAGATGCGTTGCCTTTTGTACAAAAATTGACATTCAAAAGGTTTTGTGAAATCGCCTTTATAAAAAACCACGTGAATAATTAATTAACGAAAAGAACCTACTGACACGATTTTTTTTTTTTGGGTAAGGCTGACACAGTATAAAAAATTGTGTCAGTTTTTTTTTTCCACAGTAATGAAAAAGGTTTCTAGATTCTATATATATATAAAGAATTGTGTTCACTTAAGGATATATTCTTTGCTTTACATAACGTAAATGGAGCTATTCTTCCCTTAAAGAGATCTCTTTTGCTTTACATAATAGTATAGATTAGCAAAAATCCGAGCGGCTTAAAAAAGTTACATATGATTGACTTGATTAAAGATCCGCATTTGTACATACTTTTTAGGAAAAATTTCAAAAAAGGGCTCAAATCCTCTCGTATTTTCAAATAATGGTCCAAATGAACCTTGTTCCAAATAAGGATCTCAAGTGGCATAATATGTTTTTAATAAGAGCCTAAATTATTCATAAATCCCGTCGTTCTTCCCTGCTGCCCCTCCCCTCCACCCCCCGTCCCCCCCCCTCCCCAAAAAAAAAAAAACAGAGCCGTGGGGCAATGATTAGAGGCAAGAGCTTCCCGCCTCTGTTAGTTTTTTTTGTGGTTAAATTTTAAAGAAATAAAATATTAAATATAAAAAGACTGAAATGCTCTTGAGATTAGACACTTTTTTCGAAATTTCATGGTCACTTCAGACTTTTATTTGAAAATTTAATGGCACTTCAAGTCTTTACGTGAAATAATATTCACTTGAAGCCCTTATTTGAAAAAAAAAAATATGAGAGGACTTGGGGCACTTATTTGAAAATTTCCCTATTTTTTATTTGATTTTTACAGCCTTGACCGTGAGGCCTCTAATTCCTCCAGGCTTTACGTATCTCTCCATTGATTTTAAAAAGTGTCGTCCCATATCTCTAGTTCTCCACTAATTTTATAAAGTCAAATATTGGTATTTCGTCACACTTAGGTCTTGTCCATGTTCCTTGAGATGTTCTACGATGACGACACAAAGTGACGATCTGCAAGTCATGTCATTCCTGGCATGCTTCGAAACTTAGAATACTTGCCTTGTGATTTTTTGCCCTTGGCTCACGAGATCGTTTTGTCAAGTTTTGAATTTTAAAAAGCTGCGAAGCGATAATATGGCGCCGATGCTTTTCTTTTTCTGGCGGAAAAGAAAACTTCATTTGAGGTTACGAATTCCTGGACTTCGACGTTTTTGTCGTTAAGCCTCGCTCTGCAATCCTGGGGGCTCAGTTATTAAACTGGAGCGCATGTCCTTCGCGGGGCAACGTGTGGAAGATGATAATGTTCAGCAACCGTCGTGCAACACATGCATCCTTGTCAAACATTGTGTATATAGATAGAGAATAAAGTTCAGCGTGGGTCGAACACCGCGAGCCGATGGATCTGGCGTAGATGACAAGCCGTGATCACAGTAGTCATAAATCACATTAGCTGATGGTGAAGTGGTGTACGATTTACACGCTCTCTCGCGGTGTGTTATCGGTGTAACGACGGACGATTTCGTTCGCGAATTTGACGCGGAGATTAGTGTTCAAGGAAGTAATATGTTCGTCTACTCGGACTGAGGCAACCGATTCGATGCCTCAGAATTGCTTCAATTGGGGGGTAGCATTCATCACCCTCTTTTGGCCTTTTTGTGACTTCACTTGTGATGACAAGCGACAATAGGTGATTTCTATGCTACAAACGAACCACGTTAGGATGGTGATGTGTGCAAAACAAAGCGTGGCTAGAGTAGAGTTCACAAGATTTCAATTTGGGGCAGTGATTGAGAAACCGAATTTTAACTCTTGGCATATAATCCAATATTCTCAAATTAAAGTAGATCATAATCATGATAGTACGAATGATGGAGCCTAATTTTATCGCTTTTCTTTTGCCTTAGCAAATTCAGAGAATCGTTTGATGACCATGCATCCAAATGGGGTGTTACGAGTAATGTATCGCCGGTGTTTGGAAAGGCGTATTGCGTTTTTCTTCCTAGTAAACATTATGGGGTAAATAGGTGTTTCGGAGTTTGATTCCTATCCCAAATTTTTATAAAACGATGGCAGCTGCGAGGATGATGTTGAGGTAAATTCAAGACTAATTCTGCTTCGCCTTGCTTTTTATGTATCATCCTAAGTTTGTTATAAATCACATTAACTGATGGCGAACTGATGTCAGATACACGCGCCCTCATGCCATGTGCTATGACGACTGGCTACTTCGTTCACGGGTTTAACACGAAAATTGGTGTTTAAGGAAATAATATACTGATCTATTGGAATTGAAACAATCGACTCAATGCCGTGGAATTGCTACAATTTGTAGGGAGCATTCATCACCCTCTTTTGACCTTTTGTGACTTCACTTGTGATAGCAAAGCTAAAATAATTGATTTCCATGTTCCAAACGCCAAACAAAGTGTGGTTAGAGTGAAGTTCATAGGATTTCAATATGGAGGAAACCAAACTTTAACTCTCGGTATATATCCCGTTGTTCTCAATTAAAGTTGATCATACTCATGCTAGTAAAGAATAAGGGAAAGGAGTAGCTGACGGTGCCGTTAGATTCCAAACCTAAAGGATGCGCTCTTCACCTCAAATTTTTTCAATGAAACCTGCTAACTTGTTTAACTAGTTCCCTTCAAAAAAATTTAAAATTGAAAACTTTCACCCGATTTGTTTCCCTCATATCCCGTGAGATTTCATAACATGAAAAAAAACAAACATAAAGAAACCTATAATTTTCAGAATAAATTAAAAAACCAAAACATATGCAATCCCAAGCAGAACTATGTTATCACCAGCAAAACAAAAAAAAAAAATAGTTAATGTCATTAGAGAGATCAATTCAAGTTCAAAGATGAAAAAACACAAAAAAAAATAAAATAAAATTGGGTTCGAGATTAATAATGAAATCATTGTACATTCAAACGGATCGTCCTTCTTTTCACTCAAATCAAGTTGCTTTGGAGTGACTCTAGTGACTAGAACTAAGAAGGTTTAAATTGGTTATGCATAACAACAGATGAAAATCTTATAGGGGGACTTAAAAAAATTACAAGATTAATATTAGGATTGCATAAGTCAAGGCTAAAGTTAAATAAATTACCATACAAGTTTTGCCTGATATAATTTCATTGTTTGGTTCATTGAGAGAATTCACATGACCACGTGACATCCGAACCTACGCCGTCTCTTATGGATAAGAAGTCAATATACAGTGAAGTATTTTTATTCAAAACCAAATAATTATAACTACTAGTAACGAATGAAAACACGCATTTCTTCCTTGATTGCAAACTTAAGCTATGATGACCGGTCTAATCCAAATTTTCAAGTGAATGATTCAAATTCTCTAGATCACCAATGTGGGTTCTACATTTATTCTGTCCTATACTTGTTAAAAAGTTTTGAAACCACATCACTATTTAATGGTGATTTGTCGACCACGTTAGTATTTTCGTTTATTATTTTTTTGGTTCCACCTGAAAGTAAATAAGGAATATCATATAAAATTGATGTATAAATTCCCCCATTAGTTCAACCGGTTGCCACGAACTTGGAAAACAAATGCATGGTCAGAATTGCACCATTACTAAATATAAATAACGGCTCCGTCCTGTTAGCAACGTCTTAGGAATAATGACACTTGGTTTTATCGCTTTATTTTCACCTCTGGCGAATTCAGAGAGTCGCTTGACGATCATGATGAAGTCTTGTTGTGAATATAATGTGCCGCGGGTATTTCGAAAAGCGTATTGATTTTTTGTTCCTTGTAAACGTTATGGAAGTAAATAGGCGCTCAAAAATTTGATTTCTTTTTTTATATAACGGTGAGAGTTGTGAAGATGATGCGAAGGTAAATTCAATGGTAATCCTGTTTCGCCTTGCTTTTCATATATCATCGTAAGTTTGTCATATATCACATTAGCTTATGGCAAAGTGATATGAGATGCGCGCGCGATGTGTTATTGTTGTGACAATTGACAACTTCATTCACGGGTTTGACAAGGAATTAGTGTCTGTTAGAAATAAAATAAAATTGATTTTGTATTCTTAACTTGGAGAAGAAGCAAACTTGATGATCAAGGCAACTTGGAAAACAAGCCAGCTTGCGAAGGAAGCCAACTTGGAGAACAAGCAAAAGGATGAACTCGGGCAAGAAAAAAATGCAGAAGCTTCTTCAAGAATCAACTTAGAAGTTCTCATATAAATATGTGACATGGTAGTCAGTTTTTTCAAGTCTTAGCATATAGAGAGAGAATGAGAGAGAAAGTTGTGAGTTTGTGTTTCTTTCCTTGTGTAAATCCTTCGCAAAACTAGTTTGAATACTACTCTCACATTTATATACTTGAATTTTTTCTCATCTCAAATCCTTCAAACTTTCGCAAAATCCCTTCTGGTTACTACAATTGGTATCAGAGCTAGCATGTTGCTAAAGATCATGTCGGAGCCTAGACGGTCAAGAATCCAAACGCGGAGATCGAGAACCTAGAGTGGACGATCGAGGAACGTAAACCGGAGCTAGCTATGTCATCCACAAGTTCCGTTCAATTGCAACTTCCAAAGTTGAACGGGAAGAATTTCAATAATTGGTCCGTCCAGATGAAGGTTCTATTCAAATTGCAGGATTTGTGGAACCTAGTGAAAAATAGCTACATCGAAGTAGATGACGTCGAAGAATTCAATGCTTTGAAGAAGGAAGACAATGATTCGTTGGTATAGTCCCAAAAGAAATATCAGAAAGCATTATATACGATCTTTCAAGTTGTGGAAGAAACGATATTTGAAAAAATATCGTGCGCGGAGACGGCGAAAGCGGCGTGGGATATTTGCAGAAATCCTATAAAGGCAATGATCGTGTGAAGCGAGTTCGACTTGAAACACTTCAAGGTGATTTTGAGTCTTTATGCATGAATGACTCTGAATCTATCTCGTCGTATTTTGATCGTGTACAAACCATCGTTAACCAATTGAGGGTTAACGGTGAGGAACTCCAAGACGAACGAGTTGTAGAAAAAATCTTGAGGTCTTTGACTGAAAGATTTGACTACGTCGTTGCGGCGATCGAGGAAGGCCAAGATATATCAACCATGACGTTGAAGCTGTTGATGGGTTCATTATGCTCACATGAGCAAATAATGAATTAGAAGTTCGTCAATTCATATCCGGAGCAAGCTTTGCAAAGCCGGGTCGCTCATTCAACTCGAGGAGGACATCATGTTGTTCGAGGCCGTGGAGGTGGACGAGGTTGAGGTGAAAATTCTAATTCCACAGGAAGAAATAAAACAAGTGACAAATCAAAGGTCAATTGTTTTAAGTGCAACAAATTCGGACATTACAAATCCGAATGTCGAGCAAACATGATGCACGAGCAGCCAGAACATGCGCACGTCGTTGATGTTGAAGAAAACATCGTGTTGGCATGCAAAATGGATTACTCGAGCACCGGTGATGCCAATATTTGGTATCTCGATACTGGGTGCAGCAATCACATGTGCGGTTGAAAGGAGCTATTCTCGCAGTTGGATGAAACAATTCGTGGTGAAGTCAACTTTGGGAATAAATCAAAGATTCTCATGATGGGCAAAAGTAACATTTATATCAAAACCAAATATGGTAATAATGTTACTATTGCAGACGTTTTCTTTGTGCCAGGACTTTTCTGAAATTTTCTTATTATTGTGCAACTTTCAGAAAAAGGCCACAAAGTTAATATTCAAAATGGAGTTTGCACTATTAGAGGTGCAAATAATAAGTTGATCACATCGATGCATATGACAAAGAACTGGATGTTCCCTCTATCTCTCCAGATGAAATCTTTATTGAGTTTTCAAGCCATGGCAAAAGATAACAAGTGGCTGTGGCATCTTCGCTTTGGCCATCTAAATTTTCGTGGACTAAAGCTATTGGTCCAGAAAAAGATGATGACTGGGATGCCTTTGATCGATAGTCCAGATAGTTCATGTGAAGGATGTCTCGTAGGAAAACAGCATCGAGAATCCTTTCCAGTTGAAAAAGCTAGAAGAGCCAAGCAGCCTTTGGAGCTTGTGCATACAAATATTTGTGGCCCAGTTGAGGTAGAATCAATTGGACAAAAAAGGTACGCATTAATTTTTGTCGACGATTTTACTAGAAAAACATGGGTATACTTCTTGAGAGAAAAAGCTGAAGCTTTAGGCAAATTCATGGAATTTAAAGTTTACGCTGAGAAACATAGTGGTTTTAATCTAAAGACTTTGAGATCAGATAGAGGTGGAGAATTTACTTCTAATGAATTTGAAAAATATTGTAAGATTCATGGAATAAAGCATCAGTTGACTGCTAGCTATACTCCTCAGTAAAATGGTATAGCAGAAAGAAAAATTAGAACTATTTTTGAAATGACAAGAAGTATGCTCGAGGCTAAAGGTTTGCCAAATAAGTTTTGGGAAGAAGCCGTTGCTTGTGTTGTATTTGTCCTAAACAGGTGTCCAACGAGGAGTGTTCTTGAAGAAGAGGCTTGGACCGGTAACAAGCCAGATGTTTCGTTCCTGCAAGTATTTAGGTGTGTTACATATCCCCATGTACCAGATGAACGAAGGAAAAAGTTGGATGATAAAAGCCAAAAGTGCATCTTTATTGGTTACAGTGAGGTGACTAAGGGTTATAGGCTGTATAATCCAGTCACAGAAAATGTGATTATCAGTAGGGGTGTTCAATTTTTTGAACATGAAGCCTGGGACTGGAATCAAAAGGGTGATCCCAAAAACATCACCATCGAAGATGAACTGGCTGTGAGAGAGCCAGAAGAATCTTCAACTAAAGTTCCATCATTTTCACCTGGCAGCTCATCTTCTTCACCAACAACGGTTTCAGAACCATTAATTCGGCGTTTGCAACGACTGTAACAAACTCCAATAAAATTTAGGGATTATGTGGTCACAAAAGATGATGATAGTGACAATGACGAGATCATTGATGAAACAATGACAAATTTTTATTTATTTGTTGAATGTGACCCCATTTCCTATGATGATGCAGCTGCAGATGAGAAGTGGATCCAAGCAATGAATGAAGAAATCCACTCCATCGAAAAGAATAACACATGGGAGCTAACTTCTTTACCACATGGTAAGAAGTCTATTGATGTCAAATGGGTGTACAAGACAAAGTACAAGCCTGATGGTTAGGTGAACTGTTATAAAGCTAGACTGGTTGTGAAAGGCTATAAACAAAAGCATGTATTGATTATTTTGAAGTATTTGCACCAGTAGCTTGAATGGATATCATTCGAATGATTTTAGCTCTAGCAGCTCAGAACCATTGGAAGATTCATCAAATGGATGTGAAATCTGCATATCTTAATGGTTTTCTTGATGAGGAAGTCTATGTGGAGCAACCACAAGGCTATGTGAAGAAAGGGCGTGAAAATCAAGTTTATAGGCTGAAGAAAGCATTATATGGGCTAAAACAGGCACCTCGAGCTTGGTACACGAGGATTGATACATACCTATTGAATCATGGTTTTCAAAAGTGTACATATGAGCATACATTGTATATCAAGTCAAATACTAACGGTGATCTCATCATTATATGCCTTTATGTAGATGACTTGATATTTACAGGAAACTGTGAAAAAATATTTGCTAAATTCAGGAAGGCCATGACAAGTCAGTTCGAGATGACAGACTTGGGATTGATGCCATATTTTCTAGGCCTTGAAGTGAAGCAGACAAATGATGGCATATTTGTTTCACAACAAAAATATGCTAATGATATTTTGAAGCGGTTTAATATGGAATCGCTCAAATCAATTCGGACTCTCGTAGCAGAAAGGTTGAAGCTGAAGAAAGAAGGTACCGATGAGCTAGTAAATTCCACTTATTTTAAAAGTATTGTTGGCAGTTTAAGATATTTGACATCTACAAGGCCGGATATTATGTATGGTGTGGGAATTATTAATCGATTTATGGAAAAACCGCACCAATCACATATATGCAGGCAGCAAAGAGAATTTATGGTATGTCTGTGAAACTCGAGATCACGAAATTTTATAGTCTCACACTAACGACTTCAATTTAGCGGGATACACAGACATTGATTGGGCAGGTGATATTGAAATGAGGAAAAGAACTTCTGAATATGCGTTTTTTCTAGGATCATGAGTTATTTCTTGGTCCTCCAAAAAGCAACAAGTTATTGCACCCTCGACAGTTAAGGCAGAATACATAGCAGTAGCTTCGGCAGCATGCCAAGGGATATAGTTTCGTAGGATGATTAGTGAACTGAAGCATGAGTAGAAAGGTCCTACCATATTGATGTGCGATAACAAGTCGGCAATTGCATTAGCCAAGAATCCTATTTTTCATGGAAGGAGCAAACATATCGACATCAAGTACCACTATATCTGTGAACTAGTCAAAGATGGCAAGCTTGAACTTGATTTCTATAGGTTCGAAGACCAGATTACAAATATCCTAACAAAACCTTTGAAGACAGATTCGTTCGAGAAATTGAAGACGATGCTTGGTATTATGAATTTCCAAAATCAATTTTAAGGGATGCTGTTAGAAATAAAATAAAATTGATTTTGTATTCTTAACTTGGAGAAAAAGCAAACTTGATGAGGAAGACAACTTGGAGAATAAGCCAACTTGTGGAGGAAGCCAACTTGGAGAACAAGCAAAAGGATGAACTTGGGAAATAAGAAATGCAGAAGCTTCTTCAAGAAACAACTTAGAAGTTCTCCTATAAATATGTGACATGGTAGTAAGTTTTTTTAAGCCTTAGTATAAAGAGAGAGTGAGAGATAAAGTTGTGAATTTGTGTTTCTTTCTTTGTGTGAAGCCTTCGCAAGGCTAGTTTGAATACTACTCTCACATTTATATACTTAAATTTTTTCCCATCTCAACTACTCCAAACTTTCGCAAAATCCTTTTTGGTTCCTACAGTGTCCAAGGAAATAATATGCTTGTCTACTGGAATTGAAGCAATCGACTCGATGACTCAAAATCGCTTCAATTTGGAGGGAGCATTCATCGCCCTCTGTTGGCCTTTTTGTGACTATACTTGTGATAGCAAGCTAAAATATGTGATTCTATATTCCAAATGAATCACGTTAGGATGGTAATGTGTGACGGACAAAGTGTGGCTAAAGTGAAGTTCAAATGATAGTCAGACTTGTGATAGCAAGCTAAATATGTGATTTCTATATTCCAAATGAATCACGTTGGGCAAAGATGGCTAGAGTGAAGTTCAAATGACTTCCATTTGGAGCAATTATTGAGATACCAAACTTTAACTCTCAGCCTATAGCCCGATATTCTCAATTAAAGTAGGTCATACTCATGCTAGTATGAATAACCTGATTTTGTTGTTTTACTTTCGCCTCGAGCAAAGTCAGCGAATCGCTTGACGATCATGCATCCAAAATTAGTGTTGCCAGTAATGTGTCGTGGGTGGTTCGAAAAGCGTATTATTTTTTTGTCCCTTCTAAACGTTATGGGTGTAAACAAATGCTTCAGAATTTGATTCTTTTTTTTTTTATATATAACGGTGGCAATTGTGAGTACGATGCTAAGGTAAATTCAAGGCTAATCCTGCTTCGTCTTGCTTTTTATATGTCATCGTAAGTTTGTCATATATCACATTAGCTTATAGCGAAGTGGTGTGAGATATGTGCGTGATGTGTTATCGTTGTGATGAGTGACGACTTCATTCACGGATTTGACACGGAGATTAGTGTTCGAGGAAAAAATATGCTTGTCTATTGGAATTAAAGCAGTCAACTCGATGCCTCAGAATTGCTTTAATTTGGAGGTAGCATTTATAACACTCTTTTGGCCATTTTGCGACTTTACTTGTGATAAATGAATCAATTAGGATGATGTTGCGTGCCGGACAAAGTATGGTTAAAGTGAAGTTCATATATGACTTCTGTTTGGTGCGGTTATTGAGATACCCAAATTTAACTCTCACCATAAATCCCGATATTCTCAGTTAAAAGTAGATCATATTCATGCTAGTTCGAATGATGGAATCTGATTTTGTCACTTTACTTTCGAAGCAAACTGGGAGAATCACTGGCTGAACATGCATCCATAAGTGGTGTCGCGAGTAATTTGTACGGGGTGTTTCGAAATGCGTGTTGCTTTTTTGTTCCTTGTAAACATTATGGGGGCAAATAGGTGCTTCAGAAATTGATTCCCATCCCAAATTTTTAGATAACCATAGCAGTTGTGAGGATGATGATGAGGTAGATTCGAGGCTAATCTTGCTTCACCTTGCCTTTTATATATATATCCTAAATTTGTCATAAATCACATTAGTTGATGGCAAAGTGATGTGATATATACGCGCTCTGTTATCGTCATGACGATTGATATTCATTCACGGTTTTGACGCGGAGATTAGTGTTCGACAAAAATAATATGCTTGTTTGCTAGAATCGAAGCAATCGACTTGATTATTCGTGATTGCTTCATTTTGGAGTGAGCATTTATGGCCCTCTTTCGTTCCTTTTGCAACTCTTGTGATAGCAAACTAAATAGGTGATTTCTATATTCCACATGAATCACGTCAGGATGGTGGATGCATGCCGGACAAAGTGTGAAAATCACAACAGTTAGTGAAGTTCATAGGATTTCAATCTAAAGCCGTGATGGAGAAACCAAACTTTAACCTAGTCCGATCTTCTCAATTAAAGTAGATCATGCTCGTGCTAGTACGATTGTCGGAACCTGATTTTGTCACTTTGCTTCTGCTTCAGGCAAATTTAGAGAATCGCTTGACGATCTTGCATCCAAAGTAGTGTTGCGAATAATGTGTTACGAGTGTTTCAAAAATCTTATTGCCTTTCTGTTCCTTGCAAATGTTACGGGGGTAAATAGATGCTTCGGAATTTGGTTCCTACTCCAAGATAATGCTTTTATATAATGATGGCGGTTCTGAGGATGATGCTAAGGTAAATTCTAAGGGTAATGTTTCTTTGCCTTGCTTTCTCCACTTGTATATATGTAATCCTAAGTTTGACCACTCTTTGAGACGGCAATCCGATCGTTGCGGCTTTCGGTGTCAATAGTTGGAGTTCCACAATGGGATTTTTGCTGCTCCCCCAAAACGCTCGGGAAGTGTGGAAGGAGTGGGAGGTGCGGTTGCTTGTCCTCCTCAGCCTGGTCCTCCAATTGACCCTTGCGTCTCAGGGCAGCCGGAGGAAATCCATCTGCAAGAATTCGATCCAAGTCGTGGTCTGGACAACGTACCTAATGGCCGACTCCATCGCCACCCTCACGCTCGGCGTCCTCTCGAACCGCCTGGCCAACATCAAGGAGACCAAGGGGATGATCGATCCGAAGAGCCAGATCACAGCGTTCTGGGCGCCGTTCCTTCTCCTCCACTTGGGCGGGCCTGACACGGTCACTGCGTATGCCCTGGCAGACAACGAGCTATGGCTGAGGCAGTTGGCGCGACTTTGCGTCCAGGTAGGGGTAGCGTGTTACATTTACTTCATGGCCTTGTCGGGGACTCCACTGTCGATAATAGCGGCAGGCGTGATCCTAGTGGGGTTCATGAAATATGGAGAGAGGACAATATGTTTGCACTCGGCGAGCAAAGGTCCGCTTCGACGTTCGATGCTTTCGCGTCCCGACGTCGGTCCCATGCTCTTCAGGCAAATGGATCGGTTCGCTCTGAAGAGAGACGAGGGTTACCAGGTCGGAATCGAGGAGGTCACACAGGTTCCGGCTCCGGAGGATCTCTCGGTGAACAGCAGTCAAGCCCGCGGCGACGAAGAAAAGGACTGGACTCTGATCAAGGCCCATGAGTTGTTCAAGATCTTCAAGCTTCTCTTCGTAGGCCTGAAAGTCAACTCTGTCCACCTGCACGCCAATCGGGCCTTGTTCATGGGCAGGGACATGAACTCGGTTAAGGCCTTTAAAATCGTGGAGATCGAGCTTGGGTTCATGTACGATCTGCTATTCACCAAGGCCCCGTTGCTGAACCGTGATTGGGGCATCACTCGTTGGGTCATCAGTCTCGGCGTGCCGGGTGCCGTGTTGGTATTCTTCTCCTTACAGGATAAGAAGGATTACGCCACAGTCGACATCTTGATAACTTTCTCTCTGATAGGCGCGGCTATACTTTTAGATATTTACTCGCTTCTTCTAGCAATTTCGTCCGATTGGATCCACCACTGGTGGCTTCAGAGACCCCGTACGTCCCCAATCTCGTCCGCAGCCGCTTTCTTTCGGTTCGGTCCGAGGAAAAGATGGTCAAATTCCGTGGCCCAGTTCAGCCTCTTGGATTCGTCCATCAGGAAAAGAAAGAGCATCTTCCGCAATCCGAGGTTTGCCAAGTTGTACGAGCTGGTGGAGAAGAACTTGCACATCCGTTACGAAGAATTCCACTGCAACATCAAGGAATTGATCTTCCGTCGCATAAAGGACCTGGTCACAGATCTGGAAGGGACCGTCCAATCGGAGAGCCAGTTGGTGAGTCTTAAGCTGGAGGCGGAACAACTACTGAAGAGGTCAAACTGCGATCATCTGATCTGGAGCTTGAAAATGGAGTTTGACCAGAACGTCCTCATCTGGCACATCGCCACCGAGATCCTTTACCACGAGGACTGGCGAAAGGTGCAGGCGACGGAGGAATTCACGAACCTCAGAATGAGCGTGTTGGTCTCTCGGTACATGCTTTATCTTTTAGTATTCTATCCTTCTATGTTGCCGACAGGGATAGGAGTGCTCCGGTACGAAGACACCTTGGTCGAAGCTCAAAAGTTCTTCGACGACCAGCTATCCATCCTGTCCAATGATGAAGGCGGCACCACCACCAGCATCTCATCCGCCATCATCCAGTGGGCGCAGAAATTATACAAGAAAAAGGCGCATGTGCACGCCCGTTTCAACAGCTGCAACGACCCGCACGAGTGTGATCTGTGCGAAGTCTTGTGGCTTCTGCTCCAAGTGAGAGCTGAACTCCCCGCGTGGAACGGGAGCGGGGCCAAAAGCACATTGGTGCTGGTCGACGCCTGCCATCTCGCCGACCAGCTGAGATCGGTCGACACGTGGGACATGATAAGCAAGGTCTGGGTGAGGATGCTGGTCTACGTTGCTTGCGAGTGCAAAGGATACGAACACTGCGAGAGCCTCAGCAGAGGAGGAGAGCTTCTCAGCCACGTTTGGCTTCTCATGGCGCATCTCGGCATAGCGCAGCCGGTACAGACTTCCGCGGCACCATGCATTACCAAACTGGTCATGAAGTAGAAGTTTCCTTGTGGAATGGAATGTGTCTTTCGGTTAACCCTAATGTCATTTGAGTAGGAAGATGGAGTAAGCTAAACTCATCACCCTCACAAGGTGAGGCTAGATGCATCAAAATAAGTTGAAAATCCATATTTTAACCCATGCTCAATGAGATGGGTCAAACATGAGATCGTCAAGTTTTAATAAATGGGTTGTTATTGAGTTTGAATTGTAAACTTAATTGCATATGAGTTGTCAATGGATCCATTTACAACTCATTCATGTATCTTATTTTTTTAATTTCTGGCTCTCTTTTTTTTTTCCTTTTTGGACCCAAAAAAATAGTAATTTTTTTATTTTTCTTTTTTCTTTTGCATAACAAATTGAAAGTCCGATCACCCGCCTCGCCACGCCTAGTCCTATAGAGAAAAGGCGTATCCCAAAATCATCCAAGTGCCCTTTCATTGCTCATAGCCAACCACCTCCTAGAGCAGGTGATCGCCTCACTAGAGCCGACGTCCACCTCTAGACACCGTTGACATTGGTATTTAGAGACTCGAAGTGCAATTGGATTCATTTGCCCTTCAATTTCTTCAATTTGACTCAAATGGCCTAATTGCATAATTTCTTTTCAATCTAATCTCCGATTTCATAAATCTGGAAATTAAATTTCATACGGGCATACCCATTAGAATAAAACACCTATACCCTATAGTTTTCATCATTCTGAGTCCAATTGTCGCCTCAATTTGGAGCAATTCGATTGTTTGTGACTTCAATTAACCAGAAATCAATTTCGGATCCTAGATGAAATTTGGGATTTCCATTAAATATCAAGGTAAAAGTTCTAGAAAATGCCCATATTAGATGAAAACCACTCTGGGAAATCCAATTCCGACATCAATTTTGTAAAACATAGAAGAATTGAGCTCCGATTTAGTCGAAATATCATAACCGGGCCCGACCCGGCTGAACCCGATCTGCCACAGAGGAGCAAAACTGCTCCCTCACATACCAAAATAGGGCAACAGTGACGAAAACGAAACCTGTTCGCCTCTTCTTTCCTGCTCCCCAGCAAGACCACGCAGTATAAGGTACGAATCAAATGGAAATCCGCTCCCTCCTGTCCCTCCAGCGATTCTGGCACATGGATTATGAATGAAAGCCAGAAACAGAACGGCAAAAACATAAAATGGAGTTGGCGACCAAAACTGAAGGGTCAGTACTTTTTCAGAGAGGGAAATATGGCGTGAAGGTCCTCTTGGTTTCAGAGAGGCTAGCGGCTACAAAAGAAAAGGAGAGGGGAGCAGATTGCAGAAAGGAGGGGGGATTCTTTCGGTTCACAAAAAAAGGGGGTGGAGGTTTGGGTCCGTAGAGGGAGTGTGAGGAGCAGGGGATTTCAAAGCTCATTCACACAGAGGGAGAGGGACGAAAAAAAAAAAAAGAGAGAGAGAGCGGATATACACGGAGACGGAGAGAGCGCGAGAGGAGGAGCTGAGCGATGGGGTTTGGAGCGAAAGAGAAGAGAACGAAAGGGTTCTCTGCAACTCCTCGGGCGGCCATGGAAACTTGAAGTTCCGAACCTGTCAAGGAAATTTCAGAACAAACGAGGATAAACCAAGCCCAAGGATCGCGTCGGCGAGCTTCGGAAAGATCTTACGAGGCTTCGGAACTCAGCTGCATGAAGTTTCGTCAAGAAAAATGTCAGCCTCCATATCCCCCGAACCCATCGCGAGCTCCGCAACTCGTTCGCTACGTCCTCGGCTCCCGCACTCGACCAAGTAAGCTTCCTCAATCTCGTGTGTTGTAGCTCGATTAATTAGATGAGTTTTCAACATGGAATATGAAATGACCAAGTTCCATCGGACGTTGGCTCTCGGTCTGTGATAATTAAGAGGATTCTTTGGTAGTTTGGGGGCTTGAAATTCATACATGATGCTAAGATCATATTAGGCTTAAGATCGGAGGAAGGTGGGCATATTTAGATGTTGTTTTTGGGTCTCTGTTTAACTTGCGGCGCACTCGTCGGAGTCGTGATACTGTTCATCGTCTTCTCCGGCGATGGGTTTTCTTTTAATAGGAAGAATAAAAGATAAAAAAAAGTTTAAAAAAAAATAAAAAACAGAGAGAAGCTCGGTGGAGGCGCGTGCGAGTTCGTTCAAGGTTTTCGGGTTGGCTTTGAGGCTGGCACTGGGCGTAGTTGCCGGCGGTAGTCGATGATGGTTGAAGTCGGCGGCCGATGATGATGTGTAGCAGCGACAGATCCGGATCCCCTGCCCGGGTCGCGAACCGGGCAGGGGTGTCATGGTCAAATCGTGGAACGCGACCCGGGCAGGGGTGTCAAGGTCAAATTGTGGTCGTCCGTTGAATCACGGACGGCCACAATCGTTTAAAATTGCAGCTGATACTGTTTAATTTTTTTTCCTTTCTTTTCAACGTCATCGTGGACGTCCGTAATTGAACGGACAGCCACGATTGACCCAAGCACACCTTGACAGGAGATCCGCCCGCGCGACGCCGCGACAGTGTCGGGTTGGGCAATCCAGCGAGTTGACGAACATTACTGACGTGAGCGAGGTCGATGGCAGTGGAAACGGGGGATTGGGATCGTCTGGCCTTCTTTAATCCCAGCTGTCCCTTTGAATCGTACGACTGAGATTAAAGGTCTGGTCAAAATGTTATTAAATAAAAAAAATTGAATTTCAAATTTCAAATTTCGAAAAATAAAAATAAAAATGCGATTAAAGGATCTGTCGCATTTCCTTTCATTTCCCCTCTATTCGGATGATTCGGATCCCTCTCCATCGCCTCTCCTTACCGCAGATCTTCGTCAGCATCTTTTTTCTTCACCTTCTTTGGAAGTGGGCATTGTGATGAGATTGGTTTTTGGCTCGCAGTTAGGTTGTTTAGGCGGAAGAAGTCCAACACTATCGTGCTCATCGGGCAAAGTGGGAGTGGCAAGACTGTTCTCTTTTATCAAGTGAGCACCTTTCTCTATGCCATTGAAAGTGTTTATATGCGTTTTGGAATGGAAATTAGGTTTTTGTTATGTTGGTGTTGTGTGTGGTCAAATCGTTGTGCCAGTTCTTAATGAGAATGGCATTTTGCATTGTGCCCTTATGGTGTATAATGGAGTTCTGGATTCTACATGATGTGGTCACTTGAGAAATCAAGTTGACATAGCTCGGTATGCGTCTAATTAGAGCTTAGGAGTTCCCTCTGCAAAATTCTGCTCTTATGGTTTGGGGTCTTGTTAACACGTGAAATCCTGTGAGGAGTAGTTCTCTTGGTAGCTGATTTTGAATTTGAGAATCCTTTCTTCTTAAATTAAATGCATGCAGTTTAAATTGCTTGACCATCTTAACTCGTGTATATGTCTGTGCTTATTATACTTGTGATAAATATTTTGTTTCTTGAAGACTTTTCTCACCTTCTGATGCCCATGTCAGCTGCGAGATGGATCTTCTCATCAGGGCACCGTCACTTCGATGGAGCCAAACGAGGGCACTTTCATTCTGCACTCTGAGACCTCTAAGGTCGTTAATTTTTCCTATGCTTGCATATGTAGTGCATTGATACTATTTTTGTCATCACTTTAAACAGCTCTTGATGTTTCGCCTTGACATCTTCACATCAGTTATCTGCTGCCGAGATGTCTGGTATTTAGAGACGTGTCCATTTATCTTGAATTTGTCATGTGTACCATATACTTGCTTCAGTGGTGGTTTTGTTGTAATGTTGATGAATCCTTCTGTCTCCTTCCAGAAAGGCAAAATAAGACCTGTTCATGTCATTGTTGTTGACACGCTGGATTTTTTGCCGAATTGCCGTACAGCTTCTGAGTATGTATTGCGTCCTTCCATATAGTTTGGATTAACTTGTGCTCTTGGCGCATTGTGATGTATTGTAGTATGACTGACAGCTCAAAATCTTGAAAATAGGTACCTGTATGATATTTTAACGAATGCAAGTGTTGTCAAGAAGAAAATTCCCGTACTCATCCTATGCAATAAGACTGACAAAGTGACTGCACATACTAAGGAGTTCATTCGAAAGCAACTGGAGAAGGAACTGTACGGTTTGATATTCTTGACTTTGCTTTTTAGCTGAGAATATATGCTTTCTTGCATGCGTCAAGCGGCATTGATGAGAACCTTATTGCCTGACATAAAACAAACTTGATGTTATCATTTGGATTGACATTTTGTGCGTCACTATACCATTCCTCTAGTGGGGTTCTCCAATCCAAGATACGGTAACTATGTTTTTCTTATTGATAAGTCAACATGGAGTGTGGTAAATGATATTTTGATACAAAAATTACAACCCTTAAACTGATTTGCCAGCACAAAAGATGTGTTTACCATGCTGGATAGGTCTTTCGCTCCCATTGCACCATGCATAGAGGCTGTCTAGACTTGCCCATGTCAGATGATCTTCCGAAGAGCAGAAGTTTACTCTCAACTGCATCTCTTCCATTAAAAACAAAACCTTTTTCTCCAAGTAGGTGTGGAATTCTTGAAAAGTGGTCATACGCAATTGTTTATGATGTCTAAAAGCAAGTGATTTCGTTCTATTCTGTACATATATCAATGAATACAGTAATTTTTTTATTTTTATTTTTGGGAGTATAGAAATGTAGATATACAAGTCCCCAGCACTAATAGAATCATAGCGATGTGGCGCGAAGTAGAATGTCAATTACCAAGACCTATCTTGATGATCATGGACCAAAATATACTTGAGACTCGTGGTATGTGTGGTTAAAAAAGTAAATTCCTCATTCTAAGTGAATTTTCAGAGATCAGTTACAAATTGGTATTCTGCTCAATTTTATAATACTGTAATCTGAATCATGGATACTGTACATTTGCACACGCACAACTCTTGGCCTTTGTTCTTATAGATTTGCCTCTTTTTATTGACAGTGACATTGAGGGCATCAAGAAGTGCAATATCAGCAGCTGATATTGCCAATGACTTCACCCGGAATACCAGGAGAAGCTTTTGCGTTTGCTCTTGCTCAATGCCAGAACAGGGTTAGAGTTGCGGAGGCTTCTGGTTTGACAGGAGAAATAGCTCAACTGGAAGGGTTCATTAGGGAACATGTAAAGCCCTAACAATGGTGCACCTTCAGACATGAGATGTCTTGTGAACTTGCTGTGATTATCAGACGAACATCGAGAGGCTTTGATTGTGGTTGTCCAAATATGGTAGAACTGATTCTTTCAGTTAGATGAATTTCTGAGGCCTTTCAACTGGGTTCTGTTCCTGGGCCTGGATTGAGTCATGCCTCTTCTGGCTACTGTAAAATGTTATGGCGTGGTTGTGCCAATTTCTTCACCCAAATAGGAGCATTATTCTGTATTTTGCCAAAGTTGGAATGCTCGAAGTTCGGACTATTGGTTGCGTGAATGACCTTATGCTTCTGTAGCATTTTCCCTTTTTTTAATGAACGGTTGGCATTAATTAGTCCCGTTTCCAACACAAGCTACTGATGCAGAATAAACCCCGAATGTCGTTGTCGGATGTCTAACATCAGTCTCATTAGGCGACTGAAAGATCACATTACAACGTTGCTATTACATTCAGCTATACAATTGAGACATATTTGGTTTGAATCATTAGGCGACTCAAAGATCACATTACAACCTTGCTATTACATTCAGCTATACAATTGAGAGATATTTGGTTTGAATCAATGATATTTCATCCATTTTATGCCTCTATGTGATTCAAATCGAAGGCGGCCCAACTATGATAGAATTACAAGTCAATATCTCAATTTTAAAGGTTAACTATCTTGTCTTTTCTGATCCTGGGAAAGGTTCTCCGTTAAACGATCAACAGGTAATGATCCAAGAGGGGCAGACCAGTCAGCCTCTGCCTCTTCAAACGGATCATCCTTGCAGATATCATCATACTCATTCATGTCACCAAAAGGAAAGCTATCTTCGCTGTAGTCCTCACTTTGAGAAGTAAAACCATCTTCATATGCTGCCACTGAACTATCGATAGCACGTTCACTTGACAAAACTAATGCAGGGTATGAATGCTCTGTAGCCTGCATAATGCCTTCAAACTCCTCCACTTTCTTTAAAAGATCATCAGGGCTGAGGTTTAACTCATCCAACAACAATGCCTTACTTGATTGAATTGCACGCTCCCACAAGGTTGTCATTTTAGGGCTGGACATGACTTTCTTCACATCTCTATCCTTGTGAGCACCATCGATTTTCCCTGAAAATTGATCATCCAGTCAGAACAGAAATATAATATGTTTGGAAGGAAACGAGGAGGTAATTGAAAAAAAGGATATGCAGCATGGCAGAACAGATTCATAGGAACCAGAAACTATTTTGAAGGGAAGTAAATGAATGAAACGATGCCGCCGACTCTATGAATGATTCTACCTCCAGTCTTTTCCTGAATAAACATACTATCATTTCAACTTCTTTGTAATAACCTATAATAATGGCTTTGATATTGCACCAAAAACTGCAGAGATCAACTCCTTGGGCAAATTTCCTAAACCATTAGCATAGTTGGACATAAGAACTCCAATAGGTCAAAGTATAAAAAAGAGCTAAAACCTAAAAGGCATATCCATGCAAATGCCCTGACAAACTATACGTCGACAAGAAAGGGATAGTAGGATGCAGCCAATTATCATGTTTATCAGAAAAGAAACTCAAGGGAGGTTGGGGAAAATATGGTTCTTCCCTAGGATTTACTAAAAGCATTGTCTTGCAAACAAAAGTAAGTAAATAAACATCAATTGCATTGATACAAGGAAAGATGATCAGTATCTTTCGGACAGCACGAGCCGGGTACTAGAAACAGAAATTGCATCAGACTGACCTCGAGATGCCGGCAGATATTATCCATATCCACTGTGGGGACTCCCCGGCAACGGACTTTACAAACTTGTCCTCTCTTCCAATGCAAGCGTACGAGCTCCAACATATTATGAGTCAGCCCATCTCTACCTAAATCCCACGAACACGTCTCAAAATCTAGAAAAAAACGAAATGCACTAATCTGTATCTACGCAAACGAAAAATTTTAGGACACTAACCAAGATTAACCTGGCGATTATCAGACAGGTGAGGCTTGACCAGCATCTTAATCTCCCACCTCTTGAGAGGCTCCCCCAAAATCTCCTCCCTCGTCCTCCCTCCCTTGGTTCGTTTCGCCAAATCGAACGGCCCCGGCATCTCCACGTACTTGACCCCCTTCCTCCCCGGCGGGGACGGGTTGAACAAGTCGAAGAGCGGGACCTTCTTCTTGGAGCCCTTCAGGGGAGCCTTCCCGGTCCACGGCCGGGGCATCGCGAAGGGCAGGAACGCGGGCTCTCGCATCGCAAGAGGCCGAGCGCTCGGGGCTCGGAGTAGCTGAACTGGAACTCGAAGCGGGCCCCCGGGAGAAGGTAGGAGACGCCGGACTCGCCGATGACGACGGAGCGGTCGCCATCGGAGGAGAACACGGGGGAATCGGGCTTGATGGGCTTGCAGTAGCGGAAGTCGCGGTGGTGGGTCTTGAAGGCGGGGTTGGGAGGGGACTTGGGGGTCGGGGTTGGAGAAGCAGGAGGAGGAGGAGGAGGAGGAGAGGGGTTTGGGGGTTTTCGGGACTTTGAGGGGTGGTGGATATTTGGGGATGGGGATGGGCGGGGGGTAGCCGGAGGTGGAGGCGGTTGGAGGCGGCGGGAGGCGGTTGGAGAAGAGGGAGGGGAAGAGGTTGGCGTTGAGTAGCTTAGCCGTCGAAGGGGACCGTCACCGGAGCGAGAGGAGGAGGGGGGACGAAATTTGAGACGGAGGAGCAGGGAGGAGGGACGAGACGAGAGGAAATCCGCGATTGCAAGCGGATCGAGGAGGGACCCTCATCGGATCCGAATTTTTTTCTTTTTAAAAATATCAATTTCCCGCTCAAGAAAAACGCAGGCATATCCTGCGTTTTGGCCAGACCTTTAATCTCAGCCGTCCGATTCGAACGGACGGCTGAAATTAAAGAAGGTCAGGGTCTGACCTTCTCCATGAAGGTCAGCCGATTCCGATCCGGAAACGGGTGGCCATTATTGTCCAACTAAAATTAGATTCGGATCGTTTAAATTTTATTTTAAACATCTAATCTTATAATTCGGGCCGTTCATTTTTTTTTTATGGACGGCCCAAATCTCTCATTTTTAGTGGATAATTTTTTTTGAATTTTTTATATTTTTTTGTTAGTTAAATTTAGATCATTAATTTATAATATGAATGGTCCGGATTGCAACTTAAACTTCTAAGAAAAAGTTAGACGATTTCTTTTCAAAAAAATGTCACAGTAGTCATTACATGGAGGAACACTAGGATTAAAATAGAGTCCACGAAGAAGATGTGTTCGTGAAGAGCAGTCCCATGAAAAAAAAAAGAATAGGAAAGGGGTAAAAAAATAGAAATGAAAGGGTAAAAGAAGTTTCGGCCATGGTCACGCCTCTGTCTGGTTCTCGGCGAAGGCTCATGGGGGAGAAGATACCCAACGAAGAAGACGACGTGATTAATAACTAAAAAAAACAAAAAGAAACAAAGAAAAAACGTCGATGAAGGGAGTAGGCGGATTAAGTGCACATTGGGGGGAAAGGGATGCACCTCTTGCAAATTGGGTTGGAGAGACTTTGGGCCCAGTAGAAATTGTGAAGAGATTAATAGAAGCTGGGTCAGGTCTAGTCCTAATTGGAAGTGGGCTTTAAATAAAAGTGGGCTTTTTCTTTAAGTCATTAAAAAAATAAAAAATGGGCCTTTCTTTGTTCTAGATTCTATTTGGGCTTTCAGTTCCCTCCTAGGATTGCGGTTTTCGAAGGGTTGGGCTTAGAAGCCCAATCCGGATCACTATTTTCGGATTAAAAAATAATAAAAAAATCAGAATTCATTAAAAAATGTGGACAATCATAAAATTGAAAATTGAAAAAATTCAGAAAAATTGTGTGTGTGTGTGTGTATATATATATAAAATAGGGAATGACCACAATCAACTGTTCATGACCTATTTTGAGACTTTCGACTCTCGATCTTTTAAAAAATGACAATTTCGTACTTTTGGCAAATAGTTTCCCAAAAATTGAGGAAAATCAGAAAATTTCAAAAAAAATCCTGAAAAATAGAAAATGATCACAATTAACTGGCCAAGATCTATTTCAGATGACTTGATCCCCGATTCTTTCAAAAATGACGATTTTTTTCTTTTGACAAATCGCCTCCAAAAAATTGAAGAATATTAGAAAATTATAAAAAATAGGAAATGGTTGGACCTATTTTGGGTGTCTGCATCCCCAGTCCTTTCAAAAATGACGATTTCGCCCTTTTTTCAAATCATCATCCAAAAATTAAAAAAAAATCTAAAAAAATTCAGAAAATAGGAAATGGCTACAATCAACTAACCAAGATCTATTTCGGGTGTTTTGATCTCCAATCCCTCAAAAAATGACGATTTCGCTCTTTTGATAGATCGTCTCCCAAAAATTGAAGAAAATTAGAAAACTCAAAAAAAAATCCAGAAAATAGAAAAAGGCCACGATCAACTGGCCATGGACTATTTTGAGTAATTCAACACCCAAACCTTTCAAAAATGACGATTTTGCCCTTCGGGCGAATCGTCCCCAAATCTTCACATTTTATCTCTGGTCATAAACCACACCTTTTCTAAGCCCTTAAGATTATGCTAGAAGACCCTTAATTTAAATTGATGTTCATTGACGTGATTCATATATGCACTTGATTGCGCTTTTGTTATATTGATTATGATTGATAGGATTAGTTTTTCAATCTGCATGAAACACGAAATCAGACTTATCTTACCCAAAATTGCACCTGCATGAAATCTTAACTAGGAAAATCACTCATGTTAGGTACCGAAAGAGCGTTGGTAATGACATCAACGTGACCAAGTCCCCGAACCCAAAATATCTAGTTTCGTAGAACTGATTGATCTCTCCCAATCGATTAGTGAGGTTGTCGGTCCACATTCCAAGAAGGATTTGTGGTAACTCCAAATGCATGCACACATAGTGTATGCCACCACAACCACACTAAGGTTGCAAGCGATCGACTCTTATCGTCGAAAACCCCTTAAATTTACTTCCGTCATGATTTGGTATGGGCTTGGGAGGGCCCGCGCCAAGAAGGCCCGTAATCCATATTTCAGAGTGGGAGCTCGATCAGTAATCCATTAGCCCATCGAAGTCCAAAAAAAAAAAAAAACAGGTCGCGACAGCCTCCACCGTGCCAGCCTCGCCTCCTTGTCTCTAGCTGACACCATGAACTGCGTAGATGCTCTATACCCCTAGTCATCTCTCTCTCTCTCTCTCGCGCGCGCGCGAATACTTGAGATGAGTGATGGTGATATATCGAAACAGCAACTATAGTGATGCTCCCTACACCGGGTCATTTTTTTGTAAAAGAAAATTATATAGATGGGAAAAGCGATAATTATAGCCAAACCTCCGTCGTATACTACTGAAGTGTCGTAAAAAGCATAAGGGCAATTCGGATAGAAGGAAACGGAAGAACAAAAAGTTATGTAAGATGGCAGCTACATATACACAAAATACATGTGTAACATGTACATGTAGCTATATAAAAGGAAAAGATAACCAAACAAGGCGGCTAATACAGCAACAAGGAGATTAGAACCTCCACCAACATCAGTCGAATATAGCCAAAGAGATTTTCCAAGAAGCTTGAATTCTAAGATTCCGAGAGGTGTCATCAGCTTGGTTGAAAGTGAGAACCTTGTCTTTGACAACCTTTTGGAGGTGTTCTTTGAGCTGGGATATATTGAGTTGCTTGTTACGGAATACGATATGATATCTTTCCATCCAAATCATATGGCAAAGAGCACCAAAGGAAAATCTAGCTATGCATTGGGGAAGGAGTGGCCTCGGATGTGACTCATCGCCCATCGAATATTGTCTTGCCAAGAGGCGTTACACCAAGCCAAGTTGCATTTGGCTGACCAAAATAGAGCAAGGGCATTTGTAGTTCGATAGCTAAAGAATAAGTGGTCTACCGAATCATGCCTGTATTTGCAAAACTATCTTTCGTAATACGACGATAGGTAAGGAGAAGGACCTGAGTAGGTAACCTCTTGAGAGTGGCCAACCACAATAAGGAGGAATGTCAAGTAGCAAGTTGGCGATCCCAAACAAAAAAGTGCCAGAGAACATCCTGTCATTTATGTCAAAAAGACTCCCACGCTGAGGCTGAAGAGAAAACGCCAGAGGGATGGCCAAGCCAAAGTAAGATATCTGTATCCTTCCCGTTCTCGAGGGTGAGAGATGACATGGGATTCGACCAAGATCCATGAGAGTGATCACCCTCGAGGGAAAGTGAGTGGTAGATAAGAAGTCCCGAATCATAGCATTCCTAGCACAGACCTATAAATATCAAGGTCATCAAATAATTTGTATAAAGGGCCCTTGGGATGCTAAGAGTCAAAATAGAAAGAAATATTGGCTCTCTTCACTCGCCAGTGGAAAAGTTGTTGGCTATTATGATGGAGATCAAGAATATTTTTTCAAGACCAAGAGCAAAAGTCGGACGCTTGGCAACCCAAAAATTATTGTGCTTTAGGAAGTTCATGTGGATCCATTAGCACCAAATAGACTCCTTATCTATGAAAAGTGTCCATATATTCTTGAGCATGGTCGCCTTGTTGCACGCAGAAAGTCTACATATGCCAAGGCCTCTCTCCTTCTTGGGTAAGCACGTCTTATCCCAAGACACTTTAACACCTCTGATGCTTAAGCTGGGGCCTTTCAAAAGAAATTTCCATAGAATATGTTTAATGCGAGCCAAAACAGATTTAGGTAAGATAAAAATGCAAGCACCTGGATAGCATGAAGTACCGTCTTAACCAATACAAGGTGACCTGCAAAGGACAGAAAGCGTTGCGATCACGACTGAGCTCTAGCTGTAATAGTATTAACCAAGAGGCCCAATTTGCTTTGTTCAAATGATTGGATAAAATAGGAGCTCCTAGATACCAAAAAGGCAAGACTCCTTCCCAAAAGTCAAGTGATGAGAGGAGTTGCGCTCAAAGCTAAGGGAAACCACCTAATAAAAAAAAATCACTTTTGCTCAAGTTCGGTCTAAACCCAAATCATTCAGAGAATCTATTCAAACCGAACTTAATAAGAGCAACCGAAGTAGGGTTGGTTTCAGCAAAAATAAGCACATCATCCGCAAAAAAGAGGTGGGACAGCTGAGTTGGCTTATATCTCCAAAAGAACTTGAAACTAGGCTGTCGAATTTGGATATTGATGATACTAGAGTCCCCTATCGCTAGAAAAGAACCCGTGAAGCTCTTCATTGTTAGAGACAAAATTTTGGGATCATGACACAAATCATAATGAGATTAATGTAGCTTACCGGAAAATCAAAGGTTTGCAAGACTATGCGAAGGAATTCACAATCCACAGTGTCATAGGCTTTCCTAAAGTCTACCTTAATGGCACATTTCGGTAAGTACGGGTCACGATGGAACCTGTAGAACAGCTCTTGAGCCAAAAGAATATTGTCACTAATCCGTCGGCCTTTAACAAAGGCATTTTGTGTCGAGCTAATTATAGAAGAGAGAACACCACAAATTCTATTAGCCAGAATCTTAATAATGCATTTATAGATTGTATTGCAGGAAGCTATGGGTCTGAAATCACTCATATTACTAGCATTTGAAACTTTGGGTACTAACAATTAGCCAGAATCTCCCTTACCAAAAAAAAAAAACAATTAGCCAGAATCTTAGTAATGCATTTATAGATTGTATTGCAGCAAGCTATGGGTCTGAAATCACTCATAGTACTAGCATTTGGAACTTTGGACACCAACGAAATGATGGTGGCATTAATTTCTCGAAGTAGGCAACTAAAGTTGGAGAAATCATGAATCGCCAATGTTACAGAGTGGCTAATAATGTCCCAAGTAGCCTTAAAAAACTATACATTAAAACCGTCCGGCCTTGAGGCTTTACTAGTAACTAAGGAGAACATATTAGTCCGGATCTCATTAGCTTACGGGTTGAGCTAAGTTGGTATTTGTTTGTCAAATAAAAGGCATTCAATCACTGACCCGACTTCTTGAATTGAAGGCCGAGGTGAAGAGCTAGAATATGATAGCAGCTCCTCAAAGAATGTGATAATATGCGCCCAAACCTGGGTAGGTTCAGTTAGAACAGAGCCCGAGAAATCTGTCATCTTCTTCACAAGATAAATTAAGAATTACCACTTTGTGCAGCAATTGTTGGAACTTTGATCTTAAAGTCGCATAAGAAGTTGAATGAGAAATGAAGAGTTGTTTCGGCTTATAACCCTTAATCGACGTAACCGTACGACTTCGTAATGTTTCGTCGAAACTGTATGATTTCGTGACGTTTCATCGAATCCTTTCGACGAAATCGTGCTTTTTCGTCGAAGAACCCTTTCGATGAAGCCATATGTGTTCATGACTCTTTGTTTCACTTTCTATAAATAGAGCATTGACCATCGCATTAGAAATTAGGATCAGACACGAGCATTAGATACAATTGTTATGTTCGTCATTCATTCATCATCGTCATCATTTTATGAGATTATTCCGTGAAATTGCGTTCGAAGGTTTCCTCTGAAATAAGTACCGATTTTGAGGAAAAGCGATCCGTTCTATCCTGGGAGGCAATTATCCAAGAACCTTGGATACCGATTGAGAGGACAAATTTGTCATAAGGACACAATGTGAATTCATTAAGCTCGGATCATTCATTTGCATTCAGATTACTTATTTTTTATTAGTTTCAGGTTTGTCTATCAACCTAATTTTCTATACGAACATCAAGTTCTGCTTATAGGCGACGACAATCTTAATATACAAACTTCTACCCTCTTAGAGAACAATAATCTTAAGACAATTTTTTTTATTTTTTAGTGCTTGGTTCATATAGCTATTTTTGTTGTACGTATTATGTTCTCGCTTATTATTGTTAGTTTCATCTAATGAAAATTATATTTGATTGCATATTTAGATTCGTCTTGTTGATAAGAAAAAAATGAGTGGTCACTCGTTGCGAGGCGACATCGGGTCACGCTGTACGCACGGCAGCGCGGCACGCGCCGCCACGGGAAAGTGTTCTTGAGCAGCGACGAAACGTCACGATTTTGTGCCATTTCGATCAGTAAAAATGACATTTGAGTATACCATTGAGATTGTATCATCAATACAAGCATTTAGAAAGGTCGATCACCATCGGAGAACACCGAAAACCACCACACGCGCCATCATGCACGTCGACGGTGGCGGCGTGCAACGATCACTGGTGAACGCTTCTGTTCGGGCCTATTTTGTGTGTTTTCGTTCAGTGAATTTTAGTTTTGAATACATAGTCGGATAGGGCTCGTCGAGACAAGCGTTTTAAATGGTTGACGATCGCCGGCGGTCTCACGACAGCGATGCACGTGCATACACGCGCATGACCGATGAAATGTCACGTTCGTTAACCATGCGTTGACCAGTGAAGGCAGAAACTTTGACCGGCTCGTACGAGTGGATATGAGCTTTTTTTGGAGCGTGTGAGGTATCGTTGTGTTCGTCTTAAAATTATCTTCGTTTTGATATATTATTTGAATATATTTGATGCATTTAAAATTATTAAAATGCATATGAAACTCTATGTACATGTATTTTTCAAGAGTATGTTGGGCTATTTTCATGGCCTCGACATCGATAACTCTATTACATCTATCTCAACTCTCGGAGAGAAGCCAGAAAAGTTCAATAGTCTAATTTTTAAGATATGACAATAGAAGATGATTGTTCTATATCACGACATTGAATTTGGCAAGGTTCTTCAATAAGGATGCTCCTAAGTTGGATGAATAAGAGACAAACATGGAAAGGATTGTTACTATAAATGTGTGGAAGCATTTTGACTTCCTGTGTCACAACTAAATCCTCAATGGTCTAGACAATTTCCTCTATAACGTTTATAGCCTATTGAAAATGGTAATGAATTATGGGAAATTCTGGACGAGAACTACAAAACAGAAGATGATGGGTTCAAGAGATGCATCGTTGGCAAGTTTCTAGACTTAAAGATGTTTGATTTCATAACCGTCCTAAATCAAGTCCTGAAAACTCCAAGTGATTATGCATAATATTATGCCGAAGATATGGTTCTAAGTGAATCATTTCAAATGACTGATTTCATTGAAAGGCTTCCATCGTCTTGAAATTTTTTTAAGAATTATCTCAAAGTGTGGGGGCGAAAATATTATGTATATCGGTAAGTCTCGACATATACGTTGAAGACACGATATTATAAGACAACTTATCTCAAATAGAATTATCACAATTGACTATGTAAAGTCAAAGGATAATGTTGCGAATTCATTAACAAAAAACCTAACTAGAGATAAGGTTGCAAAAACATCAAGGAGAATGGGTTTAAGATCATAAATAAGTCATCATAGTGGAAACTCTACTTAGTTGATGGAGATCCCAAGATCTATGTTCAAAGGGACAACCAAGTTATGAAGGCTGTGTAGAGTACTATAAATTATTACTCATTCCCGTATAAAGACAATGCTAATATGTCAAGGTTAAGCATAAGTTTTTAATGATTCTGAATCGAGTATGTAATATACTATATATTCAGAAATCACCATGGAATTTTTCAAATTCTCATCTCCTCAGTAAAGTTTGTCAGAAGTTCACTTGAATGAAATGTCATTTCGTAGTTATCCACGTGAAGTAAAAGAAATGCAGAAGTTTCCCAATCGATAATTCAGACACTCCTAAGCAACTAAACCCCGTAAAGGAGACGAATTTCATCTTCGACAGTTTCAAGGGTTCGAAAAAATAGAGCGTCCTCTCGCATTTTCTATTCCACAAATCTCAAAAAAAAAAAAAAAATCGAGTAAGCAAGAAAACTGTAAAACAACGGTAGCTGCACAGTCGACCATTGGAATACACAAAAAAACGCTCCTTTCAACCAAATTCTCTATAGTAAAAAGAACAAACTGAGCCAATAACAAAGAAGGCTAAGACCTCATCTGCGAAAGGAACTCACCGGAGTGGCTCCATGCGAAGCCTCAGAAGGATGAGAGAACAACCTCCGAAGGCAAGTAGATTCGCCCATTTCGATCTCCACAAAAATTGCACCTTTCGTAAGGGATCGATTGACAATTTTCAGTTAATTTGCAGAGGACGAAGGTGTTTCAAGTGCGATTTTTGTATACTTGGCTTCCGACATTATACGAATTCCACTCCAACAAAACAAAACGACGTCATCTTTATTGGGAATATTTTGTTGGTGTGTCGGGGCATAATTGCGATTAAGGGGTGGCCTGGTTGGTCGCGTCATGGCCTTGAGCTCCCTTTATTTCGCAAAAAATGAACGATTTGTAAAATATTTTCCTAGAAAATCATTACCTGCATATGTTGAAATGATTAGTTAATAAAAAAAAAGACTATCATTATCAATAACGATTTATGTCTAAACATTTCCCAGTGATGAAAATATTTTTCATTTATATATATTTTCTTTTATGTTATTTTTTTATGAGAGCCGGTACCGGGTGAGGGCGTCGCAGCCCTTGCTAGCCACTAGGCTAGGGCTCGCAAGTCCTCACTGTGGCCAATGATGAGAGCCTAGCGAGGGCGTGCGGCCCCTCGCCTTGATCTAGCCAAGTGAGTGCTTTGTGGCCTTTGCACTAGTTTATCGAGGGCTCTTATTGGCACTCATAAATAAAAAAGAAAGAAAAGAAAAGAAAAAAAAAGTAAAAGGTAAAATCAAAACTTTTATATAAAAAAATTTATTGAAAAAAATTCTATGTCAACGCCCGTATCATGCAGAACTGTCAGTATCCACGTCAGCTATTTCAATTAAAATTGATCGGATTGACTAAATCGGTACTAATGCGACCATTGACACTTTGATTAGATAGAAGTTCAAAAAACGCCCACGAAACGGCAATTAAAAGGCCACAGTACCATTCGTGAAGTGGGATTTCTCGGTGTGTGCTCATCATTGATGATGCAAGACTCGATGATTGGCCGCCGTACGAGCTTCGATGTCACAATTGATCTGTCTTCGAGGAATGGGGTAGTCTTACAAGCAGTAGCAAGTTGATTCATGTTTCAAATTTGTTTTATTTGCTTCGTGGAATTTGCATCTTTCCTAAAGTTATGTACTACTTTTTTTATATGAAATGAAGATGCTCGTTTTGACCCCCCCAAAAAAAGGAACCCAACCGGAATCTAAAGGTAAACTAGCCCAGTAAGATCAAACTTCAAAATTGGATCTTACATGATGCAGAAATTGCATCCGTGCAAAAATCACGATCAAGAATAAATTTATTTCCTCTATTGGAGTTTTTTTTTTAAGGTAAATATGTATTGACTTTTCGAAAGCTAGGTACAGAATGAAACCAGATACAAAAATCATGAATCAATAATGACATCAACAGTGCCAAGATGGGTTCAACGGTGAACCGATTGTAAGATATAATGCCTGATCAAAGTGCTATGAACAAAGTGGTAAAATCAAGCCATATGAATCACGGTCAAACAACACAACCAAGATAGGATCTAAAAGAAAAAGTTATGAAAGACCTGTTATAAGTGACAACAAGCAGCTATATGGACAAAAAGAGCCGAGAGGTCCCCAAAAAGAAAGTGAGACAACATAGCCAAAGGTCTTGAGAAGGAGCCTATTCGTGGAGCCAAGACTGCCTTCAAGGGGTTCATTCTGTACAAGGAAAGTGCCGAGAAGACTAGCCAATGAACAAACCAAGTCATCCACCAACCGACCCCAACAAGGTGGACATCATCGGACAGCAGGAAATGCAGACCAAGTTGAGAGCATCTGTTGAGCTAGAGCCAACCGAACAGTAGAAAAAGGAGGCAGCATCTCGTGTCTGAACAGTCTGGATCCTTGTGGAAGTAAAGCATTCTGCTCCTGGATCACAAAAGGACTCCCGAGTTGCAACCTGGAAGTTTGACAAGAACAAAAATCAGGGATAGCCGAGAACAAGTAAAGCAGCCACCACAAGGTCAATCCTAGGTAGCCATAAATACAGGCGGCCAGCAAAAGAGGGATTACAACTACAAAGCAAGAAAAGAAAAGGACTAAAACAGAAAAATAAAAAAACAAGCCAGAATAAACAATAACTGGCAAATAATCAAACCAAGCCAGCCACAAAGCCCAAAAACGAACTGACAGCATCTGTGGAGTAAAAGGGCAACCGAACAGCAGCCAAAATAGAGAGCTAAGGCCAGGAAACATCCTTAACAACAAGAAGGCTTGGTCTGCTTCATCTCATGTGCATTGAAGACCGACGAGTAACCGAGGAGCATAAAAAACAGGCAAAGTTGACAGCATATGTGTAGTTGAAGGTAGCCAAAAAGCAGCAAAAAGCAACAACAACAAAGCAGCAGCTCGAGCATGTACAACCTGGATTCTGAAAGGAATGCAACATCATGATCGTGGATCAACAAAAGTCCTCCAATCTGTTTCCTAGAGGTTTGACTTGAAGAGATACCGAGGAAAATCGAAGTATAGTAGAATAGCGACCAGAAGATCAACCCAAGCTAGCTATAAGAACAGGCGACCAACAATACAAAAATTACAACAACAAACCAGGAAAAGAAAAGGATAAATGCAAGCCAACACAACCAACACCTAACCGACATCCCGTATAGCCACTAGTAATCCAACTAAACAACATCAGTTCTTGGAACACCAAAAGTAGTAAAGGAAAAAGCAAAGTGGAGTACGAGACAGAGCCCAAGGGAAGCTGGGATTCTTTGGACAACCAGAAATAAACAATCATCTCCTGCAGCAAGAGACTTAGCATTCTGGTGAAGAAAAAAGAAGAGCATCCACCCAGCATCCAAGGGCTAGGAGGCTTTGTAATGTGGCCTTCATATATGGGGATATTCGGCCAAGGCAGCAAAGGAACAGGAGAAAGTAACATAGACATAAAGATGAGTGGATATCCTAACCGCAATCATAAAAAATAGTGGAGGAGATGCCCCAACTTCGTTGTAAACGTCAGTTGCGGGGGGTATCCTGAGCGCTTCCAAAGGATAATGCCTTATCCTTAAACACCTTGATGAGGTGTTTGACCATACCCGGAATAAAAAGGGGTTTGTCTCTGAATAAAATGTCATTCTTCAAGCTCCATATAATGTGGACAAGAACCCCAAGAGAGAACCTAGATATGCGGTGAGAAAATGATTGGCCACCAAAGTGTTTCGTAGCCCAATCCAAATGATCTTGCCAAGATCGATTCCTCCAAGACAGGTGGCATTTGGCTGACCAGAAAAGAGCAAGGCTTCCCAAGATCAATTACTCTATTGGAGTTGGCAAATAAAAAAAAGGAAAAAAGAAGAAGAGGAAAGTCCCAAATTTGGACTTTGTTTCCTATCCAGTCTTAAGGCAAAAAGATACCATAAGTGTTAATATTTAAGTACGATCCTTACTTTGGTGTCAATATTTTTTTTGGATCATTTATGTGTCAATTTTTTAAAAAATAATTATTTAAGTGCCAACTCCGATAAAGTCGCCGGAATTTCTTGTTATTGGCACTAAAATGATCTTTTTTGAATAATAAAGTACTAATTTTTTTAAAGATAATTATTTAAATACCAACTCCGGTGATGTCGCCGAAATTTCTCGCCGCTAACACTAAAGTGATAGTTTTTCTCTAGTTTGGCACTTAAGTGATCTCAAAAAAATATTAGCACCAAAGTAAGCGATGTACACAAATATTGGCACTTGAAATATCCTTGTGTCTTAGTCTTAGACTTCCTCGGTGAAGCATTATTATAAATAGTCAAGATTTTTTTCTTTCGAGATGCAATTAGCAAGGCTCTTCTTGCAATCATATGGAACACCAGACAATTCACGAAGAATTTTACTTTGTGAAATTGCGATCTAAATACCGTGTGAGTTCTTGCATGTAATTGGAGACTTTAGAAATATCGAGAGTGTTTAAGAGAGTGGAGTATGGTTGTAATCTCCGGCTATATTTCTTAATTTATAGTGAAATTTTTTGTTGCTCCTCCTTTGGCCGTAAGTCACACTGATTGAACCTTGTAAATTTAATATTCAATTTATTTTCTTATTCTGTTTATTCCGTTTATTTTGTTCGGCTTGTTTTCGCGACAACTGCCGCGATTTGGCATCTCCGACATGGACGTTGTGATAGCACATGCGGAGAGAGAGAGAGAGAGAGAGAGAGAAAAGCTGGTGATTTAGGTCGTGACTCCTGTGGCATCCACGATGCACTGCTTTTCTTTTTCATTTTGTGCTCAAGCACTTCTCTTATCTCATTGGACAGAGCGTACGTCGATGCAGACACTTAGGACCAAAGAAAAGAGTATCTTACATATTCAAATGAATGTCATCACATCAGTTCATCACATAATACAAACCATTACATCAATTTATTTATTCACACACGTTTTTTTTTTTTTTTTTTGGGGGGGGGGGTCGAATTTATTTATTCACACACACGATCAGGGAGAGAGAAAGGAGGGTGGTGTTGAGCTCCGAAGATCATTGCAGTAGCTTCGTGCTGGTGCTCAAGTAGAAGTCGTTGCCTCATGCTCCTTATGACTGTAGTAGGAAACGAGAAACCACTAAGTAAGTTAGTTTCACCCAATTACAAATGCAAAATTACGGAAGTATCTTCGTCATAGGACGTGTTTGAGATTCCGATATTGTCCCGTACCTGTCGTCGCCGTGCGTTGATTGTGGCCTCTTCTGTTCAGCATGCTGATCGAGCGTCTCTCCTTTTTCGTCCCTGAATTTTATCTCCTCCTTTTTAAACAACTAATAACTCATTGTCGAAAAGATCGAGTCCGCAAGAAACATTTTCTACCACCTCGCATAGAGAACGTGTTTGAGATTTAACATTTGTGCCATACCTGTCGTCGTGGTCCGTCGGCTGGAGGCTCTCGTTTTCGGACTCCTGGTCGGACTTGTCCCCTTTTTCGTCCCTGAATTGTGTGGGTGCTTTTCCGACGTGCAGATCCGTGTCTTTTCCCTTGCTTTCCTCCAGATGTTTCAAAAAAGGAGGGGGGTCGCTGCCAGATATCACCCATATGTTTTTCAACTCCTTGCAGTGGCTGATCCCTTCGATAGTTGTCAGCATGTCGAGGTGCCTGAACTCGACTTCTTCGAGATACGGCATTGCTCTTCCTTGGATGTTCACCTCCTTGAGGTGAGGCAGCTTCCAAATCTTCAAGATCTTGAGGCTCGGGAAGCCACATGGGTCGAACGTCATGCTTTTGCCTAGGAAAGAGTTGGCCAAGAGCCTGAGCGTCCTCAGGTTCCTCAGGAGACTCCCCAGCTCGGGGATCATGTCTGTTTTCACAGTCGAACCCGACAGAGTCAGAACCTGGAGCGAGTGGGGCAACAGCCGTGTCCAGATGGGATTCTTGAGTTGGCCCAGCAAGTAGAGCTCCAACAGTTCGTGATGTTTAGCCAACGACAATTCTGGTAACGCTCCTATCCTCGGTGCTGCCGCGGGCTCGGATTTTTCCGCAGGTTCGCCAACTTTCGTTGGCTCCGCGGGTGCGGCTTCTTCTGCTTGCTTGGCTGCTTTGGCGAGTTCAGCTTCTTCCTCGGGTTCGGCTTCTTTCTCTGGCTTGGCTTCTTTCTTGAGCTCGGCTTCTTTCGCGGTTTTGGCTTCTTTGTCGAGTTCGGCTTTCTTGGTCACCCCAAAGGTCAAGGACTGGAGATTGGGAAGCCCCGAGCTAATCCAATGGGCTACTGCTTTTCCTGCAGCGCCTGAGGTGTACCTGTCAGATTGGTGCAAGAAAAGCTTCAGCGTGGTCAAGCTTTTCATGTGGCCCGTCATCAGGTTCTCCCTGACATCACCGACAACCAGCCCGCTTAAGGTCTGGAGTTTAGTCAAGGCCATGGCCATGGGATTGTGGCTGCAGGCCTTGAGGATCTTCTGCAAGTCGATGTAGAACAAGTTGAGATGCAGGTGCCTCAGGTTCCTTGCCTTCCACAAGGAGCTCGGCAAGGAAGTGATGTTGGTGTGCTTTATGTCGAGAGTCTCGAGATAGTACAGATCTGCAATGGCACTCGGGATCGAGTACAATGCCGTGGATCTCAATCCCAGGTACCTTAGGAGCACCAGCTTGTGGAGCACACCGTGCAAGGATGGCTTATACACACCCTCCAAATCAAGCACCCTCAGCAAGCTATAGTTAGTCTTGGACGCCATCTTCCCAAGGAACGTGCTTATGTCTTTGTTGAGCATGCCTCTCCTCAGGTAGAACGACAGAAATGAGCTGACGTGGCCGTGGTTCAAACCGGGGTCCCTGCCACCTTGGCCGTCTCTGACTATGTTTGTGTGCTCTGCGAGCCACCGGACCTTGGTTTCTCGCGGTTGGGCCTGCTGTTGCTCTCTCGACTTTGTAGCCTCATCATGTATGTGAAGGAACCCCGTGCTGATCGCGATCGGGCGGATCATGTCGTACAGAGAGGTGAGCATTTGGCAAGCTTTGGGGGACCCGTCCGCCCTCCAGCTCACCACATCAATCAGGTTCCTTTCCACGAGCTCCAGAATGAAAGCCTCTCCCACATCCTCGGGCAGCCTCGTCAGTTTCCTGTTGCTGTCGTAACAATGCGAATCCAATAAGCCCTCGGCCAACCACAGCCTCACTAGCCTTCTTGTTGGAATCGGGGACGCCACGGGGAACAAAGCCATGTAGATGAAACACGGTTTTAGATGGACCGGCAATCTACGATAACTCAATTGGAGTAGATGTGGTATTGTAGGACAATCTTTCAGTAGCGCTGAGAGTCTGTGCCCTTGGCGTTCGTGCTCTTCAGCATACGACAGTAGCCCGCCGAGTAAGGAGAGACTAAGCGGCAAGCCCCCGCAAGTCCTAAGGATATCCTCGTTATCCTGGAGGCTCTGACCATCGGCTACTCTATACAACTTACTAGTGAGCAACTTCTTGCTTTCATCATCGTCTAATTTATCTAGCTTGATCGACTTTGCCCCAAAACATTCCATGCTATCGGCTATGTGTTGGAACTGAGTGGTGGTGATTATGTGGCCCCGCCGATGATACATGATGAGCCCAACTAACCTTTGCAAGAGTTGCACGTTGGACGGGTGCGCGCCATCCACCACTATGACGAACTTCGTCTTCTTGGCCAATTCATTGTGGAGCATTTCCGTTATCTCGTACAAATTCATGTCCTTCGCCTCCCTCGCTGGCTTCCCCATTTGCCTCAGTATCTCGAACATGAACTCCCTCACCTCCATGCCGGCCGAGACGCGGACCCAAGCGCACGACTCGACGCCCCTACGCATCACTTCCCTGTAGACCCATCTCGCAAGGAACGTCTTGCCGGCGCCCCACTCACCCCAAATCGAAGTCACATCAACAATCGGTCCCTCCCCTTCCTGCCCAGTCTGGGCCAGCCTCATTATTATTTCCTTTTCCTTCTCCTTGCGACATAAGAAGTAGGATGCTTGCAGATTCCGGTAGCTAGTCAGCCTCACCTTTTTTTGGCCTTGCACTGGAACGCTAGCGCTAGCAGGGGAGGAGGGACTAACAGGCTTTTCCGCCTTGCCCATCAGGTACTGATCTCGACACAACTCCTGCATCCTACTCACCATATTGGACAAGCCCCTCCACAGCTTGTACTTGGAGACGAGCGCGGCGGCCGGCCTCGTGGCCAAGTCCAGGCCCTTGTGCCTCCCACGGGCCTCTCTGAGGTGGAACTTGTCGATGCATTCCTCAGCGTCGTAAATGGCTTCGAAGAGCCACCCCAACCACTCCGTGCTCTTGGATGGTCTGTCTCGAGTGGAAAAGAACCCTTGGATCGGGGCCAGCTTCTCCTTGGCGTCCTTCACGACCTTTTCCGTCAATAAGCACCTGAGGCACCCGGGGCGACAGAGCAAGATCTCTAGTTTCTGCGACAAGATCTCAGCGGCAATTTCGCAAGCCATCGTGTAGCGTTTCTCGTCGGCAGAAGCCATGCCTGATCGTGTTTGTTTCGAGCAAGATCGTGAGTGTGTGTATGTTCGCTTGTTTGCTTGGATTGGATTAATCTGTTGGGACACATGGGACAAGCTATTCTCTCTTCCTATGCTTTTCTTGGTTTGGTCTCTCCTGTCCACAATAAGATTTCTTTAGTTCTTTACTTGTGCCATTTTTTTTAGCGTGAGACGAGGAGAAAGTATCTCTCAGAATAATTATGATAAAAAGACTTTTAGTTTATAATATTAGTGGGGCAAATTTTTTGGCTTACGAAAACCGACTTTGCCCCCGGCGCTATCTCGACTGCGTAATGTGTTTCGTGTATCCTTATTTCGCAAACAAACAGATCCGTAATTACACGATTTACTAGTTTTAGGATTTATTTGATATTTTCACTATGCTTGAGGAAGGAGTGAAGCCTGTGCATAGACACACGTTATCAACTTGTCCATATAAGAACATTTGCTCAAAGATAACAGATCTTATGATGTGAATATTCACGTCGCATGTGGTGCTCGTATAAAAAATGAAATTGATTTCCTGACATTTTTTTGATTACTCTTAATTATTTCTAATCACAGATCCGCACATCATCACCGCGTATGTCGGGTCCCGACCTCGATGCCAGTCCCCGGCCCCGGTCCCGATCCTGATCGCAAGCCCCGATTCCGGTCTCAATCACCGGCCCCAGCCGTCGACACCGATCCCAGACTGGGACCAGGGCCGTCAAATGGGCAAGTCTTTAAAAATTAATGGGTCAAATATGGGTCTATGAACCATATTGACAACTCTATCACTTTCTAAGATTATTACTACTGGCGAGCCTTGCAAGAAATTTCAAATTTGAGAGTAACAAAAAGTTAAAGCGGTGGTATAAAAAATATTCATACGAAGTTACGGACCAGCCTTTTTTCTTTCCTCAAGTTAACCATGCACCTCAGTCATTCTTTGCTTGGATATATATGTCTTCTGGGTATAAGGTGCTTGTGCCTTTCCATGATCTTGTCTTCACTTTGTCCTTCCAGCAGCACGGTTCGAATATGGATGTCGTTCCTCAAAATGCTCGCACTTCAGCCGGACATTATAGTAGGAGTTCCTAGTAAAGCAGATAAATAGTCTTTCGTTCGAAATTTCCCGGACAATCCACCTACGCGCTCGCTATAGATTTCGGATGGCTATCCAATTATCAAAACATACTGAAATCAATTTAGGATGATGATAGTACGTACCTTAGGGGGCCGTCAAATGGGCGGGTCGGATTGAAAATTGTCCGACTCAAATTGAAGGTACTTTTATGTTTAATCCAATCTATGAAAATCACTATTTTGGCTATAAAATGCTCAAAAAACGACTTCCAAATATAGCATAAGATTTTCAGTTTTTACTTCGGTTCGCGAAAAACAATAAGAGAAAGTTATAACTTAGGGAATTTATGAGGATTACAGTAACAAATAACATGGAGGAATTGGAATTTTTAATTAATGGAATGTAACATATTGAAGAAGATTTATGACTGCCATGGATTGCAATAACAAGATCTATGATCAGAAATATTCCATAGAAATAGCAACGCCAAATGTAACCAAGGAAAGATATACTCTAATAATTAACAAACGAAACTTACAAAGACTTATCTGGGTATGGAACAATTTGATGAGTCCAATTTTTATTTTTATTTTCCTCATAGAAGGTGAAGAAGAGGTCACAAAGGTCCGTTGGATTTGATAGAGTGAGAACATATTTAACACCCATATTTTTTCGGGTTTTTTTTTAATTGTAAATCCATTCATCACCTATTTATTGAACATAATTAACCAATATAATGTGACTCAACCCATCAAATCCGGGTCATGACCCATTTCGAAAGATCGATTTAGCTTGTATAAAACTAGACAGCAAAGAGCAAGACGACGCTTTTATATCAATATATCGACTGGATCTTCGAGGGAGGTTCTCATTATCTCAGGGTAAATGGCTAAGATCCCAATTTAAACAATAGATGCCGCACAAGACAACAAGCCCTACTGCTATATATAATTTTGCAGGTCTATAGAAAATCAGTCATATCGTCGCGTTAATTTTGTTCTCCTTCAAGATAAATCCTTTTATGAACGCACAACTTCCAACAGGTGGATGTTTAAAAGTTCGGAAAGTCTACTAGTTTTGCAAGAGTTCCAATCTTTCCCAATTCCCATCGATAAATCGAAGCCCTTCTTGATCTTATTTAAGGAAAAAATATTCAAAAAAACCTTAAATTTATTGCACTTTTGTCAATCACTTATAAATCTATTAATTACAATAATTGAGTCATAAACTCATTTGCATTTCGTTAATTGAATACTTTCGGCAATTTTGGCCAGAAATCGTTGACGTAAACGTCGGCATTCCTACGTGGCACAACCAGCCTATTATTTTATTTTAATTTGCTACTTTTGCTTCTTCTTTTTTTACTGAATTGAATTGAGTGGATTTTCATACGCATAAATTCTTTTTTATGCGGACCAAAAAAAAATTCCGTCACATAGGTCTACTTTGAATCGAATGGCGACAAATTTCAATAATTTTTTGAATTTATTTATTTATGTTTTTCCTTCTTCACTTTTTTTCTTTTGCCGTCCACCGGGCCTCGAGCGAGGGATGCGATTATTTGCCAGATCAACGAGGGGTGGGGACATGATATCTACTCCACGAGAGGTAAGCTTTGATTTTATGTAGTGTCCATTCCATCGAAGTTGGATAATCTCGCTCGCCTCCCCCTAATGTTCTTCCTTATGCCAAAAGAGTTATAAGATCCATTTAGAAATCTACTTAATTAATATATTTAATTGATTGATGAGTGTTCAGGAATACTTGTTAACAAAATCCATTTTCCAAACCCATTTAAACTTAAAACGACTCTCTGTCGCGGTGTACTATATAGCGTGCAAAAACTACATCCCACGCCGCATCTTTTGTCCTCATTCCGCTACAGTACATTGGGCAGATCGCACCGATTGATATTGTTAATTGGTGCTTTTAGCCTTTATTCGTTCATTCGGCACTAATTACATCAGTCCATACAGCAGCAAAATTGTCCATTTCTGTCCGACCTTCGAATTGAATGGGGAAAAAAAACACTTTGCGGGTCAGGCCAACATAGTTTGGAAATTACGAAGAGATAATGAAAATAACAAAACAAAAATTGTTATCTTTTTGTCGGAAAACTGAGGGCGCACATAGGCTCGGATGGAACACATCTCTTTGTCAGAGCGTGGGAGTCCCACGAGCAAGGATCGTGGATTCCATCGCGACCACGCAAAGAACGAATATTCCGTAGCTAGTTGTCCCCCAACGTGCTTGTGGTTCTACTTACTTTGCGGCAACAAAGGGTGCCTTGATAACACTTGTGATCTAAAAATTAACTTTTAAAGATACGTAATTTTTTTTTAATTCTTCAAATATTTTCAAAACTATTTTTGAAATAAAAAAAGCTCTTAAAGTAAGAAAATAAATTAATCAAATGAATTTTTACTCCAAAAATATTTTTATGCGAGCCTAATGGGACGAAATGAAATTACAGTAAAAATTCTTTTGTTGTTTTAGCTACAACTAGCGTATTAAGTTCACCGGTATGAAACGGTAAATTACCGATGTAATTAGTCATATTTCGAGAAATGACGAGTAAAAATATATTTTTAATTAATCATATTTCGCGAAATGACGAGTTGTCATCATCTGTGGATTGGTCGACTGTCCGCAACAAATTGGCATCAGAGCCGGCATTCCATTCGGAGAAACATCGAGCACCTAAGAATAAAAAAAAAAAAACAAAATTAAGAGGAAAGATACAGGCGTCACTCACTCTCTCTCTCTCTCTCTCTCGTCTTCGCCGTTTCAATTTGAGAGCTCGGAGCTCGAAGCCGCCGGAAGGGAGGAGAAATGCCAGGGCTCAGAGCACCGTCGGAGTACTCACAAGAGCCTCCTCGTCACCCGTCTCTCGTCGTCAACTCCAAGGTCTCTCTCTCTTCCGGTTCTCGCCGTGCTTCTTTCGGATTTCTATCCTTCATTTCTTTCGTTTTCTCCCAATCTGTTTGTGCTGCGTTGGTTTCCCCTTCTTATACTTCTTTGCGATCGCTAGAAGCTGGTGGCGTCTAATATGAATATGTGAGGTTCTGGAATTGTACTGTGGCCTTTTAATTGTCGTTTTGGATCATGCTTCTATGTGCCTGCATGTGGGTTTCGGATTGATTGAGGTTGTCAATCGAAATGAGCTTCTTTTTATTTATTTATTATTATATAGGCCTTGAAGACCGTGTCATCCGAGTTTGTTCGAAATTTCTAATAAAATTCCTCCCTCTATGCGGGTCTCCACACAGCTGGGTGTTTAATTTGGTGAATTTTCGAGACTTGGCGAAATGTTTCTTCATGGCCACCTTAAGTCAATTTTACTTGAGCCATGATGGGCTACTATGATGGCTTCTAGGCATTGCTGCTTGAACCATATTAATGTGTGCAATTGTTGGTCTGGAGAATGAAAGTTGATGTTCTTGAATGCCCGAAAGTGTGGAACGTTAGTACTATTTGTTTCGTTTCCCAGTCGGGGTCCACTATATATGGCGGTCGAGTTTTTTGCATTAGCCAGTGGGAGTTTTCTGTAGATTGCAAGAAAATAACACTCTAATTAGATGAACATGTGCTAATGTTCTTCATGGCGCACTTTGCAGGAGCCCTTCAATGCCGAGCCACCCCGCTCAGCGTTGGTTTCATCCTACGTGACTCCGGTGGATATGTTCTATAAGAGAAACCACGGACCCATTCCTCTAGTTGATGACCTAGATAGGTTGAGTTTCCTTATTCTATTCAATAGAAGCAATTGGTTGATGCTTCTTTTTTGGGAGAATCACACATTAAACTCTTAGCCTTCTTGCCACAACTAATCTCACACTTGTCTGGCAGAGCAGCTACTATGTCACAATCCATGGGCTGATTGAATGTCCTCAGAAGATATCAATGAGAGATTTATGGTGAGTGCCAAATGTAGGCTCACTTCAAAGTTTGACCGGTAAATAATGTCGAAAGACCATAAGAGTCAACATCAACATCAACACATCAGCATCAATAACATCTTTATCCCAAACTAGTTGGGGTCAACGGTTGATGAATCCCAAAAAATCATAAAAATAAAAGCAGAATCAAGGGAGGGAAAAGACATAAATGTGTAAAAATAAATAAGTAAAAATATATATATTTATTTATACACTACTCCTCCACAACACTAATAGACTTACTCCACTCCGTCCTAAGGCAAACAGTACGCCAATCTATTTACCACTCCATTAAATCTTATTTTACTGCTTTCCCCCAAGTAAATTTCGGCCGACCTCTTGCTTTTTTCGTGTTATGCTCTCGATAGCAAACTTCTGTTCATACCGGAGCATCTAAAGGCCTTCGGAATATATGCCCAAACCATCTCAATCTATGCTCTCTCATCTTTTCCGCCACCGGTTCTACTCCAACTTTTCGTTGAATCTCTTCACTTTTTATCTTATCCATCCTTATATGACCACACATCCACCTTAATATCCTCATTTCCGCTACTCCCATTTTATGCTTGTGTTTCCTTTGTGTTGGCCAACATTCAGCTTCGTATAACATGGCAGGTCCGACTGCTGTTCTATAAAATTTTCCCTTTAATCTAAGAAGAATTTTGCGATCACACAAAAATCTCGATGCACTGCGTCATTTCATCCAACATGCTCTGATTCTATGGCTTACATCCTCATCAATCTCTCCCTCCTTTTGCAATATTGATCCAAGATATCTAAATGTATCTTTCTTGGGTACCTCCTGTCCGAGCATATTTACGGCTTCTTGATTCCCTCTTCCTGCCGTGTCAAGCTCACACTTCAAGCATTCCGTTTTACTTCGACTTAGCATAAATTCTTTAGACTCTAACGTGCTTCCGCATACTTCTAACTTAGCGTTAACCCCAGTCCTGGTCTCATCAATAAGCACGATATCGTCTGCAAATAGCATACACCACGCCACTTCATTTTGAATATCTTGTGTTAACTCATCCATAATCAGGGCAAAAAGGTAAGGGCTTAAAGCAGAACCTTGGTGTAAGCCTACTGTGATTGGAAAATAACTTGATGTGCCATTACAAGCTTTCACACATGTAAGAGCACCATCATACATGTCCTTGATTGCCATATGGAGATACTTCTTTCTTTCTCGATATCTCTCCATCAATTGTCGTATTAAGAAAATAGCCTTCATGGTAGATCTTCCTGGCATAAATCCAAATTGATTGACAGAAACCTTGATCTCTATTTTCAAACGATGCTCAATAACTCTCTCCCACAGCTTCATTATATGGCTTATAAGCTTGATGCAAAAGAGTGCTTTTAATATATTTTATCCCAGTAGCTGAGTTCTGTCCAGATTCCTTAAGGGGTCTGCTTTCACTGCATTTTTCTCTTTTTCCTTCATAATGCTGTGCAATAAGTGACTTTTCTACTGATATCAGGGCTCTTCCAAAATACAACGTTACCGCTACTTTACAGGTATCGTTTATTTTTTGCTTGGTTGCTGCATATTTCCTGGGCACATGTCTCTTAGACTATTGCAGTGCCTCCAATTAAGAGGATGAGTAGTTTTCTTATTGATTAAATGTTTGAGGACCGTCTGTTTTGGCTTGTGGGAGCTATGAAGTGTGCAGGCAATAGGAGGACAGCAATGAGCAAGGTCAGAAAAGTGAGGGGTGTTGGCTGGGATATCTCTGCCATAGGAAATGGTGTGTTACTTAATTGTTGATTGAATATGCTTGCTACCCTCATTATAATTCTTGTATAGCATACCATACTAGCTTATAGAGGAACCTGGATTGTCTAAATTGCTGAAGCATGTGAAACAATGGACATCAATGTGATGGACGAAACTTGATGCATGCTTCTCCTCATGCTTTAAATTGAATATGATAAATTCTATGCATGTTTGCAAGGGCCATCGTGGGATCAATTTTTGGGATGGGCTGGCCATTGATGCTCCATTTGATGCTTGAAGTACAAATAGTTCATTTTATTTGGTGAAGAATGAGGGTTGCAGTAGTCCGAATAATTTGCTGTGTTCTGATTGCTTTCTAACATTTTCTCAGTTATCTTATAATTAGTGTTCATATCAGGGAAAATGGCAATTAAATTCATTGTACTTGACACGATAACATATTGCTCAGTTATATTACAGATGCTGCCTAAAGGCTTAATAATTGAGTCACAAAAATGATAATTTGATTGGAGAGGCTTGTGGGCTCTAGACATCATTTTCTTCTTCTAGTTCCTCATTGTCACTTGAAATCTTTAATTTTACTAGCATGTTCCCGGCAACAGTGAGTTCAAATTTACCATTTTCTTTGGGGTTCATCGACTGCCGACCCCAACTAGTTTGGGATAAAGGTGTTGTTGATGTTGATGTTGGTAAGTCCATGCAAAGAGTGGCTTCCTTATAAGAACAATTTCCTGTTGAATCATACTGCTTTATCCTGCTTCTTGATTCTATCCAAAACGAAAATCTCGTGTCTTGATATCATGATTTTCATTTTGCATAGACCTTGGTTTGAAGACCCAAGTTCAAGTTCGAGTTCAAGTTGTTGTTTTTATTTTTTTCCCCGTCAGAATACAAACTCATTGCATCTAGATGTTCTGTTGCTCCTATAAGAAATGGTGAAAGTTAATCTTCTCTTCGGCTTATGTGAAAAGGCAGTATGGATTGTAGACACCTAATTCTCATGAGAGTTTGGAATATATTTCAGCAGTTCCCATCCTTATTTTCAGGCAAATTCCATTTTTTTCTTTTTCTTTAGTTCGAAATTAATCATTATCCTGATATGTGCAGCTGTGTGGGGTGGTGCCAAGTTGGCCGACGTTCTTGAGCTTGTTGGAGTACCTAAGTTGACAAGTGTGACTAGATCAGGTGGAAAACATGTTGAATTTGTGAGCGTTGACAAATGTAAGGTAAGGTTGGGCAATTGTTTTCTGACAAGGAAAAAAAAACAGCAGAAATTAGGAGGGTGTACTCTATTCTGAATCGCTTTTTAACATTTTGGAAGTATGCATGTGGTGTTTTTAGTTTTTTTCACCTGATCTTTTTCTCAGCTTGTCAGCTTGAAATAGAATTTCATAATTATGGCAGTGTTCAACGTGCAGAAGAGCGTTTGTAAAGTTTGCTTGTGATGATTACTTTGCTGTCCCATGCTGAAATATTTACAAATTGCAATCTCTGTTTGGAACTTTTAAATGCCAAATTGCTCTCTGATGATGACCTTTAGGAGGAGAATGGAGGTCCCTACAAAGCATCAATCCCGTTAAGCCAGGCTACTAATCCTGAAGCTGATGTTTTACTTGCTTATGAGATGAATGGTGAGGTTAGTGAACCTGTCTTTATGGAAACATGTACGGTAATTTCCATCAGTGTTCTATCACTTATGCTTCTGTTGCATCTGTCTATACTCTTCTTTGCAAATATCGCTTTCTCTGTTGCTTCTCCTTTCCTTGTCAAGATAGAAACCCTGAAGGAATTTGTCTAGGATTGCTTTTATGTTATGAATCTTTGGGGGTTCATCAACCGCCGACCCCAACTAGTTTAGGATAAAGGTGTTGTTGATGTTGATAGTTTCTCCTATCCTGCCAAAGACTCTTAACAGGGATCATGGTTACCCTTTGCGGGGGGTTGTCCCGGGTGTTATAGGTGCCCGCTCTGTTAAATGGTTAGACTCCATCAACATAATTGCTGAAGAGTGCCAGGTTGGACAAATTTATTGTCTGTTGAAGTTTATACAGCTCAATCTTGTCGTCTCATGTTATCTAGGTAACAATTGTTGTCTTTCAGGGTTTCTTCATGCAAAGGGACTACAAGATGTTTCCACCTTCGGTAGATTGGGATAACATTGATTGGGCAACAAGGAAGCCTCAGATGGATTTCCCTGTTCAGGTTATGTCATTAAGAAAATGTCAAATCTCCATAATTGCACAGCTACCTTTGTCTTGACTTGACTTGAAGTTGGATACCTCATTCAGTTTCTAATTTGCATCGTGCCAGAAAACTTATTTTACTGTTGCATGCTCAAAAACAATGTCGCATTCTGTTTGTTTCTCTTATTCTATAGGAAGGACTAATCTCGGAGGGATAGCAGGATTATGAGTTTTACCTTCATTGAACTATTGTGGATTGTTACCTTTTGTTTTGATGTCATATTGTTGCACTGATTACTTGATTTTGTGCTGGCAGTGTGCAATATGTTCCTTGGAGGACGTGAATACTGTGCAACCTGGAAAGGTTCGACTATAATCAACAGTTTTACTTGCATAGTTATCACAGTTCATTAGTCAGTAAAGTGTGACATGCACAGAATTCTGTAAATTTGCAAAATATTACGAATCTAAGGTGGTCTGGCATGTACCTGTACTTTTGCGCATCTTCTCAAAGGAAAAGGGCTCATCTTAGTTCTATCCATGTGCTAGGTTTAGTTTTGATATTAATATGAACATCAACTCATTTCCTACATTAATTAGTTTTGGGACTCTTAGGTGCTTGGGAACTGTTGATATTTCTGCATTTGGATTTCTAAGTTGTTTCACACTGCAGGGACAATAGAGGCTAGAGAATTCAAGCAATCATGACGGATTTCGTGTACATTAATCAAAGGTCTTTCATATATACTTGCGAAGTGTTTTTGAAAAGTAAATATTGGGGCTTCAAGTAAAATAATAACAAAAGTGAAAATTAAGGGAAATCTGAATTTGATCCCTGCCCAGCATAGGGTTATTCAATATTTGCCATGATTGGCTATCCACTAATGTGCATTTCTTTCGGTTCCACCTCCAAGGTTAATAAATATTTCTTGAACTCTTGATTCTTGCAAGTCAATGTTGGTGTCCTTTTATGCTATTCAGGGGACTTCCTAATTTGTAGAAGAAGAATGAACCATGTTGCAGGTAAAGGTTAGTGGATATGCAGCATCAGGAGGTGGCCGTGGAATTGAGAGGGTTGACATTTCCATCGATGGCGGCAAGAATTGGGTGGAGGCTTCTAGATATCAAAAGGATGGCGTTCCCTATGTGTCTAGTGATATTTGCAGTGACAAGTGGGCGTGGGTGCTCTTTGAAGCTACGGTTGATATTCCTCACGATACTGAGATTGTTGCAAAAGCGGTATGTTGTTTCCTTGATGTGACAAAGCTTGTTGCAGCTCCCTGGTTCGCTCTCAAAGCCTCGTAATAGCCTACTATGATTGGATGAATCTCAAAGTACAAATCATCTTCTGGCTATTACCACTTGATGCACGGTGCTCACAATATTGTGAGGGCTGATAGTTATACAATCTTGCTTTAGAGAAGCTAAAATGCAGACATACTTTGACACATGCTGTTTGTTTTGGGCGCTGCTTTTCTCACGGTACTGTTTGCTTGTTAGCATAGGTTGTTTCTTTTTTATTTGAATGGTGGTTATTAGGGAGTACGTTTCGTATTGGTCAGTATTGCAAGCAACACAGTCGAAGCTACTGATCAGGAGTAGTAGTAGCTGTTGTTGGTCCTTTAAATCGTGAATTTGACTAAGAGGCTCAATGATCTAGATGTCTGACATAAGCCTGAGTATCCATCGGTCTCCTCTTTGATGATCTTGCTGATTCTACTCGCCTGTCTTGATGTGTCTTTTTCTTTTTCTTTTGTTATTTCAGGTTGACGCTGCAGCTAATGTCCAGCCAGAAAACGTGGAAACCATTTGGAACTTGAGAGGGATACTGAACACTTCCTGGCATCGTGTTCAGGTACGGGTCGGTCACTCGAAGATGTAGACGACGAGTCATGACAAGCATTTACCAAGACTCGTGGGACTCGCCCCGAGAAGTAAATGCTGCCTTTTACTCTTTCTCATGGGGAGCGTGTTATTGTTTGTTTCTAATGTGGCTATTAAAAAATGACATCCCATCCCAAATCAGCTGAACGGTGCTATTTTAGTGAGTCTTTTCCACTATACACTTGTCCGAGACTCGCGCAGTCTCCCTTGCATTTGCGGAGACCGATTCTGCATTTTGTTTTCCCCCCCAAAGAAATCCATAAAGAAGGAAACCAACCTTGGTGCCTCGCGAACGGGTCCAGCCGCAATTGGGCTGAGACGAAGATATAAGCATTCTGGCTGTGAATTGCGTGCTTGGCGATTTTCCATGACAATGCTTGCGTTGGAGGGAGCAACGCGGTGAAAAAGCTCTTGAATGATCCGCAATAATGCACGTGAGCCCAATTGAAATACTCGGCTTCGGAAGTAGCAACGGGATGCGAATTTCTTAAAGGATCTCCGTTCATGGGAGCTCAACTGAAGGGCTTGGTGTTGGTGGATCTTCCGTGGGACGACACAGTGCGTCCAAGTTGGAGTTGAGAATAGTTTTGGATGGCAGGAAAAGCTAAAGGCGAAAGTCTTGATCTTTTGGAATAACACCGGATGCTGGGGTTTAAAAGCGAACACAAATTCGTAGTTGGACATCGTACTAGTTTATGATACTAGTACCAATTGTCCTAAATCTTACAATAGTACCAATTTAGCGTTGAATTTTTGGTTTATTGTCGATTCAGTCTTTCCTATTAAACTTGGCCGAGTATTGCCGAGGTGGACCTGATTGGCCTATGTTGCACAATCAGCGCTAATGTGGACATTTTTATATGATATTAGAGCAATCCTTTATTTCATTTTTTTTTCCTCCTCTTTTATTTGGCCGGCATTGCCATGGCCGGTGAGGCCGCCCGAGGGAGGACGAGCACTGGCAAGGCCAATGGGCAAGGTCAACCTATGCCCAGGCTAGGGTGGCCTAGTTGGGCGTGGCTTGGGCCAAGAAGAGGCCAATCAGTGGCCTCATCAAGGCTCATCGGCCACCAAAAAGAGAAGGAAAACAAAGAGGGAAAAAATAAAACTCATTGAAATTTTATTTAAAAAAGTTTATGTTAGCGTCAGTCTTACTATGTAGGTTGGCTGGTGTTCACATAAGCAATATCCGATCAAAATTAGCTGGAATGATTGAATTGACACTAGTAGGGGCGTGCAAATTGGACCGGACAGGCCTGGATCGACCCAAGACTGGCTCGGATCGACCTAGGACTGGCCCGGACCGGCCGAGTTGATCTGGTCCTTGAGGTTGGCGGTCTAGTCCTCGGTTCCAATAAATGGGATCGGTGACTGGGCGATCCGGTCGCCGGTTCCATGGTTTGGCATCGGATCGCCAATGTTTTTTTTTAATTAATCTACATTTAGAGTTAATCTATTTTTAACATTCTGAGAATCTCATAAATCTCATCTCACGCCTCTTGAGTTTAGTAGTGACTTTGTACGTATTATTTAGCAATTTGAGTTTTGGTATTACTTTGGGACAAAATCATATCTTAATTGATTATAAGATTTATTCCTTATGATAGACACGTGCACGAAGAATAAGCACGTATATACATGAGGATAGAAACTCGAGTCATTATGTAGATTTGAGAAATCTATTTTTTTTTCACAACCAAAAATAAAAAAGAAATAAATAAAATTCGAGTTCAGTTCCACATCCCACCTGAGTTCAGCGGGCCACATGCGGGCATCGACTACGAGCATAAAAGATCACGTGAAGCCTTCAAGCCCGGATTGAACACACATTGGGTGCCTCTAGCATTTACGTGGTTGTCTTGCCGTCGTAGTTTAATTATAACTTTAAATTAACATTGTATTGTAATTTTTAAGAGCTATGTTTTATAAGTAGTTAAAATTAGCGATCCTCCTAGGCCCGAATCGGGACCAGCTCGGACCACCGGTCCTAGTCTTGATTCCGAAAATATGGGGACTGGAACTATTGGTCCGGTCCTTGGGACCGCCCAGACCATGCACACCCATAAACACGAGGTCAAAAAGTTCAGGACTGAATTAGCGCCAATACAATATATTTATGATTTTTTCGATACTTTTTCCCCCTTAGAAATGTAGTACATTAAAATAGTAATATTTTAGTATTTAGTTGCTCGATAAATGTCTCGCATCTTGTTGAGAAGGATCTTACGTAATTATATCAATTATCACATGGGTTATTGTTGGTCCTGCCATGTATTTTGTTGAAAACTAGAGTAAGTGTCAGGATGATCATCGCATGATCATTATAGGCTATACTAATATCTTTATTTCTAAGGTCTTCTTGTCCCATCAGCACGATGCCAGGCCATCCCAGCTTTGAATCCTTTGTTTCTCTATTTTTATTAAGAAAAAATGACAAAAACGATACACGAATTTTAATTCAATATGTCATGTGGTCATTGAGCTTATAATTTATTCAATTTGATCTCTAGATTTTTGGTACATTCTCAATGTGCTTCATGAACTATATGAAAATTTTTTATTAATTTAAAATCATGGACAACATTGAACATATTCATATGTTCAGGAACTAAATAGAATAAGTACTATAGCCAAAGGACTAAAGTAAAAGTTTATTCAATGTCAAAAATTTGAGGATCATATCGAATAAATTAAAAATTCGATAAATATATTACATATTTAGTTAAAGTTCATAATCGAACAAATTAAAAGTATATATATATCATATTAACGATTACGCTAAAATTCAAGATTCACGTTAAATAGTGAACTAAAAGTTGGGAGGGCCGTCCGTGTCATTATTCATATCTAGCACCGTCCGAGGATACACGAGTTGTGTCCTTTTGTCCGCGTGTGGCTGTTGGTCGCAGCACACGTGTTCCAATGTCTCGAAGCTCTTTTTATTTTCCGCCGCTGCCATTACAATGTGAACCCGTGAGAAGCAACCTCCAAAAACTCGAAGAAGATTAACAAAAATAAATAAATAAATAAGCCATCTTTGCCATCATCCTTCGTCGTTTTCGCAAGACTTTGATAGTCAGTTCAATAAAATACGCATGTACGACAACGACGAAACCAGTAGACAACCTTAATTTTTATTAATTTAATTTAATTTAATTTCGTGTCTCTCATGATACTAATTTTTTTTTTCCTTTCTTTTTCTTTCCTGATCGATTGCAATTAAACCACGTTTAGTAAAACTTTAAATTAATAATTTTTATTTATTTATTTAATGAGCTGCGTTAGCTTTCAGTACCCACGCCGGTTCACACCTTTCTCGGATACCAAGGAAGAGAACACATGGGATTTGTCCGTTGTTAAGACTGTTTTTCAATGTTCGATCTTTTTTTGCTTCAAGAACCTCTTGGCAGACGCATTGGAGTTTCAGCACGTTCTCGTTTTTTCCCCCTCTTTTTAACTGCTGCGGCTGTAGGCAAAATAGATCTCTCTTGATCAGTCATTGCTTTTGTTGGGTAACTGTGTCAAAGCATCGCGTGCCCGATCGAACATCGAGGTCACAATGAGCTTCAGAGAGTCGAGATGGGGTGACCGAGGGTGTCATTTTGCCGAGACCAATCAAATATTGTAATTTCTCCAGCACGGCGTTAGAGATTCCATCCGATTTCTCTGTATTCTTTTCGCTGTAGAGATACCTCCAACGCCGTTGTGAAAAGTAATAGTAAATTGATTGTTATGCGACATGATCGAAGTCCACACCAACACTTAGATAAGACCAGTACTCATGTAATGGTTTTTGACATAGCATTAGAGACCAAATCCAAACTATCTCTAGGGGTGTGCATGATCCGGTTCAGTCCGGTCCTGGTATGGAATCGGGGACCGGACCGATGATCCCGATCGCCAAACTTTTTGGGACTAAGGATCGGATCAGAGCTAGACTAGAATAGGATCGGCGATCTGGTCCTAATGGACCGCTAATACCAAAACTGCTTATAGAAATTAACCCTTAATATACATGCATGGCTAATGAGGAGCGAGCGAAGGGGCAAAGGCAAGAGGAGCGAGCACCGAGCAGAGTTGCACTGCGAGGGTGAAACGAGAGCATCGAGGGAGAGAAGTGAGTGACGACTATCGACGGGAAGAAGATAGGTAAAGTTGTGTTTAGCGGGAGGAGTATGTATCAAATGTCGAGAAAAAGATGAAGATGTGAAAATTAGGTTTATGTTAACTGTTTATTCAAAATTTTATAACCCTCTCTCTTTCTAGAACCAGCGATCGGACTGTCTGATCATCGGCCCCATATATATTAGGATCAGAGACTGGACCTCCTCCCTCAAGGACCGGACCAACCCGTGCGGTCCGATCCGGTCCAGTTTGTACACCTTTATCTATATATTCCCTATATAAAAAGAGATATCCGAGATGGTATCTTGGAAATAACTGCAACACCGTCACCACTATGCAATATGATCAAAGTTCAGTATTATGTCTTCTAACACTAAATTAGAGACTTAATTTAGTTTCTAATTACGACGGGTTGCCATGCAATATGGTCGACGTTCATAAGTACTCGCGAATTTCGAATCATAGAAGAATATTCTCACAAACAATTCTGGAAAACAATATTACCTCGTACATATCTTATGATTGTTAGATGGTGAGCAATCTCGCAGTCATCATTCTGCAAACCAATCCTCAGATAGAACGGCTTTTAGAGCACGCTTGTGTTGAAAACTCTCAGTAACGTTAGAAGTGTGTGGATGCAAAAGAAGATGGAAGATTCTGGGTGCCAAGGGCACCTGTCAGCTTAAATTAACCCTTTAAAATAGTGTAAAAAAAAAAAGGGACATTGGAAAATAAGAGACAAATTTTTGTACTCATTCGTAGCTCAATTATTTGCAATTTCCTCGATGATTGGAGCTCCCACTAGCACTAGAAACGCACCCATTGCGTCATTTATTACGACTTCATGACTGATGCACACAATCATTATTGACCGGTGAGTTTGTTGGTCTATTTATTTCTATAAAAATAAAAACAAAAATAAAAAAGAGATGATCAAATAATTCATAGGGACGCTATGACACATTTGCTCCCGGTACCACACATCCATATGTCGTAATGGTTACGAGGTTTTTGTGTTTGGCTACCCCTTTGTAAGTTGCGCTGTGAAAAGTTAATATATTTTTTACTTTAACAAAAAATAATAATAATCCATAGAGACGAACATATTTCAACCTAGTTATAAATAAAAAAGAGTCCTATAACGTTTCATGTGCGCGGGAAAATAAGACGTGTCCAAGCGGAGGGACAATTGTCCAAAAAGTCCTCAACTTATTGTACGATGGCCCACTGAGTCCTAAATCTTTTAATCGGGTCAATTTTGTCCTAAATACTTTGAAATTTTGTCAATTTAGTCATAAACGTGTTATTCAGGTAATTGGCCAAAAAAACCATGTCATCGTCAAAAAGTTTAGGATTAAACTAGCAAATCATCAAAATTATTTAGAACTAAATCGACACAATTAAAAGGTTTATGATCAAATTGATAAATCGTCAAAAGATCTTGAACTAAATTGATATAATTGAAAGGGTTACAACTGAATTAACCGCCTTACAACAAATTCAAGACTTTTTGGATAGTTATCGCCATGTATCAACTTTGTATCCCCACAGGAATTGATGTCCATGCATGGTTGTCTTGATTCTTTTGGAGGTAGTGCACTTGTTATAGATTTAGATAAGGACATAGTGGGGTAGACATCGGTGACTGTGGCTTAAAATTTCAAATTCCACCATGCGAGTTCTTCTAGATGAGACCAAAAAAAAATCCAACGGGGTCAATGTTAACTAATGCCTACTTTTTTTAGTAAATTTTTGCGGCTTTACTTTCAATTTTTAAAAAAATTTTGGTCGAGCTTTAGTTTCAGTTTTTTTAACAAGGTAAAAATAGAAAGAATATTCGGCATCTCGAAAGTAAATTATTTAGCGATGTGTTTGTTTTTCTTTTCGATTTTTAAAGATTACGTGCGTGACCATTTGGTGAGCCATTGATGGACCTTAAGATCGGCGGTTCAAATTCAAAAAGCATCCGACAATTATAGTTGTTGTCATTATTATTATTATTTATCTTTCCATTGGCCGTCCGCTATTTTCTGCTTCAGTCTAGATCTATTGTGGGACAACCTATTCTCTGAAGATTAAAAGAGATGTGCAACTACAATCGACGTACAGTGGAGAGTTACATGGGACACGCCCTTGTAGATGACATGTATCACGGGAATTTATGACGTCATCACCGGCTGGAATTATTCGGACCCTTGTATATATGCATCATCATAAGCTTATCTGCTCGTGGGATTAACTATTCTCGATTTGCCAATTTACCCGCAGTGACGATGCACCTATGAATAGACTGAGCATCCACTAATCAAATCGTACATTACAGATGATCTTTATGATAGTTTTTGAAGGGGTAGCTATTTTAGTCGCTCTTTCCCACCTTTTTAACTATAAATATTTATTTTTTTGCCAGTTTATCGATCCATAAAACAAGCATCAAATCACCGTCAGGAACGGTGTGTGAAATGAAATCTCCATGGATTCGCCCCCCATCCCCCGAAAATCTCTCCGTTTGTTTTTCCCCCCTTAAGTGTGATGTCGATCGCCACGTGATGGATCAAGATCAGCTCGACCATGCAATATCTCCCGACCATCGGATCAATCGACACCGATGCGCACGATGTTTCGACCATCGCGCCCCACTGTTGACGATGATGTAGTGCGTGGTTCTAGGGACCACGAGCGATGAGCTCGGTTCCTCACATCTGTGCCTTTTTTTTCTTTTTTTTATCCCCTGCAATCGCTCGCCTTATATGCTCAGATGAGAGCAGATTTTGTGTTCTCGAGAGAGTTTCTAGATCCGCGAAGCTGTGCCCGTCGGATCTCATTCGAGTTGAGTACGCGAATCAAGGGGCGCCGTTGAGATGTGCTCGATGATTAAACAACTCCCAACTCGTCGAATCGACATGTTCAGATGCCCATGTCGTTATAAGAAAACGACAGCAACTCCGGAGAAAAACCACATTGTCTGCCTTCATCAACCACCCTTTCGGAAAAGGAGGAACTGACTTTTCCCGCACATAATCTTTGGCATGAACTTCACATGTTAGAATCCGAAAGCAGTCTCCAATAAACACTCCTACACAAGTACCGGCCAATATCGCATATCCTCCTGTCGACAGGCTCTATTCCCTTTACATATCCTGACTTTTGCTTCTCTACCAGCAAGGCAAGACACAAACCATGATCTTCACTTTCATTGCATGGCAGACTCTCGGTACCGCCTTCTTCTTCACAGTCCTCTACTTCCTTCATGTGCTCAACGCCAAGTTCTTTCAACAAGAAGCCGTCGGCTTCTCTGGCCACGGCCCACCGAGCTACCCCGTCATCGGGTGCTTGATATCCTTCTACAGGAACAGGCGCCGCCTTTTGGACTGGTACACCCAACTCCTGTCCCAATCCCCGACCAACACCATCGTGGTGTGGCGGCTTGGCGCCAGGCGCACCATCGTGACGGCAAACCCGAAGAATGTCCAGTACGTGCTCAAGACTAACTTCAAGAACTACCCAAAGGGCAAACCGTTTACCGAAATATTGGGTGATTTTCTTGGGCACGGCATTTTCAACGTGGATGGAGAGCTATGGCGAGCTCAGCGCAAGCTCGTGTGCCATGAATTCAGCACCAAGTCGCTGCGGGAGTACGTGATGAACACGTTGCACGAGGAAGTCGAGAACCGGTTGTCCCCGGTCATGCAGTCCGTATTGACAGAAAACAAGGCAGTGGACTTGCAGGACCTGCTAAAGAGACTAACATTCGACATGATATGCAAGGTCTCATTGGGGACTGCGGATCAACACCGCTCGTTGGATCCCACGTTCCCCATTTGTCCGCTCGCCGAAGCTTTCGACGTGTCATCAGAGATCTGTGCTCGTCGTGGGGCTGCCACTCTGTCTCTCTCGTGGAAGATCAAGAGACTGATCGGAGTCGGGTCAGAGCGGAGGCTGAAGGAAGCGGTCCGAGAAGTCCACGCGTTTGTATCACGAGTGATTAGTGACAAAATCATGGATATGAATGAAAGAGCAGCTTCTGGCAATGATGATCTCTTATCTCGCCTGATAATGGCTGGGCATGATGAGAGAACGATAAGAGACCTTATGATAAGTTTCATAATGGCGGGAAGAGACACGACTTCGGCCGCCATGACATGGCTTTTCTGGCTGCTTTCTCGGCATCCAAACATAAAGCAAGACTTGGTGAGAGAAGTCGAACTTGTAGTGAAGAGAAGGAGCAACTTAGGCTATGAATCGCTTAAGGAATTGAAGCTGTTAAATGCATGTCTCCTGGAGTCCATGAGGCTTTACCCGCCCGTGGCCTGGGACTCCAAGCATGCCGTTGAAGATGATGTTTTGCCTGATGGCACAATCGTGAAATCAGGAGATAGGGTCACCTATATCCCTTATGGGATGGGGAGGATGGAAGAGCTGTGGGGGAAGGACTGGTTTGAGTTCAGACCGAACCGGTGGTTTCTCGAACCGGAGAAGGACGGGACTGGAGAAATACGGAAGATGTGCCCATATAAATACCCGATTTTCCAGGCGGGGCCGAGGGATTGCATAGGGAAGGAGATGGCTTTTGTTCAGATGAAGTATGTGGTAGCTTCAATTCTGCGCCGGTTCAACATCGAACCAGTGAATCAAGGTTGTCCCGTTTTCGTGCCGTTCTTGACAGCCCACATGGCTGGCGGCTTCCCAGTCAGGATTCGCAAAAGAAACATTTCTAAGCACGATGGCAATGAATTTGCCGGATCAAACGCTCCTGATTTTACATCATCGGGTTAATGTAACATCACATTATTCTTTTTTCGTTTGTTCCTCGTATCTCATCTTCGAGCTGCAACCGACTGTTTTCCGAGACGCGGAGTCCTTTCCCCTGTGCAGAAATTTATCGTAACATCATGGAGCGATCCTATTGTTTTTTCTGCGCGTACGTGAGAGTGGAGTCGTGTACTGTTCCATTAGTTCACCCAGTGTTAAGGTTGCGTTCGTCAGATCAACCACCCTCAATATCAGGCAAACTGTGGATGATGTGTCTCAGGAGCCAGTTCAACGCTATGTGTCATCCAGGGGTAGGTTATGATTCGTTGCCCAAGTAAAGTACGCATTCGTTCTCAAGATGTCAGAAAGCCAAGTTGGATTTTTTCTAGAGAAGGATAGAGGGGCACACGGGCTTTTCGGGGAAGGATAAGTTCACGTGGGAAAGATTTTCCAAGCGATAAGATGGTGAACTGAGACAAAGCACTTTCTTTTTGTTTAGTATCATCACGGATTTCCTGTATTAACTGTTGTAGGACCTCTTTCATTATTCAACTGTCCCTTCTACCTTTCTTCCTTTTATTATTATTATTATTATTATTGTTACTATTTTTGTTTTATTTTTTTCGACGATGGATGAGGTGTCGCTAGCTTAACGCATGATATTAAAAAATTGAACAGAGATTGTTTCTCTATCCACGGAGATACCTATCTATATGGATAGATTAAACCACGCAAGCCTGGGACCTTCTATAATCACTTTTTAGCAAACTGTGCATACTTGACCCATGTTTTTCTTTTCCCTTTTTGCCGAGCATTCTTTGTCTGGACTTAGCTATGTATGCTTGTGGAAAAGATAATACATGTTAACTACTAAAAGAAGGGAATCACTGACCCTTTGTCTTGCACTTAGTTCTCCATGGAGTGATGGACGGACGAAGTCACTTGTAGAATTACAAGCTTCACACTCAACGTTGGCAGGAATGACTTCTAAAGCGATAAGCTCCCAAATTGTTTGTTCCATTCATCATAGATGCCAAGTTCGCTAGTAGAAACTGAGGGCCTAACTTCTTGCAATGCGTTCTCAAAGTCCTATATTGATTATATTGATTCAGAGAGTGAGTTAAACTATGCCTCTTACGAGGTTGGGCAAGTATTTTTGCGGCAGTGGTAGCGGTGATGTAGTTACCTGAAGAGTTACTGGACGCATATCTTCCTTTCTCAGCTTCGTGATTTCTATTCCCTGTATCAGGGCCTCTCTCAGGGGACCCATAGATGCATCTTTTGCCAAATTCTTCATGTCCGATCCTGAATACCCTGAGAACAAGTTCTAGGCATGTAAGGATATACAAATATCCCAAACAAAACTCGAAAGTTCTCCTTAATCAATGGCATGCAACAAATAGTTAACCAACTCAGGTTTGGATTTGTTAGAGCTAATACCCTTCGTCAAGTTGCATATGATATTGATATCCTCACTCGAAAGCTTGAAGAGACCATCCTTCTCTAGTAAATTACGTACAATCCAAGCCCTTGCTTCTTTACATGATATAACAAAGCCGGTTAACTCTGCTTCACATTATGTTCAGAAAAAAAAAATACAGAAAGTCAACACAAGTATGAGAGGCACCTGATGAAGGGAGGGGGATATAAAGTCTTTTGGTCAGTCGCCTCCGTGCTGCTTCATCAAGTTCTTGAGGTCTGTTTGTTGCTCCTGATTATTTAAGAAAAAGGCATATCATCCCAACCCATTTTCAATGTTGTGCAAAAAATAACTCACAACATCATATGTAAATATGTCAGAATAGTAGGCTAAGAGCAATTAAACATGAAAAGTGAATTGATGAGGAAGTTGGTAACGAAGTGTCCTTTCCCCAAGATCCAGTGTAATGTGGAAACTTGTTGCCATACTCTGCTATGGTGTATTACTTGCCATTACATTTACATTTACAACAAAAACTGAATCTCAAAGAGTTTCAAATTTGGCATAGAATACCCCGCTCTTTTTATATGAGCCAACACAACCTACATTGTTTTGAGACAAGTAGCATTTTCATTCTACATATCAGCGGGATCCACACTCTCAGAGGCCTTGAGCTAAAGAAAACTGATTTTGTAACCACTCACCACATAAACAGTAAACTGAAAAATTCACCAAACTTGTTTTACACATTCACCATCATCTAATAAATGACCACTAGCCCCTACTCTTCGAAGATTTCACTAATTTTATTTTGCTTGTGGAAAGTGAAATTCACTACAGCGGAGGAAGGTAGAAAAATTTGGCGATTGTATCAACTATTTAAAACATGAGACTGCCAAACCATGATGCATGCAAGTTTCAGAATGACAAGCATGAATTTTGTCTATGCTCTACAACTGTGCAATCGATTCAATTGGTTATTGATATTAATTTGTGGTCTTACTACATGCTTCAGACTTCAGATTCAAGCAAAATCCTAATTGAGGCGTCCATTTAATTCGCTCATTCCTAAATGTTAGACCTTACTGATTTGACTTTAACATTTTGCCCCCTCTTATGAATACAACAGCAATGCATGAAACAACCTGAGGTGGCAAAGCACCAAGCGATCAAATGTAGTTAGATCAAGCCTTCTGAAGCAATTGTATTTTGGGGAATTTACTGCCTTCAAATTCAACAGCAGGCAATTTTAGACTATGTTTAGGGTTACCTATTAGAAGAATTTGCTCACTGCCGCTATCAAAGCCTTCCATTTCGATGAGGAACTGCGTCTTGAGGCGTCTGCTTGATTCATGTTCCCCTTCCGACTTCCGCTGCAACAATTTATACAGTTCAATGAAGTTCTAGTTTGTACCGCTAACTACAGCAATTAACCTAAATTGCTTGAGCGCATTTTTAACTTTGTGCATAATCAGAGTATCTCAATTTAAATACATACATAATCTTTCTACCCTGCTCCTATAATCCAGTAAAGTCGTGCAAACACCAAAATGAGCATCTATATAATCCCCTCCAGGCTTGTCAAGGGTTATAAGAATAAATCTTACCTGAGAAAGAAGAGAATCTATTTCATCAACAAATATTACAGCAGGCTGGCGACAATGTGCAACTCCAAAAAGCGCGCGTACCAGTTTTTCACCTTCACCAATCTAAAAAACACAATAAAAGTTAGAATTCTTATTCTGTAAATGCTTCTTCGCTTCTGGTCTATCATACATGAAAAACAAAGAGTAAAACCAAGTCCAGCTAGAAGACATACCCATTTGCTTGTTAATGAACTGGCAGATATGTAAAAGAAAGTTGCTTTTGCCTCTCCAGCTATAGCTTTGCCAATCATTGTTTTCCCCGTGCCCTAAACGGGTAAAGCATTATACACACAATTTCATTACATAAAAGTATCCATCAATCATATAGATAGTATAATTCATACCGGAGGACCAAACAGAAGAAGACCTCTTCCTGGAGAACGACATCCTTTAAAAATGTCAGGACGCAACAAAGGCCATATGACCATTTCTGTCACACACTTTTTAGCATGCTCCAGTCCCGCTACAAAATTATCCAGCAGTGCGAGCATATTATAACAAATTCACGCACTACGAAGTGAATAAAGGACTTGAATCTTTTTTTTTCTCATTTCTCGTCAAGACAGGAATTTTACATCTCATATTACCTATATCGTCCCAGCGAACATTAGGATCCCGATCCATAATCTCATTACTAATATGTTCAATGAGACGAGGTTCTAAGTTCCTCAGTTTTTCTGGAAGCTCTCCATCAGGACCACAGAGCATTTCCAAACTGTATCATGCAACAAAATGCAATAGGAGATTACTATCATGCAATAGAAAGAACAAGGCTGCTAAAACTTTGTGATCCATGAGCTGGGAAAATCAGAGATGACAGAATGTTTCTTCAAAAACCAACCAGTTGATCACAGTTCACTACAGAAGAACATGGGTGTGATAAGTGTACTTTATGAATGAAAAAGTTAAAGATAATTATAAATGTCTAGGAGTAGCACTGTGTGCTATTAACCAACAAATTACAACATATTTATGAACTTACCATCTCTTTGTGGAGTCATCTATCCCATCATCAGACTTTCCTGCAGCTCGTGAAGTCATATTTCCCATGCTATTTCCATTGGATCTGATGGGGGGAATAAAATTACCCCGAACACCACGCCTTGTCGAACCATATGATCTCCCTCCATAGCCCCTACCAATGGAATCACTTTGGGGAGACAGAGAAGCACTAGGTGATCCAGCCAAACCATGCCTTCGTCTTGCCTCCATTTCCTAAAAGCCAAAAAGCTTATGTAACGGGCGGCTCCATGTGACCACACATACAGAAGACTAATAATCTATTACCCACACTTAGCGAAAGAAGTTTTATGGCCAAACCTGATTAACTTGTCACACCTTTTGTCATTATAAACTCTGAATACACAGTCACATTATTGATCTAAGTAGCCAATTTTTATCTGGCTGCATAAAACAAAATTCAAATTCTTTCATGCCTCAAGTAGCACAAAATAAAATTTTGATTAAAACTCTTTCTAGCTTCATCAAGTCCATCATAAAAATAGGCATCCACATGTTAGAATATGTTAATATGAAAGGACTTCACATACATTAGGCAAAGTCCCACTGAAAATAACTCAAGGAAAGAGATAACAGTTTTTCTCATCTTAGAAGTTTTTTCCACCGGCGGTTGTTGCAAGGAAGATTAAGCATTACAAGCATAACCATTTCATAGGATGGTTCCATCTCATAAACTAATGTGTGGAGCTATGCCTGACGTCATTTCACAAAAGATAAAATGCATTCCTTCCAAATAAGAAAATAATCCTGTCCGTAGTAGATAAAGAATAAAAAATAATAGTTCAACAGGCTAAGTATCTTATTAAAAGTGAAACAGATCGCAAAAACAAGCATATACCAATTTGGCTCTTGCAGTCACAAATCCATTGCCAGCCACATCACCATTAGCTTCTTCATCATTGGATGGTGACTTCCCAAAATCATTCCCAGGGTTACTTATTTCCATGTGAACACGCTTTGCCCCAAAAGCATTATCGTGAGATCTCTCTTCTTCGACCTTTGGAGATGGTGAAAGAATAGTAGTCTTGGAATGGCTGCAAATAGGATAGGCCTTATCTAAAATAACACAGTCCTCAGAGTTATTACTCCTGGAACTCAGAGAATTCTTGCAGGGGATGGTGGCTTTTCTATTAAGGTCGTTTCCATACAAAGATGCCAACTTTGCTTGTTTCAGGTTTTTGGCTGTCTTATCTAACTTGTCCTTCCTATCTGACTGGTCATCCTGAGAGGAAGAACAAATTTTATTAGACATGATTGATCTTCATCATCAAGTGTATTAGCAACATTTTCATCATGCACGGATTAAGCACAGTTATCTTTAATTTCAAAAGTTTGTAAAGATAACAAAATGAGTTGACACGCACACCGGAATACTGTATATCATCGTTTCATACCATTTGCTTTGAATCTCCATTGGAATGCTGAAGAAAAGCACGAAAGTATGCTGACTGCTTTAATTTCTCCATGTCAATGCCACCCTTCGAGCCAAAAACACTACCAGGTGCTCTGTCTGCCAATTGAAATGCTCGGCTGAAGGTAGACAATCCATCACGACGAGTACAGAGCAGACAAGTAGTGAGCATTTATCAAACTGTAAGGTTCTTCTAAAGTATTAGAAGTTTGAACGGTTTTCCAGTGCCATTGCTTTCCTCACTACTAGAAAACAAACTTGATCGGGGTTACGTCCAACCTTCACACCATCAGAATGAACTAAGGCTGAAGTCGAAGTGAATTTGTGCTTTTTATCGAGCATAGCTTTTACTTTAATATTCAACCAGGATAGTGAAACACATCGGAATGTAGAATCAGATTTAGGTTCTATAAAAGCTCAACCAGTCAACACGGGAAATAGATTACACAGTGAATTTATCTTCTGTGAAATCAAGCAAACTAATCCAGGTCAACTAGCTCCACGTCCTTTTGACAACAAGCAATCAAGCGCTGTCCAACGCCTTTCAAATCAAACCTCGTTTACGCTTCACAACTAAGTTCCAAGGCTGATTTAGACTCTAAACTAAAGATTGACGAACCGAAAACACATTGCACGATCGGAAGTGTAAACATCTACAACAAAACGATCTAGAGAGAGATAGAGAAAGAGGTTACCGATCGGAGTCAGGAGTGAGGGCCCGGCGAGCAGCGTCGAGCTTCGCAGAGGCTTCGCAGCGGATAGGACGGATGAAAACGGCGTCCACATCGGTTTGAGTCTGGGAGTCGAGGAAGCCGAGTAGCTGGAGCGAGAGGATCTGAGCGGTGGAGAAGTCGCGGCGGTCCAGAGCGAGGTCGGCGCCGAAGAGGAGAGAATGGAGGCGGTTCATCTTCTCGTCAACTTCTTTTCTCCAGCACGCTTTCGTCTCCTCGGGTTTCGCCATTTTCGAGCTTCTCCGGCAAGAGCGAGCGCGAGAGAGAGAGGGGGAGGAGTTTGTTTCTAGTGATGGTGGAGATGGTCTGCTTTTAATTTTAGCTCTCTCTCTTTCCCGCCATCTTTATTGTGGGATTGATTGGGCTTTTGAATTTCCCAATCTCAACATTAGATGGGCCTTGCAAGGGTAAGGGGCTCTTTTCTTTAGCTTGTGTAGATTTTTTTTTTCCCCTTTTTGGTCAAATTTTGCTTGTATAGATTGGCACAGACAAGATTTGACTAGGATTTCATCCACATACCTCATCAGTCATCAATGAGCAGACCTAAACAAGCAAAACTAACATACCGAGCCTGAAAGTACTTCCCTAACCTGCTCGTGATTAAGAAAAGAAAATTTTAACTCATATTTGAAGAAGATCCGGGCCTAAGCGAGCGAAGCTATCTCGAGAAGATCTACGTGAGAGAAAATAGTCGAACCCGTGGACACAAACCAACCAATCACATTTCTATACGCGGCGCAACGTAAGGGAAAATGACATGGATCGACCTCAAGCCCACCATGCTAGTAGTACATTGTATCTAGATAACCTTTCCTTATTTCACAATTTGACGTCTGGCAGGGCTAGACACTTGATCAGGTGTAGGGGTATGCATTATTTGGGTTGGTCCGGTCCGATCATATGAAATTAGGGATCGAACCGGTAGTTTCAATCCTCAAATTTTTGGGATCGAGGACCGAACTAGATCAAGACAAGCAATCCGATCTGATCCGATCCCAATTGGACTACTAACACTAGTTGCTTATAAAAATTTAACCATTAGATCTAAATTAACAACTTTCAATCTCAATCATCCAACATAATAAAACATACACATGATTATCGTATAAACATCACATAAGTACTTATAATCCTAAAATAATGAGAAAAGACTAAATTATGAACAAAAACAGTTAAAACAATTGAAACAAAATTATGATCATGCATCATTCTCCTTGAGTTAGAAAGAATCAAGCTCGAGTAAGTTACACTTGTGCTTCACTAAATCGAAATACAAATAAAACAATACGTTTGCATAATATAGTCAAAATAAAACATAGATTGAGTCAAGATAAAACACGATCGGAGATTGCATATCGACAAAGATGTGGTAAGCGAGAGGAGTAAGTGTTGAGCAGAACTACGTTGCAAATATATTTTGAGCGGTCCAGTCTTGGCCGGTCCTATCCATCATGGAACTGGAGACCTGACTACCCTTTCACCGGTCTCATTTATCGGGATCGAAAATCGGACTGCCCCCAATCCGTTTCAGTCCAGTTTGCACAAGCCTAATTAGGTGGACAGGCTAGACACTTGATCAGGTGGCTGAAGTACGCGCTGCAATGCACCGGACACTTGATGTCATTTGGGAACAGATCAGGTGGATACGCATTTCTTTGGATAACTTATGAAAACTTCCTGAGGTCAACTTTGAGGCATCTTCCCTCACGCCACATATGCTTTTGCTGCTTTAGTACATAGAGCACACCCAGAGACGCTCCGTATCGTCAACTACCAGACTATATCGGGAACTCCACAGATCTCCAGGGCTCGGATCCTCGAAGATCGGCCATAGTGGAATTACGAATAAACAAATCACAACCGTTCATCGAAAATCTTCAAGTCGTTGAGCCACGACCCAACGTATTGCAATCATCCGACAATTTACACTGGAATGCCAAATTAAAAAGAGTGTTGCATTCCTTGTCCACAGGTTGAGTCGCCACCAGTACAAGGCAGTCTCATTCTTTATTCCAGTATCTCACCCACTCAATGAATTCTATTCACTGCAATGAAACCAGAACATTGGCCCCTTAAAACAGAAAAACATCAGCAACCATAACCATTGACCATGAAGTTATCGAATGCTTAATAATTATCGAAACCTGAACAGCATCTGGGCCATACAACACTGAGAATCAATTGTATAACAGTTTAACTTAGCAACATGGCGCCGTTATCCTTTCACAGCAACAGAGGAGGGTACAGCAGCAGGCACACACAACTATTTACAATAGGCATTGCCTTTTTAAATAAATAGTTCCACATCCAAGAGTTTTCCATCACTGAAATTATATTAAACTCCATATTGCAGGAGAGGCGAGGATGTGATCCCATCAGCTATAAATGCGAAAGCAGAAGCTACGCCACCAGGCCTCCTACCTCAAGTAGTCAACAACATGCATGATTGTAGGTGCCAAGCAAAAAGAATCCATGGTTCGCAAAGTAGCCCACCCAAAACCTCCCAAACCATAGTTAAGTGCTTGGAGGAGCATCACTTCCAGTTGCTGGTTTGCGATTCAAGTACCGAATAACAGCATCTTCCACCCTATAAAAATAAAAAACAGTCATAAGTCATCTTCATAAAGCATTTAGTCCAGAGGGTATGTTTTGCACACTTAAGCAGAAACTCAAATCAGAGAATTGACCACATCATAACCAGGTTTAATGGTTTGCTGAGTAGCCAAAGTGAAAGTTCTCAGGTTCCATTGAGCAGGAAGAAATTTTAAGAGTAGAAAAAAGTCCCAAAAGCATAGAATAAGAAATGCCCAAATTCATAGAGATGATGTGAATACCAAGGCTGATTGAAGAAATCAGACCGACGCTCCTTTTCAGCACTGCGACCAGCTTCTCCAGAAAGTAGCTTTAGATCTTTGCTCTGTGATTCAATGAGGGCATTAATGAATTCCACAGGAGATTGACTAAAGCCAAGGAAAAATGCCCGTCTCTTCCGGTGCTCGTGAATTTTTCGTATTGCAGAATATATTGCCTCATCACAGGCATCAATCTCTTTGTTCTTCTCCACGTTTGCCAACAGTGCAGACAACTCCCTCTGAATGGGAATGGGTACATCAACCAGCACATCATAGCATGCAGTTCCAGCTGGACAATTTCCTGAAAGCTTAATTTTGTGCTCCAAATGTATTGGCTGTGGTGAAGATAAATGATTAGAGATCTTCTGAGAAACCATAGTAAATTTCATCTTCTCTTCCCCAAACACTTTTTGAAGAGGCGGGTCACAGTTAAAGAATGAGGGATCACTTGGGTTCTGCAATTTTCTGGCCTTCACATAATGCCAGATTGCAGTAATAATTCTTGGTCTAGTCTCAACTTCGATGCCAAGAACTTCCATCAAACCTGGCGACAGCTTGAATTTCTCTGGAACATAATTCATTTCCAACCGGATAGTCACCGTAAATTCTTTATCCCCTTTCCGCTTCACCTCAAATCCCTCTTGAGGAGCAGACGATCTAGAGTTCTCCCAAACAATCACAGGGTTTTCAGGATAAAGTCGCGGGTCCAAAGAAATGGTTACTCTCTTGAAGAAAGATGAAAACTTTGGGTATAAAGGGTTTGACTTCTGAACTACTCCAGGCTGATCAGGATCCACCCCTTCCTCCAAGATCCTCCCGATTATCTTAAGGGTCCAAGTAGGTGGCTCAACATTTGGCTTCTGAGGTATGGAGCGAATCTGGTTGGCAAATGTATTGAAGACATAAATCCTAAGTGTTTTCTGAATGCATGGAGGGTTCTTCAGGGCTTCCTGTATGTCAGTCTTCTTTCTCGCGAGAGCAGCATCAACGCGAGACTCAAACTCAAGGAGCTGCGTGTACAATGCGGACTCAGGAAGAATTGCTGCCACTCTGTCTTGCAGCTGCTTCTCGGGGACCTTCTGCTTCTTCTTGCGAGCAGCTGAAGCAAGCTCCATTTGTTTCAATGGCGAAATCATGGTGTTCATAGGGACTCCAGGAGGTCGCATTGGGGGTTTTTGAGGCAAACGCTTCGCGCTGCCACTTCCAGGCGTGGACATGGAGGGTGGAGATGAACCCAGATTCCCAAGGCTTCCCATTTGACTGAGAGAAGCTTGCAGCTGCGCTTGGAACTGGGGGTTCACTGCTTGCATTTGAGCTTGTGCATGAGCCTGCGCTTTTGCCTGCGCCTGCGCGATGGCTTGCGCTTGTGACAGCTGAAACTGTGCTTGAAACCCCGTCCCACCTTGACCCTGTGCTTGCGCGAACGCAGGGTTTGTCGGCATGGCCGAGTTCAAAATCGCAGCATTCCCAAAGGGAGATGAAGAAGCCGGAAGGTTTCTAGACGGGTTACTATTGTTATTCATGGACGTCACCCAGTACCCACCAACCGAAATTACTTCACCAAGATGAATACACTCCACGAATACCTAGTATCAGACAGGCCCTAAGCTCCCATACAAGAATCTCGGATAGTTCAGGAAACAGATCCCAAAGTTTCCCAAAAAAAAAAAAAGGCCAGCATTCAAAACAGGTCCTTTGTCATAAATAAGCGTTAACTAGACCAACAAATGGGAAAACCCTAAACCCTAGAGTCGAATTTCGCCACACCTCCGAACAAGAAATTGATCTCGCGCTTAGGGTTAACTGTCAGGACAAATGTAAAAGCACCATGAAACGGAGGGGAAACAACAACAGATTCGCGATCTGTTTCCTAGAGCGTATGGAGATTGAAATTGAGGACGGGAAGTGCCGAATTTGGCGAATCAAGCAAGCAAGTAAGCGACTTATAGAGAAGCACCTTACGTGATCAAGGGTAGTGATCGAGCTTTCAGATCTGTTTCAGCTTCACTTTCGCGTGAAAATGGCACAGAGAGAGAGAGAGAGAGAGAGAGAGAGCGAGCTAAATCAGCTCCTTTCGGCCCTTCTCTCTCTACTTGCAGGATTGTGCTGAGTAGGTCAAAATCAAATCAAAATGGGGATGCGATCCGGATCCAATATGACCGGCCCGATTTTATCTCGGGTCGGCTAGGATGTAAATGGGCCAGGCCGGTTACGATTCCATGAGACATGTTCTTGAGTCCTTAGTGCTTAATTTGATTTGAATTGATGGACATTCGGGTCTCAATTTTTTCCAACGGATAAATTGTAACGCCCCAAAAATTATTACCTTAGTATCATTACGCAGTCAATTAAATTGCAAATGCAGTTAACAGATGAATAGGCACGCATTTAAGTAATGCATGGCACGTATGCTGTTCGGCTCAATCCAATTCAGCAGGTTTTGAATTTTTTCATCGCTCATGGCGCGCTTGGACGAACCTCACACCGATCAACTTGAACCATATTGTATCTTAGCTAATGTGAACCCAATTGTTTCAAACTACGTATACGCTTAGCTCGCGTTTTTCAATTGAGCGACTTTGTTTGACACCAAGGGTGTGTTTGTTTCAAGGAAATTAAGTTTCAGAAATTCGTTTTCAGGAAATTGATTTTCTGGGAACCACTTTCTCGGAAAACAAATTTTTTCCTTTGTTTGGTAATATGTTACCGAAAATATTTTTCGGTGTTTGATTTTCATTAGGAAAACGATTTTAATCTCATCAATGGGACTGTACTTAAAATTGAGAAAAGGTAGAAGGTCAAGAAAGCTGACGTGAACTGACCCCAGTCGCCGATCTCCTGCCCCGATCTCCGGCCTCGGCCTTGGTCCCAGTTTCGGTCTCCTGCCCCGATCTCCTGCCCTAGCCCCGGCCCCGGACCCGGTCGTCAGTCGCGGTCTCGGCCCGGGCCCCTGTCCTGGTCCCAATCCCCGTCTCGACACTGGTCCGGCCCCGGTCGTCTGCCCCGGTCCTGGTCGTCGGCCCTAGCTTGGCCCTGGCCCCGGCCTCGGTCGTCAGTCCTGGCTCTAATCGTCGGCCCAGGCTCCTGTCCCAGCCTCGGTCTCGATCCAGGCCCTGATCTCCAGCCCCTGTCCTGACCCTAGACCTAGTCCGGGCCTTGATCGTCGGCCCCGACTCCGGTCGTCGGTCCGGGCCCTGGTCGTCAGCCTCAGCCTCGATCTCGGCCTCGATCGTTGGTCCCGGCTCTGGTCGTCGGCCCAAGCCCCAATCCCGACCCCGACCCCTGTCTGACCTCGGTACCAGTCCTCGATCCCCGCTCCCGATCTCTTGCCCCGACCACAGCCTCGGCCTTGGCCCCGACCGGCCTCGATCCCCGGCCTCAGCCCAAGCCTCGATCTCAGCCCCGGCCCCGTTCTCCGCCCCCAATTTCCTGCCCCTGCCCCAGCCCTGGTCCTCGGCCTTGATCTCCTACCCCAACTCCAGTCCCTGGCCCCTGTCTCGACCCCCAGCTCAGGCCCGATCCCGACCCCCCAATCTCCGACCTCGGTCCCGGTCCCCACCCCCTTCTTCTGCCCTGGCCCCAGTCGCCGGCCTCGACCTCGCTCTTGGTCTCCAGTCCTAGTTGGCGATCCCAACCCAGGTCATCAGCCTCGGCCTCAGGGTCAGTCCTCGAGATCGGCCCCAGCCCTGTTTTCAAAGAAAATGAGAGACTCAAATTTAAAAAGTATTTTCACCTTTTTATTTTGAGGAACTCATTTTCCTATTTTAATGAATAAAATCTTTGTTGACTGGAAATCAATTTCTGTTGATCAAATTATTTTTCGCGAACCAAACGGAGTAAATTCCAGAAAACACTTTCCCTGAAAATACTTTCCCCAAAACAAACACACCCCAAGTATTTTATGGGACTTCACCATTTGGAGGCCCGTGTTTTTTGTAATGCCGAACTCACTTAAAGTTATGACAAGACCAAATATCAAAATTTGTCCCACACCTCCAGAATTACATACGTTGGGAGAAGCGTCAAAAAAGTCATAAATCTATTGCACTAGTGCCAATTTAATCATAAATCTTTTTTTATGTCAATTCAGTCTCAAAACTTTTGTATTTATGCCAATTAAGTCCTAAACCTTTTATTGGTATTAATTCAGTCCTAAATATTTTGCATTTGTGCTAATTCAGTTCTAAATCATTTGTATTTATGCTAATTGAGTTAATCCGACTAATTTTGATAGAAAATGAATGACGTGGACATCGATCGTTGTACATGGTACGACAAACGTTGACTTGGATTTTTTTAATATTATTCTATAATTTTAAATAATTTTTAAGAATTTTTTGGTTTAAAATGTATTTAAAATATCAAATAAATATTTAAAAAAATCCACATTACCGCATCGTGCCACGTAGAACAAATGATGTTCGCGCCAATAATTTGAGGCCAAAATTGACTGAGTTGGCTCAATTGGCATAAATGCAAAATATTTAGAACTAAAGTGGCACCAAGACAAAAGGTTTAAATCAATAAAAGTTTTAAGACTAAATTGGCACCAATGCAAAAGGTTTAAAACTGAATTGGCACAAAAAAAAATTAAGACGGAATTATCATTAATACAATATATTTATGAGTTTTTTTTTTTAACAATTTTCCCAGATACGTCTGTCACGGAGTGGACAAGCCTAGACCCATAAGAACGAGGCATTGCTTATTGAACCTAGTGTACGCGTGCCATTTCGATAACCCCGTTTGCGCTCGAGACTTCCGCTTGATCGGGATCCAATCAAATGAGTTTAGAGAACGAGAGCTTTATTCATCTGTTAAGGTTGTCACTTCTCCGCTGAACTTTGCGTCCTTTGTCCCCAAAACAGGGAATCTGCTCCTCAAATCATCCTCTGAGGAAATATCAAGAGTCCGAACATATATGTTCAAGGAAGCACATGTATTCAGGTAGCATCATCCTCTTCTATCATTGCAGATTCGTTTCTCAAGCAGAGCATAGAGAATTCCGGAGCGCTGGAGCGAATCCTACTACATAGATACAACCTAAGCAACAGGCGAAAAGCCAGAACTCTTCTGCTGCCCGTCTCGAAGAAAAGATGAACCGAAATCTTAAGCAACTTACCCGAGATCCAGTAGCAACTGGAGCTCTCCAATTCAGGCATGAAAAGTTTCTTATTATAAGTTCAGCAAGATAGCACACCATGATAGAAACACATGCCCTTGATTTAGAACACAGAGAGGTACTTGAAATAATCATCAAGTTTGGAGATAGAATGGCATAAGAAAGATTACAGCCGAATCATGCAATTAACCCAACCGTGATAATGCAAGTTGAATATGACGGCCATCTTCTTGGGACAAGCTATGTGTAAGTATGGTTAAGTGAGACCAGCTACTCGGATTGCAAATGTAGCGGATTATTCAGGTGCTCACGGCGCGACTCACCTGTCAAACTTCAAGCCATCATAACACAACAATTCAGGATAAAGTGACTGGAACTGTTCTTGGAACAACCATGAGGCATCCACTGCAGTTCCTCGGTGTCTGGATCGGGGCAGCAAGTGAAGATGGTCATCCCATGGTTGGGGTACAAAGCAGAGGATGCGCCTATCACGAGCAACTCGCTGCCCAGAGATTTGAACGCAACACCCCATCCTTTGTTGAAATCAGCTCTTATAGGAACTTGTCCCAGCCTCTTCCAAGAGTTGCTGCTCTTCACATACACCTTCAGCTCATTCGACGAGGTCTCAAGAGTGTAAAGCTCATTGTTCACAACGGCAAGGAGGGGTGGAGAGTGGAAGGTCGAGACGGGCATGTCTTTCAACATGTCGGGGATGACTTCCCACTTGTTTTGGCTCTCGTCGAAAGCTTCTGCGCAAGTGAGGTTCTTCTCCTCCTCATTCTTGCCTCCAATCACATAGAATTTATTGTCCATGTAACAACCGGAGCACATCTTCCTTTTTTGATGCATCATAGGAAGCCGATCCCATGACTTAGTCTCGGGATCATACTTCTCAGCAGAGTTAAGAACTTCCTTTTTGCTGCATATACCAATCCCACCAGCTACAAAAGCATAGTTACCACAAGTGGCGGAAGCAAACAAGCACCTCGGGTTCTTCATGGAGTTGCCCTTGAACCACTTATTTTCAGTCAATTCGTATCTATAAATCACAAGGCCTTCAATCTCTTTGCCTGAAACCATCAGGTGAGTGCCTGCACAAAGTGTTTCCTTGTCTCCAGCGGAGAAGCATGAGTCAGAGGGCAAAATAGGAAGATCCCGGCAAGATTCGGAGCGCGGATCAAATGCCCACCAACTAGTTTCCCCGCTCGCCAACATAAACACAGCCGGTTCTTTAAATCCAATCTCCCTCCTGATTTTGAAGATATCTCCACTCTTAATTAAAGATGAGAATCGCTTGCAGACGGTGGCAAATTTCCAGTATAAAAATCTAGGCACCCTGGCCAGTATCAAGACCTCTAACTCATCGCTGAGCGATGGAGTGTAATCTGCATCCTGAGGTTCCGCAAGTGAGTAACTACCAATCCTGCTAGAACTAGAAGATGATCGTTTCTCCAATTTCCTTTTAGTCTCACGAAACCCCGACTTTGCCTGTGGGCATTTCTGAGAATTGGCCCAAAAAGCACCACCAAAGTGCAACTCGAGCAAGGGGTCTTTGGTGCATCCATCAACGTCCGTGCTCGCTTCTTCACAATCTGAACCACCCATTTTAGCTCGCTCTTCTTCGCCATCCAGGTCCTTTCCTTTCGACATAGGCCGAGATTAACTTGAAATGCTCCAAGCCTTCTGCAAAATTTAAAACTGAATGATTACAGCTAACCCGTCGATAAAGGCGCATCATGATTCACTCGGCAGATCTACCAGAAAGATGGTGATCATTACCGTAGGTCCACCCGATTATTACACTATGAAGCTTGTTCAACGATTTATAACAGAGACATACAGAAGGAAAGAACACAAGGACCGCACATATGATAAACCGAGACGACTGGAAACTAACCTCCTCCACATAATTCGTCCTAAAAAGGGATAGTCCATGACACAGCAAATATTTCAAGGGTGAATCCTCCCCAACAGATTAACTTCTCACTTGGCAAATACTGATGACAACCAGAACTTTTAACAAAAACATAGCGAAAACATGCATATGCCAAGCGCCGAGCATCAGGATTTAGGACATCATCATATTACACCCAGGAAAGAGTGGGATTATCAAAACTTAAGGAGCTGAGCCATGTCACATCATCGTACAGGCATAAACCCAGAAGACATCAAAGATTTTTCATCTCTCAAATCACGCGGAGTTCCAAGAAACATCCACTGCAAGTGCAAACATTTCAAGAAAGTTACCAGCATGGAGCAGAGACGCCCGCGCTCACTACCCTCAACCGAGGAAGATACGAACTTCTGACACACAACACCCCAACTCAAGACTCCAATATAATAAGATGTCGGAACGGGAAGCCGAAACCGAAATCAAAAATGGGTCAAAGTGGAAACGCATGCAAAGCAGTAAATACGGCCGAGGGAGGGGGAGGGAAGAACCAGTCAAAGAGGGGGGCGCACCTGAGAAGAAGCAGTCAAGTCAAACAAAGTTTTGAGTGCAGTCTCGGCTGAGATGAGTAAAGAAGGGGAACGGTTACAGAGGAAGCAAATGAAGGGAAAACCGAGAGGGATCATCGGGCATCTGTTGGTTGCAGCAAAACCCAAAAGAGCAAAAGAGAAGGCCTTGAATTTGGAGTAAAGGAGGAAGGAAGGCAGGAGAGAGAGAGAGAGAGAGAGAGAGAATGTAGGACGGGGGTGAAAATGAAATAAAAATTGCAACTTGGGGAAGAAAGGAGAAGAAAAAAGGAGGAGGCCCTTATTTTAATTGAAATTGCTACTTTAGGTGGGGGGATTAATTGCTTAATTTAGTGGAAGTACAATTTTGAGTGTTGGGTTCCAAGTGTGAAGATCAAATTTAATATGTGAACACTATTAAACCACCATCTTGGATTCACAAAAGCAAGGTCAGAAGAGTACAAAAAGATTTTTCTTTTTCCAAAAACAAAAATTGTACTTTTTTCCTCTCTAGCCCATATAGAAACTCAAGATTTTCGAATCATCATGTTACAAATTCCACAAATGTTATTTTAAAAAGTTTTTTCTGGTTAGTTTCATCCGTCGATAACCATTACGGGCTCAACGACAACGAAAATCTAGCCATGGAAGTAGAAAAACATCCTAATTTGGAAAATCAAAAATCACACGTCGTGCTGGCTGGTCAAAAATTGGTCATGTAGTTGCAAGGGTCTGGTGAATAAATCTGGTAATGTACTTGGCGTACTCAAAGTTTCGTGTTACACCTGAAGTTGTTGAGCAAAAGAACGTCAAAAATTGATGGCTCCATTATCACCAAAATGGCGCACTTTAGCTTCACTAGTCCAATCCTACCATTATATGTGTGTGTATATATATATATATATATCCATAATGAAATACCACTCGGACTGTCTCTTGCACTAAATATAAATAAAACAATCATTTACTTCGTACTCCAATTAAAATGACTCCATCAATTACGTCGCGCTATCGAAAGAGCCACGCCCATCACTTATAACGCGAGTTGACTATTAAACCATCCGTTTATCCAACACCATCACAATAATCACTTGGGTTGTACTTGTGGGTATTAACTTTATTGGGTGTTCCGTCGGTTTAGACTGAACCGATACATGTAACTTAAGTAAACATGCAAATAAATAAAATTGCGGCTAAGATTGTGACATGTACTTAGGAAGATATACAGAAGCCTCAAAGATTTTAAACTTGGAATCTGTTTCTCTTATGCTATGTAAGATTTTATGTTATTTCCATTACTATCAAATGCTGTTCAAACCGTCAATTAAGGGCGGAGTTTACTATTAATATCCTAGCGAAGGGGTGTATTGACATTACAAAGTGAAATTCCATATTCAAAGGGCTATCGCGAGTTATCTCTTCTCATGAAAAGTCTAATAAGGAATGTTAAGCGTGTGATGATGAGATTTGCACGCACGCACGCACGCACGCACCCGCACATCATCGATCTTCATTTTTTTGGGCCCTTTAAAGAGGGAAAGCCTGAAGGAAGGAATGGCGAATAGATTGTCTAATCCAAGAATAGTGAAGAAGAAGAAGGAATGGCGAATAGATTGTCTAATCCAAGAATAGCGAAGAAGAAGAAAAAGAAGGAGAAGGAGGAGGAGAAGGAGGAATTCCAAAGCCGCGATCGCTTTTGGAGCAAAGACCTTTTCCTCACGGCCGCCCAAAACCTTCGGGCAATCGTATTAGTGCCACACTTATTACGTATTTGCCCCTTTTTTGTCTTTCGTTTCTCTTCCTATCTTCTTTGCTCCACTTTGCAACTTTGGTATGATGTGGACGCAAAGCGTCTGGATTTTGTTCTTCATCTAGCACCGCTTCGAACCAATGAGCAGACAGAACTTGCCTACTGCCTCTTTTGAATCTATTTACTATAAATAATGAGTCTATGCGCATGTCCACGGCTCACAAGATATTAGAAGGATATGACATATGGTTATATCCACCTAGGGCTATGCAGATTTCGCATTGACAAGACACGTTCGTAAGTCGGTATTAGGAATGGAAAGAGAGTAAAGACCCGAATCCGCGTTGAGATTTTATGGGGTAAAGAGCAAGAAATTAGCTCGGCAGACGGCCGTAATTATCGGTCGCTTTTCCAGGTACTTACGATTCACGAACCATCCCATACCGCCGTCGCTCTTCGTCTCTCTCCTGCCATTGCACGAGCCCGACCCCGACCCTGTCGCGGATCGCTAATTTCTCGGCCATCGCCTGCCGCTGTCTTCGTCGAGGCTCGTCCGCTACCGCCATTTACTCTCTCATCTTAATCCGTGTGCTCACGTCGGCCTCGCCACCATTGCTTGGATCAAGCACGGGCCTCGGTTCCTGCCGCGTGGCGCAATTAGCCCATCGAAGAGGGTAAAATCGCAATGTGTGGTTGAGAACGCAAGTGCACGATGGAAACTACAAATAAACGGGTGGCGTGCAGGGGGTACGCATTGATTGGCCGTATAGCTAATTCTTGCCCTTAACTAAATACAATGCCGACGCATATTGCCCCTATTCAATAATCAAGAACCAGAAGAAAAAAAAAAAAGATCTATCTACAAGGAAATTAACAAGCGACGACGAAAGGAAAGACAAGTAATTATCGAGAGGAAGGAAGGGCGGTGGAGAAAATGGCCGGTATCGAAATTGCCGAACGATAAAAAGATCTATTTCATCGACGGAATAACTATGATAACATTTAACGAACTGATTCAAAAACTAACCTTTCTTTACTAAACAGGGGGAGGAGATACATCACAGGAAGCTAACAAACCGATTAAAAACAAGCAAACACGCAGACTTTACCCTAAAGATTAGTTTAACCTAAAGACCAGTGGCAAGAGCAGATGCCACGCCTTAACCCTAGAAAGTGGGATGCCCATTGGATAAAGGGGAGGCTTCTTTTTTTCCCGAGTGTCGTTTGTTTTCTTTTCTTTGATGTGTGTCTCTGTGTGTGTGTCTTTTCATGTTGTGTGCAGATATAAAACTACGATTATCAGCCACAAACTCCTGCGTTGTCCTTCCCACTCCGGAGTTTCTGTCCCTTCTTTTCCATTTTTATAATCCTAGAATCACTGTCGTAATCGCGTAGGTTTCGCAATTGTCTTCGACATGTGTCTCCCCCCATTTGCACAATAAAAGAATTAGAGAAATTAACCCTCCATTTCTCAAGAAAGCTGAGCCTTGATTGGCTCCAGGACAGATCCTAGTCAGCTTTCAGCCCACAGATAAGGAAAAGAGCATTCCTGGGACAGAGATAGAGAGGACATTAGCCCTAAATATTCAATTCTCCCACTAACCCAGCTTTTCATTGGGTCACATCTCTAATTTTTTTAAAAAAAAAATTTCCCCTTTCTCTTAAATATGGTATGCTGCATAGCTCAGATGAATGTGAATTTGAGGGGCTCACTTACCTACACTGGTCACTTTCTAGGGTTGCTCTAACGTGTAATTGACTGATCCCCGAGCTTTATCTCTATCATGGTTCTTTTCATTCGTTTTCTCATAATCCTTGAGGTACGGTCGGAAAGCCCTGGCTACTCGAAAACTCGTGAAATGTCTTTTAAGCTGGTTAAATCCGAATTTTCAACATGTGCAAATGATTTTGATTCAGAAGAGTTGGAACGCAACTAATGAGATTCGAACGGGTGATTTTTGAAATGATAACAAAAGTCTTTTGTCCCAAACAAACAATTAACTGTACAAAATGACAATACAAGCTTATATAGTCTTTGTTGGGATGCTTATGTAGAATTGAATATACGATATAAGCGTACGATAGGACATGTTTAAACAAAGAGCAACGAGGTAATGATGCTTTTGAGAACTAATAGGGATGTGGGAGAAGAATCGGAAGTTCAATTTTGCCACAAGAAAAAAGGAAAAAGAAAAATATTATGCTTCAATAATCTAGCTTATATTTAAAGCATAAAGATCTTAGGATTTCGAAAGCCACTAAGGTTTTGGTCGTGAATGGAGAAGTGGGATGTGATGTCTCAAGTCACAAATCGTCTATATGAGTGATTCGTGAATAATATTTATATATATCATTTTTCTTGTCATAAATATATTGTGTTAGAATAACAATTTCATCGCAGCTTGATCGATCACAATTTCTGTCTAGAATTTCAATGTTTAGTTTGCAAATTTCGAGGAATTTATTTTTTCTACAGCATGAATTATACAATTACTCAATGAAATAGAGAATACCAAAGTGAAATCCCATGAAAACGAAAACAAAGAAGTTTATTGCAGCATTAGTACATTTGACCCGACATCACATGCATCATTAGAGGTTTTAACGAGTCATGTAAAACTCCAACTCGACCATTCAATTTCACGATAGAAAAAGAAAATCGAACTTGGATACCTCATGAGCGGGAAAAGTGCTAAAAAAAGTCCTAAACCTATTGTACTAGTGCCAATTTAGTTCTAAACATTTTTTTATGTCAATTCAGTCATAAACCTTTTTCATTGGTGCCAATTTAGTCCTAAATATTTTATTAATACCAATTCAGTCCTAAACTTTTTGCATTTGTGCCAATTCAGTCCTAAATCTTTTATATTTATGCTAATTGAGTTAATCCAACTAATTTTGACTGAAAATGGCTAACTTGGACATCCATTATCCTACGTGGCACAACAAATGCTGATTCGGATTTTTTTAATACTATTCTATAATTTTAAATAATTTTTAAGCATTTTTTTGATTTTTTTTTCAAAAAATATTGTTAAAAATCATTTAAAATATCAAAAAAATATTTAAAAAAATATCCACGTTAGCTCAAGCCGTGCCATCTAGGGCAATTGATGTCACGCCAATAATTTTCGATAGAAATTGATCGAATTGACTCAATTGGCATAAATGCATAAAATTTAGGATTAAATTGACATTAATGCAAAAGGTTTAAGACTGAATTGACACCAATAAAATATTTAGGATTAAATTGACACCAATGTAAAAAGTTTAGGACTGAATTAGCACAAAAAAAGGTTTAGGACTGAATTGACATTAATAGGTTTATGACTTTTTTTTACACTTTTCCCACTCATGAGCCTAATCAGTTGGTGAAAATATTTTCCATTTCCATCGCATATCCATGCGCAAGTCATATCATAGATTGGCATACGCACCGTCAGTTTTCAATTTCAGAACGAGTATATATTCTTTGCATCCCCCGCCATCTGTTCGTTGCTTTCATATCACACTCCGCTCAGTTCACTTCAAACTCGATTAATTGTCACATCCGCAGCTGAAGGAGATAGATATGCGTTGGATGGATCAAATAACCTACGATCGACACACCCAAATCGATCTCGATCAACTTTATCGCAAGCTTAAACTAATGTTTTTTCCATGCAAAACGACCAAAGCTTATATGGACGACATAACTCCACGCGCATGATACGAATCCATATATACACGCAAACGAAATCCGAGCCGAAGTTAAAGGCTTGTCCAATGGGAAGGCAACGGCGGTGCATGCGGCGTGGAAAAGCCCCGATCCACAGGGCCCCCTCGCGTCACGCCCTCCCACGCCGTCTCGTTTTGGAGCCTCCCTCTTGGTCAATCAGTTTAATTCGATCCCCTCTTTGAATATCCAATCGGTTCATAAAATTTCAATTTTTTTAAAAAAATTACGACTTTATAGCGTGGATTTCGGGAAAAATCATTGCGGGATTTTCCAAAAAGAGGATGGGATGGGTTTTGGATAATGCTTGTTTATCATCAGCGGCGGGAGATAAGATCCATCATCCATTTGGATCATTCTCGACGGAGACTCGCTCCTCTATGCGTTTATATTTGTCCATCAGATTATTCTCGTCGACTTCGATTCAACCGCCCTTTGTCTCTGTTCTGTTTTCTATCTCCTTATTTGGTAATTTGTTAGTCCTTTTGTCCGATTTTCATGATATGATGTGTTTTTGCTCTTGTGGGTGGCGAATCGGGCTGCCGCGATAATCGTACTAAGGACTCAGCGAAATCAAACTACTGAGTCGCAGATAAACCTTGTTCTTCTTCATGTTCCTATTTCTCTTGAACGGTGAGATCGACGTTCCTTGCATGTAGGTAGGTAGCTCGTCGCGGGTTTTCCCATTCAAGGCCTGCGTTTGATATCTCGAATTTTTATTCAATATATGATTAGATATGATAGAATATGAAACCCAGGATTTTGCCATATCATATATTGTGTTTGGTGAATCGCAGTAATAAAACTGGATATGTTCACATCATATCATATTCATAAAACTTCCACATGAATTAGAGGTTGAGAAGATGGAGATGAAAATGCTACTTTTTTTTTAGAAATTTCATTATTCCTTTTCTTCGAGAATTAGAAAAATCATTTTCAAGTTTGAATATATTTACTTAAAATCTAGTTTCTTCTAGGGGTGAGCAAATCGAACCGCTCGGACCGAGGCCGCCCGAATCGGGACCGGTGGTCCGGTTCTCGATTCTAGAGAGAGCAGTCCGGTTCCCGATTCTAGGGTCCTCTAGGACCAAATCGTTCGGACTTGACCGATTGAATTTTTTTTTTTCCACTTTGGAGGTGTGAGAAAGTTGACTGACCTCAGAAGATGCTAAGAACAGGTTTTACTTGAGTATTCAGAATATTCTCTTGCGCGGAAGGATGTTGAAAACATGTTATGCTTCAGAGCTAGATTGCACTCTCCTAGACCTAGTAAATTCCTAGGACCTGATGTAGGGTCCTAGGTCCCTTCAATCCCATTTGATCCTTCTTTGAAAAGAATGGAGAACCTGTTTCCATTTTTATTTTCCACTTTTGAGAATATTCACAAGGATGCTAAAGAACAAACCAAGATTTAGCGAAGGACATTCAGTTTATAATCTCAAGTACTTACTTCGGGTCCAAGGTATTGTGTCTTCTTATCATTGTCATCTTCCTGACCGATTATCGCTCGTAGTGTTTGATGTCAGGTCCTTAGAACCGCCCAGGAATCAGACCGGACAGACTATCTGGTTCCCAGTTCCGAAAAATTGAAAACCGGTACCACCAGTTTAGTTCGCGGTTCTTGAGAAAAATCGGACCGGACCGGAAATCAATCACCCCTAATTTATTCTACTTCATTTTTTACTTATTTTTTAATTATAAATATCTTTTTATCATTATTTTGACTCCCTTCCATCATTTCTTAATAATTTTTTTATTAAATAACAAACTATACTATTATACTTAAAATATGTAACGACATAGATACTAAATGTGTGTGTGTGTGTGTGTGTATAAACACATATACAAACTAAATATTAGAAAGAAGAAAGAAATCAAATTATAAATATAATTTATAAAAAATAAAATGAAAATTATTTTTTATTTTTATTTTTCTTTCTAACATTAGAATTCAAATTTATTTAAAAATTAATTTTATTATATATGAAATTTGTTATTCAGAAAAATAATTTTTATACTATAAACCAAAAAAATCATGTCCACCTTTATCACACCTCCCCCCTATGATAATTATATCCATGCTATATCCCATTTATATCATGTTATATCATATACTGAATAGGAACCAAACATAAGATATGATAAATTTTATTTTATTGTCAAACGTAGCCTAAGTATTTCGTCACTCGCATAGGTTCGGTTGAACTAGAGGGAAAAAGAGTTTTAGAGAAGGGTAACTTGTAAATAACTCGACTTGGCTGCACTTGCCGTTCCCGGACAATTTTTTTTTAAAGGAGGTTGATTGCGAAAATTAAAAGGAAAGAGTAGTAACCGCAGGTTGTCATACTTTTTTTCCGGCCGATTGATAGGGAGGAGACTCGAAGGTTTTTCTTCCATCTTTGAATGGGAAGACAGTATTGAAAGCATAGGTTTCAATTGTTGCCATGATAAAAAAGCTAAATTCGAGCTCAAATCATAGTTTTAGCCATCAATTTATAGAAGGAGAAGGAAGGTATTCGATCTTTGAATGTGAAAAGAGGAATAAAAGCATAGTTTTCAATTTTTGTCATTAATGTCGAACATAATAGACCAATCGAACCGGAAAATCACCCAGACTGTATCAAATCGGCCGGTTAAGTCCAATTCCCAAAGGCTTTGGTCCGGTTCCTCGTTCCAAAGGAAACCAAACCGGATCAAATAATATTTTTTTAAAAAAGAAATTCTTAAATGTAAACCTAAACATAAACTTAAAATGCTTGGGATGATTTTCGAATTTAGTGACAATGCGATGCAATTAACAAGAAGTGGCCCGGTGAATATGTTGGGGAGAAGTGTCAAAAAAATCATAAACTTATTGCATTAGTGCTAATTTAGTCCTAAATATTTTTTTGGTGTGAATTCAACCATAAATCTTTTGCATCGTTGCCTATTAAGTCATAAACCTTATATTGGTGCTAATTCCGTATTAACCCTTTTGCATCGATGTCAATTAGAGATGATCGGTTCCCGGTCCGATCCGGTTCCCTTCAAGAATCGAGAACCGGACCGGTAGTCCCGATCGAAATCGAGAACCGGACCACCAGTTCGGTCGGGTTCTCGGGCGGTTCCATTGGATCGGACACATTTCAATCCAACTTTGTCGTTCAATTGCTTCTTTTGGTGTCTATCATCACTCATTTTTCATGTAAGCCATAGAATTGCTTGTGCCTAAGCTATTTTTCTTCCCCTAGTCCCTTTTTTGTACTTATAAATCGTGAAAGTGGATCCATATCTTCTTGTATTGGTCACTCTTACTGCACTCAGTTCTGCTATCACCATATGTAGAGTTGTTCGGAAACTCTACTAATCGAGTGTTTTCTTGGGAAGGATACTTTTACACTTTTCTTCTCAGGAACCCAACTTGGAACTCTCTTTTGTACTTTGAAAATTTCAAGTCTCATATGTAAATTTTCTTCTAAATGTTCGGTAAAATAAAGGCAACCCATGGAGTGTCAAGTGGATATAGCTGCTAGCTTGAATTGCTCTGCTCTTACTTCTTTCTTGGTTTTTATCCCATAACTTGTAGCAGGGTGTGGTTCGCTTGCATAAAGATGCTTGTTTCAGTATTGCATTTCCAGATTCATCACATATTTGAGACATAGATAAACTTATTCGAATTTCAGCGGCCTTTGAAGAATTGGGAACGTGCACCAAATGCATCTACAAGTAAATAAAGGGTAATTTTAAAAAATAAAAATAATAAAATTTCGATCTGTCCTGTCTGGGCGGTCCAGTTCCTAGGACCCTAGAACCGGGAACTGGACCGCTCCCTCTAGAACCAAGAACCTGATCACCGGTTCCGGTCCGATTCTGGCGGTCCCGATTTGGGTGGTCCGATTTGCTCACCCCTAATGTCAATTTAGTCTTAAATATTTAATATTTATGATAATTGAGTTAATCCGACTAATTTTGATCGAAAATGGCTGATGTGCGCATCAATTGTCCTACGTGGAACCACAAACATTGATTTGGATAATTTTTAATATTATTCTATAATTTTAAATGATTTTAAGCATTTTATGTTTTTAAATTATTTTTAAAAATTATTTAAAATATAAAAAAAATTTACAAAAATATCAACATTAGCGTAAGTCATGCCACGTAGGACAATTGATGTTCGCGCCAATGATTTTTGATCAAAATTGGCCGAATTGACTCAATTGACATAAATGCAAAATATTTATGACTAAATTGACACTAATGTAAAAGGTTTAAGATTGAATTGACACTAATAAAAGGTTTAGGACTAAATTGGCACCATTGCAAAAGGTTGATGACTGAATTAGTAAAAAAAAAAAGGTTTACGACTAAAGTGGCGCTAATGCAATAGGTTTAGAACTTTTTTGACAATTTTCTCGAATATGTCGATAACAAAAAAAAAAAATTAACAGCAAATCTTTATTAAAAAAAAGCGATCGAGTCAATAAGTGGACCGCTCAGGGACTAGACTGGACAAGTCAGTTTGATCCCAAGATTGGTCGGTCCAATTCTTGATCCTTGAAACTGGGAACTGGTCTGATTCTCGATTCTAAGGTGGGATCAAACCGAACTGGGAACTAATCAACCCTCGTTGCCATGAGATACCTAAATTCTAGATGAAATCATAGCTTTAGTGAGCGATTGATAAAAGGAGACCAGAAGGTTTTTGATCTTGAATGAGAAAATATGAACCAAAGCATAGCTTTCCTAAAGCATATATGATGTAGAACAGTTGGCATGTGATTATCTTGATAAATTGGATCGCTAGAAACCCGACTTTACCAGTAATTCTGATCTTGGTCAAACGATCTCGGATCGCGCTCAAAATTGATCGGTTGAAATGAAACGGCTGTCTGATTCAAAGTTACCGCTTTGCCATGAGATACAAAGGATTTTAGCATTTCGAAGTCATTTAGACCAATTTTCGACAGTTTTCTTATTTTGGCAGTTTTGAATTTTCGCGTAATTCTCAAGATTTCAATTTGATTCATTTTAGATAAGATTAGGTTTCATTCCATTATTAATTTTGGAGTATTATCTATATATATGAGCGTACTCTCTTTGTAATATTGAGACTTTGATTAATTGAATACAGTTTATTCTGAAGAATTGATTTCCTATTTATCGCTACCTGCGTTACTATATGACTCTAAAGATCCTTGGGTAAACGCAAGTATCCTTTGACGGCCTAATACCAAAAAAAAAATTCTCAATTTCAGCATCTATATCAATTATATAAAAAAAAATTATCTTATAGAAAAATAAAAAATTTTATTTTTATCCCCATTCTACCACCTAGTACAAAAAAAAAAATCTCAACTTTAGCATCTATCTCAATTATATTCAGAACTTGTTTTGTCTCATAAAAAATTATGAACTTTTAATTTTGTCCCAATTTTATCATCGTAAACCTTTCGTCTATAATCACTGTTAATTAATCATAGTGACTTGAATTTTCGAAAACAACAGGTTTCACGAACGACAAGATTTGAGATCATTCATCCAAACAATCAGATATACACGTCTAGTTGTTCTTTGGGCTGTTGAGTGTCGTAGACAACTCAAAACGCACTATATTGATTGACTTTGTATCTCTCAGCAATGTGAGGGAAGCATACGACAAAGAGAAATAAAAGATTTTTTCACGTCAGCTTTGTCGAAGTTTAATTTATTAACGATTTAGAAATGTCACGTAAGATTAACTAATAATGATTATGTATGGAAGACTAAGGGTGGTGGAATTGAGACAAAAGTAATAGCTATAGGTTTTTTATGAGACAAAAAATAGTTTTGGATGTAATTAAGACATATGCTAAGTTGGAGGTTTTTTGGGTATTAAGACGGTAGAATTGGTACAAAAATAAAAGTTTGAGATTTTTTATGAGATAAAAAATATTTTGGATATAATTAAGATAGAGACTAAAGCTGAAGGTTCTTTTGAGTATTGGGCCATCGTTTGACGAATTTTTAAAGCTTTTTGCGATAAGGAAATTGTATTTCCAAATGACTTCAGCCTTTAGCCCAAGGCAAGTCCGAAAAATGCTTGGGATGCTTTTGGTTCGGCCTTTGGATAGCTTTGGAAATGCAATTGCATCTCCCCAAAGCCCTTCAAAAAGGTTGTCAAATACCATTTGCATTTGCTCAACGGACTTTATAGTCCAAAAATATTTTGCAAATGCTGAACCAAATGCATCCTTTGACCATTTCCAAAATGTAAATACTTTTTTTATTTAACTTTCCCGTCTCTAAACTTTCATAATTAAAAAATATACCCAACTCATGCAGCATCAACGACGAGGGCTTATGCCGCCAACAACTAAACCTGACTACCGAAAAACTAGTCTAGCTATGACCAGCCTATTGTCTAAGATTGCGTGACCTTAGGCGGCGGCTGCTTGGGTTGTGCAATCTCAAGCAAAATTTCCCTTTGAAGGCTGATTTGGCTCGCTCGTGGCTTAGTTTCGTCGGGACAATCTGAAATTTTTTAAATAATTTTTTTTAAAGTCTTTTACAGAATGTAATTTTTTTTTCAAACGGAATTTAGTTCAAAATTGCTTGCCAACATATTTTGAAGTTACACTTACCAAATATTATTTGAATTTTGAAAAAACCCGTTCACCAAAATCTCTTGTATTTTGCTAAAGGCTTTCCTGAAAAGTGTTTCCAAACATGTCCATAGATTACACTTCAATTACGAGTCTTGAGCAGTAGCCGAGCAATGCCCAATAAACTAAGATTAGATTACAACGTCCGTATACTAATTAATAGATTGCAAGGGGATATTCAACGATCCATAACCCTCAGACGCTGAGGGTATAAAACTTTGTAAATCCATCTTAGCAAGTTTAGAATTTTTTGGGGTATAGTGTAAAAAAAAAAAATCTAAGTTTAGCATTTGTAATAATCATATCCAAAACTTTTTTTGTCTCATAAAAAACCCTCAACTTTTACTTTTGCTTAATTTTATCAATCTTATATCCAAAAAAATTCTCAATTTTAGCATCTAATCTAACTATATCCGAAATTTTTTTATCTCGTAAAAAACCCTCAACATTTACTTTTATTCCAAATCTACTGCCGTCAGCCTTCTATCGATAATTACCATTAGTTAATCCTATTTGTCTCGAATTTTCTCATCGAAATTACCAACAAATCTTCAAAATTTAGAAACAATAAGTTTCATTGATGATAAGATTTTAAATCATTTGTCAAAATATCTCAATATCTAGCCATTCTTTAAGTTATTTAGTGTCAAATAAAATACGAAACGCGCCGTCTTGAGTGACTCCATATCTCTCGGCAATATGTTGGAAAAGAAAAGTTCGATGATTTTTTCATGTCAATGTATAATTCATTAACGTTATGAAAAATATCATGTATGATTAACTAATAAAAATGCTAATGGTGGTAGAATTGAGACATAAGTAAAAATTGCAAACTTTGTATGAGAATTTTTTTTTTTGGATAAAATTGAGAAGTATGTTAAAGTTGAGAGTTTTTTTTGTACTAGACCGGTAGAATTAAGACAAAATTGAAAGTTTGGGATATAATTGAGAAAAACATAAAAATTTGACGTTTTTATAAGATAAAAAAAATTAAATATAATTATCAGAAATGCTAAAGTTGAAGTTTTTTTTTTTTTTTTGGGTATCGGGCCAATTTTTCGGTGCTAAAACTTGGAATAAACCATACGTACAGTCAGACGGACCGACTCATCCGGTTCGGGACAAAGATTGAGCCCAGCCCGTCCGATGAGCCCATTAACAACACCATCCACAATCTTCCTGAGAGTTTGAGAGAGTGACGCGGGGGTGGGGGGCTTCTCTATCCAGAACCAAGAGCTTCACAAAATTCAGAAGGCGTTCAATTCAACCCACAAAAAAAAAAAACGAAAGACCGGCATAGCCAAACGCTGAAGCGCTCTCACCAAAATGGCGACTTCGCTGTCCAACTTCCTCTCCTTTCTCTCGCCTTGGAAGCCTCCGCCGACGCCACTCCCGCCGGCGAGATGCCCGGCGACTCTCTGCATGTCCAGTCGCGACGGCAGGAGCAGCTCCGCACCGCTGGCCGCGACGACGGAGCGTCTACCGAGCGAGCTGTCGGCGGTGGTGAACCCGGCGCTCGCTCACGCGAACGCGCTCTTCTTCCGAGGCTACAACGTCCAGGTGATCGTGGACGACAACGAGCCGGAGGAGAGGCTGCTGAACAGGTTCAGGAGGGAGGTGATGAGGGCCGGCGTGATTCAGGAGAGCAAGAGGCGGCGGTACTTCGAGAACAAGCAGGACGAGAAAAAGCGCAAGACGCGCGAGGCTGCGAAGCGCAATCGCCGAAGGTGCCCTTGTTTTCCTTGACCTCATTTTGCAATGCCTTACTGGGGAAACCGATTGAGCTTGTGGTTAACGTGCTAATTCAGCCTAAGGAGATTAATTTATTAATGCAAATCGGACGTTGCCAGAAGAGTGTTGTAGTTGCATTGCATTCAGCAGACAATCTCTTTTGGCTCTCCTATGTCATTTGGAGTTGATGGTGTACAAAGATGCTCCATCGCGAGTATTGCGAATTAAAGGCCTAGAGCAATGGTTAAGTGGTACGAAATTGTGAAAATTTGTAGGGTCATCGGATCGGAGGAGGAGGTTGTTTCCCTTTGCTATCTACTTTTTAAGTTTTCATGATCAAATTGTGTACAACATCGGCGGTTGTGAAGAGGATGCGGTTTAGGTTAGTGTCTTGCTTTGGCTTTTTAGGACCTCCTCCTCCCCTTCCACACCCCTCACCCACTTTGAAGTTCGGTCTTTTTTGTCAACCTATTGTTCATATTACAAAGTATTAGAACTGATTTTCAAGGAAATTGGCCTCTGTCACAGACTTGAGCTTTGGAAGTTTCAAGCGGAAGTCATAAGAGAGAGCGTTGTAATATGCTTGTGAGTTTGGGTTAGTGGGAAATGTAAGCAGTGTTTGTGTGTTTCCTACACATTTGCTTTTCGTGGGCTGGTAGACGGTTGGTTCTTCTGCCTACATTTTGTGATCAATGACATGGTGCTGATAAAAGAATTCATGTTGGTGTCATCACCAGGAGTCATGGCTACTTTTGAGCTGCAAATTTAGTTATGAATTGGGAAGCATTTTATATTTAGTTTTTGATGTGGAGTCTGTATAAGATTCTTTAGTTGGCATTTCTTGTTGAGGTCTGATGTTACAGTTAGACTCCAGTCGAAAAGTGGAACTTTGAGAAAAAAGGATTCATTGTTTTAGTAGGACTTAAGAACAAAGAAGGGAAAAAGTTAGACCGGGCCAAGTCTAGAGAACATTTGTAGCGAACAGTTCGTCTTTTTTCATCGTAGAACATTTGTCACTTGCAAACTCAATAGACATGCTTATTCTCCCATGCTTTTTCTTCCAAGTTAAAATCTGTCTGGATCGTATTTTTCTTCAGCATTCTATTTGTCATTCGTCCTCTTTAAGCTGTATTATTGTGATTATTCCAGCTAGATTTTGAGTTAAGTTGGAAAAACTCAAAATGAAGAACAGCTGCAGCTTTTTTCTTTTGGATGTTACTTACAATGCTCTATAACCTATTGCTCTAGGCCTTTACTTTGCAAGAATTCAGATGTTCCTTGTACTACAGTGGCATCTCAACTCTTTGTCAGATTTGGTTAAATATGCTTATCCTCATAGTTGCCATCTTACTGTGTAAACAGACGTCCGCAATCAAGATCTGTGCCTCTGAGCAAGCAAGAGACCTCTACTAACAAGAAAAAGGAAGACGATGAAGATAATTGGGACCTCCCTGAAGAACTTCCATTTTGATTTCATCAACCATTTGCTCATTTTTGTAGTCACACAATTGATGCTAAGGGAGTGTTAGCCAGATTGTTCTTTAATTGATTACTTGTGTTATCAATCCTGATTCTTTACATAAATATATATGCAGTATCCCCAAATCCTTTTGGATTGTTGTGTAATGAACTGTTTTTAGGTACATTGTGGCTGGCCTTTGTCAAGAAGCGGAGAAATCAAGGAGTAGTCTCGATCGTAAGTCGAAAGTTGAAATATTGAGAGGGAATTGGAGAGATGGGAGCCGCCTGTTCTGCCGTTAATTCATAATAGTGAATAGCAGCATTTGCAACTAAATTCTTTTAAGTTCACGTTTCTATCAGAGGAGCCTTTTGTGTTTTCTGGTTTATATCCTCTGAAGAGTCATTACTCATCACTTGCTTTACTGGAGTCGTTTAACCTGGCTTTGCCTATAGAGTGGGTGGCAAGAAGGTGAAAGAAGGAAAGATGGAAAGATGATGGGGGCTTCGTCTCAATCAAATGTAAAGATAGCGAAAGCACCATGCTTTGCCAGAATTGCAAGGAAGAAAATGGGGGGTCACGGGCAAGCCGAGGTACTCTTTCCACGGATTAATATCGTGGCTAAATTAAGTAACTTCTTAAGGAGAGGCCTGACTCTACTCATTTTTCGGTTTTGCTGGGATGGCACGCATTGAAGATTCTGCTTGGCTATGCCCTCCCAGTTCTGACTATTCTTTGCAGTAGAAAGCCAGAACATGGGCAAAATCATTTGGTACTGGTAATCTAGTATAAATCAGCAGTGGCTTGTTCAGAGGTTACTCTACATGGTGTCATCAAATGGATGCAGCTCGGATTCTGAGCACTAAAACCGAGCAATCACTGCAGTTTTAACCCTGTGGATACCACTTGGATACGATCCCTGAGCCTGCTAGATGAAGTTCCGACAATAACCCGTTGAACTATCGGTTCAAGCATCGAGCAAGCCGTTTCCTCCCATTTCTGTGGTTTTAGAAATGCTGAGCTACCAAGACCGCAATAAGACTCCCCCTGAAGCAAAAGGCTCCACATTGTCCCTTTCTTTCATGGAGCATCTTTTGGCATGATCTGGCAGGACCAAAAGGGTTTTAGAATGCTATAAGCCCATCCTGATGCACAAATTCCAGAAGGGTAAAAAAGGGGTTCAAACCTAATAAATATAAGCAAACGCCGACAGGAGAGGACAGGACAACCTTTAATACGCAAACATTTCCCATATGCTACAAGTTATAAGATACCTAACAAGAACTCACTATGCTACAGTTTATGTGCAACTATGCTCTCCAGAAGTTAATCAGCCCCAAGGTGAAACGGTTTTGGACTAGAAGAATGAAGCAGACCAAGAACAAAATTTTTTCCGTCTTCCTCTTTGTTGAACCAGACAGGATGGGGTCTAGCATACGTTAGGTCTTGACTTCGTGGTGCATCAATGCCTTTTGCTCCTTCGCAAGTGATTTCTTCTTTTTCTTTCCCGTCTTTTTCTTCTTGGTGTGTATATTTTCCCTTCTTTTGAACACCGCCAAAACTTCAATGCTGAAATCACAATCTCATCATTTAGACAGCTTAAATGTAAAACAAACACGGCGGCTATACAAGACATCATTATGCTGCATGTGCTAAAGGGTTCCAAAGGCAGGCAGCTTTATCCCCAAAGCATAATTGTAAGCTTATGCTATTCTTGGGAGACCTAAGAAAGAGGAAAATGGTTGGATACCCCTAATTTAAATTTTCCCGCCATATCTTTCTCATTACCATATTAAGATTTGTACAACTTTTTGGCCCAATTTCCATTTCTCCAGTTTTCACCCTTTCCCGAACAGAACCTTAAAGTTTCTAAAGACAAATAAGTCACACCACTGGTTATATACAAACACATGAAAGTGAAAATTTTAAAGCCTTCCCAAGATAATCCTCATAATCAGGGAAGACTATTTGACTAAGGTAGAACATTCGGAGTGCATTTGTGGTTTAGACCAGCTCAACATGTTGTCGCATACAACTTCTGTGTGATGTTAACATTTCACTTATTTAGAGAAACGTCAATCCCAAATCAAGACAAAACATTTCTCCAGACATTTGAGGAATAAGACGTCATAATTGGTTTCTCAATCTAAATCTTACAATCATAATGAACCGCTGCACAGAAATTTTAGGTTCAAATCTGAGTAACTCCCAAACTACTTGCTAAAGATGTAAGACAACAAATTCAGAATGTCAGTGCCAACGTCAATTCAACAGAGCTCCTGAATCATGCAAAGCTACAGGATTGCAATATGAGGGGACTAATACCTTTGTGTGCCAGGGAAAAAGTTAAATCCATGGGCTTTTTCCAAATGCCATGTCTTGCTAGACAGCAATGAGTGACAGTCCTGTAAATTATTCGCTTGACATCAGATCCTCAAGATACATAGATTTAGCTCATAAGAAAGCAAACTAAGCACCAAAGCTGCACTTCAGCCTCTTAACTGCAATTTACCTCCTTAAAACTTTCCCAGCCACAGCTTATGTAGATAAGAGTTTGAGGCACTGAGTGACGGTTTTCTCGAGTTAAATCATTTCCAACTCGAACAGAAGCTTCCCTAGCACGAAGTACCCACGGTCTCTTTTCTTCTTTTGTCTTGGAACTAATACCAAAGACAGTATAGAAGGAGCGGAAGGTTGAAGACCGTTATTTTCGTGAAGATATCGATTGATCATCTACGAGACTGACAATGTCATGCCTTGATTCAAAGAAAAGCTAAAGATAAGCCCCTACCTTTCAGGTGATGATCTAGTTTTCAGTTCCAGTGATGGAAGGGTCTGCAGTGCACCCACCAGAGACGCTTCTAGTCCTTTTCGAGGAGGATCAACAACAATCACATCTGATCCCACAAGCCAAGATGTAGGCTCCTGATTTGATTCCAACAAAATAGGAAGAGCTCACTACTCTATTACCATCTTAAGTCTGAAGAAGATTTACAATATAAAAGCCATCAAATCGACAAGATTGATTATTGATGACATCAATGAGATTCTTTTTGGGACTTACAACTGAAGTGTCAGCTTGATACCAGCTGATGCTGCTATCCAAATATTTTGGCAGGCGTTCAACTGTCTTTTCAAAAGACAACTTGGATTCTTTGTTAATTTCTACACATTTTACAGACCTGGAAGAGAAGAATTACAAACTTGTAAGCCTTTCCTGAATTAGAACAACAATCTGGAGCATTTAATGGAACGAGGAAACTGGCAAGCAAACAGAAAGGGAACTCTGGATTCTTGCCTGCATTTTCTTGTAGCAGCCAAGGATAAGCCAATGACGCCAGATCCTGCATATAAGTCAGTAACTGATGCACCATAGGGAACATACTTCTGTAACTTTCGGAGCAAAGAATCAAAAGCCTGAAAATGACCAAAGAAACAGTATCACTACAGAGTATCAGTTACATGAACGTCAATTAAAAGGGGATAGACCATCTATTCTCAAAGAACAATCTATTGTCATTCATATGCAACTGGGTTTGCATAGAATTATCAGATGGGACCAAAAACCTGAGCATAACAACATATGTCACTCAAAAGTTTTCTTGGCTATCAAAGAAGATGGCTGATCGAGATAGAATCGAACTCCAGAATTGCATTCCAACCATAATGGCCATCTCAAGAACATGCCGCAGTCAATGCTAAACTAACATGATATTTGATGCTACCCAGCAAAACAAGCAACTTGATGCCAGCATGGTAAATGCAATTTATGTTAAACTAACAGTAGGTTAATATTGATGTTTTCCTATTAGTAGTGCTTTCCAGAGTGGGAGACATGTCTCACCCGTGTATTTGCTTGGCCAAAACAGGATGGAGCCAGTGAAACATCAACGCCTCCAAGGTGTTCCCAGAAGTCCCTATCTCCCAGAAGATGTCTCCACCTATTCCCGAAGATTACCTATATAATCAAATGCACCACGAATAATAAAAAGACCCACTTGTTCTAGAAGAATTGAATTGAAAGGTACATTTATTCACAGGATTAATTAGCATTTCACATGTTAGCATGATGCCATAACTATTTCCCTTGTCAGTGATCTTGAAAACTTTAAAATTCAAGCAGTTGGCTACCACTCACATTGCTAGCCTACTCACATTGTTAGTTGACGTCTGAAAATTGGCCCACACAGAATGTATTAATGGGACTTTGCGCTTTGACCCACTACTTCGCCATAAAAACTGCATGCAAATAAAGAAACACGTTTTACTGGCTAATCAAGATATGGTCCAGTATGAGCAAAATGAAAAAAAGAGAATTCGGCAGCCTCACACGAGCCAAGGCATTCAGCTTATCTGAATTGGGTGAATTTTCATTTCGAGAATTCCAAACTAGAGCAACCTGAACCCGACCTATAAATAAGTTTAGTTTTGAATTGTAAATGCAATATGCACACCCAAAAACTTATAGAAAGTGAAAAACTGAGGGTTCAAACTAAGTAGGCGAGAAGCGAGTTCAGATCCATACCATATTGGTATCTTTCCGAGGCAGGAATAGATGTATTGTACGTTGTCACAGCCATCTGGCAGAAGCACAAGAACATAAGTCGCTGATTACTAGCATAACTACAAACTCAACAAGATATCCACAATAACAAAACACTACCTGCACATAGCGCAGATCACCTGTCCCTTGATCCTCGTCATGTGGTTCTATACCTAATTCTCTGATTCCTGTTAACAATTTCTCCCGCGGGATAAAGTAAATACGTAATGTTCCAGAAAGCATTTCAAATCCTTAGACATCATCTACAAAAATACCTTGTTTCAACAGTTCCATGGCAGCATTAATATTCGGATGATGAGCTGCAAGAAACGAGCAAGTCAAGGCATTAACCGCACTGCCATTGCCACTATTTCATCCTTGAGGCCAATTTTGCTCAAATCAGTTCAGAACTTCATTTCATGCTCCAACTTGCAAACTGAGTACCTTTGCAATTAGGGATGTCCACCACACTATGCGTGCCCTCCTCATAGAGTCCAATGAGAGGATCTGCCGATGACCCGCGAACAGCCAACTTTGCACGGCATCTCCACCCCCACTGCACCACACACACAGCGATAAATCAATCGACACTAAGGCAGCATAAGCTGAAAAACCACACCAACACGTCAACTCAAATTGAGAGAAGAAAAAGGCAAGCTTACAAGCTTACAACTATCGAAAGTGAAATCCGAGACGCCTAAGCTCCTGAAGAAACTGACGGCATCGTCAACGACGCTCGGACGCTCGAGGTTCAGCTCGTGAGTACAACCTGAGCACCTGCATATTCAAACGAACCAATACTATGAACTGACTATAATTAAGATACACAGGAAACGCACTTGAAACGGACAAGAACACGTCAGAGTTCACATCCTCGCCCTCGTGAAAATCCGAGTGATGTAAATTCGACAATCCAGCAAATACACGGATTTATTAACACGAAGACGACGAAATCAAGTGAGTTGCGACATTTGAAGAAAAGTAAGAGAGAAAGAAGAAGAACTAAGGAAAAGAGTTGGCGTGCGTACGACTGAAAGTGAGGGCACTGGAGTGCGCAGGCCGGTGCGTTCGGCGAGGTCAAGGCCGGACTCAGACGGAGAGACGCCGGAGCGAGTGGCGGCGGGAAGGGAGGAGCTGAGGCGGGAGAGAGGTGGCGTAACGCGATTGGGCGGAAGGAGCGGGAGGAAAGGAGGCACAGTGACATCAGTGGAGCTGAGCGAGCGCAACGAAGTTCGCTGCACCTGACTTCGGCCGGAGTGGATAAAATGGAGACGATGAATATCTTCGACCAACGACCGGGTCGGGTAGCCGTTCGGGCTTCCGGTTAAATTTGGAGTCAGGCCTTGGATGGAGGTTCCGGAAGCTAATCGGGTTCAAACGGATCTCGAATCTGCCCGATTCCTAAGCAAAAGTTCGCAAAATAAATAAATAAATAAATAAAACCTTAAAAAGTATATTTCTAAAAATCATCACTTATATGACTTTAAATAATAAGTCAATAATTTTTTTTATTACAGATAATAATATATGTCTTGGCGTAGAATTCAGTCTTCTTTTATTGCCCAAATCTCATTTCATTGACGATACCCGAAACATATGCAGTGTGTTCCTTAACTTATTGTAAGTAACTCCTACATTCTGAAGATGTCGAATGATGTTATGGAAGACAGCTTTGCGGTAGGCACCGAATTCAATTCCCTGAAAACATGCCCGCATACTAGCCTGTCCGAATCGCGACGAGTGCTACTAGCTTGTTCTTCATCCTGTCCGCGAAACCGTAGTAAGCCTCTCTCCAGGACTTCTTTAGGAACAAAGTGCCGCAGACGGCCCAGAACCCGACAATGAAACCGAGCCCGATGCTCAGGAAGAGCCGGATACGTTCGAGATCATCGTCCCCGTCTTCGCTCTTGCTGTTTCCGCCACCATTGTCAGGAGATTGGCTGCTTCTCGTCTCCTGGGCATAACTCGGGCAATGGAAACCCACAAAGGCCAGCATTGCCCCGTAAATAGATGGGTCGTCGAGGGTTTGGAACTGGTTGGCCGTCGGGATTTTCCCCGAAAAGTCATTGTACGACAGGTTCAAGTGATTCAGCTTTGTTCAAGCGATCATGCTAAGAGGAATCGGCCACGAGAGATTGTTGCTTGAAAAGTCGAGAGTCTCCAGCCATTCCAAGTTCCCAATGTCGATCGGTATTTCTCCAGTGAGATGGTTCATGGACAAATTCAAGGTCCCCAACCTCACGAGGCTCGTTAATGCTTCAGGAATCTCCCCTGACAAGCGGTTGTCCGAGAGATCCAAACTGTTCACGAGGTAAAGAATGCTCAGACCATATTGATTGAACCTTCCTTTGGTCACCAAGGATTCTAGACCCTCGTACCTCACCACTTCAGCATCCACGAGCTCCAACTTCAAGCCGGTTAAGTTTCCGATGCACCGCAGGATCGATCCTGACAAGCTGTTGTGCGAGAGGTCTACTAGGTGGAGATTGAAAAGACGGCATATCTGAGGGGGAATTTCCCCAGTAAACAAATTGGACCGCAGGCGCAAAATCAGAAATGAAGGAATGCTCTCTGCAATCCATGCGGGAATGTTCCCCGAGAAATTGCTCTCGCCTAGATCGAGACTGTCCAAAGAGCTGCAGTTCCGCGAGGAGGACGGAAGTTTGCCAGAGAGATTGTTGTCGCTAAGTATGAAGAACCTGAGAGAGGAAAGAAAACCGACCTCACTCGGTATTGGACCCGAAAGGCTATTATTCAACATGTCGAGAATCCACAGCAAGGACAAGTTGCTCCAGAATCGCAGTATCTCTCCTGATAGGTAGTTGTTGGAGATGACTAAGGTTGTCAAATTGGTCATATTCCGGATGGACAAGGGAATGGTACCATTCAGGCAATTCCAAGATATATCTAAATCTGTCAGGTGAGACATGAGTTCACCGATGTTGGGAGGAATGGGACCCAAGAAGCGATTATCTCTGAGGTACAGTGTCGTCAGGTTGGAAGGCCAGATAGGAAGAGGGCCTTTGTAGAGGTTCGAACTCAAGTCGACATTTGACTGGTCATCTACGAACAACAGCGAGGTGGGCGGATTGCCGGTGAGTCGATTTTACGCGACGTCTAGTTCATCTAATTGCAGATTCAGCTGCAAGAACCAATCGGGTATGGTTCCCGATATGTTACTGTTGTTCAACATCACGGTCTTGAGGTTGTTTTGATTCCTGAGCCACTAAGGAAACTCGGGACCCAATTGGCACGACCTGATCTTAAGGTACCTGAGCTTGAACGGAGGAATCCAACGGGGGGCTATCTTGAATGCCAAGGAAATGTTTGGAGATGCTTTGTTCAAGTCGAGATCCGTGAGGCTCGAGAGGTTTGCTAGGTGGCGCTCCGTCGCGACTCCTTCCCACAAGTTTCGGAAAGATCCGCTGCAGCCAGTGTTGACGGTTGCCCGAAACTTTCAGGAATCCCACTCATCCTGTTGTCGGCAACGGAAAGCTCTTTCAACGACAAGTTTCCAATTGACTGTGGAATAGAACCTTGAAATGAATTCGTCCCAAATTGGAGGTACCTTAGCCTCTTTAGTTTTCCTAGAGAATCTGGCAAATTACCAGACAGCCTATTGTTCCCCAGGTTCAGATTTTCCAACTTGCTGTCGTTGCATCGAGCTAACCCATCGATAGAATCAGTTATCTCACCGGTGATTCTGTTGATAGAAAGCGTTAGGATACTCAAATCACATAAGCTCCCCAAGGATTTCGGAAGTCGACCTTCAAGGTACGAAGTCTGGGACATATCGAGTTCTTGGAGGGATGCAAAATTAGCAAATTCATCTGGAAGCTCGCTCCCAAGACTATTTGAGTTTAGATCAAGATGCACAAGGTGAGTGAGATTGAACAGTTACCAAGGCAACGTAGAGTTGAAGTTAATGTTCGAGAGATCGAGGACCTCAAGCGATGTGACATTGATGAATGGAAGAGAAAGAGGAAGCTTTGACAAGAAACAGTTGGGCAAGTGCAACTCCGTGAGAGAAGGTAGCGTTGATAGCTCCTAGCCAATAGTCCGCGGCTTTACTGAGATCAACGGCTCCGAGATTAAGTTATCTCAGGGAGGAAAGCCCAGGAAGCCAGAGAAGATCGTATTGGCTCGTTTCCGCAAAACAATAGCTGAGGTCCAGATACTGCAATCCCGAAAGATTCCCAAGACTGGGAGGAATCGCTCCGCCGAAAGACGCTTCCCATAGGTTGAGGTATCTCAGCTGCTTTAGTGAACCGATGAATCCCGGGAGTTTGGCGCCTTCAAAATTGTTCATGCTCAAATCCAAGTAGTTCAACTCTGTTACATCGAGCAGAGAAGGACTGATCTCACCCCCCAGCGCATGTCCCGGCTTGAGATCGCGGCTTAGATCATCAACCACATACGGGTTGCGGAGATTAATCTCGACCTCTCGCCCAGTCAGGTTACTGCATACAATTCCTCTCCATTTGCAGCAATCTTTCCCGACCCATGAAGCCACTTTTCAGCTTGGCGAGCGCTCTCTCACTTCCAACGCAACCTGAAGCGATTCCCCCGGTGGAAAGTGCAAGCTTTACAGTTCCGGGAAATAGAAGTCCTGACAGGACCAGGAGAGGTAGAATTTCAAAGCAGGAGATAATTACGAGGCATTCTTGCGAGGCAAAACAAGAGTAAGACGAAAGGAGAGTAGTGTCCGAAGGTCCAGATTAAGCTTGTTTAGACATATATAGTCGACTAGTGTCGTATTATAATGCAAATTGAGGTCAGTAAGGTGTCGTCCATTGATAGTTAGACTTGACCTAGGGCGGACGTCATCAAGATATAACATCAACCCGTTAAGCGTCACCAACCATGTCACCTAAACTACATCTTGTTTTCCCCTCGCCCGGTTCAATATTTATGAACTTGTAGACTGGGATGACAAGTTCTGGTGTCGGGACGATTGGAAAGTTGTGAGATTTACGATAGTTCACCGCGAGGTCCACGGAATTAAGCCGATCACGTCGTGGATGTGGAGCGCACGAATCGAGTCTGTGTAACCACGTATTTTTTTTTCCCCTTTTCACAGCTATAATGTCACGGGAGAGGCAGTTGTCGAGGCGACATGAATCCCGAACTCTGCAAGAGAAAGCGATCGCATATAGGCGATGATAGCTTTTGGACAAGAGGAGTTGACGGAGGGGGTCAACACACGCCGGGGCTCTTTGAAGGGGGTTGGCTTTTAAGATTTTGTCAAGGTCTTCTCTGGACCAATTCCCAATGGGCATTTTCTTTCTCCAGCTTAGGCGGGCGAGAAGTTTGGTGGGAAAGCTTTAGTGTTTTGGTTCGTGTTTGCATCTAATTGGAGAAGGAAAAGAGACGTTCCTGGAAATCGCAATGGAAGAAAATGACTTGCTCGAGAGGACATTCGCATCGAGGACGCAATGTGGATCTTGCTAGGAAGTGTCCTAGAGTCGTTATATTGTAATCCATATGTTTGATAACGGAGGGAAAATTATCGAAAAAAAAATCCGTAAATTATCATATTCGCGTCAATTTAGTAGTAAATTTTTTAATTTGATCAATTTACTATTAAACATCTAAAAATTTGCCAATGTAGTACTTTCAATCAATTTTCGTTAGAAATAACTAGACGGTGTGAATAATTTTTTTAAAATCTTTTATATTTTTCGGGTTTTTTGTTTTTCTTTCTTTTAAATCATTGGAAGGGAAGTTCTGTCGCAGTTGCACTTTGTAGAGAAGCGGCACGACACGACCTCAAGAGGTCATTTGCGGAACACCTTGTCAAAGCCCTCGTGTCCTTTTTCTTGTTTCTGCTCACGGGTCCATTGCATTAACTTCAGACCTGTCAAAATAGATCATATACCCATTTCTTAATCAATATTTGATGGGCTGAGTTGCCATATGTATTATTTATGCTCAATAAATGGGTCATAAATTAATTAAAAATGGCCAAGCCCAAAATAATACGTGTGTTAAATGGATTCACAATTTATTGAGATTCGATCTCGGGCTCGCTCAATTTGCAGTTTGGATATGAATTTTCCCACATGTGGTTAAATACAACAATGTTTTAGCAATATGAATCAGGCTGTATAAAATGAATCAATCCGACTATTTTTGAGCGACTCAAACCCTATAAATTCATTCTTTAACTTCTCCGGACGTGACCTGAAGAGGTCATTTCAAATTGAAGTCAAACTCATCACCTCGCTTCCTAAATTGAAAATTGCCAAAAATTGACGTTTCATCGACTCCATGGATCCTTTTAGAGCTTAGTCTGCTGCTATATTTAACCCCAAAAGTTTATCCATCATGTTTCACGAGACTTTACTAACTCTCAGGTTATCGTCTAAGTTGAACCACAGTAAAAACCAGAGGACAAAGATCCCCTCAAGGAGATTCTAATAGAAAGTGTATTATAAAATTCTCTGATGCAAGTCGCTAGCTGCATTTATTTACAAACTTAGTTTCAGGACAATTTGATTGTAAGTGAGACTAGCTAAATGAGGAGACCCTCCTCATCTCCGTATGTATCAGACCGTAATTAAGGGCATTCACCCCAGTTAATAACAGGTCAAACGTATGTCTGCTATTCAAGGATCAATCGTCAGTACCAAAGTAGCGATCCCCGAACTCACCCATACCCGGGATAACACGAAACTCTTCATTCAACGCAACATCAATCTCCGAAGTCACAATTTTCAAGGAGGGGAATCTTTTGGAGACGCAATGGATTCCTTCAGGAGCCTGCAGTTATGGCAGCACTAGAATAAGCCAATCTTGATTTGCAATAAACAGCAGTAATCACCATGACGCCGGGGGGGGGGGGGGGTTGCGGTGTGGGGGTGTGGTGGTGCGGGGAAGGGAAACACTCACAGAGATGAGATTCAGGAATATTATGTGGGACTCTGGGACTCCTTTCTGGATGAGTAGCTGGATTGCTTGGTTAGCAGAATTACCTTCCAAAATAGCAAGTACATTCATCATTGCCATGCATAAATGAATGCAAAGAAAAGCATATTAGCACTGTCTAGTTGCATCTGCTGTGCTGTTATCGATTTCATTAGCTGCAAATGAGCTTTTGGGTTGTCAATAAGATTTGAAACCCTTCACAGGAATTCCAACCCCAGAAAAAGACAAATTAACTGACATACTTGGAATCATTTTCACCTGCTCCTGACACACAGCTCTTGGCACATAAAGTTGGCAAGGAATTAAGGATCTATAACCCAGACCTCCTTGGGCATCAAAAAGTTCAAGAATCTTTCAATGGTGACATGATCTGTAGTTACCTGTAGCTAGAACCGGATCTAGGAGCAAAACATGACGTTCAGATATATCCTTGGGAAGCTTCTCATATATAAGCTGCTCAAAATACATCCAATGCACAGATCACGATCATAGAAGTGAAATGTCCTCATTATCAAGAAAACAACAGGCAACTAAGGCTCTGTTTGTTTACCGGAAAATAGATAATTAGAAAAAAAAAATTCCAAAATAATCGCTTGTATCACTTACCAAAATGGATGAAAAAAAAAATCACCGTCATGAAAATGTTTAGACATAAATTGTTGTTGAAAACTTTTTTCATTGACTAATTATTTCAAGCAACATAAGCGATCCATCTTAGGGAAATATTTTTCAAATCATCTATTTGCCACGAAACAAAGGGAGCCTAAGAGGGAATTACGTCAAAAGGAGAGGCACATGCACCTGTTTCCCATTGTCTCCATCTCGATGGATCAGAATTTTTCCAATTTTTATCCCTTTGCAGCAAGCACGTAATGCATTTTCCATGCTCTCTCCACTACACAGACAAAGAATATCCCAGGCATTAAATCAGTATTAGTTTGACATAGATAAGTGCAGCCAAACAATAAGAATGCTAAACATCACCATTTGTGCAAAATGAATATCCATCTCCACTAGCAAACTAGATTATTGTGTTTGCAATGGCAGAAGGGAACTGAAACTAGACATCTGTGAAAGGTAGAGGAAGTAAAAAGGAGCACGCAAACAGCCCTATCTTTTTCTTAAAGATTCAGTTTAAGTTGAGCCCTATCTTGATGAAAAGATCCATTCAATTAGAAACCAGGATCGAAATTGGACAGGTGCTAAGAGATCCATATAATCTATCTTTTTGCTTGCACAAATTCTCTCTAAGAACCTGTACCTTAATCAAGGCTCACCTTCGAACAATAGAAACTCCACATAATTTCTTGCAAAAATCAACTCCAGTATATAATGATCCTGAAACAACATAATCAGAAAAAGTCTAATTAAGAAAAAACGTCATGATTTTCCAAGCTTTGAGCCACTTAAATTCAAGCACAAGCCAATGAGCTATAACTATCAGAACAAGCAAATAATAGCGGAACTAGTGTTGAGCTTCCTCTAAATTCCAGATTCAAACCAGCACAATGAGAGATCTATACAGATTAAGAGACCGATACCTGTTGGAGTAATCACTTGTTTCTCAGTAAATGGCAAATGACCAAGCCCATGCTCTACCACCTGAAAATCAAGTTTAATAATGGAGTTCTGATAATTCCAATGCAGGGATGGTAAAATCTGTTTGCAATTGTATTCATGGAGGTACCAGCCGAATAAGTCGATCAGAATAGAAGACAAAATCATGCTTTGATATGTCACGATCTCGAATCAGTGTGTGCATGCCTCTTATCTGGGAAAACATATCCAGATGAACAATTACCAAAGACAACAAAGCAATTACAAAGAATACAACCGACTTTAGAGAAGGAAAAAGAAAGGGAGACGAGGAGAGAGGGGAGGGAGGGATAATGGTGCGAATAAGGGGAGATCATATGGCTGTAAGGATATTTGGTTGGGGTTCATGGTGTAGTCAATGAAAAAAAATACCTGAAATGTCGATTGAATAACGTATACATTCGAATATATTTTGCATAGGTCATGCTGCCCAAGCTTTGTATGAATATGTTGCACAATCAAATCAATTGCAACGTGATTGTCACCTCCCCTGGGTATGATTACATCAGCATACTTCTTTGAAGGATGAACAAAATCATCAAAAGCAGGCTTGACAAACTTTGCATACTGCACAGTTTAAATAACAACTGTTATGTAACATCAAACATACGCAGCAAATTCCAGTACATGTGTGCACGAAAAACACAGCAAGCAGCTTGAGAGAGAGAGAGAGAGAGAGAACGAGCGAGAGAGAGCGCAATGGCATGAAAAACTCAAAATTGCCTCAAAAGCGTAGATATTCTTGACCCATAAGGCATAGTGAGTTAACTCATCGGAACCAGGGAAGTCACTGAGCAGGCCCATTCCAAATTTTCCTATTCTTTTTGGCTTCCTCAGCCTGATAATGAAGCTAAAATGTGCGCTCTAAATATTAAAATACAATCAGCAGAGGAAACTTATTATCTTTCCTACACTTCTTGTAGAACTCACTATTTCTATTTTGAGGGAGAAAAGATCCTCAAAACAGCAAAATAAATTTCTTGTTTTAGTAAGGTTGAAAATACAAAGATTATAATACGTACTTTACCAAAAAAAAAAAAAAAAAAAAAAAAAAAAAAAAAATACAAAGATTATCCCCGGCTGTCGGCCATGCGGGAGTTCCCTGGGTTATCAAAAAAAAAAAATACAAAGATTATCCCCTACCAAAAAAAAAAAATACAAAGATTATCAATACTTGTCATGACAAAATGAGATCGCCTTACCTGTTCAAGGACAGAATCTATATCTCTTCCCCTCTCAACCGTGTCACGTCTTATTCTTCGAGCCAGCCTCACATCAGCATCTATAGCAATTCAAACGTGGAGAATTACCTATTTGAAAATCGAAAAGACATAGCAAAAAGAATCCACTTCTCATTGAAAAAATAGAAAGGTTAAACATTCAAATTCGAGATCAGATTAATTAAAGAACATAGAATATAAAAGTTGTCTGGATGGAGTATAAAGGGAACAATTTTAGAGTTACGAGATAATTTATGTCTAGACTAACTCATACACTAACAGAAAGAAACAGTTTAAGAGAAGACAAAATTTGCAACACTACTATTAAACCATTTGAGGCAACCAAGAAAATAAATGAAAACAAGCCCATTAAGAGACAGTTCAGCAAAATGCTTCGAGATTCTTAACAGAATAAGCGGAAAATTGATTTTTGAAAACCGATGAAATAGCAGAGCATTTATTATGTACTGTTAACAACGATTTTTTCCAGAGCCATCTCGTTTAGTCCTGATGGAATTCATCCTTATTTTCCTTATAATTATTCTTGCAAAGATATAACATTTTCCCCACTTTTTTTCTCATGATCAGTTTCAGATAACAGATCAATTCTTTCACTATCTTGTGATATCAAATCTACACCAACATAGTGGAAAACCCTACAAAAAAGTAAGCTTCCAAACTACTGCATGTTTTAACTTTAAGTTTGTTATTTTGGGTTTCCATTGGTGGTTACAAAGTACCACCGACCGCTGTACTTTCAATAAAGCAAGAGCAGATGACACAATGAGAAGCAGGCATTATATCATAAAGGCCTCTGGGAACCTTTCTTTTCTCCTTTTTATGTGATTTCCTTACCTGTGTCAACAAATATTTTCATGTTCATCAGATTTCGGACTCTTTGATCATGGAAAACCAGGATTCCCTCCAAAATAATAACGTCCGATGCATTCACCTGACAACAAATTCATCCTCATGCCATTAAAGAGAATCCTACAACTCTTCAGAGTTAAAAAGAATTCGAAACAGGACGTTTTAAACAATGCTGGCACTCTTTATTCAGTTTTCATGTTTTTGCCCCTTGTTCCTTGTTTCAAGTTATTTTACAGGGGCCAAGCAGAAGTAGCATTATCCTCTTATGTAACTACATATTCCAGAGTACTATGCTGGATAATGGAAACCACGTGGAAGTGGTCAGACAATACTCTAATAATTGATGAGAAAGGTTGCAAACTAAGCACCTGACGAAAGCTATCAGAGCAGCGACGATGAGTCTTAAAATCATATATCGGAACCTGATAAGATTGACCGGATTTGAGCGTTTGAATGCAGTCTAGAAGCTGATCAGTGTCGAAAGCATCTAAAGAAAACCAATAGACGGTTAAACATATCTATCAAATACTCAGTCTAACAGCTTGCATGGAGAAAAATACTTATACTAAACAAGAATGTTTCTAAAACGAGCTTTAACAATAGGGGGCAAAAAATTACCAGGATGATCAAAGTTATACTCATGAACCCGCTCCGACTCTTGAGGGGTCAAACCACGGTAAAAAGAATCCTTTCAAAATAACTAAAACGCATCAGAATGTTTACAACACATAGTTACTCAACCACTACCACTCTATGCAGCTCGCTACATTATCAGTGTTACAGCACGTCCGGAACTGGAAAGCAAAATCAAGCGCACCTGGTTAACTAGCACGACGCGGTGATCATGAAGTTGCTGTATGATCATGTCACAAACTGTGGTCTTGCCGGAAGCAGTACCTCCAGAAACACCTGCACGGATGATCACCAAACAAGACAAGAATTGGAACAACAATTACACTGGAACAACGATATCATTCACATCGAGGCGACGGCAACCACCGCATAACTCCACGCAGTACATTCCCCAAAACACATGGACAAGCAAATCCTTAAACTCCAGGGCGCGCAATATAAGCAACGGCAACTGAAATGAACTCTCGCAACCTAAACTCAGACTTAAAAAGACGTCGAGCAACACAGAAAATGCGCAGAAAACGCCGATGCAATCCAAATGCGGATAAGCTAAGCATATCTCGGACTCCTCCGGAACGCACGACAAATTAGTCTCCGACGAAGGGGATCGAGAAGAGAAGGAGAGATCAGGGCAAGTCACCGATGAGAAACGGCTCCCTCTGCCTGGGAGTGTTGGGATCGGGCTGGGCAGCGGCGGCGGCGGAGGGAAAGGAGACAGAGATGGCGGCGCGGGGAGAGGAGGAGGGCGAGGAGAGGAGACCGTCCAGCCGGAGGCCGGAGAAGTGGGCCCCGGAGGCGGCCTCCATGACGTAGTCGATGGCCTTGGACTCCTGCGCCATGGCCGTTTCTGCTCTTTGCGCGATCAACCCGACCTCAGCGGGGCACTGTGGACCACGACACGAGTGGCGTTGAGGACAAAAAGAAAGCACGGAGATTTCTTTACCATAGGACCATAATTTCGTATTTAAATTTCAAAGCCATGTTTTGTTTGCGGTTAACCCAAAAAATATATATATATATATATATATATATTCTAATTTTTCTGTCGAAATATAAAATATTATTCAAGTCTAAAGAAATTCGCGAAAAAAAAAAATTGAATTCATTTGTCCGTGCTTACATATTTAAAGTATCCGAATTTCTCGAATGAAAAGAAAAGTTCTAGAACACATCGATTGTAGTAAAAAATAAGAATCAAAGGACATTCTGTGCATGTTGTTAAAAGTTTTATGCTGCTCCAAAAGTTAATTAGACGGAATGAGTTGGAATATCTTCAACTAGCGCACCAAATTTAAATCCTCCGATATTTTGAGCAATCAAAGCAAGATATGCTCAGTAAATCATGAGTATTTTTTTATTCCATTTAATATCCAAATTTAAATCCTTCGTTAATATCCAAATTGTTCTTGGCAAATGATTTTTAACAAAAAGAAAAGGAAGAACAAAATGAAAAAAAAAAAATCATGCACAATAAGTGTGCACAAATTTAAAGACACAGGAGAATGGGTAAAAGCAAAACCATTTTTTTTTCTCGGTAAAAAAGGGGAGTATTTTTTTCCAAAATAATACTAAAAAAATAAAAATTTACAAAATTAATTTTGTAAAAAATATTAACCATTTTAGTTCTCCCTCGTCAATTTAATTGCCAAGAAAAACCTGGGAGCCGTCCGTGGGCCCCTCTCTTGAGCAAGGGAGTGTTGCGGCTCCCCACGTGAGAGCCGCAACACTCCCCCTCCCTCGGCAATGGTTTTTTTCTTAAAATAAAAAAATTATAATATTAGATTAAAAAATAAATTATTTAAAATTTTGAGTTTTGCATTTTTAAACTGCCGAGCAAAATATTTTAGTTTTTTTAGTTTACATAAATATTTTTTCGACGCCGTCTTGTCTGTTCGCGGTCCCGTCGTCAAAAAAATATTTACGCGCTTCAACTTTAAGAAAAACGAGCGAGACGACGACGTTTGCTCGCGGGGTCGCGGAGCGATCATATTTACGTAAAAAAATTATTTACGCGCCTCAATTTCGAGAAAAGTGAGTGAACGAGCAAGGCGACGGCATTGGTTTTTGCTCGCGGGCCATGGAACGATCATATCTCGCTTCGTAAATATTTTTTTACATAAATATGATCGCTCCGCGACCTCACAAGCAAACATCGTCGTCTCGCTCGTTTTCCTTAAAGTCAAGGCGCGAAAATATTTTTTTGACGACGGGACCGTGAACCGAGACGTCGTCGAAAAAATATTTATGTAAACTAAAAAAATTAAAATATTTTACTAAACGGTTTAAAAATGCAATACCCAAAATTTTAAATAATTTATTTTTTAATCTAATATTATAATTCTTTATTTTTAAAAAAGCCCTCCCTCAGCAATTAATTTGCCGAGGGAGGGGGAGTGTTGCGGCTCCCACGTGGGGAGCCGCAACACTCCCTTGCTAAGGAGAGGGGGGCCCCGCCCGTGGGCCCCCAAGTTTTCCTCGGCAATTAAATTATCGAGTAAGACCTAAAATATTTTTTAATTAATTTTGTAAGTTTTTATTTTTTTTAGTATTATTTTGGAAAAAAAAACTCTAAAAAAGTGGGGGTAAAAAAGGGGGATTGAATTGGTAGAATACTTTCAACCAAAAAAAAAAAATTGGTAGAATACTACTTTTGACTTTCTTTTATAAGGTTGTGGTGGGGGATGCTTCTTGGGACGGTGGAGGAATATGCTCAAAACATCTTTGGTCGGCTCTTCTTAGTGTGAATATTTCCTCCTACTCCTCTCCAATCTCCATATTTGAGATGTAAGAACAAACATCTAAGCCTCTTGTTCCTTTCTTTTCTAACGCTTTTTGCATGATTGCACGAAAACTTGAGGATTGGTATTTCATTTAATCCCACAAATTGAGAACACGATGCTGATTGTAAAGGTTCTCTCTCTTTCTAATTTTCATTTTATTTTATATTTTCCATTGGATTGGTTCGTCCGCAGACAAAAAGAATCCGATGCACCATGAGAAGGGCATTTGTGATGCGTGACAGGAGCGAGAATTACCTTCGCAAAGGCTACACTTTATTAGTAGTCGCGTGAAATACGAGCGCAATTACGAGATGACTCTCATAGGAGCCTATCGTGATCTATATTAATATGATCAGGAACCTTTTTACTTATTTCTTTTATTCATTAAGAAAAAGAAAAAACAGAGACACCGCGCGCTCGACGAATTTCGTGCGCCAGTTAACCGTGGCAATGACTAGAATATCTGAAAGCAAATGTTCATGCCGCATTCGTTTCTCTCCATTTCTATTCGAAAATTTTGACTCGGTCCCCGGGAGTTACTGCTGGTTTCGGAAGAAAGACAGCACTTGACTGTACACGATGTCCTTGGCGTTCACTCCCATGATGAAATCGGCGTGAGCGTAATCTCCCACGAACTGGACGGTGAGCTTGCCGACGTCGTGGAGCTTGAGGCTGTCGAGCAGGCGCTGGACGTCCAGCGTGTCGGAGAGCGCGTCCTGGCCTCCGTAGCTGAGGAAGATCGGGATGTCGCGAGGGATGTTGGAGAGGTTGTAGACCGGCGGCCTCGCGTCCCCGTAGTGCATCACGTTGAAGATGGCGATCCCGTAGTCGTACTTCGCCAATACGCCGTCCCGAACCGCTGCGAGCAACGATACACCAGTTCGTTTTCGTGAGCGGCCAGTTTGAATAAGCATCGATCAATAACATGTGCTTTCCGCTTGGGAGAAAAAGAGGATCGGTCGGGCACTAAACCATACTTTGAGCCAAATGCACCATGTTCCTGGTCGACGTCGATTGCGGTTCGTTCATCAAAAAGAGATCGACGGTGGAAACATTGAGACAGCAGTTTTTGCCTGTGAACGGATCAGTCGAAATCAACGTAATCAGCTCAGTTTCTTCCTAATTTGAGTTAAAGAACATATCTCGCGCGGGCCGAAGTTAGTCGGAGATACCGGTCAATGCAGCCAGTAAGTCGTAGCAATTGACATCAGGCTGAGCGCACAAGGCCCGGAGAAACTTAGCCACGGGCTCGCTGCGACCAGATATGAATGCACGATCATAATGCAAGAGAAAAGAGAAGATCACGTGAAGCTTTGAATCGAATGTAAGAACTTTGTCGGAAATCTTTTGCGGGTTCTTTTGTCTTACCCTTTGGGATTGAACTCGGCCAGTCCAGCCAACGTGGTGATCTGTGAATAATGCAAGAACCATCAAAATGCCCTAGTTCTCTGATTGCGATTAGAGGGAAAATAAGCCAAGGGAATAATCTGTTTCACCTCGCCGACAAAGGATTTGGCCGCGACGACGCCGAGGGCGGTGGTCATGTGGCTGAGATAAGCAACCGGGCTCAACAGTGCCGCCGATCGCAGCTCGTCCACCAGCCTCCCTTCCGATAGGGACGCCAAAGCTACCAAAGTCCCCTGTAATTAGAAAGCAAAATTTACCCAAGAGCCTCAGATTTGCAGTCCAGAATCGCCAAGGTATATGACAAGACAACCGCGCGACGTCCGACCCGAGTTCCACGAAGTGAACCCGGAAAATAGTTTTCTCACCAGAGAGTGGCCGACGTAATCGATCTTCTTCCCAGTTTGCCCGTGGATGAAGTCGAACACGGCCGGTAGATCGAAGGTCACCAGCTCGTCCCACGACCATTTCCAGAAATCCTGTCAGCAATAATCTCTCGATCGAGTTACGAGCGTGCAACAATCTCTCGATCGAGAGAGAGAGAGAGATGTACTGACCGGGTTGGCGGGGTCCAAGGAAGTGTGGCGCCGGCTGAACCGGGTGCCTCGGGTGTTGGCGATCCACACGTCGAACCCGTTGTCGGCAAGAATCAAGGGCAGGTCCTGCTCCGGCCGGTTCAGCAGCCACGTCATCCCGTCCTGCACACCGCAGTACAACCAGACATAAAACAAATAATTTCCCCCTGTTTTAAATGAGGAAACTGAGATGCTTATGTCCTAGGCTAGCCCCATGTCACGAAAATGTTGTGGCCCGTTACAAAGGAGACACATCAGTGAACTTTGCATGCACCAATTGGCGTTATGCCTGACACCACCTGCACAATTTCTTGCGGATCATGCCGAGTTTTGGTAAGAAGCTTGCCGCTCGGATTCTCCGAATTTCCAGCCTTAATTTGGTAAAGTGTTGTGCAGGCCGAAAGAGGAAAAGATCAAATAGGACCGTTCATGGGTAATTTAAATGCGCTTTTTTCATTGTGTCGTGAACTGCAACCACCGTCGGCCGGCAAAGGCTAAGCTTGTGCCGATGCCAAGCTTGACTCGAGCTGGGATGGCTAAGGACTGAGGCAGTGGGAGATGCCCCAACCCGACGCCCCCGATCTGGCTGGCGCCGTCGTGTGGCGGAGGCAAAAATTAGGAAGAGGAGGTACAGGGGAAAGAGAGAGAAATCCAAGCCATCTATTAGCTCGACGGTTGATGTTTCCGAATTGGTGATTTAAAGTCAGATGACTTCAGAAAGCGAGATGTGTCAAGACTCAATAATCATCTCAAATAATGTTAATTGGCGTGAATCATGCCCACCTCTTGGAAATTTAGAAAAAGTGATACATGGTTAGGGCTCACTAATGGCGTCCCCTCTCAAAGCGATTGATTTGATTCTCGCCCATGGTCAAAACGCAAGTAATACGCAATAATGGACCATGATGTGAAAATTGGAAAACCCAACCCCCCCCCCCCCAAAAAAAAAAAACAAAAAACAAAAAAAAATGACATGAAACTTTTTCAAGACTGGTGAGGATTGCCCTCACCTGAGGCGGACGACCTCCGTTCCATTTGGCTATCGACGAGGCTAAAAAAAAAAAGATAATAAATATTACAAATTATTCACGTCATCAACGTCGAGTCTAGTCCGATAATTTAGCAAAGGGTGAAAAATTTTGGAACCCGGTCAATTAAGATATAAAAAAATATTAGAATTTCAAATAGGTAAAATTGCAATAAATTTTAACATTTTTGAGCATTTCTTTTTTTAAATAGTGAGCTTGTTTCGATTTTTTTATACAATTAAAATAAATCACGACGTGACCTATGTGTGACCAGGATAAAATATTAAAGTATCTTCTTGCACTTTCTACCCTCTCGTCAAACGCGGAGCGTCAATTTCACAGTATCATCTATCTGTTTATTAATTCATTAACAAGTAGGCGTTTAGTATTAGCGGGAGAGTGACCCGGAGTTACGATAATTGTATCACATCCCCTATTTTTTTAAGGTGAGAATTAAAAATTGCAGACAGAGATTATGCACCCACATAAATTGCCTTCGAACGAAATCTCGTGCATATCCCGGGTTGATTCGACACTTGGCCGATCGCGCATGGGAATATGCAGCGTAAGCGAATGCTTGCGAGCGGTTTCGAGCCGGAGAAATAATGCCACTCACCACGAGGACGCCGTGCTGTATTAGGACCGGCTGCTTGTTGGTGGCGCCGCCGCCCCCGGCTCGGCCTTCCGGTATTCTTTGCACGCTTAGTATGTATCCATCCTGAGTGATCACCTGAGAAAAAAGAAGGCCCCAGAGAAAACAGAGAGCTATCCGCACGTTACTCGTTTATTCGAATATCAGAAAACACTCCCGAAGCTTAATCAAGATTTTCATGGGGGTTTTTGTTACATCGAACTCCTGGCATTTGTAACCATGTATGGTGACAGACGAGGCGCATATGCCCGCAGTAGCCGGAGGGGCAACGGCACCGCCCCCGCCCCCGCCGAGGTTTGAGCGGCGGCTCGAGGCACGGGCTACATGCGGCTCGAGCAGCAGGAGCAGGGAGAAGAAGCCCGAAGCCAAGCTCAGGAAGCCGCTGACTCTCATGATCATCAAGTTCCCTCTCCTTTTTTTTTTTTGTTTTTTTTGCACTTTTTGGGTTGTAGGGTTTTCTGGGTGGGTCGAAGAAGATGAGAACCTGAAACTCACGAGCGCGCAGGCCCCCCCCCCCCCCCCCCCCACCCTTTATATAAGAAGTTCTCGAGAGAGAAAGAAAGAGTGGGAGAAGGGCTTTGCGGTCGTCTCTGGGTCTCTGCTCAAAGGGCGTCGGATCCACTTTACCAGGATATTTCTTGCCCGAAAGTGGGTCGGGTTTTTCACGTTTCGAGGGAAATCATGATATGGCGGAAGAAAAAACAGGGGAAGAGAGAAACACGGAGGACGGAAAAGGATCGATCGCGTGTGGGTCCCAATTGGCCTCATCACAGCGGCAACCGAACTGGAATGGAATGGAATGGAAATGGATAGCCATGATCCTGATTATGAACCCCATGATGATGATAACGATGGTCAGACCTTTTGCATCGCTGCCTGATCTGATGTTTGGATCCAAGTCGTTTCTTGTTTCTTTTTCGAAAGAACGAGAAACCCTAAATTTTGCCAAGGGTACGTCGGATTTTTCCTAGGAAAGTTTGTGCGACTTTCGTTCTTCTTTTCTGTTTGCCGAGCTGATGTGATTTCGATAATTTATGTGACATGGTTCTCCCGCATGAATTTCAGCAGTTTTCATCGGCGTTGCGGTTTTTTGTAAGGTTTTTGGCGAAGATATTCATAGCCGCAATACCTTCGGGCGACCGTAATCCAGCCACCGTCGCACGAAACTGACATGAAACAAGCACCGACGAGCTGCTAACATAGCTCGGAATTTATGCCAAACTATTAACGACAATAGTAGCATGTCATCCACGATGAATTTCGTCGAGAACAAGGGCTCGTTTGTATCCTCATACAAACTCGCACATATGGAACTCGAAGTAAGCAGACTCGAATCACCCACGATGAGATCTTCGCTTCTTCCGGTCGCGGATCTGGGGCGACTGTTCTCACGATGCTTATGCACTCGCCGCGGTCGACATCGGCGGCCTTACACTCAGCTAGCGGTATAAAAGGGCAAGAGACCAACACTCCACGTCACGTTAAACTTACTCTTTCGTCTTTGGGAGTTTGCGTTTGCCTAGGGCAATAGCGAGTCATCTTGAAAGGATCGAGACTCTTTTAAGTGTGAACTGAAACTGGTGGACTTTGACCCTATTCCAGAAACACAGCGCGAGCTATCTCCATTGCCCCGCATGGCCATACGACTCTGTCTCCTCTTCTCCAATAATGGCTCAATTATTCTTTCGATGCTTGTCATCATCCGTTTCCCGCTGATTTTTGAAGACTGTCTGAACGGCAGCAACGCTTAGCAAAAGAAAAAAGAGAAATTGCGGCTGGGATTGTTAGGTCCTTCTGCGGTTCTCGTCTTCGTCGACAGCAGAAGTCGATCCGAGACACACGGACAAGCCCCACAGAAAAGATGGTCCGCTTCGATGTACCCGAAAAGGCAAAGTGAGAATACGGAGCAGCAGCGGATGGCGAGGAGACGCGCATCACTTTTTAAGAAGGTGGCTCTCTGTTCATCGGGTCATGGTGTGGGACGAGATGGCAATATTTTGAAGATTCCGAGGATGTTTCGTGAGGCCTTACTTCAAGAAGCATACTTTGAAATACGAATGACACATTGTCCTAAAACTTATTAAGTTTTGCTTTTGGCATTAGAGTTCCTTCGTTCGCGATCACTTTGACCCGATAATTCTCCCGAGCCCATTCCCCCTGTCGAAAATAATGGCTATAGCGGACGAACATGTGCTCGCCGCCTGCACGTCTTGCAACTGTCAAAAGACAATTGGAACCCAACATCTAAAGGCTGAGGTCCTCAGGCCAAGCCTGCAAATCTCACCATACCTAGAACATTAATTGAGCATATCAATTCATTGGTCAGCAGACTCAGCATAATGTTTTTATTACTTTAGCAGATTGCAGCTCAAGAAACAATTGACATGGAGATAGGAATGCCTCCAGAAAAGGGTCGCAGAAAACATGAAACTCCAGTAACAGATGCAAGCCTTGGCCGATCGGTGCGGGTGTCCAGTTAAGAATTGGTAAGTTCTTTGCTTGACTCTAGAATGCATATGACTTTCAAGTATCATATTGACAACAGCAAATGGAGAGGGAAACAAGCTGCAGCAACCAAAAATCTGTACAAGTCATTTTATACACCATCATCGTGAATAGGTGTACTAATTAGGAACTTAATTCAAGCACCTCAAGAACTTTGTGTATGTACTATGTACAAGTATATACGCACAAACACAAGTGTGCGCGCGCACGCGCGTATAGAAGTGGTAACTGGAGTATAGGATATAAGGTTCTAACCATGTATAGCCATGGCAGAGGCCGTCTTCCTTCTCCTTTTACCTGAACCGCCACAGGACACCAAGCTCAAAAGGCAATCCTGAAAAGGTGTGACTTGTTTCTCCTCGATGATCGTCGAGCCTCCACCAGCAGTCCTCTTGCTGCTGTGAACAGAGTTAGCCCTGGATGCGCTAGAAATCCACCGTGCCGGGTTTGTGGGGTTATTGGAAAATTTATTGTCGCCATTGAGACATTGGCCGCTTCGGAAACTCTCCTGGAAAAGTTCAGCCAATTTCTTTTTGCCACCAGCTGGGGTTGGTTCCGGAATGGAACCCAGTGTTTCGTCCTTAGAAAAGATTGTGATCCTTTGAGGAGTGCTAGTAAAGAAGCTATCATGGACCGGAGTATTGCCACGAGAAGGAGTGAAATCTGCAGTGAGCATAAACAGAAAGAAAAGAGTTAAATTTTCTTTGGATCAAATCATTGCGAGGACCCGACAGAAAACTAAGTTGCAGTGCTTAATGCAAACTGTGTTTCATTCACTTCAGGAAGGATGTAGTTTGATTAAGACATGGAGAGAGATTTGTCAAGAATAGACTGCAATGCGATTAATTAATTAACATTAGAAGCGAATATGTTTTTCTTGTTCTGTATCCAATTGAAAGCCGAAATATGGACCAAGCAAGAGGAAAAACTTTAAGCGCTTATCTGCATTTAATAGTCTGAAGAGCTTAATTAATGTATTGATGGGATGTCTCACCTCGTACTTGGAAGCTGGAACGCAATTATCGTCAAATCCAACTTACAGAAGTTATATCGACCAGATAGCATAAAAAGAAAAACCTTTCCCCTTACCGCCTTTTACACTGAAGAATTCATCTTCGCAGTCCGACTCCATCCAGGCTTGAGAATCAAAAAACTTATCCTCTTTGCTGCCTGTGCACGGAAAAATGTGAATCAAGTTCGAGCACCAAGAAATAGGAGATGCGGTGCATCGCAAGCAAGCAACGGAAAATTACAGTCACTTATCAGACATCGCTAAAAGATGATCAATTGCAGCATCAGCCGGACAAATCAGGAGCTACATCATCCATGTAGGTTCCACGAGACTTATATAGCTCTCAGTTTGAAGTAATGGAGCAATCTTCAATCACTTGTGCCGACCAAGCGAAGAATGAATTACATGTGTGGGCAGGGATGATCGTTTTTCTCCTCGAGTTAAGTCCCCAAAATGGAGACAGCTCCTAGTTACACTCGTGATCCTACTCTAGAAGGCACCGCGAAATATGCCCGCCACGACATTTAACGTTAAATTCGAGAACCCTACATCGTTGCCCGGCACACGGAAGGACGTGACAATGCACACATCATTGCTTAATGGCGAAGCTTATATCAATTTAAACATAGTGAATCAGTCATTGGATCAACGCAAAGCAAGGGACTTGAAAAGAAACACTCGCCATTCCAGAACATATCTGTGTCATACAAAACAAGCCCCACCCGACCAGTGCCCCCCAGCAGCAACATGAAGCCCACCACATCATTTGGCCAGACGAAGAAATAGTCGCTCCACGCGAAAGAAACGGTACAAAACTACAAACGGAATTTGAGCACTAGCTAACTTCAGAATCCCGAACGTACCAAAATCGGAGAAAGTCGGCGTCCGGCGGGACCCGAGAGGAACACCGATGGCGGCGACCGGGACTTCACCTGAGGCGGGACGCGGATGATGAGCACCCATAGGCTTCTCCATCTGGGAGGCGGAAGACAGGCTGCGTTTCACGGCGGACTCCAAGGAAGAGCTCCTCTGGGCAGAAACACACGAGCCCATATCGCAAGTCCTCGCGAGACGGCGCTCGGTGAGGTGTAATGCCCGTCACGCCATGGCAGAGAGAGAGAGAGAGACCCAGAGAGAGGCGCTTGCTTGGTTTCTTTCTTGCCTCTTCTTTTCCCGTGGCGTTGGCCATAAGAAGAGGGCGGAAATTGCTTGAGGAGGAGAATCCGGGCCATGTGGGAGGGACTGGGCGTGTAAGGGAGGAAGAGTTGGGGAAAATGGGAGAAATTTGGCCTTGAAAGTGAAGTCATCCATCGGCCGTATCGTCGCTTCCTTCGCGGGAATTCGGTTTTGGTCCCCGCTGTCTGTCTGTCTTCGTTCTTACTTTTCCTTCTTTGGGAAACGAGTTGACGTTCGCTCGGATCGGCCACCGACTGCCGGCCCGTCATAGAGGGACGTCAACCGACGATGCGACGTCGTGGATTGCAGTATCCCATTATCGACCGTTGGATGGCACGACTTGGAAAGGAAAAGTCCATCCGTTGGCGAATTACAGCAGTTAGATTACGACAATCTGGGGTTGGTACGCCGTTGTACCTTCAAAAAATTTCCCTCGCGAATCGACATGGAGTGTTTGCTACTCGGGCCGCGCCTGTGCCAACCCGGCTAATCGATTTGGGCTTGACCAAGGGTCGTATTTTGTTTGAAGAAGATGGGATTCTATATGGACTAGAATAAAACGACTAGAGCACAACATCATTCGATCTGCTTCCTCGGAGCACATTTCTAGCCACGTGTAACTTTTATTTTATTTTATTTTCCAATCGAACTTGTGTAATTGAGTCGTAGCTTGATGAGGGATTTGACCAAATACCGGCTCTTACAAATCGCAACATGAATCTATCGTTTTAATTCCTGTACTCGCGTTAGAAATTCGATTGAGAGCACATGATGCAGTGACCGTATAATTGCTTTTGATTGTTGGAATTTGGACTTCTAAGTCAATCATCGAATTAGTGTTTGCAATATCGTAAAAAAAAAAAAATCGAGTTTACAAGTGATGTGCAATTAACTGACTAAATCGAGTTAGATCAATCGAAACGTGCAAGTAATTCGTGAGCCGTACTCAAAATCGATATTCGCTCCAGCAAACTTGCGGAGGTGAGCCAAGTAAAGCTCGAGCATCGGTGACCTGCCCTAGCCCGTTCAAGTCATATTTCATGGCGTGGAGAGATCTATCATCTGAATTATTTAAGGGAATAGAGAGTAAATTTGGTAACCCATATTTCTTTTTGGTCGGCAAATTTGGTAACCCATATGAAAAGCCTAGGCGACAGATCTATCATCCGCTTAGTTCCCCATCCAGATGTGCCAGCTACACAAGGGCTAACACAGTTAGTGCTAATTATCTCCACTATCGATGAGATCAAGAAATAAGATAAACTAAGCATAATGAAAGAGAGAGTGACAGAGAGATGTGTAGTGTGGTGTAGGGCTGTGCATGATGTGGACCGGTAGTCCCGATCTCGATATGGAATCGAGGATCGAACCGGTAGTCCCAATTTTCAAATTTCAGGACCGAGAACCGAAATGGGATCAGATCGGACCGGGATAGACGATCCGATCCGGTCCTAGTGAGATTGCTAACATCAGCTACTTATAAAAATCAAATACTTAAATCTAAACTAACAACTTTCAATCTCAACTATCTAATCTAATAAAATATATGTATGACCATCATCAACTATCGTATGAGATCGAAGAGACCAAGTGAGGATGGAGACAAGGAAAGGAAACAACGAGTCGACGACGCCAGTGACTGTAAGAAGCAAAAAGAGTGACAACGCCAACAGGTTAGAGAAGCGAGCAAAGAGATGAGAAGCAAGCACCGAGCAGATTACAAGGGTGAGATGCGAGTCATGAGCGAGAGGAGAGAAGTGAGTGTTAAGCAAAACATGAAAAAATTAGATTAATTAGTTCTTCAAAAAAAGTATTATTTTTTCTAATTATATACACACATACGTATGATGAATTGCTAGTTGTAGAATATTATTATCATCATATTTAAACTTAACTTATTATAATATAAATTCTAGACGGTCCAATTCAGGTAGTCTAGTCCGGTCCCATCCATCATGGAACTGGGACTGGACCGCCCGGTCACCAATCTCACTTATTGAGATCGGTGACTATACCGCTAAACTCAAGGACAAGATCAACCCGACCGGTCCGGTCCAATTTGCTCACCTCTAATGTGATGTGCTTGAGTACCGCAACTACCTCATGATGGTGATCGTGCTGCCATGACATGACCACCTCGCAATGGTCGTGTCAAACGGCTCTCCGTGTGTGAATTGTACAAATCATTGACCGAAGAGTCTGATTCAAGCATATCAGTTGCTAAGAATAAATGAAATTTTAGTGCTTATGCGCAATTTAATCTTGAACTTTTTGACAATTTTTCATTGAAGTTCATCCAATCGATTTTGGCTGGAAATTGTTGACATGGTATCGGTCATCCACTACGCATAGTCGACATTAAAGTGAATAAGTTTTTAATTTAAAAAAAAACTTATATTTTTTTTGTTTTTGCTTTTTTTTTTCTCATTCCTCTTCTTCCCCTCCCTGAACCTAGCCCTGGCCACATAAATCTATTGCTCCTCGCCGCCGCATCGTCGCCTGACCATCGCCACTACAAGGCCTTGTCGTCGCGCCTCCTTATGCTATCAACACCAGCCCCTCGTCCGCTTGAGTCATCGTTGTGTTCTTCAACTCTCTCTGTCGCTATGTGCAAAGGTTGTGACCCATGACAATTAGGGGCGAGCATGGTTTTAGGGTAGAACCTGAAACCTGTAGAACCAGATCGGTAGAAATCGATTGGTTCGAGGTTCCAAAGTATAGATGGTAGGTTCCAGATTTCAAAAAGTAAGGAACTTGTTATGACGGGTAGGTTCCAGGTTCTAGGTAGGTGGAGTCTGGAACCTGGAGCAAGTTTTTATATTTTTTTTTAGCATATGTTTTCGCATCATTTTGAGGTATTTCATAAGGACGATGATGAGAATGTAATTTGGAATTACTTTATCATTGATACTTTTACTTTGTTATTGTTTTATAATTTTTGTATGTCTAAATATGAATTATGGTTAGTAGATTTTAGTAATATATAGTGGTAATTAAATTTAATTAATCACAGTAATCATTCCACTAAGAATATATGTGAAACCTGAGTAGAACCTGAAATTGACCCCTAGAACCTGAGACATGGTAGATTCTAGATTTCAAGATATGCAGAACAGGTTTGAGGTTCCTAAAAATAAGGAACTTGTATAGTCGGGTAGGTTCTAGATTCTAGGTGTAACTTGTACGGAACCTGAAACCGCTCACCCCTAATGGCAATGGAGGTCATGAGCACCATCGATTTGCTTCAATGGAGATCTTCGGCCTCACGCAACCATAGATCTAGGTCACATGAGCTTGGCGACCTCCATGGCTGTGCTCGCAGTTCAGACAGACAGATACGCTTTTAGTAGTATTTGGTCTCGCTGGCGAGAGGGACCCTTCGATGCTCGCCGACGCCCAAACAAGGCCTGGCGAGGTTGACCTTCACCTTGTGGCAGGCATGGGCGACCCTCGCCCAGGCGAGGCCAACCCTTGGTGGCCATCACTTATGCTCAGTGATAATAAAAAAAATTTAAAATGTTTATAAATTGGTACAAGTACAATAGTTCGATGAATTTCTTAGTAATTTCTCCCAAAATCAAGAGAATGCCAATGACTCAACTCACTAAACTATCTACTCATCTCATGGAAGAATGGATGGCCAAAAAGAATCTAACACTGATGAAATCCAAACGAAGTCACGACATCATGACTGTAAACTCATCAAAATTGATGACCCCATCCCCGTTGAGATCGAACTTGGCAATCATCGCCTTACACTCGTCCAGACTCCGGGACTCCCCAAGCCGACTCAGCATCTTCTTCAGGCTCTCGGGCGTGATGCACCCGCCGCCGTCCATCTCGTACATCTTGAACGCCTCCTTCAGGTCAGCGGCCTTCTCCTCCGCCCCGCCGCCCTCGACGAACGCCACGAAGTCCTCGAACCCCAGCTGGCCGTCGCCGTTGCCGTTCAGGGCCTCCACCGCCGCCTCCACCTCCTCGAGCGAGATGTGGCTGCCGCCGACGGCGGCCATGCACTGCCGCAGCTCGGCGGGGGAGATCTTGCCGTCCTTGTCCCCGTCGAAGTGGCTGAACACGCGCTCGTACTGCTTGTGCTTGTCCATGGAACTCTTCTTACTGTCTTATTTAGCCACAGGAAAAAGCTGAACGACGTGGAAGCTCTTAAGATGGGTTTTGCACGTTGATGATGTTATGAGACAGTTTCTGAGGAAGGAGAGTGAATTTATAGTGGTGAAAGAAGACGCGTGTCGTGGGTTGACCGCCTGAGTTTTGGCTTGAAGAAGGGGATTCCACTGGCCTTTCGGCAAAGGAGGAAATTGGGATGTTTGATTTTGTCCTTTGTTTGAAAATTAGGGAAAATAAAGTCAAAGAAGTATTCTTCGACGTCATACATGAGACTATGCCCTCGTACTCTTCTATGTTCACAACAATTTTTTTTTCTTGCAAATTAATAACCATTCAACACCCCCCATGGAATTTCGAACAAAAAAAAAACACACACACACCTCGTGGGGTTGGCTCGGATGGAGCGTCGATCGAATATCGTTTCATTTCGTACCTCACATTCGAAGCGATAAACGCACTGATCAAGTTAGTTGTGCCAATTTAAACAAGAAAGAGTGGTTGCGCATGGCGAGCTCTTGTCCGAATCACGAGATGTATTCATTATGGTTTGTTTCAAGACCGGTGATGTAAATGTATCTCGTTGCACATTACGGGGGCACATCCTCGCTTGGAATTCAGAGATTTTCTTGACGTTGGGCAAATCGAATCTTCTTTTTTTTTTTTTCTTTCCTTGCCATTTCTAGCGACACCGAGAGAACCGGAATTGCAAAATTTTATGACCGAGAGACATCATTATTTCCCCTGAAAAGACAAATGGAGCATTGAAGGGGTTAGTGGAAATAGGAAGTGGGTAAGAACATTCTAGAAGCGGGGACGACATCGTCTCAGGCACCACAAAACGGTCAAAAAAAAAAAAACTGTGTGGAGCGCCGAGCGGACCAACCATGGAACACGAAAGTGGGGCCCAGATTGACCGTCGCATTGTGGTGGTTCGCGTCACCGACAAACGAAGCACCACCAGAGAAGCAGAGCCTCCCAGTTTCGGGGAAGTCAGCAATTGGGATTTTTTGTAACCCCTAACTAAACTTTCATTTCTCTCGTGACTCATGAGTGAGGACAAGAAGGCGAGATGGGGCGGGAGGACTAGAAGATTCCCTTGGAGATGGGGGTCCACGTCTGTGGCATGTACAATTCTCATTTCATTTGGGGAAACGTCTCGAGATCGCGCCACCGCGAGTAGGGGCGATCGTCGGAAGAGTTTCGATACGAGATTGCGCTTAACCTGTTTCCCAGGCTTGCCTATCAATTGCCTATCGAATATGGTATATGCACTGTGTTGTTCGGGATGGGCAACCTTAGCTCCTTCCCGTTCGTGCTTTGACAAAATCGAGTGTACGGCTTAATACTCTTATCCAGATCAGTCTGAAGTTGTCGTTGCACCCATTTAGGGGCCGGTCTGGATGAACTCACACGGGGCCCGTAAGTCCATACTTACTTCTCGATTGAACCAATGTGTTTCCAATCAACCGGTCCTAATTATTTTCTTCTCGAGATGAATTGGCATGTGCAGGTTTCTCGGGGCCAGTCCGATGAGTCACACTTCGGGTGAGGTGCGACCAAATTATTGAGGAAAAAACGCGATTTCTCTTCTCTAACGAGCGGATGCGATGAAAGAGTCATTAGACTCGACAAATCACTCTCCTCCATCGATTGCATTTCTTTCTCTGTTATGTGTGAAAGTGTCCCGAGAAGATTGTCGTGGGGGGGACAAAAGAGAATTATGTATGTTTCACACATAAGTGTGAAGCTAACATCATGCGATGCACGCGAGAGTCACATCTATTAATTTGAGAAATGGATAATGCGAAATAGATGTACTATATTCAAGTATTAAAAGGATTTGAAATAATTTGTGGTCTGCCCGTCTAGTGCTACTTCTGCATCAATCTACGTATGTAGTTTGCTAGTTAAAGCATAGAAAGGACAGAATTTAGTTTGTCAGTTAGCTGTTCAGAAATTGGGATGTGGCTGTTCTTCTTTGTTTGAAACATGGTGCCCCGAATGACACGGGCCCCAAGAACACGTGGAGAGACAAAATCCAAGAACTCTACTCTCACGTCGTAGACGAGACCATATTGGCCTCCTAGTCCTCGGAAAATCGCGTCGGAAATTAATAATTTTTTTTTACCTAAATCAAGATATGAGGGGGTCCTACTTTTCCAAATTATATCTAGATATAAATCTCGAAATGCCTCACGGGTATTCGATCTTCGTTCTTTTAACATACTGCTATTAATATCTGAATCTAGACGCACATCGCAAGCAGCTACAAATAAAATGGGACATCTAATCTAGACCCACACCGCAAGCAGCTGCAAATAAAGTGAGACTTCTCAGCGTGTGCTCATTACTGAATTTGGTGAGCGGTCGCTAATTATTTAAGGTGAAAGATCTATTTTTAAAGGACGAGAGTGTGCTTTTAACTACAAGATTGTTTTATTATTTGAAGTATCGATCGACATTATTTCACCTCCTATCCTAAACGGCACCAATCTAAACGATAAAGAGTCTTTATGCATGCGAACTCGAGTATCTGTTGCGATTCATATGAAATCCGTGAAATTGACGGTCTAGAGGTAGTTCGGCATATGTTTCATGCACGTCCTCGCTCGGAATTCCGAGTTTCTTTTGTTAATCGCCTAACCGATTTTATTTTTATTTTTTTGGCTGCCAATTTTAGCAATAGTAAGGTACGACAATTGCAAATTATACTACAAGGGTGTGACATCATTATGTTCAGAGAAGACGTTGGAGCGTTCAACGGGCCAGAGGAAACGGCCAAGAACGGGACCCGGAAAGGAAGTGGAGAAGAACATTCTAGAAGAGAAGAAAACGGGCGGAGCCCCTCTTTACATTGACCGGCGGATCGTTGTGATTCGTGTCGCCGACAAATGAAGCACAACTATAAACGGAGAAGACCTCTCATTTTTTTTTTTTAAAGGGATTGTCTAATATTTTCTCACAAGTTTAATTCCTAACATTATAATTTGAGACGCCCGTGTTATGAATGAATGGCCTAAAATATTAATTTATAAAAAAATTTAAAAAATTACCCCATCAAAATATGATATCTGAATGGACGGTCCAGACGCTAAGGACAGGCGCCTAACGTTCTAAGAAAATGTTAGGTGATCTAAATCCCCCATTTTCTCGGAAGTCAACAGTGGGGGATGGTTCAACCAAAAAAAAAAAAAAAACAGTGGGGATGAGATTTTCTAACCCTCAATATCAACTTCAATTCTCTAATGAATCTCTCTACATTTGGTGTTAAAACAATTGAGATTCCCTTGGACACGGAATCGCACAGTTGCGAGTGGAGGTGATCGTCGGACGATTTTTTTTTTTTAATGACCGAGGTGTCCGGGTCAATTTGCGCGCACCTCGACTATTCCTCGAAATACTAACATGACAACCACTAGACGCAATTGAGATTGGGCATGCTTGTCAATTGCGATATATGTTGTGTTTTTCGGGATGCACAACCTCGGTGGCTTATTCCCATTCGTACTTTGACGTACACGGGAGATGCTAATCTACAGGCTTGGGAAATCGGCGACCGTGGCCCAGAATGTCATACATTCCAGCGTGATGCCCTATAGAAATGCAACGATCTTCAATCCAAAACATATTCAAATCGTACTCGGATAAGGGGGGAGGCGACTCCCATCCCTTTTGCAACCAATTTGTAAAGATTTTTATGGTGCCGAATAGTCTACATTCGCCTCTTTACGAAAATTAATTATCGTGCACTTTCTCCTTCGTTTGGTCTCGTTAGCTGTTACTTTTCTTGAATGGCCGTGTTATTTTAGCGTAAAAATGTGCCTTCAATTATCGACAGCGCATGCACAAGCGTTGCGGGGGGGTTTTTCACTGGTTAGGGTTTGAAATATGTTCTTTTCTTTTGGAATATGTGCACTAAAGATACCAGGCAGTCGAATTCCAAAAGTTACAAAATGTGCAATCGAATTCTAAAGCTTGTCAAATTAAAATTATCGAGTTTTTTCGTTAATCACGTTCAATTTGATTAACGAAAAATACTGATGTAGCATTTTAAAATTAATTTCTCTCTCTTATGTCGTATTTTTTTTTTCAAATTTTATTTAAATCAATTTAAAAATGAAGATGCAATTTGTGAGTTAGCTATCAACGAAGTGGCGTTGCTGGAGTGCGCACTCTCACTCTCGCAAAAGGTTGAGTGTTTGAATTTCGGGCGCCGTAGGGTGACTTAACCGGTGGCACGTGTGTACTGGTTATCACGTGTCGAATCTAGGGGCTGTCAGTCATGCAGGGGTTTTCTAGATTATCAAAAAAAAAACAAAAAAAAATAGAACACAAGTATTTCAAATTATTCAATTTTGATGAACCCAACGACGATGGGCGTCGTCGAATCATTTTCCGTTTCCGTACAAGTGAGAGTCGCAGCCAGGCCAGCTTTGGCTTTTCTTGTGGCAAGCACGTACTCGTAGGTTGGGGTGCAATGTGTCGAATACCTCTCGACCATCCACGTGTCGCCCATCGGAGCGATTTCCTCTGTCAGGGCTTGTGGACGCCCCGAGCCCAACCCCCGAGCTGTGCTACTGCTACGCTCCGTCGCACCCTAGCCGATCTCGTAATCCACCAATAGTAAGCACCTGAAGCCTTCTGTCCTCAAATTTCTCCTGAGCTCCCGCAATGATCTAGAGACACGTGGCATTCTGCCTTCATCCGGCTGCTACACTGGTTCGAACAAAACGTTTCGCGGCTCCGCATTTCACCGAATCACACCTCATTCCCCAAGCGGTCGCTAAAACCTCACTTTCATCGCTCTTTTGCCAAAGAGCTCCCCCCGGCACCTCCCTATTACTGGCGTCGCCATTTTCATTTTCCTTCTAAAACCCTAATTCGGCTCCCACTTCGCCGCCATGGCCGGACTGAGCCGCCACCTCGCAGCAGCCGCGCGGAAGCTGCCGGAGCGGCTGGGCATCCTGGCGGGCCGGGGCTACGGGTCGTCGGCGAGCGCGGCTCTCCGCGATTACTACTCGGAGGAGGAGGAGGACGACGAGCCGTGCGAGGCCGCGCAGGCGCGGCCGAGAACTGGCTCGCAGAAGCTCGTGCCGGAGAGAGGGATCCAGTGGGTGGTGATGGGGGAGAGGGGCGCGAAGAAGCACGTGTACGCCGAGATGCTCTCGAATCTCCTGGAAGTCCCTCACATTTCCATGGGCTCGCTCGTTCGCCAGGAGCTTAACCCTCGCTCTTCTCTGTATCAGCAGGTCTTGTTAATCTTCATTCATCCTCCTTTTCTTGTGGTATTGGAAGTTTGCTCTTCTAGGAGGAGAATCAGTGTGCTTGATTATGTATTGTGATCTGCTGGCTTCACTGACTAGGACAAAGCATTGTGTGACTCTTCAAAGGTTTTTCGTGCTTCGTCGCGAGTAGAGACTTATCAAGTTCGTGTATCTTCATTCCATTCCGAGAGATGAGAGTGTTCTTTTGCAAGTATCCAGAGGATCTTTATGTGTGCATTTATTTTCTAAGCGAACTTGTGCAAGTGTACTAATTTTGAAGCGTGTTACTCTATTCAAGCCTCATGTGATCGCTCGTTGATTTTCTTTTCAATGTCATTTTATTTGCCCGTATATCCGACAGATTGCGAATGCTGTGAATGAGAGCAAGCTTGTACCAGAGGAAGTGATTTTCGCACTGCTGTCCAGGAGGTTAGAGGAAGGATATTACAGAGGAGAAACAGGGTTCATTCTCGAGGGTATCCCCAGAACAAGGGTCCAAGCTGTAAGTGGAATGGCTCTCTACACTGTCCGTAATCAGCTTTTGAGCCTGAATCTACCTGATGATCATAATGAAAATTTACATGAGTGTAGGATCGTGCATTTGAAAATTTTTATGCTTGGATGTGATCTTTTACAGAGAACTGGTAATGTTTAGTTCTCATGAATGTCGGTCCTTGCAGGAGATTCTCGACCAATTTGCCGACATTGATCTTGTTTTGAACTTCAAGTCCATGGTGCAAGACCCTCTCTCAAAGAATTTAGGGATGGGAGCATTTCCTCCGTCCCTGGACTCTACCAATATGCACATACCCAGTTCCAAACCTGGTTTAAGATCACCGGCTGAGCAACTGGCTTCTGCTGATGTTAGGGGTCCCTGGAAGAAAAACATGCCTGTGTATGCAGAGCAGGTAGGGTGTAGTCTTGAATATGACTCTGAAGTCCTATATGTGAGAGTCGAACCAGTAGCGTGTCTCATTTTGATATGCTAGGCGCTGGTTTCTCTCAGTTTTGTCCTTACATATGTGTGGGGTTCCATCCAATGGTATTATGCATGCGCATAAAATGGTTCTTTTGGCCTCTGGTTGATCTGTCATGCATAGCAGAAGTAGAAAGAAATGATTTTTGCTCACTTGCCTTCTATCTTCAACAGAGTAAGTTGCTGGAAGAATATTATCAGAAGCAAAAGAAACTTCTCAACTTCCAAGTTGCGAGTGCGCCCGGAGAAACCTGGCGTGGGCTGTTGGCGGCGTTACATCTTCAGCACGTGAATGCTGTTGAGTCTTCCCAAAAGCTGACTGCATGAGTCTATTCTATTCTTAGTTGGTTCGTGGATGCAATGTCCCGATCGCAATCCGGCATATGTATAGTAAATAGATACGAGTCAAGAGCGAGTCGTGTTCTGGCTAGTATTCCAATTTTGTTTTAGCTTCGAGGCATCAAACGGAGTTGAGATGCAGCGTGTTGTGTTTTTCATGTGGGAAGAGATGGTAGGACAGAAGGTACTGGCATGTATGACCATAATATGAGGGCATGTTCATATATATCTTGTGATTGAAATCATTTGTTCTTGTTGTCCTGTCGGATCTTCTTCTTCATTTTGTTCTATGGGAGTTGCTTTTGTGTCCGCTCGTTGACCAAACATGGGTCCGTCGTCTTCGATTGAAATCAATCGAACTGTTCTGCACCTTTTCGTAACGATAGATTTGAATTGAGAAAGACGCTTTCTTTACAGGTACAGGGTGAGAGCCTGCACTTAAAACGACGAAATCATGCGCTTCATGACGGCATGCTGGATCATCAAGTAACTTTCCTCCATAGCAACAGAAAAATAAAGGAAAAATAACCGTCCTTTTTCCGATCTGGTTATCCGAACCAAATCGATACTATCGATAAAAACTAAATGCTCATCCTAAAATCTCTCATTAATTAATATGGGAAATAAAATAAAAGTGTTATTTTAGTGGGATCGGTTCTGTGACTAGAAACGAAAGTAATTAGGGCGCGCATGACAATATTTCTGTTTCAGAATGAATTTCTGGAACATGTATAGTTTTTTTTTATTTCTGTTTATGGATGAGCTTTTAAGCAAAAAAAATGTATTTGATAACGGTATAAAATTTCTGATTCTAAAATAGAAATTTATTTGACCGAGGCGGCACCGCAATCGGCGGTGGCGATTGGTCGTGGTGACCGACGGCCAATGGCGGCGACCAAGAGACCCGCGGCGGGGGCAGGCGGCAGGATGCAGCAGGCGGGGTTGGTCGTCAACGAAGATTTCTATTTTTATTTCTCGAAAAAGTAATTTTTTTATTTCTAATTTTTGCTTTAAATCTATTTCTTGAATAACCTTTTTTGTTCCACAAATAGTTTCTTAGAATTACGTTACCAAACGAGTTTTTCTCCTAGACCTATTCCATAAATATGTTTTTGTTCCAAAAACAATTTCCGAATGGTTTTCATCCGGACCCTTAATATGTGGAACATCGTATTTGTGTTTAGAAATTCTCAGCAAAATTTAAATGCCCAAATAAAAAAGAGGATGGAAAATCAAAAACCCAAACCGAACCGAGCAGAACATTCTTATTGGATTTGGTTTGTGAGTTGGTTCAATCCAGCTGTTTACCCTATCGGTTCGATTTTTCTGAAAATCTGAACTGAATAGAACCGCTGATACCTCTATTCAAAAGTACTTTGAGTCTTCATTATCTTTAGCGGAAATTTGCGTGCTCCATAACATAATTTCAAGGTCTTTGGTGCAAAGTTTAATTTACAAATACCGAAAACCCCTTAGATAAGTGTTCGAAAAGCCCTAAACTTTTTAATGGTAATAATTTAATCATAAATCTTTTAATTTAGAGCCAATTCAGTTAGGGGTGTCAACGTGTCGGGTCGGGTTGGTCCTTTCTGATACCCGATCCGAAACAAGATGAAATAGAACAGCTGATTTTTCTTAGTATAAAAAGGAACTGGAATAGAGCTAATCGTCAAATGAGACTACACAGTTAAAGACATTTCATGCGCTAAAGGCCCAGGTGCTGTATACAGTCTGCAAAGAGCTGCATAGAGATTCGACAATTTTTAAATGGCATCCTGCTCTCAGCCACTTTAGGTGCTCATTGGCTCCGGACTAGGAGCACTCAGAATATCGAGCGGTGAGTTCTGCGATGGCAGCTGCTCATGCCACAACGGAAGTACGTCACCAGGATATAGCTTCTTGTCACTCCCTCAGAATTTATCTAAAAGTGGACCAACGAATTGCAATGTGAAAATCCGATACTAGTTAATTGTTATATTGGATTAGTCCCTTTTTTTGTCGTTGATCAATTTAGTTAACTTGTAAAACCCTAATTATGTGATAGTTCCATGACAATAATGAAAATTGAATACCGGAGAGTCAAGCACATGGTAGAAGATGAACTGGTCGAGCCAAAGCTAGCAGAAGAACTGAACCGAATCCCCCAAAGCTAAGGGTGACCCAAGAGATCGAGAGTGGAAGCAGAGTTCGCATGGAGCAAAGAGACGATTCCCAGAGTCATGAAGATCGTCTACACCAGGCTCCCCCAGCGAGACCTCGTCTCTCTCCTGTTCGTCAATCCCAGGCTTCACCGCACTTCCGTCTCGTATCCCTCACTTTGGCTAGTATCTTTACTGAAGAACTCTCGACTTCTTCTTCTTGAAATCACGAGCTCAGCAGGTTTGATTACGTGATTCCGATTTGCCTGGTGCCTTCAGGTTCTTGATTTGCGCGAGATGACCAATGCGGGGAAACGGCTCCTGGACGCTCTTTCGCTGGTTAGTTTGTGAAGGCATTCCCCTCACAGGCGTGAATCGGATGCTTGATCGTCCGATTTTTGAGTAGTTTGATGGGTTCATGTGTGTGAAGTTACATAGTTTGAGGGAGTTGATTTGACTGCCCAAATGGTTAGGTTGCTTTAGGTCGACCTAGCGTACTGATGCGGTTATCTGTTGATTTGGCAGACGAGATTTCGCCAGATGAAACAAATTAACCTGGAATTCACTCAAGATATCGACAACAGAGGACTTACCCGAATAACGTGTTTGTAAAAGCTATAAAGCAACGTGTTTGTGTTCAAATATTCCAATAATTACCCGAACACAAATAAGAACACGATCAAAAATACGTTGTTACAATCGTATACCCGAACAAGAAATACATATAAATTCGGGTCGGGTATCTTGTTCGGAATTGACACCCCTAAATTCAATCATTCCAATTGATTTTGACTAGATATTGCTTAGGTAGATGCCAATCGATCCCAACGTGGTTAATTTGTAATTTTATTTATATATATTTATATATATAATCTTTTTTATTTTATTTTTTTCCTTGCATCTTTTTCCCCTTTTAATTAGGGCCCGCAGGCAGGGGTTGGCCGACATATAATAAACTATTGGTCTTTTTGGTGGCATATTATTCTATTGATTAATTATTATTTTTGGATAAGAATCCCATCAGCCGACCATTAACGTGATTAGCGAGGCATCTTTTTAGGGCAGCAAAAAGACGACGATTGGGAGCCCTCGAGGGCGGTCGTGCGCCATTCCGGCGTTCTGCCGATTTCCACATTTGACCCTCGATATTTCCATGTTAAAGTAAAGGTATTATCAGAATCAAAATACGACCTACTACTAATGTCCCGCCCAAAACCCTTGAATCATGACTCCCAACATATTGAAATGCTCCTTCTGTCAGAATCAGCCATCTCGTCGAGGCTTTTGGAGACGGCGAGAGACGGGGCGGAGTTCTTACAGGGGCGATGACGAGTTCGCCCCTGTAATTGCTGGGTCGGTTGGAGGAGCGTCTCAGGAAAAACTTGCGGGATTAGTGACTGTGGACGACCCCCTAGTCAATATGTCATGGGGATATGGCCTAATTCCAAAAAAAAAAACCTCAAACCTCAAAAATATTTATAATTTTTTTTTGTCTCCTAAAAAACTTCAAATTTTGATTTTGTCCCAAAAAAAAAAAACACCTCAAACTTTGGTCTTTGTCCCAAAAATATCCACATCTTTTTTTGTCTCTTAAAATATCTCTAACTTTTGATTTTGTCCCAAATTTACCACAGTTATTAAAAAAAAGGAGTGTTTCGTGCCTAATTAAACAGAAATCATGATTGTTCGACAAAGATCAAAATGTACTTCTAATTGTTTCAAGGAAGAATGTTTGACACATTGCAGGCGCATTCATTCATTCATTCATTTCGAAATATAATTGAGTTACCCGAGATTCACATACAAATTTCAAAGAGAACAATTTATTAACGAATCTTCTTCTTATATTTCAAATCTTTACCGAAATGATGATCACGAGAAATCGTTGGGGGCAACAACTTATCGTTACATAGGCAGGGTCGGCAGCAGCTTGTTGTCACAAAGGCAATGCTAGCGGCAGCTTATTGTCACAGATGCAGGGTCGACACGATGATACTCAATGGGAGACTCGATTGGCATCGAGAACTATCAACGGGTAAAGAGCAGATGACGAGAATTGTTATTAACTCGGGATAAGGCCACACCATCGGACGACAGTTGAGAATAACTTAGAGTTTCGACAAAAGCTAAACGCCTGACGTTGTGGTCGTTGGGAATTCTACGAGAGGGGTTTTGAGAGTTTTTTTATAATTAGATTGGTAGATTTGAGACAAATTCAAAAGTTGAAGGTTTTTTAGTATGCAAAAAAAAAAAAAAATTGTGGATACAAAGTCTAAAATTTGAGATTTTTTTTTTTTGGATTGGGCCTAGAGATATGGACCAATGACCGACTGATTACCTTTGGTTTCGCCGCCGCCAATGAAAAAATAAGAAGTAAATTCATAGAATTTAGATCAAAAACATCTTACAGAATTAGAAGAAATTTCCGAAATTTGACGAATTAGAAAGCTAAATATGGGAAGAAAAAGAAAGTGATCGTCGTTGCAAAAATACAACTGCTGATGCCCACCTTCCGTCACCTTCCCTAGAGGCCTTTGACCTGCTCTGTATGAGAACGATCATCTCGCAAAGGTCGCCGTGCCCAAATCATGACCACTCTCGTCGCCCAACCACGATGGAGCAGCAAGGGCACACGCATTCGCACGTCCCGACCACGGCCATGCATGAAGGTTCCCGGTGCCGACGGTAAGAGTGAATCAGTGATGCTCTCACCCGAACGTAGTTGCTTTTTTCAAAATGAAATATACATATTTCTCGCTTTTTCGTAAATTTATCCATTGTCACAATTTTCCTAGTTATTCTTTCCAGCTTTCTTTTATTTGCACCAAGTCCAAGTGACTCTTCCAAGTGGTTGACGCCATGAGCTTTCGCCGAATTCTTTCTATACAAGAGCTTCAGATGTACAAGTAGAAACAAAATCAGATGGCATACTTACGCCACAGGATAGCCAGGAGGAGGAGGAGGAGGAGGGGGGAATGACAATCATTTCTTGATGACGGAGTGAATTTCTACAGCTACTCACAGTTCATCCAGACCTCCCGCAGAAGCCGGTACCTAAGAGGATGTCGGTTGTGCCCTTTGCCATTCATCTGGAGGGGCTCAGCAGATGTGGGTGAAGAGGAGGATTCATTTAGGAAGATTGATGTTAAAGGTGCATTCAATTCATTGAGTTCGTCATCGCTATTTTGCGCTTTCTCGAGCACGGACGACCTACTTCTTCTCAGCTGAGATTGGTTGCCGAGCTCACCGAGGACTCCTGCCACAGAAGCTACCGAGGGTGGTGGATAGACTGGGTTGGCGGCAATGCATGGGTAGCTGGTGACTAGTTCCTCCCCGGTTTCTAAAGGATCCTGCATCATCGAGAACAATAACGGGGCTTTTGTCTAATTTGAATGAGTAGGAAGGAGAAAAAGTGCCAAAGTGTGCTTTTGTAGGATCATTAAATACTATCAGGTGGATGCAATCACTAACCTCAGAGGCCAAGGCCTCCAGCACGGCATTTGGGACCGGGTCAGGGCAAAACTCGTCTGGAGAGAAATTGTCAAGAACCCTCTTAATCAGAGATGCACCAAACGTAGGGCATACCTTCATGGGGCAAAAAAGAGTATACTCAACGACACTATCTCTTTGACCAAACCCAAAAAGAAAAAAAGAAAAAAAGATACTATCTCAGTTGAACAAAGAAGAAATGATATGGAGCTTCAGGCTATACCTCTTTCCTGGTCGATCTGCTTAAAAGCATGTCTTTCGGAAGCATCATAAGATCACTCAAAGCATATAGGAGATGGAATGATTTGAAGCTAGCATCTCGTGTTTCATCCGCATCCACAATTCTGTTCTCGTCTCCATGTGAATCATCATCATCCAAGCCAAATAGGTCAGTCAGCCATCTAGACCAGTTCCCAATCTGGTGTGCCAAACAAAGAAGAATAAGAACGCAACTTAATTCTTCAACATACAAGGGCCAAATTATGAATGATACAAGATTATTGATGGTTCGGATCCAGTCAAATGAATGAAGCAGATCACGATTCCCCTTCCTCTTCTCTCTCTTTCTCTTGAATGAATGAATGAAAAAGAAAAAGAACGCAACAAAATGCATCTCTTGTGTGACATCTGATTCACAACAGATTCTTTGTGTGATGCTGTGAAGAAATGGCAAAGGTAGGTCATACAGTGCTGGTCAAAGCAGTCATTTTCTATTTGAGTAATGACATGTAACCTGTGCTTCTGATCTGATTGCAATGGAATTGACTGCATAGACAGGAGAATAATTAATACTTTGCATAAACTTAGAACTAGAAATTGAATATCACTTACAGCATTTTTCAGTTGAGCACCAGCTTGGAAGCTTGACTTTCCTGCAGGTATTGGGAGAACCTTGGGATCGCTAATGGGGTCAGACACTGGATCTGTTGGAATCTCATTTGCAGATTCCCGAAGAATGGCATTAAACATGGCTACATCTAACCTAGCCACACAATGCTCCATTATCTGTAAAGAGATTACTAACTTCAGTTTCATATGACTAAACAGAAAAGTGAAGATTCCACGCGTCTGAAAAAAGGAAATCGGAGCAAACATTAACAAATAAGGATAACGATCAACATCAAATAAAAAAGGTATAGTAGTAAAACTTAAAAAAAAAAAATCCAGTATCCCTGCACTGAGATGGTAATGCTCACAATAGCATTCTAGACCTTCCCATTGTATAGTAAAAGGCATATCTTTTCCCAAACGAAGTATAATAATACATTCATCCAATTGGATTCAATAAGTTTAGAGTTTTCAGAGAGTGACACCCTAATGGACGACCAAGACCCTTGACACTCTAATAATGAGGCCAAGACCAAAATCCATTATTATATATCACTTCTTTTCTTGAGAGCGAACATCTTAATGTTGCATGAAACACGATTAGATATGGTTTACAGTGAAGTGCTATATAATATGCACAAACAGGATATGACAATTCACAGCTGAAAGAATATATGGGCAACAGCTATTGAATTGACTATCGATACACCCTATGTCGAGCCATTTTTTCAGATCATCGATCAGTTATCACCCCTCCCTTTCTAATCAAGTGGAATTCCATGTTGTCAAGCAGGCAAGGAACTGCCACCCAAAAATCAAAATTATTGATCAATCCTCACTAGAGAAAATCTGTACATTCGATTTGCTATTGCACATGATGTTCTCAATTGTCAATGTCTATTAAGCTAATCCAACCAGAAAGGTGGATAATGTCAATCAGAGATACCACCTTAGTAAGCACAGGCAGAGAGAACACATGGGCAACAGCTATTGAATTAACTATGATACCCCCTAATATTTGTCATTTTTGACAGATGAAGATCATCAATCAATTATTCCTCTCTCTTTCTGTCAAGCGTAATTCCACGTCGTCGAGAAGGCAAGAATCCACTGCCATTCCAACGCTAGAAAAGTAATATTTTGTCGTGTTCTACTTTTCTAATGACCTCCCATTGACACATGACATCAATGTTCATTACGCTAATCCACCCAGAAAGTTGATTAATGGAAATTCAGAGAGATACCAATTTAGCAAGCACAGGCAAACAACCACACTCGTGGCCTCCACTTCTGACAGGACAAAGTCTCTCGAATGCATCCATAAATGCTTTCTTCCACAGATCCACTGAAATGTTGCCTTGTTCTTGATCTTCCACATGTCTCACTTTTCTGTTGTTTTTTATAGAGCCGGAGCCCTTGGCTCTACCAAGCAACTTTGCAGCACTAGACTGCATGTATGGAGTCAAAGACTGAAACGTGAAACACAATATGCCCATTAGGTCATTCAGTCAAAACATTTGCAATTATATTGACAGCAGGATGGTAGAAATTTCAGTTGAAGAAAAGTAGAGGAGATTGGGGAAGATGAGAGAGGGCTAATGTAAAAACCTGCCACCACAGAGACTCAACGATGCGGGAGAAAATCCATGCTTCAACCTTTTCCAATTCAAATATGAGTTTATGCACATTCTCATTGTCATCCTCTGTTCTGGCATTTTTATGTCCCTTCTTTCTGAGGTAGGACTCTCTCGATAGTGGTACTTCAATATTTCCCTTTGGTATCATCTGGCTTATAATTGTTCTTAGCACCACAGAATTTGATAACCAATAAGTTAACCTGTAATAACAATGTAGCTGTATAAAAGCTGTTGGAAAACTATTTCTACTCGAACATTTGTCCCACATGCAACAGGCAATGAATAGATGACAAGACCAAAACTCTAGCATCTCCACTCAATTTTCACCAAAACGATGTTCTTGTAAAATCCCCAAATCAACATAAGCTAATACCTGTTTCCCATAGTAATTGAAGCCAAACTCTGGTACCCTCATCCTCAACTAAAGCAGGCATGTAATGTATTTGCTTACAAATGCAGGCAAAAAGTTAAAATAAACTTTTTTCACATGAAAAACACGAAGAGTGACATACTGTTAATGGACAATATGATGTTTGGCAAACATTAAAAAAAAATTAGACAAGCATAAGAAACAGCAATAAAAATGCACCTTGGGACGTCGCTTCCACATGCTCTCGCCACCAAAAATAATCCTGAGACTATACTCCTTCCTGCTTTAGCTACGCTTGCTTGGGGTAGCTCTCTAATAGCATAGCGATAAAATCGAGAAAGGCGCCTGGCTGGAGCATGAAACTTACTCGTGGAACCACCGTGCTCTGCAACCACCGAATAAAGAGCAACTTCAATGGCAGCAGTCTCTCTCAGCTCTCCCTCCAACATCTGAATTTTGTTCTCCAGCTGTTGAAGCTTGGCATCCATAAGCATGCATTTCGTATCCTTAGGATATACTTTGTCCACTTTTCTGTCACAGCCACTGTGGTATCTTGCTCCCCCTGTATCCCGAACGGGACCTCGTCCGTTCTCTTCCTCTGTTATGCAATAAACATTTCTGTTCCCAGGGAAGTTGGAAGCCGTTTCAGAAATTAATCGCTTCTCGTCATTAGCCGCACCACCAGCATCGTCATCAAATCCTTGCATCTCGTCGGGTGAAACTTCATTGGCAGAATAACAGTGCAACATGCCACTCTCCGCACTTGTTGGGTCATTGCTTCTAACTTCAGTTCTTTCATAGGAAACTTTCCGGTGAACTTCCTGGGCAGAACCTACTTTCTCAGTTCTTCCTGGGATGCAATCTACAGCTATTCTTTCGGTACCTAGGGATAGATATAACATTTTAACACAATGGAAATTGTTTTGGGGAAGGGGATCAAACTAGGCTCAGAAGAGTCAAAAGAAGCAGTATCAATTTTCTGGTCGCCCCACCTCAACAGACAAGTCAACTGACAATGAAAGTGAAGGCAATTGAGAGAACTTACCATGTGCAATTATGCTTGGCATCATGTTCAATCTTTTAATCCCAGCTCCGGAAGCTAAGAAATGCCCCTTTCCACTGCTTTCTAAATTATTATCCGTAACACCCGATCCACGCTGACAACCCAGGTAAATTATTATCACTCAGTACAGTCATAACATGTGAAAACATACTGTAAACTCTCGCCTTAATTGTGATGCCATCATTAATCACAGCACAGAAATCAGCAAAAACATGGAAGATTCAAGATGTCCACTAAGTTATATCCAATGAGGCAATTGTGTAATGTAGATTCCTAAAATGAAAAGCCAATGACAGAATGAATTTTCTTGCCATGATTTCTCCAGCCTTTGTATGTGTCTTCTATTCACATGCATAATCCGTTAACTCATCCAAAGGACAATCGAAGACTACCGTCCATATATAGATGAATTCCCCTGATGCACGCCTCATCTCATGCGCAAAAATATGCACAATGAATCCATTTTTATGCCTATAACAATCAGTATTAGCAAAGAGGGACTTGTAGCATCACTAGAGTGTCAACAAAACAAAAACTTCCCATAAGATAGAAAAAAGATGGCTACAGCAGGAAAACCATGAAGTGAAAACACAGATATATTATTGATTCACAGGTACTGTCCTTTTGCTCTTCCAAGGAATATTGAAGCCCGCCATGTATATCTAGATGAATTCACCTCATGCACACCTCATTTCATTTGCAAAGTGCGCGCACTATTAGTATGCCTATCACAACCAATATTAACAAAGAGGGACCTGTAGCATTTCTAGAATGTCAACAAATAAAAAAAGAAAAAGAAAAAAGTTCACTGCAACAGTACGATAATCAGAAAAAGATGGCTACAGAAGGAAAAGGATGAAGCCGAAAACACAGTTGACTACCAGCTCCATTCGATGCACTGAACCCTCATTATGCTCCAGAGGAGCAGAAGAAGCAGTCACAGAAGAGTGAGAGGAACCATCATCATCAGTGGAGAAGGTAATTTCCGCTTCCTCTGCAAATTCTTCATCAACTGAATCTGTAACAGATTCACAGTCATTTGTACCTAGCGATACCTTTTTTGAGAGACTACTTCCCCTCAGCACTGGACTACTCCTACCCTTATCAACAGATTGAATCGTGACGTACAAAATAGGTTGAGCCATATTCCTAAAGTTCCTTTTGCAGTTCATAGCAGCACTTATATTCACGGGCTCGTCAACCACACCATAGTCCGCCAAGTTTATCATGGCAGTGCCTATTAGCTGCCCCTTCATGATATTATCTCTTCGAGGCTCAAACAGGTTAAACTCCAAGTAATTTTTCTGGAATACATCACCATTCCCAGCTTTGACCTTGACATCCTTCAGTAGGGTTGCGGATAATCTGAAGGATTCATTGAATTCTATTTTACCCTCACCAACATCAGAACCGAGAAACGGAACCACAGATTTCGTAGCGCCGGATAACCTTTCCCCATTCTGCCACTGGATCAGGACGGAACGGAGGGATCTGAGTGTTTGTGATGGAGGCCAAGGCGTGATCTCCTGAACATGTATTATATAATCAAGTTGAACTGAGGCGCCCTTTCTAACCATTTTCTGTCGTCTCTAAGTCAAATGCTATGCCACGGTAATTAACTCTGCAGTAATGGAAAAAAGATCGCTTCAATATCAAAAACCCAACAAATGCGAAAGACATAAGTCGGCCTATAAACAAGGAAACATCGAGTATAAGCTCAGGAAACTCTACGTCCTGAAAAAGTACCTTCAGGGGCAAAGAAAAGGAACCAACATAATAATTTGAGCTCAATTTGGGTAAGCAAAGTACAAGAAGAAAAACCCAACGAGCACACCAACCCACGAGAGATTCAAAAGCAAAACCAGATCTTTACGTTGGCAATGTCGCAGCGCCTACATTGAAAAAGCGAGCTCTTTATGTTCGGTTCATCAACTGAGCTCAGACAAAAAGGACCCAAAAGTTCCAACCCACGAAGTCGAATGCGATCATTCCTGACCTCGAAGTAGAATCTCTCGAATCGGATAATCGGAATGCAGGTATGAATCGACGCGAAGCAAAACGATGTCTCAGCTAAAAAAGAATCATAGAAACCGACATTCACCTGCGAAATCAGCAACCGGGAGCTCGAAGGAGCTTGGGCAGACACCAAGGAAACGAACCGTCGGGTTCGTTCTCCACTCCGACCGCAATGTCTGAGCTTCCAAGCTCAGAAACCGCAAGAGTGAGTGTGAGTGAAGAGGAATGGGGAAGACGGAGACAATGACCGCAATATAATACACGGAAATATCAAAAGAAATAAATAAATAGAAAATGCGGAAATTGGAAAAAGACACGCAAGGATTTCCATGAAAAAAAAGAAGAAGCGTGACCTCACTATTTCCAGGTGAGTAACTTGAAGGATAATTAAAGAATTCTCTAATGCACCGAGCCAAGCGCCGTCGTTTTGCGAGCGCCGTGTCGTTTTCACGTCATTGGACAGTGACATCCCGTCCGCCTACGGGTTTTTTTCCAATATAATTTTTAAAAAAATTTATTTACAAAATTAAATTTTTAAAAAAATTACCAATTTGGACATCGTACGCCCCTTGAAGCGGCGCGCGAGACAAATGCAGCGCGCGAAGCAATTCTTGCTTCTTCTTTTTTTTTTTTACTTTTCTTGTTTTTTTTTTTTTGCTTTCTTTCTTGCTTTTTTTTTATTGCTTGATTTTTATTTTTTAGAAGTCACGCATATTTTTTTACTAGAAGCCACATTTACTTTTATACAACTTGCTACTGCACAAATTAAAAAAATTATATTTTATTATTAATTTGCGATGAATTTTATTAGCGATGAATTTTACGACGAACGTGTCGTTGGAAATATACATTGTATATTTTTCGAAGAAACATCATATTTATTGTAAATTTCGTCGCAAAATATATAACGTACATTTTTAACGACACATTTGTCGTAGAATTCGTCGCTAATAAAATTCATCTCTAATAAAATTCATCGCAAATTCATTTCTAAAAAAATTATTATTATTTTGTATTTGTTGCCAATTTGTGACGAATTTATATGCTATATATTTTGCGCAAATTTCGTCATGCGACACGTTTATATTTTGCGACAAACTTATGCAACACGTTTGTCACGTGATATAAATCGTACATTTTCAGTGACATGTTCGTCGCAAAATATATACTTAGTGTGTTTCATGGTGACGCCCAATGTGCCGTTGAAAATATACACTTTATATCACATGACAAACGTGCCATACATTTTGTCGTAAAGTATATACTTTGAGTGTTGCATAAAATCCATGGCAAATTGCCTCACAATGCGCTTGCACTTTTTGTGGGACTAAAAGTACGTATTTTGCGATGAAATTTGCAGCACGTTTGTTGCAAATATATAGTTTACAAATTTATTGCATATTGGTGACAAATACAAAAAAAATCTAAAAATGTAAAATAATTAAAAAAACGAAAAAAAATGATTTTAGCCACGAAAATTAGCGAAGAAAAAAAATTTCTCTCTAATTTGCAGCGAAACATCATATTGGTTGCAAATATCGTCGAAAAATATATAACGTACATTTCCAACAACACGTTCGTTGTAGAATTTGTCTCTAATAAAATTCATCGCAAATTAATAATAAAAATATTTTTTTGTGCAGCAACAATCTACACAAAAGCAAGCGTGGTTTCTAGCAAATAAATTTGCGTTGCTTTTATTTTAAAAAAAGTAAGAAAAAAAGAAAAAAAAAGCAAGAAAAAGAAAAAAAACCGCTTCAAGTGGCGCTCAAGACCCAAATTGCTAATTATTTTTTTAAACCTAATTTTGTAAATAATTTTTTTTAAAAAATAAATCGGAAAAAAACCATCCGTCTACTCTATTTCGAGCCAATCCAAATTGAGTTGGCATTTATTTATGTGGATCTTCATTTTCAAAAATCCTAATTTACTCGTATTAATCCCACTGAATAATATTTTTTTATGGATGATATTTTCAGGTAAGAGCTATTTTCAAAAGCGTAAATGCACATTCATTTAACATTTTCAACATTCACCCCGAATTCACGAATCTCACGTCGACTTTTCTAATTTAATAACCGAATAGAAAACACTATTCCATCTCATTTTTATTCCTTTTGAACACTCTTAAAAGATAAAATAAAAAATATAAAAAAGGATTAAAACCCCTTTTTATCACGGTGTCATCATCTTGGCTCCCACTCTCTCATATGCCTTTATTTATTTAAATAGGGTAATTGTTTTAAATCATACAAGTCCGTCCAAGGAGAGAATCTTTCGCAAAAAAAAAAAAATTTGAATATGACAGCTGGATTAATGTAAAATAACTCAAATCCATCGATCCAATTGATGACACGGGGCCTCATGGAAAAATTAATACCCACCAAGCATCTAAATAAAATTGAGAAATTTCGAGATACTATTTTCTCTAAATTAAATAATCCATTTAAATTAGCGTGCTCAGTAATTCGATTGACGGTCAAAGCATCGGTGAGTCTTCCTCACTAGCCAGTGGCGACCACCGACAAGTCGCCGCGGAGTCTCAATCGAGTTGGGCCCATTTGCAATTCGCTTTAAATTGAAGGTCCTCAAGAGTCACAAAATATTAATCGGATGGAGCCCCTCTGCCGTCACAAATTATATAATGCAGAAATTCTGAAATTTGCCTCCATGGTCCCTTGACAATGCCCAGAAGTTGAAATTAATAAAGGCAATCGACGTACATAAGAAGAATGTGCAGGTATTGCCCTCAACTTCCACTTCGCCAAAGTGAGTTTGGACATGACATGAGACCAGATTGAAGCCCAAGCAGAGAGAAGGACTGACCAACCATCATCACCAAACGGCCTAATTTGCACCAAAGTGTTAGGCCGAGCAGTCCATACTTGTACGCCTTTACTCTCCTACCTAGTCACACTAGCAAAACGGGGATATGACGCTTGAACTCCAAGCAATTCACATGTTTGAGTGAAAAGAATGTTACTTCAGACAGAAACAAGAAACAGAGGAGGAGAGAAATAGGGGGTGACCAGGGCAAAGAAATTGGTTTTCAGCAAGCTAAGCGTAGAAGAATTAGCTTTCGGTGAATAAAAAATGACGGGAAGCATATGAAGGCATACGCCGGCGCGAGCCGTTTTCATACTCTATCCCCTTTTGAAGGAATTTGAAGGATTCAGAATGAACGACCAATTTTTTGGAAATTCGGTTTCTGATAATTGAACACCATTATGGGTGCATTTAGTAGTTTTTGCCGGGTCTCATCTGGGTAAGGGCGTGAATTCAGTAGCTTGCTTTCCAGGTAGATAACAAGGACAAAAAAAAGAGTGCACAACGCCTGGGGTATAGAGAGCATGTTACTAATTCTGGATATCTCACTCTTCATCGGGGTTCTCGATCGTCTGAAGAAGAGTTGAGATAGGATATCACAAGATCAGCTGCCTTGCAACCCGACGCCATTGCTTTGCCAACAGACAGCCCATCCCTGTGGTTACCTGGAAATTCCGTGGTTAAACAATGTCCATCACAACAAACGGTACATTGTCATACCACCACTAAGCCTGGGAACTTGGTTAAGATAAGATGGAAAAATCTATCTTCAATGATTTTATGAGATCAGTGGTCAGATAACAACAGGACTTGGAGGACGGATGATCGATATTGTGCTATTAGCATGATGTGAATCTCACGCCCTCCATTGTGGATCTTTAAAGGATGCCAATCTCACTCCATAAGATGAAACTCTCCCCCAACTCTCTTCCCTGGTTTCAATGAGATCATCCCCTTAACGAGAAAGAAACTCTGCCCCAAAGACTGGACCTCTTCGATGTCTGTTTTCACATCTTAACAATCTAGTTTGCCTCTGTTCTGTTTAATAATTTAGCATGTTATTATATGTGGGCATCCTCTAGGGAAATATCAAAATCTTATAATTTAACCCAACGAATCTCAGATTGTTGTTGGACAGTTACCAATCGCATGAAATATGACTGTCCTTATAGCTTTGATTGTTCAACTCTACAAATTAGGGTCCTATTTTTCTTATATTAGAAAGAAGAAAGTCCTATTCTAGTAGGAAGTTAATACAGAAAACCAGCAAAATTACCTGCGTAAAAGAATCCAGGAAGATCTTCTTCCAACTTCTTGATTGCTTGCAGAACCGAGTCATAGTTCTGCCCATACAGGGGGAACGCTTTACTCCAGTAACAGTGGCTGCAATTAAGTGCGCGAGTTAGCAAGAGGCATTTACATAAATAAACACAGTTATTTAAGAGAGAAAAAGTTCTTGAGTCTTTGATCATTCGGTTACTTCATAAATGTGGGCTCTCCCTCAGCTCCCAGCAGCTGCCTTAGATCAGAAGTAACTATCTGCTTTAACTCCTCTCTAGTAATATCGAAGGACAGGAAACAATGAGTTTTGCAATACGATAGAACAATCATTAATAAACAAGAGCTCAGTCAGACATGAAGCCAACAGAAAATTAGAAGAAAACAGCTGCTTTGCAAATTAAAGCATTCAAGCATCTCATCAGCTCCTACTTGGAAGATTTTGCAAGTTCTCTGTTTCGACTTCCTCCAATAAAGGTTGTATACAGGTACAGGTCATTAGGTGCATGGCCTGGAAACATCATTGAGGAAAAGAGTGTTCCTGTGGGAAGAAAGATATACAATTATCCCTGGTATAAAGGAGACAAGTGTGCATTATCCACATGTCTTGCCACAAACAAGCATTACCAAGAGTCCTCAACCCATTTTTCTGTTCCTCCGAAGGAACAAGAACTCCAAATCCCTCAAGTGGTCTCTTCACATTCTCCTTTCTGAAGGTAGTAATCATGACTGATAGTGGCGCGTAAGTTATCTGCATCACATGATGCATGTAAAAAAAAGAGCATCAGCTATAACATTGATGAGGGAATGTGGTGAGGTAAGATGACTGCCTCTTTTTCCAAGGTCCTGAGGGTCACAGCATGAAAATGTTTCACTCCTTCAATTAAATTGTGATCTAGGTAAGATAGGAACATAGATTCCAAGAACTGAAAATAAGCCAAAGGGAATCTATATGATATCCATAACCAAAGAAAATCACTTCACTAGATAGATAAAACAAGTTACTATGAAAAGAAAACAGCATTCCCCAAAAGAGAATCAATGATGCATGAGAACATTCATTCCTAAAGTCACAAACACTTTTGCTGCAGATGTTGAGTACGGAAAATCCGCAAAATCGAGTCAATAGCTTTACATAAAAAAAAAAAATTTGCTCTTTGTCCAACACGTTCGGGAAGTGAAGGCCTTACTTAACTGCTCATTACAACTTTGGCGAGTGTTCACAACTACACTGCCAAACAAAACTGTGAAGTGAAAACCAGTGAATGTCTAGCTTTGACAAGAAAACTGAAGCATGCATTCGCCCTCTATAGAAATTGTAACTGCTATTCAAAAAGTAGCAGATTCACTCAACAAAACAAACTGCAGCAACTGTTTGATTCGAGCATTTACGATTACACACCTCAGGAATGAAGTTAAGCGGAAAGAGGTTTCCCCTTTTTGTAATCTTCAATTCCTTAACATTGCATAATGGAGCCTAAAACATAATTGACAAGCAATTGATAAGTAACAACAATGTTGCCAGGAGTAAAAAATAAAGAAGCGAGAATGGGAAAGATGAGAAAAAAGTCATTGGATTGACGGCATATGATACATCAGATGCTCTTGCACAACAAATATAAGTACGCACATGTCACCATGGATGTAAGCAGAATGCAGTCCTCCTTGTAAACCCATAGAATTCCTGTCTGATACTTAATAGCATTGTAATTCTTTACCTACAGCTAAGCGGGAAGCCAGCAAGTCTCTTTTTTAAGTACGGAAAAGTATGCTAGCACAGGTATGAAATTTGACATTTGCCGAAATTCTGGATCACTACAAATAAAAGCACTCAAATTATACAGCAAAGTCATATCTCAGTTAGAACAAAGATGACAAACCGTCATGATCACAGCATCAAATGTCGAGGAGTCTTGTAAATGCTTGTTACGGTCGGAAGAGTAAGAAACTGACCAATCCCCTAATGCAGGTACCCCATCCGGACTGTACGACAACGACAAAACCTTTGATTTTAATTTAAGGTTATCCTCGCTAAGCCTCTGGCACAACATGTACGCAAGCGTCTGCACGATGGAGAGAGATACAGTTCAATGCATAAGATTGGGTGCTACAACACATTAACATGGGCTTCTCTGAGCATAGAAAAGGAGAACAACACTCCCCACAATGGCTCACCGTAAGTGCTAAGAAGTCATTCCCCATCAAGTACACGAATTGCATACAAGTACAGGTATATCAATGTGGGTATACTGATACTTGCATAATAAGAAAGCTAAGATATTTGCAGACCTGCATGCCACCCTGAAAAGAAAATGAACCTCTTTGACGCTTCTTTTGTTCAGGAGAGCTCTTTAGTTCTCCTCTTTTCTCTCTTTTGACCGATAGCTTCGATTTAATTGCCCCAGCAATAATGGAACCAAACCTGGCAAGAATCAATGTAACCACTTATACCTACACAAATTACTTCATATGGACAGTTGTGAATAATCAGGATTAGATAATTGCTCAACCAGACAACAGCTCATTTAAAAAATAGTTAAAACATCTGTGTACTATACCCAACTACTCAAAAGCCATAATAAACAAGTCATTCCGTGTAGCTAGCGCGTTACTATTAACAATTAGAAAGATTTGAGGCTCCCGCTATAACTGATGACCAGCAAATTCTGCAAACTATAATGAGAATGGAAACTCTTGCATCTTGCCACAGGCTTACAATTGTAAAGATCACAGAACATGTACCTTTCCTCTAAACTCCATAACTCTGGAAAAGAATGGGGCATCTGTTCAAAACAGCAAAAAAGCAATCGGAAATTTCACGAAACATGCAGAAGAGAAGGCAAAGAATTAATTGGAAGACAGGATAGACTATGTGAGATCCCAAGTAACATATAATCAACATCATCATGGAAAGCAGACCTGAATTTATAGTCCGATTAATCAGTAATAAGTACTAGCATGGACTAAACAGAGCAGGTATTTTTAGATATTAAGCTCTTGGAATTTCTTCACCATACTCTCCAATCCATGAGTTTTTAATATATGCCTAATATCTCTATGAAGCAACATCTAGAATGATTTTCTTATGACAGTATTTTAATCTTCGGCTTGACTAAAATCTACGGATGCACGCAAACCATCACATCTACCCTATAGGTGGTGGAGCCCCATGTTTACTCGGAATTAGAGAACATCTACAATATTGCTATGGTTGCTGTAACATTTACAGGTCAGTTCGCAGACTCGGGGAAGTTACTTACAGAAAGAGATTCAGGATCCCCACCGCTTGTACCAGCAACAAATGGGTCGATGAGGTAATCAACAACCTTCGGACCATAAAAGCCACAAAGTCAAAATTACAAGAAGCTGACAATTTCAAGATATCTTTTTTGTAATCTCTAAAGTTAAAATAGGAATCGAAGATTAAATATGAAAAAATTCTACCTCTCTGCCAAAGTGACGCTCGAAAAAACCGCCTACACTGCATTGATGAACAGAAGGAGAAAATAGAATGCTAAGATCAATTCTTCATAGACGAAAAACAAAGAAAGATCAAGAAAATTCCAAAGATGCTGAAAAAAAAAAGAACAAAAAAAAAAGGTAAGCCTAGGCCACCTTTCTTGCCCATCACCAGATGTTAGTGAATTAGTTCTTTTCTTCCACAGCAGGGGCTCCAGAATAATCTTAAACTGCAGTCATCAGAAAGAGTTCATTGAGAGATTACAGGAAATGTGTATCTAGCATTACATGTCCGAGCCAATAAAGGTTAGAAATTACAGCCGGTATACGTTTTTCTTAAGACAAAAATTGAGCCAATATTATTAATCAACAGCTGAAGCATCTACATAATTAACTTAACCGTCCACAAACCCACAAGTAATTAGAAAGTATGCATTTCGTAAACCAAGGAATTATAGAATTGATAACTCTACTTTTTTGAAAATCCGCATTGCTGTTCACTTAGATGACTTTTCAGGGATATCATACATAGAGAGAAGTCCAGAGTGTCTGCATGACAGCAAGATAATTAGTCCTAGAGAAGAATAGAAGTCCAATTTATACATTTGCCCTATACCAAAATGAGCGCATCTATTTACCCAATTAATGAACAAAAAATGTCAAGGAGCTCAATTGTTGAAGCATTACTTGAACTAAATATGGCAAAGTCTTATTATAGGAGACGAACCTTTGACTGAGTAGAAAGTATGTTGCTCTTGATCAGTGAAATGGGATTGGTTGGAATCTGATGCAAAAAAGTAAGTGCAGGTCATGCTCATGATACATGTCACACGACCAATTCTAAGGAGAAAAGGAACCAAAATGGACGGTCTCTTGTCATGGTATATAGGTACTAATATTGAAAGAAATCCGGAGCAACGACAAGGACTCACCAGCACAGGCATTCCATTTCTGACTATATATCTTTTGTTCTGTGAAAGTGGCTGTACCAGTATTTGTTCGATTAGTTAAATCATCCATGAAAAAGAACTACTATAACAAAATACTAAACAGAAGGCCATAGAACAGCGTCTGAGGAGAAGCTGAACCACCTACCCTACATTGGCAGTTTAGCAACCCAAAGGCACAAAATTCAAGTAATGTATAGCTTGATGCATGAAATAAACTCTTACATATTGCTGCTTTTCTCGAATTCCAAGTTCATCGAGCAGATTTCTGACCTCCACTTCACTCTCAGTCTGCAAAATATAAATAATGACAGTTTTAACCAATGAAAGCATCAGGGCTTTGTTACCATAGGCTTATGATGCATTACTCAAACGATGCATGTTCATCGAGTTATTCAATAAGTTGAATGGCGAGGCCACGAGTTTGCGTTGGTATATCACCATGGTATTTGCTCCTTCATCCCAAATTAGACCGCCTTGTGAGACACTCCGCAGCTTCCCTCCAATTCTCCCTTCAGCTTCGTATACAGTAACATTCACTCCATTTGACTTCAACTTGTACGCTGCAGCAAGTCCACTGTGACCGCATTCCAATGGGTTAATGAAAAGGTCAAAATAGTACAGGAATATCAATATCACAACAATTAAGCCAGACAGACTTTTCGGAAGATTAAGAAATGCAAAAAAGCGGAGATGAATTGCGTACCTAACACCAGCACCGACGACTGCAACTCTCTTTGCAGGACCTGCAAACAACATAGTTACTCGGTCAAAGAAGTTGACCGTGCGCAGGGACAGAGAAAAATCAGGACAGAAACGCGCTCCATGAAACTCCACAATTTCTTCCGAAATTCAGCTTGAAACGCTAAAAAAACAAAATGGGTCATTCACACTACTGCTCTTAATCGATCAGGTTGAATTTTTTCTTCCCCATTTTCCAGTCAATTCCCTGTTGACACTGTAACGAGCTTACTACGTTGCTTGTGATGAAGAAAGAGCGTGGAGAGTCTTACTTGAAATGTCTCCGCCTGTAGCCAGACTCATTTTTGCATTTCTTTTGCTCTCTTGTCGCTCCCCACTGCTCTGGTTATCCGATGGAGACAGAAAGACAGATGACGATGACGATCGTGCAGGCTCGAGTTCATGAGCAGGGCCAGGACGAGCGCGAGTCTTCTGGGCATTATAGATTCGGCCCATCAAACAGATCAACGATCCTATCATGGGCCAACCTTCGAGCCAGTTGAGTTCTCATCTCTTCGTTCGTTCATCGCAGCCCCTCTTGAAACGTGATGAAGTGAATTTCATGGTTCTCATGGAATTCATAGTCTGACTTTTACTTGAAATTCAATAGCAAGCATTGACATATAAAGTCGTGCATCATCTCTTTATAATTATAGGAATAAAATTACATCCCCTGTTTTCAGATTTACGAGGAGATAAAATCTTAAAAATGAAAACTTTCGCTGTGGATGTGATCGCGTAAACAAATACTTCTAATAAATATTTTTCCTCGATATTTTTTCTTTCCGAACATTTTGAAAATTGTTATGATTTTTGGATTTGGGTATTGCTGAAATTACTCTAGAGTTGAAATTTTGAATGCAATGGACCAATATAATTGCTTTGGGATAGATTAATGGTAAAAAAGTCATAAACATAAGCATCTTATGCGTGCACTTCCCCAGTTAAAATTTCTATTCCTGAAATGCTTTTGATAAGACTTTTTTTTTATTTTCGATAAGACCTGAACAAAAGTGGAAATGCACGAAAATTAGTATCAACACTAAATATGTATTTGGTTCCAAAAAATTTCGCAATAAATGAAAATGTTATTCAAAAAATCATTTGTCAGAAATTTATTTTCTTCTCTTGAGACTAGTGAACTTATTTTCTTAATTTTAAGAATGAGTTCTTTTATGGGTTTTCCGATGACTAATCATTATCAGCAAATTAATACTGGAAAGTTTAGATTACTAATCAACGAAAAATTCAAACAAATATGACCTGAATCGCTACTTCAAAAAAAAATAAATTAATTAAATTATTAGGAAAGGAGGCCTTATTAAGCCAAAAATCAGAAGAAAGTACAAAAAAAAAAATCGATTTGGCTTAACTATTTCCCTCACATGAACACGACATTTGTTTTTGACCAAAAAACAAAAACAAAAAGAAGAAGAAGAAAACACAATATTCGTTTCGACCTTTTGTCTTCTTCCACATATAAAATCTAGGAATCGCGCCGAAGCTCTGAATCCGCCACAGCTGCTGATGTTATCCCAACCCTGTAAGAGCCTCTCCTTCCCTCTTCCTTCGACCTCGGAGAAGACGACGAAAGCTTCAAAATTTTCCCCAATAGTTCTTTTTCTCTGTGTTTTTTTTTTGTGCTCTTCAATGCGCATTGTCTGAAGCAAGCGACCCGGGACTTCAAGAGCGGCATCAGAAGATGAGAGCTTTTTGCGCATTTCGCTTCTCTCAGCTCTCGCTCCTTTCAAGACCTCTTTTCTCCTCCAGGTACAACCCTCTTGAAACTCTCGTGTTTCCCCATGGAAAAGTTCGGGATTCGGCGCAGGAATCTGAATTCTCTATCGCCCACCTCGAGTATAAGCTTGCACCTGTGCGTTGGATCGAGAGCGGGTTGAAAAAATCCACTGCGGAGAAAAAAATGTTTCTCACTTAAAGAACTAATAGCGTGATGGGTGTTTGTCATAATCTGAATTGGAGAAGCTATTATGTTGGGTTATCCCATGTGGGTTGTCGTTGCAGGAGAGTCCGGTGGTCGGTTTATAACTGTGCGAAAAGTCCTTGCCCTTTTAGCTCGCTTTTGGGACGAGAGTGGCATAGGATCACCCGACATATTATGCCCGAGCTCAATCAAATATAGGGATCAACAACATCAAGTTAACAAAACTTTTGCCCCAAACCAGTTGGGTCGGCGTTCGATGAACTCCAAACAATAAAAAAATTAAAAACAGGATCAAGCGATGAAAAATAGATAAATGTATAAAAATAAATATATATATATATATATATATATATCAACATCAACATCAATCAAATATAGGGTTGAGAAACTATATTTTTTTCGTTTCCTATTTCGCTAGTTGAATGTGTTTATTATGCCAGGTACATTCAGGAAAAGGCAGAAAATCCATCTCAATAAGCTGTCTAGTAACATGGTAATCTGAAAAGAAAAAAAAAACTTATTTCACTGGGGATGAAAGAAGAATTTGAGTAGATGAATGGCATAAAAAAATTGAGTGTAGAATTTGTGAGAATCTTGGCGATTATTATGTTCTGTGCGAAATTGTGTATTTTGATGTTTTCTGGATTAAAGGGGTGCATATTGCTTTCTTGAAATTCCAAGAACCTTTGGCTTGTTGTGAACTCCGATAGCTGCAACCTCTCACTCAGTTTAAGTTTCTTTTGAAGTAGCAAAAGCAAATCAGTCTCTTTGGTGGACATGAATCTATAACTAGAACTTCCATGAGATTATGGCATCTTGATAAGTTTTAGCAAGGACGGTTATCTACCGGTTTACTTGCCTTCCTCTACTTGATCGCGGAGTCTTGTCAATGGAATCACTGTTCGCTTTTATGACATCATGATACAGAAACGATGCCAAGAGCTTGATACAAAAATTCTGAGTGTTGTGCTATCAAGGAGTAATATGTCATCTGCGTTTCAACTAAAGAAAACGTCATAGTTGAGCTGTCAGAAATCATTTGTAGCAGCACAATAATATCCTCGTTCTCTATCCATTGCCCCTCATTTGTTACAGTTGAAGTGTTGAAAATTGATGTTTATCCTTTTCTCAGGTTGCAGCTTTTTTTTCCCGTAAAACTCTTTTCCTGCCAAGCTAAGTATGGTGAGTGATTGTGACCATGTTCAAAATTGTTGACTTCCATCCAATGGACAGCACAATCTTGCAGATATAGTATTGCAATCCACACTATTTATGAACTAACTTTTGAGCTTTGAACACTGCAGCTGCTGATTCTGGGGTAGATGGTTCTGTCAGTTTGAGAGTGGTGTCTCCAACCTTATTGGCAGCAGAAAAAGAAGAAGCCAAGGCCATCTTAACCTTGTTCTTGAAAAAGCAAGGTTTAAGCAACGCGGTAGCTGCGAGAACTATCAACAAGTCCGATCTTTTCATCGAGCATCTTGTATCAAGGCTTCATTCTGTTCACAAGTCTCGGTATCTAGTAGGTTCGACTGCAACTTGTTAATACTTCTGTGGTTTGAATTAAGATGGAACCATTTCATGTTAATCTAATTGTAACTTGACATGGCAGGCCGAGAGCTCACAACTCTTGAAATAAGGGATGCGTTAATTCCTTACCTTGAGTCCCTTCGCGAGGAACACGGAAACATTCTGGCAGATGTGGTGGAGAATTTTCCTGATCCACCTCTTAAAGAGAAGGCTGTTGTGCCTAGTCCTCCACCTCTTCCATGTCCTTCAAGCCTGGACAATAAAAAGCTAAAAGCTGTCTCCAGAGTGAGTGAGGCTGATCTTGCTGGGAAGCTCCCTCCTCATATTGTCTACCTATTAGAACTCGGTATGACTCCTGAGCAGATCAAGGGAATTACTCGCAGATTCCCTGCTTTTGCTTACTACAGCTTGGAGGGGAAAATCAAGCCAGTGGTTGAGTTCCTTCTTGATCTTGGTATACCAAAGAATGAAATTCCAATTATCCTTAACAAAAGGCCCCAGTTGGTTGGAATTAGTCTCTCAGAGAATATAATACCCACAATGAGATTCCTGGAGAAATTGGGTGTGGATAAGAAACGATGGGCTAAAGTTATATACCGCTTTCCTGCATTCCTCACTTACAGTAGGCAGAAGGTTAAGGCAACGGTTGATTTCCTTTACGAGATGGGTCTCTCAGAGGAGAGCATAGGGAAGATTCTGACTCACTGCCCAAACATTATAAGTTACAGTGTGGAGGACAAGCTACGACCGACAGCTGAATACTTCCGCTCAATGGGGGTTGATGTGGCTGTTCTTTTTCACCGTTCACCTTCGACTTTTGGCCTTAGTATTGAGGCTCACTTGAAACCCATTACGGAATTTTTCTTGGAGAGAGGATACAGTATGGAAGATGTTAATATTATGATATCGAGGTATGGAGCTTTATACACTTTCAGCTTGGCTGAGAATTTGATACCAAAATGGAACTTCTTCTTGACCATGGACTATCCACAAGCAGAGCTGATCAAGTTCCCTCAGTATTTCGGCTATAGTTTGGAAGAGAGGATTAAGCCGAGGTATGCTCGTATGAGGGAGTGCGGAGTTCAGTTGCTGCTGAACCAGGTGTTGTCACTATCTGCTGGAGATTTCGAAAAGGCTTTGACGAAGAAAATGGGAAAAGCACTTCCTGACAAAGCGGAAGCCTGAGTTTGTTGCATGTAGCAGTTGATGAACCAAGTGTGGCTTGAATGATGAGATTTTTGTATGGATTGTGGACTTGCTCAGGACTCCTATTTTGCAGCAAGTAAATCAGCTGTTGAACAACCGGTAGCAATTGTTCATGCAGATCAATCAATAATAGATGCATGCGAGAACCAAGTGCTACTGTGGTATATTTGTGTATCTTGACTGAGTTTAAAGTTGACTGTGTGGGAAGGTCTCTTTCACCCAAGTTGAGGCTGCATTCAGCTTGGTAGGGGGACACAGACGATGAAAAATCACAGATCTCTCTTGCGGAAAGATTTGACTGCGGTTGATTTAGGTCCTAACTTTGCCAATGAGGGAAAAGCATGAAAGTGTTGCTGTCTATTATTCCTCTTCATCATGTGAAATATCCTCATTCATTAAAATGCTGAACTCCTTCATCAACGAGTGAATGAATATGAACCGTTTCTTCTTTGTCATATTTTATTATACATGTTCTGGACTGCTTCGACGTTGAATGATGATGTTTCATCTGCAGTCTCCAATGCTGGACGACGCTCCTCTCTTTTCCTTTTGCAGGATCATCACCGCACCATCATCCATTCAACTGGACGGCTCCAAAGATTTACCTTAATCAATCGGGTCAGAATGAAAGTAGGGTTTCACCATCCGATGCTGTGACGGTGTTATCAGGAGATGTATTTAAAGTCTCTGTATGGTGTTTTGCTTCATTTTCCTGGATGTGTGGCTCGCAGCATGCTGGAATTGATACGTGCCGAGTTCAGCTATCCAAGGATGTCTGTTCTATTGCAAGGAGAATTTTGTGGTGAGTTGCAAATTCACTTATCTTATCCGATATCGAGTTTTACACACTAAGCAGGATCGAATACGCGCGTCCTCAGACAGCATTTTGCTCTTTCTTGTGTCTAGTGTTGTCAATTCACTTTTCTTGCTCAACAGAGATCAAATTTGCTTGATGTAAGATCTTGCTTTTGGCGAAACTGTTGTCATTTGTGGACAGAAATCCTACTCTTTAGGCAGTGGAATTGTCGGTACCTACAACTGTAAGTACGAGTCTCGTTAACAGATGCCCCGAAAATATTTTTATTGTCATACTTCTCGAACAATTAGTGCATTGAAAACTATAAAATTTCCCCGATTGATTGCTTAACAAGTGTTTTTCGGTCACTTAGGGTGTGCATGATAACACTTTTGGAAATAGATTTCTTCTTCAGAAGAATGTTTGGTTAAAAGATTTACTTTTGAAAGAAATTTCTACTTTTGAAGTAAATTTTTTCTTCTGGAGTTGTTTTTTTCTCAATTTGAGAAGTAAAAAAAAAATTTAAAACTTCTTCTAAACTCAAGAAGTGGTTTTTTTCTGGCAAAAAAAAAAACCAAGAAGTACCTCTTAAAAAAAATCATGAATTACTTTTTGTTTCACTCTCTTTTCGGTATGATATGATCTTCTTTTCGACTACGTCCGCCTTTGCCAATCTTTGCTACCCGCGACCATCGCCACCCAACCCCCACCATCGACCTACCCATTCATGACTTTCACTAGTCGCCACTCACAACCAGTCGCCGCTAACTTACGTCAACCTTCGTCACCCACCGCTACCTGCAACCGTTGCCACCTGTCGACCGTCAACCACCGCCCATGGCCAACCATTGCCACCTATCGCCACTCGCGAATTGTCGCGGCTGCTAACCACCACCCACCATCAGCTGAAACAATTGCCTCGATCGCTAATCGCCGATCACTGCCGCTACGGAGCACAGTCCAGTGCTGAACACTATCGCTCCCCGCTGCCAACCGTCAACAACCGCGCTACCCGCTAACGCAGTCCACAGTCAAAGTAAAAAATAAATTATATTTTTAATATTATTATTATTTTTAAAAGAAATTTTACAAGTGTAAAAATGAAGTAGAAATTTGTTGGCCGCCGACATTAATTTTTCACAAAAGTTTATGTTAATAATGTTTCAGAAGTAGAAATTTTCAATCGTTAACAAACGAATTTCTCTAATTAGAAATCAATTTCGGAGACAAAAGTAGAAAAATCGATTTCTGGCCAGAATTTGATTTTATGAAGCAGAAATGTTACCATTGACGTCCTACCATATCAATACTGTTGTATGGTTGTAATTGAAGAGCACGCTGGAAAATAACTCAAAAAAAAAAAAAAGACGGGAACTAATGGAAGGTAAAATTCGTTCAAAGGCCGAGAGAAATTGGTGATATGCTGGCATCTCCAGTGCCAAAAATAATGATATTAGGATTAGCTCTTGCCTTTAACCTCGATTTGTCGATTTAAAGCAATCAAAACAGTTAAATCGCGAGGGCTTCGCGGGTGTATGGTTCACGTGATCAATGGCTACGAGGAATTAGATTCACGTGGATTTGACTGGGTCCACACTATTGGTAAAAATCAACATAATATAATGTGAAGTTATTTATAAAAATACCCTTCCCCCAACAGAAAAGATACAATCTTGAATGAATATCACACTCGTCACTCCATATCCCCACAACTAATTGCAATTTTATTCTTCCATGGCCATTTCAAATCTGGAAAAAATTATATAAAAAAAAGCCTTAAATCTATTGTAATTGTGTCAATTCAGCCCTTTATTTTATTTGCCAGTTCAATCCTAAATCTTTTGCAATTGTGACAATTTAGTCCATCCGATGAATTTTGGCCGACTGGCGAATTAATGTGTTAGTGTTTTCCCTTTTTTTTCTTCCCTTTCCCTCTTCTTCCTCCAGCCGATCGTCGGACCTCGGTGACCGGCTAAAGGGACAGCCAACGAGGCTCGCAATGATGGCCTGGCGAGATCGAGACTCACCGTCGCCGGGTGAGAAGGCTCAGTTGTCCTCTCCTGGTGATGGCATGAGTATACCCACTTTTTAATTAATCTGACCTCAAAATACAGAGAAACTGTCGTAATATTTCAATCTCGTAGCTTGATAAATAGTTACATGCAAAATTACTAAATTCAATAAGTTTTATTTCCATCAATTGAAGCCCACCTCTCCAAATAGGCTCAGAATTAGGAAACCCATTGCGACCCGGCCTAACAAAAGGTGTTGTCGAGTTGAAATGAAATTTGAAACCTCATATTTCCCGAGGTGCAGGAGAAATTAATGATCTTACTTATCCGGCCTACTCTCAACCACTTCAATTTTTATTTTTTCATTGGTTACGTTTGTTTAGCTAAAAATTATTGAGATTCGACATACAACCATAATGAAGTAAAGAGTAGCGATAAATGAAAAATCTATGCGCAAGATTTTATCCTAATTTATCCTTAAATTATCACATCGCACCTATTGTTTATCACTCAATTACATACGAAAAAAAGTACATATAATAATAGATATTCTTGAACATAAACTCAAACTACTTAATGAAAAATATGGGTTTAAATCGTTAATGCCCTAGCGTCCCCTGAACGTTGCCTCCTTGAGACCCTCGCCGGTTCTGCGAGGCCCACGTGCTTTCCTTTTGTTTGGGAGTATGAACCGAACCCCAACAAAAACGAGTGATTTAGAAAATAATTTTCAAAAAATTACCATTTATATTGCTCACAAAAGATTAATAAACGAAAACTATTTTCATCGTCTATGCAAATATTTAGACACAAATTATTATCGGCAATGAAATTTTTCTCATTGACTAGTTATTTCAAGCGAAATCTGCGATTATTATTAAAAAATTATTTTTCAAATTACTCATTCTTCACGAAATAAATGAGCCTTAATCATCTACCTTGACCGTTTCCTTTTAATGTAAATGTGGACTTCTTTTCTATTCTTGACAGGTCTTGATGTGCTACAAGCCTACAACACACCAGTAACACCACTAATATAGGATTTAACCTTTCATGGAATTAACAAACTTGAATTCACGTTCATAATATTTGAAAATGCGTATTATTTTCTACACTTATACTCGACATTTTTATCACGGTTACAGTTATCAATTTCAACGCAATATAATAATACATACCTTATTCCAAACTGAATTTGATATAGCGGGTACGTTGTAAAATTATGTAGCCAATCTCGATAAGATATTGGAATGTCATTTAATCTAAATTGTGAATAATATGTTTCGGATATGTAAATAGTATATGGTATTCAATGGTGTTAACATTACATGACATGTTGAACTTTACATAACCACTATATTTAATATATGCTAATATATGGTTCTTTTAAAATTCTTACAAGCCCGTAACATGAGCAGGCATTGGCCATTGTCATGAAATTAGGTTATTATTACATCCAATATATGTTCTTCTGATGTAAATTAATTATGTGTTTTCACAAGTTGCTCTTACTAAAAAGCATATGGATGAGAAGGTTCGATTTATAAATTTTCAAGCATGTGTTTCTATCGATAAAGGGATTGCAGAGTGAGGGTGCTAGTATCATAGGTACGTAGTCCGACAATTGCGCTAAAAATGAAAAAGTAGAGTTAAAGATGGAATAATTTAAAAATATATATATAAATTCTCAATTTTTCTTATATTGCGTGGCAAAGGCGGCATGGGTCATTAACTTGGTAAAAAATTAATTTCATGTTGGCAAAGAAGTTCCCGAATTTTCTGGGAGAGAGTGATTGACACACGTAGCTCACAATTCAAACTCGAAGCTAGAGAGAGACAGATAAAGATGGAAAAAAAATCGGAGAAAAAATAAAAGGAAAAGAAAAAACTTTTTAACCACTTTTGTCTTTTTCACTGCACCGTTGACAGCTGGCATTTCACTGTCGGTTAAATGTTAATCAAACGCTTACTCTTCAACAAGCTTTGTGCTAATATCTCTTCTTGATATATTTTTGCCAAAGTCTATTTCACAAATTGACCCCCCGTGTTTTAATTTTCTGATCACTCTGTAAAAAAATGGATTATATTACTTCTTGGATAAATAAATTGTCTATATTGATTCCCTTGAAAAAAGGGTTTCGCCGAATTCATAAAATCCTAATTATATTGCCGCTGCAATTTTGCTTCCTATTACCTTACTTTATAGCGAAATGATGACAAAATCAGTGACTAGTGGTAATTCATACTAATGGTAAGAACCTTTGTGTAGCATTAGCGAAAAAATTAAAAGGGAGTATGCACACTTTTGATTTGTCTAGCAATTGTAACGAAATAATCAACATGTCAATATTTGTATATTATGAAATTCGAAGAAATTTCAAAATTTAAAAAACATCAAAATGTGCGTGTCAAAATTTTGATTATGCTTAAGGTGAAAAGTAAATAATAATTTAGCCCGACTTAAAACAAAGGAGCCTTTAATGAGTGCGGGAAAAGAGGGTGTGAGAATGTTGTTGTTGTTGTATTTTTTTTTTTATTTTTTTGGGTCGAGGGGGTGAGAATGCTGATTATGTAGAGAGTGGTGGAAGAAGTACATGATGTCTAATTACAATAGAAGCCATTTATACATGAAAAATCAATTACTCCGAGAAGGTTATTAAGGAAATTCGAGAGGCGAAATAAATGATATATCATTGAAAAGTAGAGACATTAACTCTACGGCTACAAAGACAAAAAATCGTCTTTATATTTAACGGTTTGGAGTTTTAATAATCCAATTCAAATTATTGTGATATTTATTTCAGTTCAGTATCACATTTTTCACGTATTTTGCTACTCGGAATATTATCGTGCATCGAATGCTAGTGACAATTGAAAAGAGTAGATCAACATTGAAAAAAATATAAAAAAAGGGTATCATAGTCATATAAATCTTCACTCCTATTGTACATCACCAACGCATTTACCAAAATTAAATTGCTTACCAAAGTTACAAGGCAGAAATTTGTATATCACTTGCCTTTTACGGGTCCAAACAAACATGACTTGCCGGGCTTTCCAGCAGTCAAGATCAACCTTTAATTAATCAGCATTAAGTCCTTTGATGTTACGCTAAACATTATTCTTAAAAAAAAAAAAAAAACCAGAGCTTCCGGGCTTCCTCTGCACTCTTCTCCGCTAACTCGACCGTTTCTCGTCCTACGAAAGAGCCTCCCTCGAGACGTCTTTCAGCAGAAGCGAAAGACTCGCAAGGAACCTCCATTGGCGAGCAAGGCACAGGAAGAAGAAGAAGAAGAAGAAGGGGGAGGAGGAGGAGGCTCGTCATGTTCGATTCGCTGTCTCTCTCGAGAAAGGGACCTCTGTGCTCAATATGGATCGCTGCGTATTGCCACAAACGCCTCAAGAAAGCTCAAGTCGCCGAAACTGACATTCCCATCTCCGTCGGTTCGTATCTCTATCTCTCCCATTTTGGAGAAAAATTCGGGCTTGTTGTTTATCTGGGTTTGGCGAGAAATGGAAGTTCAATGGCCTTTCGACATAAAGGAATGAACTTTTTGAACCGCCATGACTGTTGGTTGTCTTTAGTTTTCTGGGCGGTTTAGGAATTGTGAGACGAAACCGTCGGTGAGGGTGCTCGTGCGAGTGTCTAATTTGTTGAGCTTGCGCGTGAACGGCGACATTAACGTAGTCCCTTTCGGTGATCCACGTCGATGCCTCATGAGTTTTTCTACAGTTTTGCTTTTGCTAATTGTCCCATTTAATCTTTACATTACGTTCACTTCTCCGACCCAGTTCATGAGTTTTCCCGCTACGTGCTTTCGCTGTGCCATTCAGCGAGTCTTTCTTCCATGGTCTGCTTCGAGTGGCATGCCAAATCAGTCATCAGTGCTTACACTTCTGTATTGTATCAATGGTGATGTATCGGTATTTTTTTGTTGTGGATAGTAAAGTCAAGAGGGTTGAGTAAAATATACGTGTTAGATACAATGTTCTTGCGGTTGTCAGAGTCAGCTAAAATGAATGGAGTCTGGCTTGTAGCGTCATGACCCGAAGAGTGTGACTTTGTCTTTGTCTACTCACATTTTATAGCTGATTTTGTTTGTCCTACCTTTTTTTTGTTCATTCTTCTTCCTTTCTTTTTCAGATAAGATTTTGCAGGATGAATTACATGTTGTCACCTATAGAGTGTTAGGCTACTTTCTTCTCGGGGTTGTGCGAATATACTCGAAGAAGGTGGAGTATTTGTTTGACGACTGTCATAAGGTGCTTATCAAAGTGAAGGAGTTTGTGGTAAGTGAGGACAAAAAGCGTGACTCGTGTGTTGATATACTGGGCGCTCCTCGAAGCTCGATCAGCCTCCCAAAGAGATTCGAGCTCGATGCTTTTGATCTGGAGATTGTTGACGATGTTAGTGGGTATGCAAGTTTGTTATATTAACTTCTTGCAATCAAGCCTTTCTCTTATCCGATAACTCATTGCATAATACTTGTTGTTGTGCCTGACAGAGGTAATCTGATGCTGCCGGAAGAGATCACCCTACAAGGTTACCAGATTATTCTTGACGATTTGTTATTCATTTAGTCTGTTCTCATTCATATATGTTGTTGTTTTGCAGATGATACATGGAGAAACAAGGAAATGGCCCAGTCCTCTCTAAAGAAGGTACAAGTGGTATAGCTGATGTCACGAACTCCGTGGTTCATTTTGGTGGATAACAGTATCTTCTAAAAAAACCTATTGAAAAACAGAACTTTTATACACGTAGTAGGCAGCTACTTTTGGCGTCATTAAATGATACTGTTTTCTTCAGCTAATCTAGATATGTTTTATTCAATTTTTGACTGGCTAATTTGGAATTTGGGTTTGCTGAGTTGGTGCTAATTGCTGATTCAATGCTGCTGCAGCATCATTGGGAAGAAGGAACCCCTAATCCCCTTTCCTCCTCTGACAATACCACAGTGAAAGAGTATGCTCAAAATCTGTCTTTTTTAAAGAGTTTCCCAATATTGTTTAAGCATGTTACAATTCTCATCTTTACTGTGTTCCAGTGATCTTCCATCTCATTCTCATGCGATGGTCACTGATCATGGAACGGGTGCATCAGATAATCAGTATTACACCAGTGTGGAGAGGCTTCAAGATGATAGATTTCAAGACGAACGTTCATATTCTTTCACTTTTCTCGGCGTTGGAGGAAATTCTTTAGACCCTGACTGGTGGTTTAGTGAAGACAATCAAGCTGATGAGCAGCAGATTAGTCATAAGGAGGTATCACCAGCCAGTGGTGAGAAGCTTCAGGATGAGATAGACCTTCAGAAACTAAACAAGAATTCTGTGACAGGTGGGACTGGCATGGAACCTTCAGCACTAATTGACACATCTGTGGAGGAGCATTTTTCCCATCCACAGACACTCAAGCTCCCTGAACTACTGTTAACTGAAACCGGAGAGCATGAGGTTCTCAAAACACCAGAAAAGCAAGATGTTCAAGGTGTGATTGGTTCATATTACTGTTTGCATTGACATAGTCTCTTGCAAAACAGTTGGTAAATTTCTATGTTTTCTTTGTCTTTTGGCTGATTGATTGATTAAGGAAGGCTCTTTCTACCATCCTGAGATTGCATAACCAAGATCTCGCCTCAACCAATTAGCATTTTTTCTTCTTTTTCTTTCCAGCTGTGTGTGCTCCTACACCTGATTTCATGCTTATTCCGACGCCTACCCCCAAGGAGCATCCACGGACAAAGAGGAAAAGGAAGTGCCTATATGATGATCCAATTGCACTGCCTATTGCGTAAGTGATGATCTTTTTCATATTTGATGAGTAGTGAAAATGAGTACCCGATACTAGGTTAGAACTGCCTTGAAGCTATTATCCGTATACCTGTATGATAAAATAGCCACTTTGATACTGTATATAAATTACTTGATGGGGACCGGTGAAAGTCGGTCATTTTTTAAATGGTTCTGTGACATTGTTTACATGGAAATCAAAATGTCAATTTGCCGAGTAGCTTCCTGTGCAAGAGAAGTGTTCGGCTGCTGTAGAAGTGTAAAACTTGAGGTCCTTATGACATCATATGAGTATTATCTTCACCAAAGATATCAAGTTGAATGACAAATGCTATTTGCTAGTCCAAAAAGGTAGGGAATATCACACAAACTGAGAACATCGTGATGAAAAATGTATTTATACATCAAGATGCAGTAATATTAACATCCAACGCCTGATTACTCTCCCCAACCAGCCTTATCTTGGTTGATCAACTATTTCCTGTTTTATATTTATTCTGCTAATTATCAATTTGTGGTCTCTTCAAGAACCATTTTCTCAAATATTTGGCATTTGCATATTAGTCAGCTCAATTTACAGTGGGAGTGCTTCCTAGAATGGAACAAATGAAATAGAAATTGATGCATCACCAAAGATTGTTATTGGGTGGATGGAACCTGAGAAGTGGTTATGAATTCGAAAATTTTCAACACTTGATGTTCTCTACTTTTACAGGGACATCAGGAAAAACATTTGTGACGCAAGTGACTTGGTGTGTAAACGAAGGAAGGCTCCTCATAATGCTTATGCTGTGTGGAAAGCCACTAGATTGTCCAATGCGAGTGTTAGGTTCTTTGAGCCTCTCCTTCCTTGTAAGTATGGTATTACACGTGTCTTCTTGCTTCTGACTCGTCCATGAGACTAATCAGCCAAGCTTTAGCAGGTACTTCAGCAGACCTCAGAAATCTCTTTCTTAGGAAAGATATTGACTCCTCGGTACCTCAGGAAGCTGCTGGAGTTTGTGAAAAAGGTGATGGACCAGAGATTTTGGTACCTCAGGAAACTGCAGGAGTTTGTGAAAAGGGCAATTTACTAGAAGTTCGTACTGATGATAACACGGTTGAGTTGGGAATAGCCCCAGAAACTCCAGTCCAATGCTCATCATCAAGGAGAACCTTTGAAAGCCCAAATGTTAGTACCCCAGATGGAACGAAGCCCCAAAAATCCAATGAAATTGCAAGTTTGGGTCAAGACCTGCTCATGGTCGAGGATCAAGATTTTGATCTTAGTCTAATGAATGAGGTAAGTCACTATTCAATTTCACATCAAGGAAGCAGACTTCTCTTAAAGATATAGAACAATTCAGTTTTCTTGCTTTTTGGGCAATTGGTGCTTATATAACAATTGGACTTTGATGTATATGAAGGTCTTTGCCAATGGGAGACGTAATACTTATTTGTCCCCTCATATGAAATCCTGAATCGACATGTGGCCTTTGGTTGCTAGGATGGACTTATCAGAGTATTAATTGCTACATTAATGCTTATCTGCATGTATTGAGTAATATTGATGCAGCTAATAACATTACTTGTTTTTGCCAGGAGATGAGCTCATCTGCAGGACATAACCACGACGAATGTGAGAGTTAATATCGGGATATTTCTTGGTTTCTCTCTCTTGAATAATGATGTGTTGTTTGCATCGTATTCTTATGTGGTTCATATCTTGATTGTCAGGTGGATGGACGGGGAGAACAAGGCAAGATCGCTTAACTTGGCTGAATCCGTTTATGTAGATGTCAACTAGAAATTCAATTGAATTTGTGACTATTTAAGGCTTTGTCATGATAAAAATCACAGTTTTTTGTCACAGAATTGTGGCAGGACACTTGCAAAAGATATCCTATAAACAAATAAAAAGGGGGGAGGAAGATATGCTTCGTTTGTCACAAGTTTCACAGGGGAAAACGAAAAAGGAATGTGCAAGGCTCTTCTATGAAATACTGGTAATGCATAGCTCTTGATTTTCATGGGTATGCATTCATGTTTTCGTTCTTATATATATATATATATATATATATATATATATATATATATATATATATATATATATATAGAGAGAGAGAGAGAGAGAGAGAGAGAGAGAGAATTGCGTCGAGTGAAGGACGCCAATATTCCCCCTCCTCCATCTCCATCACTGATGTTATATGGTGACAATCAGAAAAGACTGAAGCCTAGCTTTACTCTCTTTTGTCCTCGAAGCATAAATTATTTGGGCATGGCATTGAGTATTGCTGAATCTCCATCTGACATTCACGATTGTAAACATTTCCACAGGTGCTGAAAAGCGAGGGATACATCGAAGTAGGGCAAGAGAACGCTTATGGCGACATTCTCGTGAGGAGGCTTCCCAGATGGGAACAAGCTTTTGGAGCTGATGGCCCATAAATAAAGATTGGAGGGTACCTTAAGAAACGAACTTCTGGGCGGAATAGGATTAGTGCACATAAAAAATTGGAGCTTTCTTCGCTGTGTACAGTCGGATCGCAGGATAGGTTCAGGATTTTAGTTCCCTTGCAGTGAATCTATACATAAAAATTGGACCTCATTACAGGTACATGACCTTTCGAGTTGGTTTTGCCCGAGTAGTTCCAGGTTATCTTATTGCAAAGTCAGAAGCTCTAAGAAGCACGTCGCCGTGGCCGGTCTTTGTGTTGCGCCTCGCATTGCAGCGGGACATTCTGTTCTTACTTTGATTGTTCAATCAGAAGCCATTAATGGATCATTTGGCATAGTTGCATTGTTGCAGGACTTGGCAGGGACTATGAATGGGGAGACCCTCGTCTCATGAAAGTTTCTGCCCTTGTTTTTCGTCCCTCATCTCATGATCACCACCATGGATCGTCTCATTTTGCCGGTCTAACCGTCATGTTTAAAGTCTTTATGAATAGATACTTCTGCCCAAACCGCTAAAGAAACAAGAGTTTTGCATGCTAAAATATTGTTTTCCCTCCAACCATTATCGCAAAAAGTTGGGCCAATTAGCAAAGATAATACAACGTGAATTTCCGTGGTCGATTTACAAACGTCCTAAAAGCTACACCCTCTTACCATTGACACGAAATTTAGCGTACGTTAATATCCCGTCCTTTCATGTGTCAAACGACACTATTATTGTTGTGTTGATGTGCACGTTGGCAATTCTATCATTTGGGATAAATTTAATGAAAAGTAATAAAGATTAAATTTATCACAGGTGTACTAATTTAGGGTTTTTTATGGTATTAACCCTTCACAAAATTAGGGCTAAAAAAAGACGGTGTTGAAGTATTGGGGCCACGGCGAATTAGTGCCGAGGCTGTTGCGAGCTAAAGTTGTCCGATGCTACGGACTACGACAAAATTAGGGCTTCCAATTATAGAAAAAAATGCAATGTTTTTCCAGTAATTATGCGGCAAAAGGATACTAGGAGTGCCAATATATTTTTCGGATCACTTAGGTGCCAATTTTCTTGAAAAATATTTATTTCAGTGCCAACTCTGGTGAAATTGCCAAAATTGACACTCAAGTGATCATTTTTTTTCGATTTAGCACTAAATTGATCGTTTTTTGGATAACTTAACTGCCAATATTTTTTAAACGATTATTTAAGTGCCAACTCCGGTGAGGTCGACGTAATTTCTCGTCGTTGACACTAAAGTGATAAAAAAAAGTATTGATATCAAAGTGAGCGCCGTACATAAGATACTTGGAGTGTTTTTATGCCGTAATTACGCTGTATTGAACGCATGTATAATGGATTCGCGTCTATTCGTGCCTAACATGACAATGGTATACGAAACATTGCCGAGTATTAAACTAATAATTATGGTATAAGAGTTGTACATTTCTTATATGATTGAAAGTTGGTGTTGAATTTGCAACGATTGTTTGTTAGAGTTAACCTTGCAAAAATTCTTAAAAAAGTTGTGTATAATTGGCCGAAAAAGTAACTCATAAATTTATGGAGAGAGCATTTTCCGTGAAATGAATACTTGGAAGCCCAAGAGAATACCTAGCCCGTCTACCACACTCTCTCTCCGCTCGCTCTCTGTCTGTCTTCACTGAGTCGACTGGCTTCGGCGGTGACGTCGCCCCATTGAAGCGAGCCCGAAGTCGAGACATTTCACGCATCCACTGCAACTGTACCAAATCGAGCCTCATTCGTCGAAACCCTAACTCCCTTGTGCCCAGAAGCTTTCTCCTTTTGTAGCTGTGAAGCTTCGGGGGCATGGCATCTCAAGCTGCTGCTGCTACTTTTAATGGCAATATGAAGGTGAGCTAAGCTTCTAGCTTTATTCATAATTTCTGGACTCGTGGAGATGTGCTGCTCATAGGGTATGGAGCTAAGTGTACTTGTTCAGCTCGATGCTGCAGTTTGAGATCATTTAGAGGAAATGCCCCATCCCCCAAGTGTTTGTGATATTGATTCTGAGAGAGAGAGAGAGAGAGAGAGAGAGAGAGAGAGAGAGAGAGTTTGGTGATTTGGTCGCGCATTGGGTCTGTTTTGAAGCTCGTCATACCCTTCACTTGTTTACCGTGACACTGTATTCTCTTCAAATTCTAGTGTCCTCCTCAAATTCACAGGGTCTTATCGTTGATGCTTGTTGCGTACTGTGCTGTGTGTTTCTGGGCCATGTGATTATTCAACGATTTGATTGGAGTGGGTGCACATTTGAGCAGCGTGTGGTAGTTGAATTTGAGCGTACATTCATTTTGTTGAGACAGGGATATTAACATTATCAATCGGCCAACGTGGCATTGGTTGAGTTGGTGGGATAGCTGGACTTATACAATTAAACTGATAAGGTCTCAAGTTTGAATCTCCCGGCCCCGTCTTGGAGATTTAACTGGTGGCATTGGCGCTCGTACCCCTACCACCCCGAGAAATAGTCCATTGCACGTGAGGAACCTCGCTTATAAAAATAAAAACATTATCACTCAAAAAGAAACTTTGCGTGCCTCTTTGTTCCTGACATGATAGCTGAATTGACGAATGACAATTTTTTCATGTTCTTGCAGAAAGCACTTGCTGGCTTGAGACGTATCAATCTGGAAGGACTGCGGTGGAGAGTGTTTGATGCGAAAGGCCAGGTTGGAGGATCTTCATTGTTCTGTCTTTCTGTGATTTTGTACAGCCTCGTGATTTCCATGAGCTCGTGTCTGTTTAGCTTTGGATTTTTCCATATCTCATGTGGCAGAGATTTGTATGCTAATTGTCCTGCACAATAGAAAAGTTGTACGGGGAAAAACTTTTGTGCTGAATATTCTATTTTGATAGCACTAGCTTTAATAGCATTGTTAAGTTTGCATTTGTATAACGCCAAAATACTATCTTATAGGTTCTTGGGAGATTAGCTTCTCAAATAGCAACTGTGGTCCAAGGCAAGGATAAGCCCACATACACTCCTTATCGGGAAGATGGGGATATGTGCATTGTGCTTAATGCGAAGGATATTTGTGTCACAGGAAGAAAGATGACAGATAAAGTTTATTACAAGCATACTGGGCAAGTCTCTCTCTCTCTCTCTCTCTCTCTCTCTCTCTCTTTCTGCGCAAAGGTAACTGTATGTTTGAGAGCATGTGCATTATGCTCGTTTGTGCACGCACATAGGTGGCACACACATTTGCACTAGTGCATCTTTATGTGTCAGTACTGTGCAATGTTTAAGTTGATTCATTGAGGTCTCTGTGATGAGGTCTTCAAACCCCTCTTCCTTCAACATTGAAAGATTATCGTTAAGGCGCTTCTTACATAATTTCCTGTGTTTGATCATTTTGATTAATTTGTATGACTATTTACAACTACAGATTCATATGCAATTTCTGTATCTATAACAGAATTCTGCTGCTTTGACTCAAGATTTTTATCTTACATTTATGTATGAACTGCATTGAATCTTGAGATGCGCTTACTTAATCTTCTCTTCTCATGTGTATGATTCTGTCTGGTCTAATTATACCTGGCTTTCAGGTATGTGGGCCACCTCAAGGAAAGGACCTTAAAGGACCAAATGGCGAAGGACCCCACAGAAGTCATTAGGAAAGCAGTTCTCCGCATGCTTCCAAGAAACAAATTGCGTGATGTAAGCAAAGGCCAATTTTCTTCTGATGAGTTCTGTGTGACTTTAATTGTGACCTTTTTCTCTACTTACGGTGTCTTTAATTGTTCTAATACGGAGACATTCAGGCACAATAAGCACTTTCCTCTAAAACTGCGTCTGAAAAAAAAGTTCGTAAAGATTTCAAATATCTGATGCCTATCAAAATTAGGGAACTGCTTGATACAAAGACTGAAAAAAAGAGTACAACTGGCTTATCGCATCTTGTCACGCTGTAATCTATGAGGACCACTTCCAGCCCTGTTGACTGCAGGTCTTTATGACCATATGGACGAGATATCTATTTTAGATTTCTTTTGTCACTTTTGTGGGGAGGCACTGATGAAATTTCATTGTGGAAATATTTAAATTGCTTTAAGATGAAACTATGACACAAGAGGCAGGCTATGTATAATTGTTAGTGTTTGTAAAAATATTTCAGTGCTCTGACTAGTCAAACAAACAATAGCTGGAGTAAAATCAACAACAATGAAGCCTATGACACAATTTGTAGTCAGCATTGATAAGTATTCCTGTGATGTGGTTAATTTAGCTCATTCAGAATTCTGGTGAAAGGAAAGCTAAGCTAGTATGTTGGAGGTATCTGTTTTTACCTCCCTCGTTGGAAGTTCAGTTCATTCGACTTTCTGTTCTTAGAATGATGGTTCAATTAAATCACGCGGCTGTTCTCTGGTTGCATTTCCGATTATTGTCCAAGCTTATGTTTGAATCTTTTTAAAGTCTGTTCCTTGTTATGGATGCAGGATAGAGACCGAAAACTCAGAATATTTGCTGGTGGTGAACACCCTTTTGCTGATCGGCCTCTTGAGCCTTATGTGATGCCTCCTAGACAAGTACGAGAAATGCGACCTCGTGCAAGACGTGCTATGATTCGAGCTCAGAAAAAGGCTGAGCAGCAACAGCAGGAAAGCGCTGATACAAAGAAGGGGAAAAAGAGAGAGAAGACCCCAGAAGTCAGTGAATGAAGAGAGAAGTTGTCTAGAGCAGTTACATTTGATTGCCTATGCGTACACATTCGGACGTGCGATCCATGCAACATCTCTTTTGCAACCTCTTTCATCTAATTGGGATTCTGGAGCTTGTCTATACGCTTCTCTTGGCAGATTGGTCGGATTGCTGTGAAAATTTTGCCCGGATGGTTCCATTTTTGCAACAAGGGAATTGGGCAAAAGAATTGACTGTAATTTAGATGCGCGCTGAAGGCTTCAGTGGTTTGCAAATGTGTTAATTTCCCCCGTCATTCTTTTTGTGACACTGGTTGTGGAACCAGGTTCTGCCTTTGATCTTAATCTTGCTTTCCGTTTCCAGTTGACTGAACCGTCTCCCTAGGGACAGTCGTGTAGAAACTTACGTGCGCACGTGTATATTTATCTTTATAGTGACTGGTATCTCTAAGCAGTGTCATGGTTGACTCGCAATGCGAGTAACAACTTAAGGCATGAAATTATCGGAGATCAAGCATTTTGCAGCACAATGTCTCTTATTTTGTTAGCTTCACTCTGGAATGCCTGTCAGTGTTAGAAAGTTTCTTAGCTATACATCTAGGGCAAGTGCCGAATGCTTTTACTATGTGGTTGGAGTTGCTTCTAGCCAAAATGACAAGTTGTCAACTTCCGATTACGTTGGCAATTTCAAATAGACATGGAATGGATATTGTATCCCCAACGTTAGATCCATTGGACAATACGAAAGCAATAGGTATTCAAATGAACTGTAAATGTGAAGAACCAACGTTCTTTCAAATGGAATGCCCCTCGCTCCTCCACCAGCTTATATATGCGTTAATAATCTTACTAAGCGAGTTTTCCAAAGACAGCCTGCTATCGTGGCAAAAACGAAAAATGATCATCAACATAGAAACAATGACGAACTTCTGGCTTGCCAGAGACTCTAGGCTGAACGACATTTGTGGCAATTCAGGCAAAAAACGAAGAGTATCGCACCAATAGGAACGGGCTGATTTCCATTAACAGACGATATAATCAACCTGAAAGCGACTGTCAGAAAATTGCAAGTACAACTATCTGGCTTGGGATGACATAAAAGTCATCCTCCTGAGCCATTACTTAAAATTACTTCTATTGCCAGCTTGGAATTCACCAGCAGAATCTCTCTTCACAAATTTACGAATATTGAAAGCGAAAGAAAAGAAAAATTACAAGCCTTAAGCAAGAGGAATTAAGTGGACTGTGGAGTCCTCCATGTTAATGAAACATCTGCACCTTCAGCTTGAGGTCAGAAAGAAAAAGAAACGGAGACTATCAGATACTAATCACTTGATGATCCATCGTCATCATCTTCGTGTTCGGTCACAACTTTCTCTATGAACTTTTTACGAACTCCGTCAATGACAGCTTTTCTGGATGCATCACCTTTGCTCTGCCCATCATTTAGAACGGGATCTGATTGGCAGAGAACTAGTGCAACACCTAGAGGAAAAGGTCAAAGATGAAAAACGTGAAACTGAGAAATTACAAAAATGCTTACAGCAATTGGAGGACAAGGCATGCAGTAGCATAAAAAGACTAAATTGCATCAGGATGGTCCAGCAAAGAATTAAAGCAAATTCGATACAAATACAGCATTCTTTTGCTAAATGTGAGCACGCTCAAACCTTGATAAACACCAGGGCTAAGTTTCTGAAACTACTTCAATATGAATCAGGCCCCTAAGTTAACGAAGGAACAACATAATAAAGTTAGCAGAACCAGCGAGATGTTTTAGCTGCCGTTAGGAGATCTTAGTGCCCTTCAATACAAAGGAGTCTATACATGTCTCACGTACTTCTAAGCCCAATTGTGGTTCCCTTCACAATATGCACCAGATGCCATTCCACCAATGTAAATTCCATGAACTTAATCTAAATTCAAAGCACTGGAGAATCTGTGATATCGAACAATTTAACAATCATAGCTGCAAGCAGCATAATGTGACCATACCAAATATCGGAACTCCCCTAATAAGAAAAGCATAAAATGCTAGTGTTCCTTCGAAACAAGCAGGAGGCCGAAAACTGCTGCATTTGAAATGATACCTTCGGGTGTGCATCTGCGGCCAAAACTCTGCAACCCCACATAGTTAGCCTTCACTGCACCATTGTTGTACACTAGTATAGTGGGTACATTCCGATCAGGGTAGTTCGGGATGCAATCAGTAGATATAATCTTAACAAACTTCGTCCCAGGATATCTCGTCGCCAATTCTTCCAGACAACTCATGAGCACCCCACACTTTGCAATTCTGTCGACCCAAGGAGACATCAGCAAACCAATCTAGAAAATATCGCAATTCAGTAGCTCAAGTATAGCAATTGCAGGTGGCAAGCACAATACCCATCTTTATAGAGAACGACAACGACCCAAACTTCAGGAGGAGCTTGCGAAACCTCTCGCACAAAATCCGATCCCGAGATGGGAATCACTGATCCATACCTTATAACCTTGGCTGCCTCCCTCATCTCGGCCAACCTCTTCTTTCTGTCAACAAATTCACACCGCAAATAAGAGAATTCCCAATGAACAAATGAATAACTAAACATAACCATATATGCACGTACGAAACACACCATCGAACAAAAAATCGAGGGATAAAAGGCAAGCGAAAATTCCAGCAAACAAACCCCGAAACTCCATACGTTCAATCAAGTTCTCTCCTTTAATAACCCCAGCAGGCCTAGTTGGTGCCGCAATCTCGTCATACTTCTCCCTTTCTAACTCCAAACCAAACACATCGCGCAGATCACAATCCTCAGTGCTACCATCAAGCACTCACAGATCACGGCGATTCCCAAATCACCGTCGAGGACAAGAAAGTCGACGGACCTGTAATCTTCGAGGAAGCGATCGTCGTCGAGGTCGGGGTCGTCCTCGAGGTCCTCGAGCTCCTCCGGGGTCTTCTCATCGATCCAGGACTTATCCTTGGGCAGCGAATCTGGATCGGGCGACGGAGCGAACGGAGGAGGCTTGGACGGAGGCGGCTTCTCGGGCAAATTACCGAGCTTCCTCTGGATGTCGTCCCACTGCGTCGACGCACCTTCCACGTCCTTGTACACGAAGTGATAATCCGCCATTGTTTCGATCTCGCCCAGTGTCGCTTCTGTCGGGAAAGTTCCAGTTTTGTACTAGGAATGGAAGAGGAAGCGTTCAATATCTTTCTATTTCATTTTTTTCTTTTGGCCTTTACTTATAACTAACTTAATATAAATGTCCAAGAAAAAAAAGCAGTTAGGGCAACTGCTAATGATTTTTTTTTTTTGTTAATTATTGATTGTTAATTCCTATTTAATTTAATAATATTTAATTGTGATGAGTTGTGAGTTTAAATATCATTTTGCATATCGTATAAAATAAGCTTAACAAATCCTTTGAAATACGCTAATCTCGCCGCCTATGACAAAATTGGCCCGTTGTCCGCTGGATTCGGATACAATGTGACTATTTGGCTTTGCCTGAGCTCATGGAACATTCTCGATGTTTTTGGTTCGATTTTGGACATCCTTTTTCTTTGTTCTTCCTTTTTTTTTCTCCATGTTTTTGCAGCTGCCACCATTTTCACATCAATAAGCATATGGTAATTTGAAAATAGGGTTCATAATTTTAAAAGTTCAAATTATCTTTTTGAACTTTCACATTGCGAAGGAAAAAAAGAGAGAGCAAGTTTTCCATTTTCTTTCAACCAAAATCAGACAAGCTTGTCAGTAGTGCAGTGAGTGATCCGAGGAGCCAAGGTGCAAAGCTTGAATAATGTTGAAACAAAACCAGCTCGCGTTATCTGATTTGGGGCTAGAATTCTTTGACCATATCAAGATTATCGGACGACCAAGGGAACCAAGCGTGAACCGAACTTGCTCATTAAGAGTGTTGGCCCGAAACGAGCAACCGGACTATCGATGCTCGCTCTACACTACAGCAACATTCCGCAGTTACGTACATCACGTCACGTGTCTCCGGAAACCAACACAAACACAACCGAAATCATGGATCTTCATTTTCTTCTCTTCTAGCTCCAACCATAACTAAGAATGCCCCTAAAAAAAAGGCACACTTTTCTTCAGTCTTGCAAATCGGGTCACCAGGCAACCGTAAGACCTGACCGACTTATCAACGGCACAAACATCACATGAGATTGTACTTCACTTTAAACAGCACACAACATTCGGCGGACGGCTACCCAGCACATGCCCACCTACAATTCGCTATCTAGATAGGTGGTTGATATTCAAATCACAGCATTTCGACGAATCCACCCATTGATGAGTCTCACAAGCCAACACCCGAGTCAAGAAGATCGGACACACCCCCCATGCACATGCTTTTTCCTTTTCTAATGTTTGCTTTTTCTTTTTTGTTATAGAGGATTCAAAGAGGCAGCCTCTGTTCATGTATTCTGTTCGTTCATTGATCCAGAAGGCAGTGAAACTCGATTTACTATCAAATTCTCTGCGTCTCAATCTATTTCCCCTTCCTCGACATCTTTGTGATTAGAAAATGCAGGTGGTTCGGCATCTTCCTCCTCCTCATCCGCTTTCATGAACAGACCGAGTTGTTCTAAGGGGTTACTACCCCCGAGCTTGAAGCTTCCCAGTGCTTCCAGATTATGATCTGGGCTCGTCTCATCGGCAGAGCTCGGTAAGTGCTCTCCTGGAGCAGTCCTGAGCATTTCCAAGTCTTCAAGGAACCGAGAATTCTCATTTATCTCCACTGTCTTCTCCATCTAAGACGAGTACGACACAATACTCAAGTTCCATGCTTTCCCCAAAAAAAAAAAAAAAGCGAATTAAAGGTGTACTCATTCACCTTGAGCAAAGCCTGTCGAGCAGCTTCTCTCTCCAGTTCCCTCTTCCGCTTGGCCTCAGCAAGAGCTTCAGCTTCAGCTCGCCTTCGAGCTTCTTCAGCAGCTCTTGCTTCTGCTTGCAATCGCGCTTTTTCTAGTAACATTGCAAAAACAAAAAATATATACCATCTTTAAAATAAACTCTAAACCAAAGGGACGTGTCTCTAAAAAAGAAGCAAATCATCAGTACACAATCAGTACCCTTCCTTCGCTGCATTTCGAGCTCCTCTCTCTCCCGGCGAAGCTTTTCAGGATCACCCTTGTCACCCTGTATCAAACGAGATTAACTTATGGTTCCCAATGTAAAGGCCCCTACAAATAAATTAGCCCAATTATCCTACCAACCTGTGTGAGCGCCTTTTCTCGAGCCTTTAAGATTGTATCAGCGAATCTATTCTTCAACAAAGCTGCTCGATATAGCTTCTCTGGGGAGACCTGCCTCTCAATAGGAGCACTTTCCCCTATGATGTTCAATTAAATTTATCAGACTTGTTTAAACCTCCCAAAAGCTTGAGCAGTTCTTCCAGCCAACTTACCGTCTTGAAAGCTATCTGAGTCAACAGAGCCTGCCTTTTGCATGGAAGTCTGCTCAGGTTGGTCCAACACACTGAGAGAACCTGCCAAGACAGAATTCATAAAGCGACATGGAGAATACACAGATAGTGACATCTTCACACACAGAACAAATCATGCACGAGCAGGATTGAGACACAGAATAAACAGACAGTGAAATCTCCATCGATAGGGTATAGAGCATGCTCGGGGAAAGTATAGTCAGCACAAGGAATACACAAGAGGATCTGAACAGCAGTGACTAATAACCCAGAATATGTTCATTCATGACAGATCTTTGGCCCATTTGATGTAAATTCACTATTTATGGAAACTAGTGACCTAACTAAAGCATGCGCCTGCATATCTCAGCCAGTCAATATCCAAGTTGCCGATCAGCCAATGTCTTATCGTAAAATTTGGGTTCTATATTAATGGGCATTGACTACTACAGGCAATGCAATACAAGTTCTCAATAGTAAATTCAGCCAAAACATAACAGAAAAAGGAAAAAACCCTGACAGGAAATGACTAAAGCCTTTAGGAAAAAAACGCAGTACTCTTGCAAGCAATTTTGCCCCCTAAAATTCTTCCATCTTCAGCAATAAACTTAAAGTTTTCATGGCAAGTATGGATATGAATAATTGATCTTCACTTTGCAGGAAATATATTCTTTGGGAAGAAGTACTAAAAAGCATAGCCTAAAGGCAACCTGCTCTGTCTTCTATAATTACTGTAAAACCATTCAGAAATGACCAATATTAGCACCACACTAAGAATCAACCCATCTATGTGTCAACAATTTGTTGGTGTCAATTTTCCCTAAGCAAGAAAATTTTAGACCAAACCCCACAAAAAAAGACATCATTAGAACCAGCAAACAAGAGCTTGCAACACATCAGTGAAGAACATTAGACAGCACCAACTGCCACTTCACAGAAGCCAAATAAAATGCATGACAATAGTTATCCTAGATATTCTAAGGAGAAGTAAATTAGCGAACAGTCTTAGCACACTACTGGGATTAAAAACTTAAGGCTTCGTATCTCAATAAAAAACTGAGTATCCACACTCCAATCATGCGCTTTTACCATGCAGACATCGCACTTCAGATTTCATTATTGACCTAAGTGCACAAGAATATCCTTGAATATTCCACAACACAGACAATGCAGATAAGGCAATAAACTCACGGTTTATATCAATCAGTTCGCTGCTCCTACTCTTTTCATCCCCGTGGCCTTCAGAATCGGCGATTTCCCTTGCCTGAGGAAAAATTAGTTAAGTGTCACAAAGCACCAAAAAGAGCAGAATTAAGGCATGAACTCTTTCTGACGCATAAAATCTAGCAAATCTCCAGAAAAGGCTACTACATACCTTTATCACTTTTTCAGTGTCTGAAGCCTTGACATTATCAATTCCACTCTCAGAGCAACTGTTATGGCCTGAATCTGCATACCATGCATGAAACACAGCAGCAAAGGAATGAGTCTAGCTCATCCCTATCGAAAACAAACAACTCCAGTGTAATTAAGAGAATATAGCCACAAGGAAAATGAAGAACATAAAATGACGGACAAAAAGGATCAAATTCTCACTAATTAGGTCAGTATGTGCTTTCAGCAGTTGGTTATGTTTGCCAGAAGCATAAAACCCATGCAATATATTTTAGATCTAGGTAGAAGTTTAAAGAAGCAAAATGTAAAAGATACAACTACTACTAATTGACTATGGCCAGGCAATGCCACAGTCCCTTTTGTTATCCTTTTTGCCTTTTTGTGTCCTAAAATAGATATACTCTTTCAGAACTGCTTTAAGACGCTGACTTTTCACATGAACTCAATTTTCAGTATATGACTGGATAATGAATCCCTTTTCCAAACAGAAAGCTTGAGTAGGCAGCGTCACAACGAAATTCTACTCATCTATTCTGGAGCTACCGCAACGATAATATATTTACTAATATCATGGTGCCCACCCTTTTCTATTTCCATTGGTGAATGGCTTGATACAGGAGGTTCATTTCCTCCAATATCAACTTCTTCATCGCCAGCATTGTGTCCTGCAATATACACGTGCATATACCGAATTAGAATAAAACTAAGTTAAATGAAATAAAGCAACATGAAAAAAAAATTCAAAAAAGAACAACCTCTACATGGTTGCATAGTTGAATTGCTAAAGCCAGATTCATTCAAGATCTGCACAAGATAAGAAAAGAAGAATTCAGTAATAACAACAACAACAAAAAACACATAAGAATATCCGCATTGTTTTGAATTTTCTCCTCAATAAATGGAGGAAATGAGAGTTCACCTCTATTTCACAAGGTTCAGCACATGCTAGCTTCTTCTGGTTCTCTTGCAAATACTCATCTAGCAGATTCCTTAATGTGAAAAGAACATCATTGGCAAGATCATCTATGTCAATCTCAATCTCCTCCTCTACAGATTCCCTTCCATTTGAACTATGCTCTCTCAAGAAATCGATAATATTTTCAGGCATTTCTCCCAGCAAAGACTCCAATTCCTGGCCTAGTTTATGCTTCTCCTCATCTGTCATTACCCGCAGAAGAGGTGCAGGCATAACTTCTTGTTGACTAGCCATTTTCCTCTTTTTAGGAAGAGATTTTGACTTGGCTGCTTTTACCTCCTCAGGTGGAGCTGATCTTGTTGATGATGGTTGTGTTCCACCACCCCCGAGTTTCTTTTCGATGGTTTTCCACCTGACTTCAAAAAAGTGGTTTAGAGTGTCAGCCATCAGGTGGACATTGTTGCTGGGAGGATTATAGGTCATCGCATTGCTGAAGGTAAGCTTCACATCAGTGAGAAACTCTACTGGGCTCGAATAAGCACCTGATCTCATTTTTCCCTTTATGGTTCCCAAATCCATAGGATGTTTAATCACGTCCAAATAGTCAGGAATATTCAATGCCTTCACATCAACAGGTTTATTAAAAACCCAACCATACTGATGGGACATCAGACGATTTAAAAGGGTCTCACAATCTTTCATTAACGTTGTATTGGCAGCCCTTGGAGCTGAAGGCTGCTTTACTGATTCAAACTTTCCCGTTGCATCACGATTCCAACCACGAACCTTTCCATCACGTGTATCTACTTTCTTTTCTCTCCCAGAATTCTTCACAGATGATTTCCTAGCAGCAGCAGCCTGCATACCTTGCCCATTGCTGCAGCTCAGAATATCACTAGATGACGACAATGTCGCCCCAGTTGCTCTCTGGGACTCAATTTTCTTCTGGAGAATCCGGATCTGTTCAAGTTCTAGCCTCAACCTATGTATCAAATCTTTTCTTTCAGAAGGTGATATGTTCGATAGAGGAAGAACTTCTGAGCGGACAAAAAACCGAACCCCTCTATTCGTGTTTAAGTTGATGCATTTCTTGGCTGGACCACTAGAATCCTCTGAAACAGTAAACTCTGTGTCGATACGTCCTGAACTGCCAGATCCCTCAGATTCACCAGCTGCGGCAAACGAGCTTCGGTAATAGTCTCCGGGCAGCCTTGCATTTTCAACCATCATCCTCCCCGACACCTTGTAAGTGTTCTTTCGGATTCCCTCTGTATTAAGGTGGCCCTAAAAGAGCCTATTGGAGCCTCAACGATGAATGACCTCTGCACGTTGATAATCATAAGGACGACATCACCACCCGGACTAAGAATTTATGAGGATGCGCTCTCTCTCCCCCGGTAATTATGCTATATCCTCAAAAAAACTACCCATTTCCATAAATTTACTTTCTTCCCCCTCGAAATTCTCTGTAAACTAAGAGATTGGAAAACACCGGCGAAGCTAAAAATTCCCGATAGAAAGAGAAATTCCACTTAAAACTTAAGCTCGCGTAGTACGCACTCGATAATTTGCTTAGATTTTCCAAAAATAAGAAAAAACGAAACTCCATCTTCCTTATATCAAAAGAATTTAACAGCAAAAATAAATTATTTGCTGGATCAGGTAAAAAGAGAACCCACATCAGAAGAGATAAGGTAGCAAAAAAGTTCAACCGCAAACCCCCGAGAAGATCAGTAATTTTCAAATCAAACAGCGAAAACTTCACCAGCGTAACGAACAAACCCTAGATCGAAAACCGCAGCAAGAACAAGCACGTGCACCAGAGCAACTGGCCAAAAAAATGCTAACCCAAATCGGCCCCCGCTATGCGCTTCTAGTGAAGCAAGCAGTGGCGAAACCCTAAATCCGACCGATCCAAAGCCGAGCCACACTGACAGTCCGAGCCTGCAAAGAAGAACCGCGTCGGAGGTTTTGCCAGAAGCGACGACAGTCGAAAAGAGAAACTTCGCTCTCTGCGTGTGGTTCAAGGCCCACTTGCTTCTTTTTACACGACTGATTAGGAAATCCTGACCGTCGCTTTCTCACTTCTTGCCAATCGGACGGATGGTGTTGGGATCCGTTATCGGCTGATCCTTTTAAGGATTCAACGGACGAGATGCGTTTATCTGGTCAAACCCCGCGCGTCAATGAGCAGTTTTTCGAGTTTTTGTGAAAAGAGCGAAGATGGGGTGACTGGGCAGTGGAGTTATGGGCAGTGACTGTCGTCGGTGATTGGCTGGAATCCCCGCAGTTGAGTTTTGGCCGGACGTGACGGAAGGCGCAGAGTGATTTCATTGGCACGAGGGGCGTGGTCGGCTGCATCACAATGCACATGGGATGCTATCCTCTGAAGGTAGACACAAATAGTGTACTCGCTTATTGACTTCTTAACATAGTACTTGACTGGTTATTGTAGAGTAGGGCTTAATACCACGAAAAATTATCTGATATATTTATGATAAATTTATAAAAATATTATTTTTTTGATCACCAAAAACCTCAAATTAGAGCATTTGTGACAAATTTACACTTAAATTATTTTTTTGACCAATAAAAATCATAAACTGGTGCAATTGTGATAAATTTATCCAAAATTAATTTTTTTATCACAAAAAATCTCAAATTGTTACATATTTGACAAATTTATCCTCTGTTAATTTTCGTTAAATTGAGTTGATACCACGAAAAAATTCAAATTGATACACTTATAGTAAATATAGTATAATATGTACATCCGACAACTATCACGTGTTATCTAACTCAGCAATTTCACAGTAAAATTTAACGTAAATTAATGAAGAGTAAATTTATCGCAGTTGTACTAATTTTGGGTAAATTTATCACGGGTATACCAGTTTTAGGTTTTTCATGATAAAAAAGTAAATCATAGTAAATTTTTCACAGATATATTAATTTAGGATTTTTTTATGATATTAACCTTATAGGATAAGATGAGAAATCTTGTACATGAAATTGTAGGTTAAAAAGCTTTTATAACGACCCACAATGCCTCGAGATTTTCCATTACGGAATGGAGTACAAACAAAATCACCGTTTTGCCCCGCTTTTCACGGGTGCTAATACTATCCCGACGCTCCCTTCCTGTAATGAAAAATTCTCGAGGTATTGCGGTCATAAAAAAAAAAAGGGTGAAAAACTGGGAGACTGTAAATGCAATTTTGAAAAGGCGAGATAAATTGACATTCTGAAGTTAGATAGATAGTCCGACCAAAAAAAAAAAAGTTAGATGGATAGGAAAAAAAGAGAGATATGGATACTGAAATTCGATAAAATTATAATAAAAAAATATTGTATACCTAAAAAAGTTAAAAGAAGGTAATTTCAGCTTACTCTCACCTCGGGCGACTACTCTTCAAACACCTTGCTAAAAAAAATTTCGAGTGTGCTATAATGTCACTCTGAACACCCCAGATGTGGTTACTAAACTCAAGCTTTCATAATATACAATTGAATCAAGGGAAAAGTGTCAAAAAAGTCATAAATCTATTGCACTAGTGCCAATTTAGTCATAAATATTTTTTATTGGCTCCAATTAAATCATAAACTTTTTATTGCTGCTAATTCAGTCATAAACTTCTGGCATTGGTGTCAATTTAATGTTAAATTTGTTGTATTTATACTAATTGAATTAATCGGATTAATTTTGATCGAAAATGGCTAACTTAGACATCAATTATTCTACGTGACACGACAAATGATGACTTGAATTTTTTTTAAATATTTTTTTTATTATTTTAAATATTTTTTAAGCATTTTTTGTTTTTTTTTTCAAAAAATATTGTTACAAATTATTTAAAATATTTTAAAAAATATTAAAAAAATATCTACATTAGCTCAAGTCGTGCTGTGTAGTACAATTGATGTTCACGCCAACAATTTTCAATCAAAATTGATCGAATTGACTCAATTGGCATAAATGCACAATTTTTAGGACTAAATTGGCACTAATGTAAAAGATTTAAGATTGAATTGACACCAATAAAGGTTTATGACCAAACTTGCACAAATGTAAAAGGTTTAGGACTGAATTGGCACAAACGCAATAAATTGAGGACTTTTTTGGCACTTTTCCCCACTGCTAATTATCTAACATTTGTTCATTATGTTGTGCGTCAATTCTAGGAGTCTGTTAATTCGGTGGCCAAAAAATGTAGAAAGTAAGATCCTTAACAAAAAGTCCCTTCAACTTATGTAATTTGCAATGTCACCCTTCAATTGTTTAGTCCTTGGATTCTCTCGGCCAAAAGATACTCTATTCAACATTAATTTTGAACATATGCATTTTCAAGGGTTAACAAAGTCAATTCAAAGTTCAAAGAGTAGTACCATATACTCCAAGAAAATAGCTAATTAAGCCACTGAAAAAGGTTTGAGAGTGACAGTTTACGGTGGAAAAAGTTAAATCATAAAGGACAAATGGGCATTTCGCTTGCATTCCGTATGGGCTAGTTTACTAGTTAAGGTCTCGATAACTCCAGCAATGGAACTTAATAAAGCAAGGACACGGTGACCAACGCAAATTACAGCACAAGGATCAGGACTTTCTTTGCCCACTCTCTGCGCAGATTGCTCAGCAATCCCCGATGATTCCCAACTTCCACAACCAAATTGCTTTCCAACAGTTTGGCCCTAGCATTTGGGAAAAAGAATGGTAATGGGAGTTATCAAAAGTTTTTTTTTTTTTTTTTTTTGGTAAGGAGAGTTATCAAAAGTTGATGCCTCTCAAAAGCTCAAATGTATCAAGGAGGTCTTATTTCCAAACTGGAAATTAGAGAGTAACATCCGCTCCATGACAAAATTAAGCTACTGATTAAACAAAATTTCACATCAATAAAGAGGAAACAAAGCCATTCCACGGGACAGTTATTTGATATCCAGTCCGCCGACAAGCACGATGGCCATTTATGTGGATGCATGCTAGTTGACAACATCCAAAACCAATTTCCGCGATTTGAGCACTGACCACTTCAAGCGCCTATAATAAGCAGCTTGTAGTAGCGCCAATGACAGTACAAATATCCACTTGAATCCCATCTGGATACAGAGAAATACAGCATTAGACGTTCTAAAATTTGCACATAATGTCATCTGAGAAAGGAAAAAAATATGGCGAAGAGGCAAACAACAAGGGTATAGAAAGATTGAAGGATGAACATTACGAGCTTTCTCTCTTCCATTTCAGGTTCCGCAGCCCAAGCTAAGAATGTCACAACATCTTTCCCCATCTGCAGCATAACCAAGTGAAAAATTAAGCTTTACCTGAGCATGACCATCAATTACAGGACAAACCTAGAAAACCTAAACTACACATCAGTTATGAGCTCAAAGATTAATCAAACCTGAGATTCTGTTGCTGGGGTACCATCTTCATACTCGATAGCACCATCATTGAGCATTTTTGGCATAGCAATAGCTCCACCAGGGAAATATGGATTGTAGTGCAGGCCCTCTCTTATCTAGAATAATAGCACAAGTAAGAATAAGAAGCCGGAAAGAAAAGAAAAGAAAAGAAAAGGATCCTCCATGCAATATGAGAAGAACAAGATTTCTAAGGCAACTAACTCTTGGATCAGGTATGCCATCATTTTTCTCTATGAACCTTAAATAGTTCTTTAAACTCCTTTCTCATTCGTGCCAACCCTAGTAAAATGAAAGGAAAAAATGCAGCAAAAACAAGTACCCCTAATCTGATGGAACATTCTGACGGGGAAAAAAAATGATGGAACACCACTTACTGCAACACCAGCTGGAGGATCACGGTAACCGGTCAGAAGTGAAAATACATAATTTTGACCATTGTGACGAGCCTGAAATAACAAAATTTCAAAAAAAATCATCTTTCCATGACCAAGTATAAGCAGAAAATAAATGAAACAAGAAAAGATGAATTACTTTAGTGATTAGACTTAAATCAGGAGGATAGGCCCCTCCATTGGCAAATCTAGCCGCTGCTTCATTTGCATAGGGCTGAGGAAATCGATCACTTAGCTTCCCAGGACGAGAAAACATCTCACCCTCATCGTTAGGCCCATCAACCACCTCGATCTCAGCCGCCATAGCTTTCACCTCCTCTTCCGTGTAAGCAACTCCCACTAAATCACGAAATGATATAAGAGACATTGAATGACAAGACGCACAGACTTGCTGGTAAACTTGGTGACCACGGCGGATCCTGCTCATGGAAAGCATTTATGCAGAGGGTTCCATAAGACATAAAATAGTGGCTGAACTGTCGTATAATAAAAAGTTGCAGTTCATGTGCAAAACTTTGACCAGCATATTAGCACAAAACACTTGATTCAATTATTATGCATACAACATCAACATCAACATCACTTTTATCCCAAACTAGTTAGGGTCCCATCTGGGACAGAAAAGGTAAATAGCTTTGTCGAATGGCAATTCCCTTACATTTTTTTTTTCCACGAAACAAGGCCTTGTGCATTGAGTTTGGCAACATGAGGACGCTAAAAATGGTGAGGAACACATAAAAGAAAAGACATGGATTTACTCTGCCCAAAGTGGAGAAGGCCAGTGATTTGATTGCACAATGGCTCTATAAAACATAAACAATCTCTCTTTCTTAAGCTTAAGAAGATCAAGCCCATTATAATTCCATGAGTGGAATTGTAAAGTCGAGAAGAAAATGGTGCAACAAAGATTAAAAAACCAAAAACTCACGATGCATGGTCATAAGAACTCAGAATGCCTTTGTGAGGCCAGGGATAGCTTGGACACTCTAAACCATGTTCTGCCTCATCAGAAGCTGATGCAAGTGTTGTGAAGCTAAAAAATCCTGAAACACCTGCCCCGAGCCATGCAAATGCTCTCAATGCGCTTACACCTGCAGCATTAATCTCACTTTCCTTTGAGAAAAACGAGGCCAACGACATAGAAGCCTGCAAATATAACACATACATATAAATAAATCAATATAGTTAGCGATCCCAACAATGCATCTACATAATGCTGCTTGAGATTGAAAAGGGTAAAAATCAGCTTCAATGAGCTTACAGATGAAGATCTAACTAAGTAACAGATGAAGAAAGACATTCATCTGATCCACAGGAAATGAACTATCCCATTTCCTGTGACATTCATCTGATCTAACTAAGTAACTGAGTAGGAACTTGCAAGCCTCCATGTGACATTCATTCATTAGGAAAGACACATAAATGAACATAATCATGCATCTGTAATTCTCTTGAGTAAAAAACAGCAAAAATTACCTTGAAGTGAGGCTGAAGTTTTCTCCTCAATAGCTGGCAAACAAATCCTCCCCCAGCCATTTCAAGTCAGATAAGTTCTCTGCTCGCCTCAAATCCCAAAAGAAAAGCACAATTCACAAATGTAGGAACAAGATAAACAAGCTCGGTATGCAATTCAAATTCCATCAAGTAGCAACAGAATGGGTTCGGGGATATCGTAGTTATACATACTGTGCATGGTAATGGAAGTTCCTCCATTTTATACGCATTGAAAGAAAGAATTAGGAACAAAAACCAGTGCAACAAACAATGGACCTGGTTCACCCAAAAAGGAAAATTAAAAGCCAAGGGACACATAGAAGAGTTTCATACACCAGTGAAAGCCCACAGAGCACCTGTTAAACTCTTACAATACTTATAATTAAATTACAAATAGCTTTGTAAAATCCTACGGCCTTTACAGATGTACATGCCCGAAGATCTCTATCATCTCCATTGTAACTTTACAGAACTCTTTGAATTAGACATTGCTCCGACCTAGCTTGTTAAATACTTCAAACACCGCCACCATGAAAGAGTATCTAATGCATTCCAAAGCCTCATCAGTTCAAAGATGTTATTAGCTCTCACAATGCTCACTATTGGGCCGGGGGGGCATAACGCAAACACGTACAGATCAGTGGCCACATGGCCTTCCTCTCATTATTCTATCTTGCACAGATCATGAAGACGGCTGGCACGAACCAGGCACACGCACTCATCAAGTTTGATGCCAAAGTGATCGATTCCAGAGTGATAGATAACTACCACGGATAACTGACACCGGGCAAAAACCGAGGTCGCAAAGACTATATACATTTATCCCCGAAACTCTCTCAGAAACCAACCAGCTTTTGCTCGGGACTACTAGCACAAAGAAGCACCAAGAGCCAGCATTCAGCTTCGAAATGCGTTCACAGAGGCACTCCCTCTGTGCAAGAGCCAACAAACTCGCGGTACCCTCAATTCGGTCCCATCCAAACCATACATTTGCAGCAGGCGGATAAATTCAGAGTCATAACGGCACGCGCAGATAGAGATGGCGATTCCCAGTTCACGTGAATCGCCAATAACCCTAGCACAGCTGCCGGAGGAACTAGAACTCGGAGAGAAACTTACGGGATTTCGACGTGACGATGGCTAAACGGAAGGCCAAGATGAGAGATTGAAACGACGAAGACGAAGTGCAATTTCGAATTCAGAAATTAGAGTCAGCAATGCCACGACTTCGAGAGAGAGAAGAGAGAGAGAGAGAGGGCCACACTCCATTTCCGCGTCGAGAAAGTTTCCGGGCCTACTCGGGCCGGGCCTTCGAAATGAGCCCTTTAGTTCACCAAAAGTTTCTGGGCCCTATCTGGCCGGGCCTTACAACAATGGGCTCAAAATGGCTCTAAAATGTGACCCCCGCTCAATCAGCTGCTTCCGACTACTCCCTCTCAGCAACTGACACGGCGCATTCAAGGATCTGGATTACCTGATATTAGCATTTATGATGCGATTATTATTACTCAAATCAGATCGTTCAAATGAAATGGACAACTTCAGGAGGAGAGGAAAAAATTGGGCGGGAATTTTTTTGGAGTTTGAAAAATTTTGAATTCTAATTCTTTCTCCAATCAATCAAGCTATTCATTTTTATTTGGACGACCTAATTTGAGTAATGGTAAGCATGTCACGGAAATTTTAATATCGGGCGATTCGAATCCCGTATTCACACCATACGAAATCGAGTCTGCTCTTGTCGCACGTCTCTACCTATTGACCCGTGTTGTTCAATGTATCTCGCTCATGTGCGAATCTCGCCCCCTCCCGGAAAAGAAGATCCTCACGCTCAAAATCTCTTCGCTCTTCGCTCCTCCGTCTCCCCCTCCCGTTGCCCACCGCGAGCACCGCGCCTCCCATTTACATCGCCCGTACTAATTCTTCATTGCACGAATAAGGTTTTGAACCTACGCATCACCGAAGCACGTGCCTCACTCCCCCTTGAAGTCGCCTTCCTCTTACAAAACGAACTTGCGCCACCACCACCTTGCTGTCCGGCCCAATCTCCCCTGCGATGGCGATTGAAACCTTTTTCTCGATCTTTACTTGAACAATCCCTAGCTTTGTTGCACCTCCCGCTCACACCCTATCCGAAAGGCATATTCCCTTTCGTTCCCTTATCCTACTGAATTAAACTCTCGGGGCCGCACCACTCGTCCGCGAGCACCCCTCGAGTCACAGGGTGGCCGGAAGGTCCTTTCTCCGGCGCAGGCCGAGGGCGTAACCCCCTAACAATTGGCAGCACGATGACGACGACGCAAAAGAAAAAAAAGAAAAAAAAAAGAAGGTTTTACAAAACTTTTACGACGTCGTGGTAGCGCGATCGAGAAAGTGTTACGTCATAACATGGACGACAACATCGTAGATAGTCTTATTACAATATCATATGTTCAGGCATGAAAAGCGAAGTTATCTTTTGAGGAGTCGTCTCTGTTGAAACAAAGGCGTATCTCTCCGAATCTTACCATCTTTCTTCTTTCTTCATCTTTTTTTGCCGATTCTCAGCGAACAATCATCAATCATTGAGAATCCTATCCGAATGGCCAAGACCTAACTACTCCCACCTGAAAGATCTTTCGCACGCTTCTCTCTTTCTTTCCTACTCCACCTCCATCAGACACCCCATCACTCAGTCAATTCATCAAACACCTATCCCTCCCTCCCTCCCTCCCTCCCTCTCGATTGACCCAGGAGGGAATCGGATTTGCTCTCCCCATGGACGCCGCCGCCCTTCTCGACTCCCTCCCTCCCCCGCTCCCCCTCTTCCTCGCCATGTTCCTCGCCGTCTACCTCGCCGGGCACGCCGTAGTCTTCCGCGGCTGGAGCCCCGAGTCCCGTCCCGAGGCTTCCAGCTGCCTGATCTCCCTTGCCCACGGCACTCCCGCTGTCGTCCTTGCCTCACTCGCCCTGCTCTCCGACCCTTCCCGCGGCTTCTCGTCCCCCAACACCAGGGCCCAGGACGCCGTCCTCGAGTTCAGCAGTGCCTACTTCTTCGCCGATCTCTTGCATTACGTCATGTTTTACCCCAAGGATCTTCTCTTCATCGGCCACCATTTGGCCACTCTCTTCGTCTTCCTCACCTGCAGGTATCGCCATTCCGTGTTGTCGCGTGGCAGTAGGGGCTTTCCTGTCCCGCAGTGTTCTGCCAAATTGGAATTAGCATTTTACTTGATCAATGCGACAAAGAAAAGATTTGATTTTGTTGTGTGATGTCAGTTTGGAGTTTTTCGTGATGTTGATGCGTTCATAGTGTTGTGTATAAAACTCCGACCTTTCCTCCAGGTACTTGGTCCGCCACGGGGCTTTCGCGATCTTGGTCCTGTTGATCCTTGCGGAGGTCACGAGCGCTTGCCAAAACGCGTGGACGTTGGCAGGTGTGCGGAGGAAAGACTCGGTTCTTGCTGCTAAGGTGTTTGATGCTTTGTCTTCACCTTTCTATTCATTTTATTCTGTTATCAGAGGGCTTGTGGGTCCACTTTTTCTGTATAAAATGTGGGTGTTCTATGCGAGTGGCGAGGCAGAAGGTGTGATTCCAAAGTGGGTTTGGGTTTCTTGGCTGGTCGTGGTTTCAATTGCCATTGGTGTTAGCATTTTGTGGGTGTCAAATCTTTGGGTTGAGTTCTTCAGGGAAAGAAGCAGAGTAAGACCTGAGAAAAAGTCACGATAGTCTTTTCTCTTTGTTTCTTCTTGTTGTAATGATAATGTATTTTATGATACACATGGTAGAGAAGATAAGAGCTCAGGTCATTTATATTCCTCCCTTGATGTCTGAATGAACAGTTTCGGTGATGAATTATGGCTCTTTTCTTTGGGGGTTTGGGTTGAGGCGTCGATTTGGGATGATATGTTAGAAGTGTATCATTTATAGGTTTGTGTTAGTGGAAATACATGAATGTATCCATAAGCTTTTCTCATGCTTCTGCAGTTTAGTTCATGCCTTTCAACTCGGTCTTTATTACGTCGTTACTGGTTATTAAGTTTCATATATTTCAGATGTCTGGTTATGCTCGCTGCTTTGTGTTGGGTTATGCATATGGTTTTCTTCTTCGAAAGTAATGTCTCGTTCACGGCCTTCCTGCCAAGCTTATTATAGTTATAAATCGAGATGTTAAAATATGTAAAGCTTTGTTTTTCAGCTAGTAAGCTTGATGGGCTACTTATGAATAGCTGAGCTCTCATTTCATGACTTGTTATAAGTGCAGTGACTTCTAACAATATGCTATTTGGGAGTAGAAAATGGGGACATTTCGATTCGTGAGTGAATGTCTTGGGCTGGCTTACACTGCTTTCCACAACCACCTGCATAGCCATAGAGATTACTCTATACCTAACCCACGTTCAATGATCCATTAGTCATAATCTCAGTAGAGCTGCCCCATACCTTGTAGCATATGAACTGAAAATTTGAACTGCCACGATAAGAGTTGAAGTTATACGATTGCTAGATTGCTAGCTATGGTGCAGAACATTGGTAATATTTTTGGATTTCAGGATTGGAAATCCAAACAATTAGGGACATTAGGTCTTTTAGGTGTGCATAACATTGGTGCGAGTAGAAAGATGAAACGAAACATCTAACGTACTGGCTGCTGCATCCATTCTGACATTATACCAAACAAAATTTCAGAAATGACGAAGTTCCGCAGTCCCTTAGAACTGTCCTCGGTGCGAGGAAGGTCAGCTATGTCAAAAAAAGTTATTCATGTTCACCAGTAGATGGAGAAATTCTGGGAACTTGTCCAACAAAACGAGATTGAGGGGGATGTGCTATTCCCCAGGGGAGAAGGGTTGCGGGTCACGTTGTGTTGAAACTCTCTAACACTGGCGAGTTATGACTGCATTGGCAAATAGTAACGTTTCACTGTCAACACCATTTCTCAGACCGTCTGTAGTCAGATATACTCGCTGCTGATTAGGATAAGGAATGATTAACCTGGCATAACCATTTATTGAATTCATGTGAGGATCGGAACGAAGTAGCAATATAATCATGTTCAAAGATATGTCAGGCAGGGGAGCGGCTTGAAAATAAACATAGACGAGAACATAAAGAGTAACTTGATATGTGCGAACTGCAAAGACGAGTCTTCGGTTGGTGGAGCTTTTCCTTTCCTAAGAGTAGAACTTGTAGTTCTTTGCGCTTACTATGATCGACCTTAGGCCTCCGATTGGTGACAGAATCATCAGGAGGAGACCCAGTATGATGCATATCTGAAATTTCATGAGTAAATCCTTTTAGAAGACAATTGCGGCCATTATTTTCCTTAGAGAAACAGAAAAATCTCTGAAAGAGAACTCACCCAGTTGGTGAACCAGGACAGACCAAACTTTCTGGGCTTGTAGATAGCCAACCACATGATGCAGGGTAGCTGAAGAAAATTCGAAACAAAGTCAGAGAGGCTGAAACCTACGTAGCACGGACACGTCAACTAGGAAAAATTTTGCGTGTCGGACACGGCGACGCGGTCGGACACGGGGGACCGCGTGTCCGGATGGCTGACAAAACAGGACAAGCGTGTCCGACACGTCGACACGTCTAGACACGTCCGGCTGATAAAAAAATATTTTAAAAATATGCTGTGATTTTATAAGTTTGAAGATATTATTTGGGGTCACGTTACCTCAAAATAATAATATTTGAATGTCAAATATGAAATAACTATGACATATAAACATAGTGATATATGTCGGAATTCTCTATTTTTTTAGAATTGACGTGTCGGCGTGTCATGTCGTATCGTATCCCATGTCGTATCGGTGCTACGTAGCCTGAAACAACTCCATGAGCATATATACAGATTTATTCATGGGGGTTCGTATTCTTGACTCGAACCAATGGGACTTACAAAGTATGTTGTCGGGGCGAAAGCAAATCCTCCGAAGAATCCCAGGAGACCTCCGAAGAAAGGGAAGGTAATGGCCACAAACATGGTGAAACCTGAGATCGAAACAAGGACAACTAAGGTTAGCAAAAGAGTCTGCAAATGGCCTTAAGCAGAAGCCAGCTTTGATTGATGAAGCTTTCCATGGGTGACTGTGAAGTGAGAAAACTTACCCACGTATAGATTACGCGATACGAACCGAAGCATTGTTGAGGGCTTGAAATGGAGTTTCTTCACCAGGACGGTCTCTATCATGTCGAAAACTGGCATTGCATAGAGCTGCATTCCACATGATCAAAACATTGCAGACACAAAGTGAAATTTCTGTGTATGAACCTAAATCACTCCAGATTAATCGGCTAATTCATCACCCCAAAAGAAAATTCACTTTATTTTTTTTTCCCCGTATAAACAAAGCCACTCTTCAGCCATATGCATCACGGAACGAGGACGCATGTGTAGTGTTAAGAATTAGAACCAGAGCATTTGCGTATCGGAGAAGAGCAAGTCATGACGTACCGTCTAAATCAATCGCTACTCTCTCAAACTGTTTGCACATGCAGCTAAACAAACACGGTTTGTGCGAGAGATTGTACCTGGTAGCTACCAATGACGTGGACGACCACGAATGCATTGGCCATGATGATCAACCACTTGGGCTTCTCGAGCGAAATAAGAATATTGTCCTCGACCTCATTCCCGAACACCAAGTACCCAATTAGCGCGACAGGAAAGTAACACAGTGCGACGACGATGTAGGCGAGCAACACTCCTCTCCACATCGGGCCCTTGGATGGCTTCTCCGGGGTCGAAGGGATGGTGGCTTGGATCTCCAACACCACATTGTGACCGGCATATGCGAACGCGACGTCCCCTAGGGCACTTAGGAAGTTGAATACGTTTCCGGAGGTGGTGGAGGCTCGAGAGCTATAGTCGACGTCATGTTTGACGCCCTTGTGGACGGACGCCGACCATGCAATGGTAGAGTAGCTGCAAGGACAATATCCAGCTGATGAGCATTAACATTAAAGCTTAACAATTTGAAGATTGCTTGTGTCCACTGTTTTTCCTCGTCTCTTTCTACTGTGAAAAACTTTAAGACTCTAACGACTCTGCATTTCTTGGAGCCAGAAGTAGTACCATAAAGTGGGGAAAACGAACAAAGATGTTGATACCTCAAGGACATGACGGCCGCTGCCAACGAAACCATGGATATGGCGTTGAAATTCGGGAGATGAGCGAGAACGAAGTGAGCCGAGGCGAAGATCATGATGAAATATGAAGTCTTGAGATCTTTTCCATTTGGTTGGGCCAATTTGTAAATCTTTTGCAGCGATTTCCCTCCGGTGACCATGTAGACAATGTCCACGCCCACCTCGCAGATCAGCTGCTGGGGCACCACTATGTAGAGGCCTAGCTTCTCGCCGAACGCGTGCTGGCCAAGCTCGTGGTACCTGTCAAACCGCTTACCCGGCACCATCTCGTGCATCTCCACCATTTGCCACAGGGTGTACAGCGTGATGACCCATGACAGTATCAATATTACCACACCAGGACCCCTGATCATAACAGAGACTCAAAAAGAATTTGTGCTAAATTGTGGAGCTTACTGTCACACATGGTTTAAGCAATGATTTTCATGTTCTTCTGAGTTAAAGATATCTTGATTTGACCGTCTAATCTTTTTTTCGTATGACTTGGTTTCGGCTTCATGTAGCGACATATTTCATTCGATTTGATAGTACATTACCATCCTAGTTGTGACATAGCATAAGGGAGACTCAGGACACCAGCTCCAACCATGGCAGTGACATTGTGAAATGCCGAGTACCACCATTTCGCTTCCCTGGAAGATGTGATCGGAAGCCAATCGTCGATTTCCTTCTGCTTCGCTGATGGTCTGCCGACCTGTCCTCGATCAAACCACAACAACATATTCACCGTCAATAACGAAAGCCGGCAGAATCACTCATCACTAGGGCTAAACAAATCAGCAGCGGATTTACCTTGTCGTTGTCGTCGCCGCCCTCAAGCCCCATGGGTCGACAGTAATCAGCGGCACAACTTCACCGGAGGAGGAGAAGGAGGAGGAGAACGACAAAGCACCAACACAAACAGATGAAGGAAGGAGAGTTATGTATGCTCAATGTACTGGTCTATCCAAGGAAGCCAGACGATGCATTCTATGAGTATGGAAATAAAACTCTGACTCAATAAATTGTTTTGGACGGATTTACAATTCGAGGGGGACACAGTTGTCTGATCCAGCTGTGTCGGCTAAGATTCTGATGAAATTGAGAGCAACCCTTTTGCTGTAATCCTATTTTTGGCAGATTGAGGCTGATTTCGTGCCATGTTTGAAGAAGTGCATTAATTGGGTCGATTTGTTTCACGATGCTTGACTCTTGTGTCCTGACTCGTATGACTCCGTGGCGTAGATTAAGGCAAAAGTTGCTGGCCTTATGCTTATGGCAAGTTTTATCTGCAGCCAGCAATTTGGGGATTCCCAATTTGGCCGTTTCAATTTCCGAATTGGGGATTCAAGCCTTATGAAGAACGAGCAGGGCAGTAAAGAATGATAATGATAAGGTCTTCGATTTTAGAAAGTTCCTTAATCGACCATGTCGCTGTCGCTAACCGAAGCTTTAGGGAAGAGATTCATTAGTCGCAGGTTCTACTGTCTGGGATAAGATCAACTCCCGTACCTTCACGTGACAATTGGTCACATGTGAGTACTTTAGCACTAAAGTCCCCTAAAGTACCTTTTTTTTCAGTTCCGTTCTGTTTTGATTAACCAGCGCGCCATGTTGAGTTCACGTGACCTACGGAGTCGATTCATTTCAATAAAATCCTGAGGTCTAGTTTCAGGTCGGGATAGCTCAGCTGGCACAGCCAATACTAGATATCCTCGTGCCATATGTTCAAATCTGATTCCTTTCAAAAACAGAAATTTTGAAATAATTAGATTTTTTTAAAAAAAAAAAATTCAAGAGATATCGGATGCGATTATTGATTCTCGATTCTTTCTTTTTTCTGTAGATTCTTTTCCGATAGAGATATTTGGATGCCACGGATCGGATCGAATCCTTGCTTGGGGAGATTTGATGCACTCGGAATTCACCTGACGACGGATTATCAAGTATGCAGACAGTGAATTCTTATCCACAAGTGGATCATACCAGGCCCATCAAACTGAATGTTAGAATAATTAAAGCCCCAAATCTTTTTTTTAGAGATGCTAAAGAAGAATTACACAGCAAGAGAAGATATACGCACACAGGTACGGAAGATAAAGATTATAGAGGAGTCGCACAAATTACCCATCACAGGCAAACAATGTACTTTATACTCCATGAATAACCAGACGGATTCCTGCTAGAATATTTAGCCCTGCCCTGCATGTTCTATGATCTGTGTCTGGATGGGCATTCAGAATCTGAATCCATATGCATCGCAGACAAACCCGATTCACTTCCATGTGAGCCTACGAATAGAATTTGTATGTCTTGGCCTGGAGGATGATTTGCCGGAGTCCTCCGATTGGCGACAAGATCATCAACAGAAGCCCGAATATGATGCATACCTGGAATAAACAAAAACACCATATCAGATGAACTGGATAACAAACACGATGCTCGATCGAGGACGAGTTGCCATAGAAGGAGAACGAGTTTAACATACCCAATTCGACCACCAGGATAAGCTAAACTTCCTCGGCTTGTAGATTGCGAGCCACATTATGCAAGGAAGCTGGAAAAACAAAAAAAAAAACCAGGAGAAAGGAAAAGACACTTTAGGATTTTATTCCGACCTGAAAGCTCATCCTAGCATTCAGATAAACCAGGTTTTACAATGGATCCTTGTATTAGTAGGAGGTTGCTTACAAAGTATGTCGTTGGGGCAAAAGCGAATCCTCCGAAAAATGAAAGAAGGCCGCCGAAGAATGGGAAAGTGATGCCGACAAACATTGTGAACGCTGCCATGCCAATGAGACATCAATAACATTGACGAAAAGGAAAGACAAGAAAAGCATGGTCCAAACTGCAAACATCGCGAACTAGACCGAGATATACAAGCGACACGAGAACGAGCACCATGCTTACCCACATAGACGGTGCGAGCCACAAAACGAAGCTTCCAGGTAGGCTTGAAGTGCAATTTTTTCACCAATACAGTCTCTATCATGTCAAACACCGGCATCGCATAAATCTGCATCAAACCATGAAGATCAATTAAGTCCCGGGCTACAAAGACACCATCACCACGATGAACATTGGAAAGACACAACAGAAGGAGCATCTTCGTTACCTGGTAACTTCCGATAACATGGATGACGACAAACATGTTTGCCATTGCAATGAGCCACTTCGGTTTCTCCAGGGAGATGAGGATATTGTCGTATACTTTGTTCCCGAAAACATAGTAACCAACTAGAGCGACCGGGAAGTAGCAGAGAGCCACGATAATATAGGCGACAATGACTCCTCTCCACATCGGGCCCTTGGATGGCTTCTCAGGAGTGGAGGGGATAGTCGCCTGGATCTCCAGGACCACATTGTGGCCCGCATAGGCGAAAGCCACATCGCCCAAGGCGCTGAAGAAATCAAAGACCTTCCCCGGCGTGGTTGAAGACCTGTAACTGTACTTCACGTCCGGCTGAACTCCCTTGTCTACGGAGGCTCCCCAGGCTATGGTCGAGTAACTGGAAAATGAAGATATGAAGCGTCATCCCGAATCGTGTATAGAGTCTAGAATTCAGAGAGTCTGAAATAGGATATTACCTAAGAGACATAACGGCTGCAGCTAGGGAGACGCCGGAGATGGAGTTGAGGTTGGGGAGGTGGGAGAGTACAAAGTGGACAGAGGCAAAGATCATGATGAAGTAGGTGGTCTTGATGCTCTTGCAGTCCGAGCACACGGTGTCGTGGAACTTCTTCAGCGACTTCCCTCCGGTAACCATGTACACGATGTTGACACCGACCTCGACGACCAGCTGCTGAGGGACCACGATATAGAGCCCGAGCTTCTCGCCAAATGCGTACTGCCCGAGCTCATGGTACCGATCGAACCTCCTCCCGGGGACCATCTCGTGCATCTCCACCATTTGCCACAACGTGTAGAGGGTGATGATCCATGACAGGATTAGCACAGCTACTCCAGGACCCCTGGAAAACGTCAAAGAAACACACGAAGAGGCCAAGTCACATAAAGACAGGACCGATTCATAAGTTCAATCTGCAAACTGATAGCTCAACTGGCTAGAGGATAAATATAACTGAGGACCAGACTGATCGATCCAAGACCAACATCTTCCAAATTGTGATAGGTTCGGAATGACTGAAATGATTTCTTGCTTAGTAAGTTTGGCATACCATCCGAGTTCGGACATGGCGTAGGGGAGGCTGAGGACGCCGGCTCCGACCATGGCCGTGACATTGTGGAAGGCCGAGTACCACCATTTCGCATTCCTCACGGAGGTGATGGGAAGCCAGTCGTCGATCTCCTTCTGTTTCGCTAGTTTCTCCTCAACCTATTGGATCGATCATGAAGCATTTGTCTAACTTTAGATCTTGCCTAGGACTAAAAGAAATTGCTCCGTCTCATTTGCATTTACATTGGCAAATCACCAAAAGTTCGGGACTAAACCAGTAAAATCGAAAAAAAATTAGTAAGACCGAGCCGTCCATCGCACAATATATTTAAGACTCAGTAATTTGTGATATTAGCTGGCAACACGTATAATTACTCGTGGTGATCATCATCAATGCGAAGTCACATAGTGTCAAAGCAACATGCGAGAATTTGAACAACTTTCCGACAACTGGAGGCATTTAAGTCATGGCATTTATGATAAAACATACTTCTAAAGAGCTATGGCACCAAAAACGATCGATTAAAAAATTATGGCGCTGTAGAGATCGAGAATTACGGTAATCACAATGTCTTATTTCGAAATCGTCAAACGCATAGTCGTGAATTCAATTTTTTTTTTTAACTGACCGTGGACGGCACCGACATGATTGGAAGAGTACAGAGTACAACTGATGCAAGAGGGCGTGCAGCAGGGCCACAGGAATGCCATCGGTCCCGACAGCTTTGAGTTTTGGATTTTTCTTTTCTATGAGTCCATCACAGCTCAATTAATACTTAAAAACATAAAACACTTCATAATTTCGTGACTTTGCGGAAATAAACAATATTTTATTTTCTCGAATGCCGGCCGGCACCTAGATTTTATGGTTTTTCTATATGTGAAACGTTAAAGAAAAGAAAAAGAGAATCAAGCTATGCTTATATTGACATGGAGGTTCACAAAAAAAATGAAAATTTGATTAATTTTCGAGGTTTTGAAAATTGTGTTTAGAATTTCGGACAAAATATCAAAAGCTTAGTTTTGCCTTCATCTTGTTTAGCAAAAACAAGGGTGACATGAGTATGAATGGATATTGATAATAATAATTAAAAAAAAAAAGAGCAAATTCGTGCCTCCAATGAAAATAGTAATTTTTTCTATTATTATTTTTTAAAAATGACAGGAATAGGATTTTTTTTTTCCCCATCTCTAGCTTCACTACTTGTGCAAGGAAGCCGGGAATTGAACCCCTGTCCCGTCGCTGTAAAATACTAGAATCCCTACTTCTAATCTCTCTGTTAGGAAGGCCGCATGTCTATTGGCTATAGGAATAGGATTAACCGATAGGTGTTGTGGCGGGAAATGAGAACAGAGGACAAGACATGGCGGTGGCGGAGCCACGCACTCGTTTGGCCCCCTTCTTCACCTTCTCGGACACAGAGCGGAGCTCTCACCAACGTATGCGCTCACTGCTTTCAACTGTGACTCTCCATATTACACAGAGAGAGAGAGAGAGAGAGAGAGAGAGAGAGAGAGAGAGAACTCACGGAGTGACGGTGGCTGTACTTGTCGTCGTCGGGACCTTGCGTTCCCATGGCGGCTTCCGCTGCGGGGGGCGAAGCAACTCGAAAAACTCAGCTCAATTCTAGTGCAGAGCAGAGAGAGAGAGAGAGAGAGAGAGTGCCTGGCTCATATGGGTACTCTGTTCTGCGTATTTAAAGGGGAAGGAGAAACACTACACTGTATTTAACACATTTGACGTTACGCGCCCGGAGAGTGGGTGGGGGGGGGGTGGGGGGGGAAGAGAGAGAGAGAGAGGGAGAGAGAGAGAGAGATTGAAGGCGACGTTTTCCGCTTGACTTTCGGGAGTCATGTTCGACAGGCCATTTGCTTCTGAACTAGATGGATCCACGGGAAAATTCCAGGAAAACGGATCCGGCCACCCGCCTGCAATCGACCCGATTAATTTAATTCTGCTTTCATTCCCCGCCGAGAGGGGTCAAATGTGTAACGAATGACCCCTCATTGAATATCAAGAACATTTGTTTATTATTATTATTATTTTCTGTTCGTACAGGGAGGATGAATTTGCAATGAATGTTTCGAATACATATAGTTCTCTGGATTCGTCCATAGGTTTTCTGGGGCCTGGGATCCGATTAAAATTAATATGATCTCGATCTCCTCCGCCCTCCAGATTCTCAAATCTCCCCGCCTCCATTGTCATTGTGCTCGAAAACAGCTAGCCGTCTAGTTTTTTTTTTTTTTTTTCGAGTAACGCGAATGACGGAGTGATGATTGCCGAATTGACACTTGAGTGGGGCAGCGCATTTGAAATAGAGCTAACTTGGACTCGCTGTAAATCGCTTATGTGGAATTCTCCATCAACCACTTAAACTTAAAAATTAAAAAATTTAGGACCATTCGCACCGTATACTAGGAATTGTTCAGGTAATTTTTTCCCAATTACTAAATTGGACGCGGTCGGGAACTACATTCCAATTGCCTATGCATGCACGTCTTCACTTTTGTCTACAATTGGTTGAGCATTAGATGTCCTCGATCTATGTTGATGTAATTTAAGTCGGATCGACTTAATGCAATGAATTACAATCACGAATGGATATCGAACAAGGAGACCATATCTTCCGCTACAATCAATTGCTCAATTGTCTGGGATTTGTCTCGGTTTAAAGTTTTGCTCTTTAAATTGAGATGTCTGTCTTTTTGTATTTCGATCGAGGAAGTGAATGCATCGTTATTTTAGCGCTCCCCCCCCTCCCAAAAAAAAAAAAGGATTGCTCAACTGACATCATTAGCCCGAAAAGATAATAGGAACTTTACAAATGTTGACTGAGCGGTTAAGCGCTTACTTTTGGATGCGGCAAATTCTAAAGTTCGAACCAAAAAGGGTTCTCCCGTCAGATATATATAATCTTTAGTGGCATGCGTGTTGCCTTGTAGGGCAGAGTCTTATCTCGTCGACACGGACGAAAAGTGCGATTTGTGAAATTAGTGGAGCCAATTCATTCGAAGACATTCAAATACTCTATCCTGTGTTTGGTAGTCGGGATAAGATAAAATTTATCCTATCTTATGTTTGGTTCCTACTCATGATAGTATATAACAGGATATAAGGAGGATATAGCCGTATATAATTATCCTAGGGAAGCTAGGATAAAGGTGGATATGATTTCTTTTGTTTGTAGTATAAAAACTATTTTTCTGTATAACAAACTTCTTATTTAATAAAATCAAAATATTAATTATTTTTAAATAAAATTGAATTCTAATATTAGAAAGAAAAATAAAAAATAAAAATAAATTTTATTTTTATTTTTTATAAATCATACTTATAATTTAATTTCTTTCTTCTTTATATTATATAGTTTGTACACACACACTTAGTATCTATATCATTTAATATTTTAAGTATAATAATATAGTTTGTTATTTAACGAAAATTTTTATTAAGAAATGATGGAAGGGAGTTAAAATAATAATAATAAGAGATTTATAATTAAAAAATAATAAAAATGAAGTAGAATAAACTATATTTTAAGTAAATATATTCAAACTTAAAAATGATTTTTCAAATTTTTGAAGAGAAGGAGTAATGAAATTTATAAAAAAAAACAAAAATCTCCATCTCCATCTTCCCTATCTTTAGTTCATATGAAAGTTTCATGATTGCTTTGTAGGTTTATAGTTTATTATAAAACTTTACGAAAATAGCGAGATAATTGAAACTTACTCTCCTTCTTAAATTTCTGGTTCACATCAAAAGTCTAAAAAAATCATAAAGAGAGTCAAACCTCCTAAGAGAGTCAAACCTCCTTTTCCTCCATAACATTGTGTTTTATATTGATGTTTAACAAATGATGCGAAAAATGCAAAACTTTTTAGCAAAAGTTAAATGTTTATATATTTTTTTTACTAGATTCAACAGTGAATTACAAGAAATTCATATTTTTTTCGCCTGTGCTTTTTCAAATTCATTTTACATTGATATATCGTATATAGCAAACAGTGAATATGATATGATATGAATATATCCAACTCTATTATTGTGATTCACCAAACACGAGATAGTATATAGCAAAATCTCTGAATTTCATATCATATTCTATCCAATCTTATTTTGACTAAAAATCTGGGCAACCAAACGCAGCATAATTCTATTCACTTAAAAAAATGATAATTGGAATCTTACGGGATCAATTATTCGAGTCAACACACGGCATATTCACATTATAGGGTAATCAAACGCCGCATCTTCAGGGAATTGATAGTTGGAAAACCCGCCGCCCCGCCTCCCCCCCGGGCTCTTTTCTCTTATTTTTTTTTTTGTAATTCTGCCCAGTTCATTATTTGTTGCTTAAGTATTGGTTGGGGCCAAAAACAAAAAACAAAAAACGACCGTGTTGGAAAATAAAAAGAAAAACAATTAATTTTGTCAATTTCATTTTGTAGTTTTTAATGCTTATCTTTAGGGTTACTATAAAAAAAATTAAACTTGTACACATGTGCCAAATTTACCTCAAACTAATTTTCTTATCATAAAAAATCTCAAACCGGTACACCTGTGACAAATTTACCCCAAACTATTTTTTAGACAATCAAAAACTCAAAACTGATATATCTGTGATAAATTTACTCCAAATTAATAACCTCAAATGGATACATACGTGACAAATTACCGTTCATTAGCTTTCATTAAATTGGATTAGTACCACAAAAAATCTTAAATTGATATAATAGATGGTAAAAACTCCAATTTTATACATTCGGCAATTGCCACGTGTCATCAAAACTTAACAATTTGAAGATAAAATTTAACAAAAACTAACATATGATGAATTTGTCATAAGTGTATAAGTTTGGATAAATTTATTAAATGTGTATCGGTTTAGAATTTTTTGTGATAAAGAAAATAATTGGGAATAAGTTTATCACAGGTGCACCGGTTTGAGTTTATATATATATATATATATATATATATATATATATATATATATATATGGTATTAATCATACTTTTTAACTTGTAAAAGTAATTTTTTGGGAAGGTTATTGTTGTTATTGCTGTTGTTGTTATAAGATTGAATATATCATTGCACATGCTCATCGATCTAATCATCATATCAAACTACCAGATTCATCCAATCATTGGACTTCCCCTATTTCTTTCTTTTGTTGCAAGAATGAGAATTTATATTTTTGTTTTTAAATATCTTATAGACGCAAATTGCTCGGTCAACTGCATAACGTGCTCACGTTGCTTGTCCGTTGCGTGGAAGTACGTGAATTTCTCCCATTTTTTTTTCTTAATAATGAAATCATCGCAAATTGACAATAAATATTAGGAAATATGATGGCGTGAAAAATGACTCTAAGTGTATGCTTTCCCCGGGGGGAGGAAGGGGGGGGGATTAAATTTTAAAATACAGAGTTATAGTTAAGTTTAATTAACGGCATGATAAGGACAGTATTAACCTTTAAGTTTGATAGGAATGCAAAAATGAACGTAGGACGAACTCGCCAATGTCGACATGTTAGCCCTTGCCGTCCGGCCCTGTCCTCTTTGTTTTGGACTTGCGGGCCTGTCAATTCACGTTGACATCCTCGGATGGCAAAGTCTTCCATTACGTCCATAAATCACATGACGAAAACACACGCGATCACATTAGGGGCCCCGCAAAGCAACGCGCTTATTGAAATTCTTATCGCGTCCGTAAATCGTGTCCCGGAGGAATTTAATCGACCCGGTCGGTCATTATAAAATCCTGCTTAACTAAGTCACACGTTGACCGGAAGTTTGAGAAGGGTAAAAGTACCCAAAAAGTACTGATCTTGTTGTCTTACTATCAATTGAATCTTAATTCTTTTAATTTGATTAATTTAGTTCTAAATTTTTTCTGTATCGGTATCAATTGAGTCCACACAATCAATTTTGATCATAAATTGCTAAAGTTGTTCTTTTTTTTTTCTTTCTCTATTCCTTACTTTTTTCTTTACGAGGGGCCGACAAAAACTGCCAGCCGATCCTTATCATGACTAGGCGAGGGTGTCACGGCTCTCGCTGACCACTAGGTGAGCACGAGGTTGTGATGTCTAGATCATGTGAGGATTTTGTGGCCCTCACCTCGATCAGGTGAGGGTCATCCAGTGGCCCGTGCCAGCCTTTAGTAAAAAAAGTAAAGAACGTAAAAAAAAGGGATAAAATAATCATTTAAAAATATTCACGCCAGCGTCAATCATGCCATGCAGGACGGTTAAGATATAAATCAGTGATTTTCGATCAAAATGCGGTTGTATAAGCTCAATTCGTACAAATATAAAAAATATTTGGGATTAAATTGATCGCAACATTTGTCTAGACCGCCGCCATTAAATCTCGAAGTGAAGGTTGACCTGTCCAATTGATGATTCAATTTGGAAAGATAAGATTTGGGTTGGAATCTCACCTTCCCCACCAAGAGAATCTCCGAATTTTCACTTTCCAAAGTTCCTTTCTTCTTCCGTCCCACTTATTATATTCTCCCATAAAAAGGTTGTCTAAACTCTATCATTACATTGGACTTTCTTCCTTCTTCTCTTTTGGCAAAGGTATAGTATTGCGGTGGGCCGAGCCAATAGATAATGAGGGTCAACTCTTGGAAAAAGCGACACTCCTTCCGCTCCTCTTCCTCGTTCCTTCCTCACCATCGACCTTCCGAAATCGCTTACTATGACTAGACAAACCCAATTGTCGTCCCTAGGATAAAAAAAACGCGCGAAACCCCTGGTGTCCGGAATCGCAAACAAAACCTAGCCCGCCGGCCTTCTCCGCGCCCCCCCCCCCCCACCTCGACCCACCACGTCCACAGACAACGGGATGCCATCGGCACTAGTGAATTCCTGACACCCCCGACGGCCCTGACTGGCTTTTGGACAAGCTTGCTAGCCCGACAGGCCCGTCGTTACCGGAGATCGAAGGAAAAAAAAAAGATATAAAAAGAAAAATGAGATGAGCATACATAAAACCAAGGGTTAAGGATTTCCTACCATCAATGGTAGGAAAACATCAACATCTTGGCCCTCCATTCCCTACCTATCCCCAAAATTTTGCAGGAAAAGATTTAGTGACATAAATTTAGAGGTGCCATTAAATTTGGGCCGTCCAATTCAAAATAGACGGTACAAATTAATCAATAATTTTTTAGTGAAAAATGATGTGAATTGATCTGGATCGTTCATTTTGAATTGGATGTTCCAGATCGATCATGATAGGAAATTGTATAAAATTTTTATGATATGAAATTCAGATCCAACTTTTGATCCTATAAATAGGGAATGAAGGGCCAAGATTCTATGATTTACTACCATCATGGTAGGGAATCCGGATCCAAAAACAAGGTGATTCTTTCAAAATTTAGTATTGACCTATTTAGAACTATTTAAAGCCTCCGTTCGAGAATGGATGATGCGACTCTATTTTACTTAAAAAAAAGGATAACTCTGATGGTAATTCCGACCGCGGGTCGGGATCGTCACAGGAATAATTTTTTTACCGTCGAATTTAACCGACCGCAATTCCTTTCGCGGAGGTCTAAATTGCCAGCAACGCGTGGATTTTGGGACCCCCCCCCCCCAAAAAAAAAAAAAAAAAAAAGAAGCGCCCCGACGACTTGGACCGAACTGGAAACGACGGTCAACGCCCTCCGTTCTGTACCGATTGCGCCTTTCGGGCCCCACATGCTTTTTCCCGTAACCCTTTTTTGCCGTTCTTTTTGTCAGGTTCCTATAAAAGCCTTTTGACCTTTTGCGCCTTTTGAAGTTTTGGCAAAACTCTCAAAGTCGCTCCTTATCGTCCTGGGGTCTATTTTAGTTGCCCCCACTACGATCATCCAAAGCTTCAATCACCTCTTTGCTGCTTGAAGGCATCTCTCGTTCGTTCGTACTCCGATCAGTTTCCGCCGAATTAGTACGGCTCTTCGACGGAACGATCTTCCTCGATGTCGAGAGTCGGCTGGATTCCGATAATGGCAAGTGCAACCATTAACCCCGACAGCACAGAGGAATTCCCAACATTATGTATATAACGTGTGTGTGCATAGCTCACGTGCTCGCGCTTAGATTTAAGTTTTAACGCGTATTTAATTCAGTAGGCGACATATTAGAATCAGATAACACAAAACCGCGAAAAAAAGAAAGGAATAAGTGGTGTTTTTGTCCTTATGATAATGTCTTTAACGTTCGTTTTCATCAACTATGCGCTTGGAAGGAACATGGGAAAAGCAGGAAGACTACATAGGCAAGAAAACAAGGGAATGCAAAGAAAATTCTCGATTCGTTTTCAGGGGAATGTTGATCGTCGATGTTGTCGTTGGCGATTCATGTTGCTCGCGACTTAATGATGTTCATGCTCTTTTCTTCTCTTCACGGAAATTGAATGATTTGGACAATATTTTTCCAAAAATTATAGCTTATATTTAGGGGTGTCCAAACCGAACAAGAGACCCGACCCGACTTGAAATTTATATGAAATTCTTGCTTGCGTCTCACTGTGCTTGGGGAACAATAAAATTAATTAATTATTATTGACACTTCATCTTCGATTAGCCTTTTGTCTTTATTTTTAAAAAATTCATAAAAAAATAAATAAAAAGTCAAAAAATAAAAATAAAAATTCAACTTTGGTAGCCTTGGCCAAGCTCAAGGAACCATTTTTGACGAAAAATTATTTTTCATATTTTTAAATATTTTTGAAAAATATAAAAATACATAAAAAAATAATCCTAATTTTTCAATATTGTCGAAAAATAAAAATATCATGAAGTCTCTCGTTTTGAAGATCAAAACTCATAATTATAGTATCAATGAAGGATCAATTCCACTCTCCCTCATTTATAAAGTCTACTATAAAGTTATGAGTTCTGCATTCGATGTACATTCATTGAAGATGCACCACAAAGTCAAACCCTTTTGTTGCAAACTGATATTTCTCGTTCAAACTCCATTATCCCCAAATCCATAAGTTGAAATGATGTTGTTTTTCCTGATCAATAGGAAATTGAAAATCCCATTCCTCAGATTTCAATCAAGAATGACACTCCATCAAATGTTATCCAGCATCCTGAGGGAAAAGATACCATACAATTTCCATGAGAATTTTTGAAACAAGTTCTTTCTATTCTGCAAGACCTTCATTTCAGGGGTATTCTTCTCGAAAGTCTGTTGACTATCGTCCAAATCTACCTCCTGTTATCACAATTCCTGTGAGCAATCAAGGTAGTATCAATGTTCCCGATGCCACTCCAGCACAAGGACAAACAACTCCAAGTGCACCACCATTAAATCTTTCTGGTTTAGATACTAGCTCAGGAATTTCCAGACTTGTCTATCACCAGCAAGATCCTGACTCTCCTGAACCAACCCAATCTCAAATGGAAGATGATGATCCAGAATGTAATATGCTAGAAATAGAATTTGTTCCTGATCGAAAGTTTTCGAATAAAGAATTTAATTCCGATGAGAAATTTGAAATAAGAAAATAATTTTTTGAAAATTTTAAAAATTGTGCTAAACAAATTAAAGATCAATTTTATGAATTTCTAAACGAAACTGGAGAACACATGTTTTTTTTTTATTGGTTCGAAAATTACTTTCTTGAAAAAAGAGAAAAATATTAAAAAATAGCATTTGAAGTCATAAAAATATAAAAAAAAATAGTCTATATTTCTATTTAATTCTATCTTCATTCTGAACTCACAAAAAGTCAAAATTCAAGTTCAATTACATGTGTTCCTTCACAACGCATGGAGTTGAATTTGCCAAAAAATGTCATTTGAGTATTTTAATTTGTAATTTTTGCATTTTTAGGATGTTGACATTTAATTTGTTTACCCTACATTTTAATTTAATCCAATCGTGCATTGAATTGCTCAATTTTGACTTAAGGTACCTAATTGCATAAAATTCTTTACATTTTAGTCCCCAGAAGGCCAAAAGTCAAATTAAATTCTTTTGGAGGTTGCTCATAAAATTGGGAGGCCCCTACACTATGGTTTTTGTCCTTCTGAATCCATTGGTAGGTCCAATTTCTACAAATTTTTTCATTAAGGGCTTCAATTGATTGAAATTGCATTTCGGATCCTATACAACATTTGGGATTCTTAATCATTCCAAGGCAATTGGTTGAAAAAATGCATTTCAAAGATAGTTGGTTATGGAAAATTCAATTTTGGAATCAATTTCAAAATTTTTGGACATCTAGGCCTTTGATTTGAAGCCAAAAGTTGAACCAGGTCGATTGGGTCTGCCACGTCCCGATCCTCGAACCCACGACATCCCTTGTCAAATCGCCACCAGGTCATAAAATATAGCGTCTTAGGCAACTGCTATCGACCTAAAAATAAACTACGCATACGGAACGTGTAATCTTTCATACAATAAAATCAACATGGGATAGGTAAGAAGAAAAGCCAGACAACCCAACGCAAATATAAAACTGCTGAGAATAGATGATCTATAACCTTACAGAGCCAGCAGCTGATAAATACAACCACATACTTCGGGGAGACCCTCTAGGACTCACAAAAAGATACATGAGTCAGGTAAGGTTAATTCTCATTTATCCCAAAACAGTACCCCCACAAAAGACATCACTAATTCCTTGACCACAAAAGAAACCTAACCCTTTACTGGGTAAAAACGGCATTCGGATCGTTGTAACCAATCGGGAAAGCCAGGTCGTTAGGGTCATCACAGGAACTCTGGCTAGAATGTATAGAGGAGGCTACTGACTGCTCAGGCAGCATACCAGGTGTGAGATCCACCACCTCCCCATCAGGAGTATTTATATCCATCGAATCCCAAGCGGGGATATTAGGGACCCCTTGAAGAGGTGGCCCCTCAAATCCTCTGAGCGGACCAAAGAGATCCACCCCATCGCGAAGATACCAAGCCTTGAAGAGGTGTGCCACCAGGTGTGGCATCCCCTCATCGACCCATATCGTCGTGATATGGCATTCCCACATCTGGTCCGTACCTGGTACCGAGTGGAGACTGATATCGTATGATGAGTGGTGGGGGTACCGAATCGCACTGGTCTCTCCATTACTTCGGACCTGAAAAGTTATCCGATGACGGGATGAGAATTTAATCTCAGTGAATTAAGCCTAATCTCGGTTAGGACACTGATTCGCCCAAGATAACCTAATCACCACAGTAAGCCACAAGATATAAACACATATATATCAATAAAATATATCCGCCAAATCAGCAACCAATTAAGGCACCATCACTCAGGCGTACACAATATATCATACAAGTCCATTCTTAAACAATGACCTACGCGACTGGCATGATAAAAACATCAATAGTGCGATCCCGCACTCATTTGGCAGGATCAGGCTACGTCCACTTTACCCTCTCAGCAACGGCTACTACAAGCGGTGTATCCAGTGCACCCGGCACGGCACTGCAAGTAGACATTCCTTAAAAAGTAGCTTCGGTCCGTCACAAGCTGCGACCGGCATCCAATAATCCCTTCAAATCGTACGACTGGCACGGGGCATGAATTATCGTGCTTCTGATAAGTCACGAGTTTCCATATAATAGGTACGGCATGAGTACCATTGGTACAATGCGAACTTGCCAAGTAATGTCATATATCCTTTAATGACCACACAAATCGCATTAGACAATCAACTCACCGTTTTCTTTTTTTGGTAAAGGCAATCAACTCATTATTTATCTATGATTAATGCCAAAATTCATACAGAAATGCAACAGACTCGGCCACAAGGCCCACAAGACTCTCAGTCGAGCATTTCAACTGGCAACCAAACCAATCAAGCAATTAACGCACTCACGAGCAATTAATCTAACCCGGCAATTTTGAGCTCAATTCGTATTATAATTCTTATTTCTCAGTCGATTTATAATAATCCATCGCTCACTCGTCTCTAACCTATCACTCGCTCGCGAACAAACACAATTAATCAATCAATTAATAAATTACCACAAATAGCCACAGACAAATAATCGATTGGCTATTTTTCCTAACTATCGTTTCTATCTAAATCGGTTCCGATCGTAATTTTTTTTATAATTAATTAATTAATTAATTAAAACTAATCTTAAGTGCAATTAGCGCTCTAACTAAGGTTTAGGGTCAACTCACAAAGTGAGTTAGCTCGAGCGGCGGTGGTGGCTGCGGCAGCGGCGGCGGCGGCGGCCGAATTAGGATTCATCGCGTGGCGGCCCGAGCTCAAACTTTGACGACACCTCGGGGGAGTCCTGTGAGCTCGCCGGAACAGGTGACTGGCGGCGGAGCTCCAGCGGGCGGCGGCCTGAAACAGTGAGTTCAGTAATAAAAACCGACGAATCGGACTATTTTGGGGAGTTTTTCGGCGACACGAGCCGGGACAAGCCTGATCAAGGTTCGGGAGCTCACTCAGGGGTCGGTGGGGGTCGGTCGGGATCGGTGGACGGCGGCGGAAGGCAGCCGACGGTGGCAAACAACCTCGATCAGAAACGGCCCTTCTCAACGCCAAAACAGGAGAGATGTTTGGCGGCGGATTCCGGGCCCCACGCGCGGCGGTGAGCTCCGAGGTGGTAGAGGGGACTCCGGGGAAGTGATCGGCGGTGGCGGTGAGGCACGGCGGCGGCCGGTTCGGCCGGATTGAAGATCGAATCAAGCTGGGTCCAAAACAGGGTATCGGGACTTCAGGGCGGCTTTCCGGGGGCTCGGCGACGGATGGCCGGTGGGGCTGGGTCGGGACGGTCGAGGGGAGGACGGTAGTCAGTTGAGGGGCGGTGGTCGGCGTCGGTGGCGGTGATGGTGGCCGGAGGAGGCCACGAAGCTCTCGGGTCCACTGACCCGAAAACAGGGCAGGCTCGTCGAGCCGATTTCTCGGCCGTTCGACGGCGACGACAGTCCGGCTCGGGTTAGGGCAATGACGTAGAGTGGCTGAGGGCGGTGGTTGTCGGTGGTGAGGCGTGGTGGCCGCACGAATCATCAATGGAGGAGGAGGAGTGGATCAGCTGAGGCGGTCGTCTACGGCCAACTCCAGAAGGAAAATAAGAAGAAGAAAGAAGAAGGAAGAAGAAGCAGAAAGAAGAAGGATTGACGTGCAGGCATGGGGCAGAGAAATGGTGGGGCCATGGCCAAGACTTTGGTGGCCAAAAATTTAATTTTTTTGTCTTATATGTATAAGTAGGGGCGAAATGGTCATTTGACGCGCTGGGACTGAAACGAAATTTTGGTATACAGGACGAAGGGTATTTTCGGTAAATTTCACCGGCCAAGTTTGGTCGGGGTTAGGCTCGATCACGAAAATGACAATTCCAATTCACAGTGGATAAATTTCAAAACCCAATCCGAAATAACCTACATTTTAGAATTTATCTAAATTTTCGTCACTTCGGTCCTTATAGTCCAAAATAGGTGTCGACTATGATTATATTTTCATATTATTTCCATCGACTTCTGGCGCTTACAAAAGTCGAATTTCCAGAACGTTATAAGGTCGGGCTGACCCGACTCGATCAACCTGGTTGACCAAACCAGTCCGCAAAATAGGATTTGCTTTGTTCTTGCTTGTCCGAAGACAAAAGAAGATGAGAGTAGGTCGATCAGATCGCAAGGGTGTCAGCCATGATAGGAGATTGTGAAGATGAGCTGGAAAGCATGTTTATTGTGGAGGTGGTGGTCGGAGGATTATAAAAGTCGCCAATGGAACCTATAAAATGAGGCTCGACCAGGGGAGAGAAGAGAGGAGAACATAGAACGAGTTCATAATGAAATCTGTGCATAAGTGATCGTCTCCAACCTTCCGGGCATCCCACCGATCACTACCGGAGCCGTCGCCGTTGTCGACAAGGCAAAAACAGGTCGGTATATCCTCTCGACTCTCACTTTTTAATCGCATACCATCTGTTTGATAAAATGCCTGAATGGGCACATTAGTTTTTGGCTCTTGGCCGTGCTTATACCGACCTCTTTTAGCTTGAGACATGTCTTTAAACTTCATTAGAGCAACCTCTAAGCTTTGTTTGGTATTTGTTTTGCACTAAATCTACATATAAACCGAGCTCGGAACTTCGTCGGTCTTGGTCGGAACCGAGAGCTCTCACAGAGGAATGTGGCGGATGACAAGCTCGAAATGAGCTCAGGTAAGTATTCTGAACTCTCATGGATGTGAATCAAATGCTTTAGTTTGAGTTTGAAACCCCTGGAACCCATTTACAATAGCTCGCCGAAGTTTAGCTCTGGTCGAGATTCACGGGAGGGGGCAAATTTGATTTCGCTATATCAAGGCTGACATATATTATAGAAGAGCTCATTAGGAGCATTTTGGCACAAGTTTAAAGTCAATCGGTCGTTGGAGAGCCATACGTCGGACGGCCAAGATATGGCCCTCCGACGAGGCGCTAGCGGAGGAGCGCCGGCGCCGGTGGTCTTCTCCGGCGTACCTCCCCCCGGTCAGAGAGTCAACACTGACGTGGCATGCCACGTAGGTAGCCACGTCAGCTAGGTGGGTTCGGCTTTGTCAAAATAAACGCCGGATAAGACGATCGTCGATACTTGTTGTGATCCGGTAATTTTTTTAAAAATATTTTAAATATTAATAAATAATTTTCGAATATAAAAAAATCAAAATGATTTGGTGGCCACAGAGATGCCACGTGGTGAGTTGATGACCGTCAGATGGGGGTTTATTTTCAGATATTTCGAAAAATCAATTAAAAAAGGAAAAAATTAGAAAAAATTCTAAAAAAATTTTAAATTGAAGAAAAATTCAAAAAAATTGAAAAAGATTGCAAAAAATTCCTATAAAACTTCAGAAACTCCTAAAAGTAAAATAACGACCATAAATAACTAATTGTTGTCATTTTTGAGACTTTTCTCTCTTGTAATCCAAAATGACGACTTTACCTCTCAAAGGATAAATCGTATTCGATACTCTAATAACTCTTGGAAATTGCTTAATATTCGGTGATGGGCCAAATGGGTGGCCAAACCTTATGTCTAAGATTTTCACATTTCATTTCTTTTAGAAAATGACGATTTCACCCCTCAAATAGTTAATCGCTTTCTAAAAATTTCGAAAATTGTCAAAAAATATGGATGGGTCAATTGAGTAACCAAACATATTTTTGATGCCTTTTTACTCTGAATTTATTTCAAAATGATAATTTTGCCCTTTTTTGGGCAAACCGTCCCAAATCATCTCAAAATTACGACTTTGGCTCTGATGGGCAAAATCATGTCTATATCATTCTCGAGCTGTGATTGATGCTTTTCTAGGCTAATAGAGCCTTACTAGGGATCCCATGTTATATTCATGTGGTTTATCTACATATCTTGATTTCTTGATTTGCACCATTATTTTTATTGATTGTGTGTGCTGGGTATTCACTTCTGTCTGTATGAACTCTTAGATATAGGATTCGTAATCTTAAGTCAGATAATTCAGTCAGTTTTGGTACCGAGAGGACGTAAACTTTGACAATTGACGTAACTAAGTCCCTGAACTCATTTATCTGATTTTCACAGAATCGAATAGAAATTCTCGACTATTCGATAGGGTGGTCCAATCACACCCTCCAAAAAATGATTGGTGGCAACTCCATGACATGCACACTTAGCACATGTCACTAGACCACAATGAAGACCGACTACTTATACTTCTGTTGCAATTTGGGTAATGGGTCTTGGGAGAGGCCCACATCTGATCAGATGAGACGACCCATTAGCTCTCGAGAGCATTAAGCTGAAACCTTGAGAGTGTGGCGACAATTATTCGAGTACCAACATGGAAACACCCAAGCAAGCTCGAAGACAACCAAACCGAAGTGAAGCCCAACCCATAGGCATCTTTCTTGAAACAATCATCAACACATTGATTAATCTCATACTTCGTATAACTGTTGCATGAGATAGCATGGCTACATGGTATTCCCGAGATATCCCATTTCCTATAAGTACATGTCTTCCCTTGCAAATCCATCTTAAACCAATTGTCATCAACCTCAACTTCAAACTTTCTCCCAATACATGGTTTAGCAACACAACATCCGGACTTCATCTTTGCTTCCTCTACCTTTGCCCTAATTCTTGGACACAATTCATCTCGAGAATCTATCATCAACTGGTTTTTCTCTTACATTCACACCATCAAAGCTTCTCTTATCGCTTCTAACATATCAACAATTGTCATCTCTCTTTGCTTGCAGATATATGCATTGAAAGTTTCACTCAAATTGTTCTCGATGGCATCACATTTTCGCTCAGCCTTTATGAATACCCTACAGAAGTGCTCTGGCCCTTGCCTCATGAAGTCTTTATAGGTATTAATAGACTCTTTCTTCATTCCTTTAGTTGCTATGTCGAATTTAACGTTGTATGTGGCATACGCAGCTCTCCAGAAGTAATTTCAAAAGATTTTCCCTTTGTATAGTTTTTTCCAGTTTTAATAAATGTGTCTTGAATAATTCTAATGTCCAGCATAAGGAGCCAATGAAGAAACTGCACTAATAAGGCCCAGCAAGGCATAATTAAAATGCATTAATAATTTCGTGTAAGATATAATTCAACAACAATTATGAAGGAACTGATGAAGTTGGAGACTCATTCTACCTTTTGTTGATTACTTATGAAAGTCCAATAATCACCACTACCAACTTGAAGATCTGTAGATAGAAACTTGAGAAACCAAGTCCAACTGTCTTGTGTCTCCGCTTCCACAACAGCCCATACAACTGGAAACATTTGATTATTTCCATCTCTTCCAACAGCACAAAGCAACATCTGCTTTACTACGGTTTTAATAAAACAACCATCTAGTCCAATTACTTTTTTTTATAACCTTCTAAACAACCCCTTTCCAGCCCTTCAAAGCTTACATAAAATCTCTTGAACATGTTTTCAAGGTGTGTAAGTAAAATATGAAATGTGTTGTTCTTACTAGATTGCTTTAATTGAGCTTTATAAGATGCTAATAACTTATATTACTCAACAAATGGACCCCTAATAATCTTAATAGCTCTGGCAATTGCTCTATAACAAGTTCTTTTGTTGAGCGTGAATCCCCACATCTCCATTGCATCTGCCTGCAATTGTGTTGCAGTATATTTCAAATTAGTTTTGATCTTAGGCAAGAACTCTTCTGCAAGTCATAGTAAGATGCACTTTTATTTCTCATACTTCTAGAGCAAGTATGTTCTTCACCAATCGTATTGATGACAAACGTTTTCTCTTTGTTCAACCAACTACCATAAAGAGACTATTTACATCTGTTCACACACTTCGCATACGTCTTTTTAAATTCACTTTTCTACCAACCAATCTTTTAGCAAATTCATAATTGCATACTTCTGGACCGCCTTCTTAAACTGAGTGTGAGACTCAAATCTCATACCTAATTGAAATTGCAATTCTCTATGATCACAGTCAGGGTCATATCTAATAGTCAAAGCTCTTCTTTGGTGACATACTTCTTCATCTCTAGAATTAGGAAGACTGAGATCATCATGTGCACCGATCCTCATTCATTTCTTCTTGTCCTGCATCAATATTAAATGTTGCATCCCTTGCCATCTTCACCTCATGTATCCCTTCCTCATCTCTGGACAGTATGTGTTGATCACACATCCAAGAAAATAAATCAATTTCATGATCATCACTCTCAAAGCAAAGACCATCATCACTCTCACTCTCTCCACTTTGGCTAGCACTCCCATAATCAAGCCCTGTCCCAGCTCTAAACACAAGTTCAGTCTCAACTTCAATGCTTGATTCAACCCCAACCTCAACTTCACACCGGTTAGCACCACCCGCTCCACCTTGAATTTCAATCTCAAAGTCATCTTCTATTTCAATATCAATTATATTTGTCATTCCATCTATACAATGTTTCATCTTTTTGCATGTGGGGGACTAAAGCCAAGAGAGTCCTCAATTTTTCCAGCAAAGATAAGGCAACTTACTTTAACAAACTATCATATTCTAAAGTAACATGAACTTAGGAAGTCAATTCCCCCTAAGCGAAAGTGCTTAAAACCCAACACGACCACATTATGAAAGGTAAACAATTCTTCAATTTGCATAACCTCTTTAACTCTTTCTTTTTACGTTTTTTTCTCACCAACCCTATTACACAAACGAAAGTTTTTAAAAAAAAAATAGCACAACCACTACAAAAACTCTATTTACGTAGAATTATCGAGCTAGAATTGAGTGCACATGGAGCAAAAACAACTTTAGCAATGAGCCAACCAACAAACGGAGATTTAGACAATCGGAGCAAATGCTGCAAATCTCGAACAACTCGTAAATGTGAAGAAATATACACGTAAAGAAAGACATTAGCTTGTGAAGGTCGGGGACGTCTCTATGTGCATAGAGAAATCACAAAGGTCTTATGCACTGCTAGCTAAAGCATATCAAATGTTATGCGGAAGAACTCAAATGTTTGAATATGAGAACATTCAACGAATGACCCAGGAAAGAGCAAGAGGTGGAAATTCAGAACCATTATAGTAGACTAACTAGGAAATCAAGGAACGCATAAATCGATTAAGAAAACACGCAAATAAGAAACAAAATCAAGAGGGCTGGGAATACGATAACCTTTAACAACTGAATGCAGCTACTTCATGTGGAGCAATGAAGGATTCGAGAAATCAAGGAAGAACGTAGATCCCAGATCGTCGCAAAGAGAGTTCAGCCACGAATAGAGCAGCAAGTGAGATGCAGAGGTAGTCGCGAGTGTTCAGACACTAATCGAACTCCTTCCTTTGGAGAAATCGAGATTTCCTCATCGTTCCAGCGAAAGAGATGGAGAATGACGGAGTATCACGAAGAACCCTAGTCCTCAAAATGAAAGAGACGAAGAATAGCAGATGATATGGTTTTGTTAATACCTAAGAGAACGACGCCGTTTCTCTTTCATTAATCAAGGTGGATGCTGTTGGATATATTATTAATATAATCTATATAATATGTTCACATACAAGCCCAATAAGTGAAATCATGGTTATTTGGGTCTATATGAGCTGGAGCTCAGTAACTTGCATATAATTCTAGGGTTTCCTACGCTGAAGGTAACACTGTTGAGCATTCCAAACTTGAAGTCTCTTGGTGTAATACTTTAAGTAGACAAAACCCTTTCTACTCTCTCAAACCCTAACCTCCAACAATCTTGAAGTATTATTTTCGTGTGTCGAATTTGAGCAAGCAAGGTGTCTACTTGAAGATATTGTCGAGACGAACTCACAGGTACAAGTTACTTTCATTTTTGACGATTGATTTGTCTGGGATCTGAGTTTGAAATTCGGGTGGCTGAAATCTTTGAATCAAGAACTCAGAAAATATAGTCAATTTCAGAAGTCGAGACCACTTGGGTTTCGTTCTACTCGTTGATACGAACCTCTTGAGTAGCCACTTGAGTCGAATGGGAATTAGACGAAGGAGATACGACCGTCGGAAGTTCACTGTTACTGTAACGCGGGTTACTGTTGCAGCGCGTGGGTATTGTAACACCGCGTATGTTCGTGTATTTTCTCGTATTTTGGCAAATTTTCAGCAACAAAGGTAGACCATCTTAAGATTTTTGGGCGCTCTGGACTCATTTTTGGGGTCTATTTTGGCAAATTTCATCTCTCCAAAGTAGTTTGACCAAAGTTAGAGGCGTTATTCGACTTTGTGAGCTCCGAAGATTCCAAGGTGCACTCTTTCTAACTCTTTGCTCTGATTGAAATGGAAAAACATAGTTTCTATGATATTATAAAGCTGCAATCATTTGATGCTACTGAATTTCATGATTGAAAATTACATGTTCAATTTGGCATGAAAGATTGTGAAATACTCTACACTGTTTTGAGTGATTTTGCATCTACCACTAAAGATGTGGATAAATATCAATGGAACAAAGATGAAGATTTCTGTAGAGATTACTTGTTGACCTCTCTAAATCCTCGTCTAACTATGACTTATAGTGAGTATAAGACGACGAAAGAGATATGGGATCACTCGAACGCTCAGTTCCAAAAACAAGAGGAGCTCTCTAAAACTCTCCTAGAGGAGAAGTTCTTTGACCTTAAATTCAATATGAATTCAAGTATCACCTCTCAGTTAATTGAACTTGAAAACATGAGAAACAAGCTGAAAGAGAATAGCTCTAATATGTCTGATAATCTCTTTGTTGATCTTGTGTTGAGTAAGCTACCTGCTGAATGAAGTTCTTTTAAGATTGAAATGCACAAACAGAAAGAACATATGAGACTGGATGAATTAAAGAGGTATATTCACATTGAGGATCAAAATATTACTAGGAAGAGCTTGGAACAAGTAGGTCAACAAAAGTTAGTTGCCAACTTTATTTCACACTCCAATAAACCTCAGAAAAAGTCTAAGTCACCAAAAGGTAAATCATCTTCACAATTAGAGGCCAAAAAGACTATCTCCAAAAGAAAAAAGAAGGGCAAATGCCATAACTGTGGAAAGTGGGGTTATTGGGCAGCAGAGTGTAAGCTACCAAAGAAGCCAAAGAATGACACACCACAAAATGAGGCTAATATGCTAGTTAATGAGTTTGAGCCTCAAGCCTTCATTGGAATGATGAAGAACGGAAAGGTCAGCGTCTCTTCTGAGTGGTGGTTGGATAGTGACGCTACTTGTCATGCTACAAATGACAATAACTTACTCACTGAGGTCACAGAAGTGAAAGATACCGTGGAAAACTACAATGGTGGTGAGGCAGAGGTAACTCATATTGGAATTGCAAATTTGGTGCTTTCTTCAAGTAAATTACTAACTCTGAAACATGTTAGAATAGTACTTTTACTTAAAAAGAATTTGATATTTATGAGTTTACTTGATAAAGCTGGTATGTCATTTTCAACTATGAATGGTGGAGTAACTTTATCTGTTAACCTATGTTATTTCGGTTGTACATTCATGGTTAATGGTATGTATAGGTTGAGTTTAGATACTGATAGCATAAATCATGTGAGCTATACTTTGATTGATTCAAAGTTGTTACACAATAGACTTGGACATGTGAACTACAGGAAAATGCAACATCTTGCTAAAACTCACAACATTCCATTGGATACTTCTATTTGATTTGATAAATGTGAAGTGTGCACACATGCTAAGATTATTAGAAAACCTTTTGAGTTAGTTTCTAAAAGTACACAACTTCTTGAGCTAATACATTCTGACCTTTGTCACTTTACAAATTACGTTACTAGAGGTGGCCGGAAGTATTTAATAACATTCATAGACGATTTTTCTAGATATTGTCATGTCTATTTGTTGAAATCGAAAGACGAGGCTTTTGAAAAGTTTAAGATTTTCAAGTATAGAGTAGAAAATCAACTCAACTTGAAAATTAAGAGATTTATGAGTGATAGAGGAGGTGAATATACAATGATAGGATTCAAGGAATTCTGTACTTCAGAGAGGATAATACTTGAAATCACTGCTCCTTACTCACCCCAATCAAATGGTGTTGCCGAACGTAAGAATAGAATGCTAGCTAAAATGTTAAATTTCATGTTACTTATAGCTGGCATGCCTTCCTTCTACTAGGGATAAGTAGTTCTAACTGCTATCACATCTTGAATGGGTTGCCGCACTGTAAATTGTCTATGACACCTTATGAGATATGGCATAAACGTCCTTGTAGATATGACACTCTTAAGGCTTGGGGCTGTGTTGCTTATGTTAGAATACATGATCCTAAAAGACCTAAGGTGGGACCTAGAATAATTGCTTGTTAATATCTATGTAGTGCAGAAGATAATGCTGCAAATGGATTTTTGAATCTATCTACTAACACAATAATAGAATCTATAGATGTAGAATTCTTCGAGAACAAGTTTCTCAAAAATCATGGCTTGAATGTTTCTGGATCTACAGATATGATTTCAGAGTTTCCTGTAGAATTTGAAGTAAGTCATTCTGACATTAATTCCACATAGCTAGCTGTTGAACCAGTTTCGGTTAGAGTATCTACAAGAGAGAAAGTTCTCAAAAGTTATGGTGAAAACTTTGTTACTTACCATCTAGAGGATGATTCATTTTCCTATCAAGAAGTAATAAGATCTATGGAATCTCTACTGTGGGCAGAAGTTATAGATGATGAAATATTGCTGCAGAACTACATTTGGCAGTTAGTCAATTTACTAAAAGGGGCTAAGACTATAGGCTGTGAAGAAACTGAATAGTGATGGATCAATAACTAGATGCAAAGCACGTTTAGTAGCTAAATGCTATAAACAATAAAGTGAAATAGACTATTTTGATGTTTATTCACCTGTGTGTCATCTATCAACTATAAGAATTCTTCTTACTTTAACATCTATTGAACACTTTGTAGTGCATCAAATGGATGTAAAGATAGCTTTCCTCAATGGAGAGTTAAATGAGGAAATCTATATGGAACAACCGGAAGGGTATGTCATGAAAGGCCTTGAGGACAAAGTCTGTAAATTGAACAAATCTTTGTATGGTCTTAAACAAGCACCTAAGATGTGACATCTTAAGTTTGACAAAGTAGTAAATAGTTATGGCTTTCAGTCTAGTTACTCAGATAAATGTCTTTACCATCGTTATATGTCAAATAAGATAGTCATCATTTGCTTGTATGTTGATGACATGTTAATTCTTAGTTCCGATCATTCTGTAGTGAGTGACGTAAAAGCTACTTTAGTTAAAGAATTTGACATGAAAGATATTGATATTGCTAATATCATTATTGGTATGAAAGTAAGCTTTGAAAGGCAAGTCATCTCCCTTAGCCAAACTCATTATATTGAGCAGCTACTTTCTACTTGGAGATATAGTGAGTGTAAACCGAGTGAGACGCCATGTGATTATAATAAAAGAGCGAGTCCCAATGAAGGGACCAACGTGGGTTAGTTAAAGTCCTCGAAACTGATTGGTAGTCTCATGTATGCTATGAGTTGCACTAGACCAGACATAGCTTTTACGGTTGGCATGCTGAGTCGTTTCACTAGTAATCCTAGTAAAGAACATTGGAATGCCCTTAGTAGGCTGATGAAATACCTTAAAGGTACTAAAGATATACTCTATGTTACTCTGATTTTCCTCCAATTGTGGATGTATATTTCGATGCATCATGTTGCTCAGAGATTGGAAATAGTAAGTCCACAAGTGGATATGTATTCACTTTGGGTGGAGCTGCTATTACTTGGAAATCCAAAAAACAGACTTGTATTGCATTGTTGTCTATGGAATTAGAACTTTTTGCTTTAGCCTCAGCCGGCGAAGAGGCAAAGTGAATAAAGAATCTTATTATGAATATTCGTTTGACTCGGTTAAAAATTAATTCTTTAAGCATGTTCTGTGATAATCAAGCAGTTGTCCAGGTTGTCAAGAATGCTCTATTTAATTCAAAGAGAAGACATGTCAGACTGAGACATGCGTTGTTGAATTACCTGAGAGAACAAGGAGTTATCACCTTGATCAATGTGAGATCAAAGGATAACATGGCCGATGCTCTCACAAAAGGCTTGCCTAAAGATCGATTATTCAAAACAGTGGGGGAAATAGGGTTAAAGACAATGTAAACAAGTCTTAATTACTATTTACTTACTTTCTTGCTGTGTGTTTTGAATTATCAAATCTTCTTTTTTTTGCCAAAATGATAAGCACAGTTTATGTGTTTCATCGATGCTCATGTTTGCTGATGAATTTGAAAAAGGTGAGTTGTCTCATTCCAAACTTGATAAAGATAACTTTAACCTAATTCAAAGATTCTATCTGAGAAGCTTATATCATTCCAAACTTGATGATACAATTCAACTAGGTTGGACTATTCTTTTGGTTAAATGACCCCATTCCAAACTTGATGCGAGATTATTTGACTTTAAGAAATTAGTAATTGTGACATTCCAAATTGGAACATATAAATATTTGTTTATATTAGGGTGCGCATGGTAACACTTTAGAAGCAGAATTTCTGTTTCAGAAATGCTTCTGAAGCTGAAATCCGTTTGGTAAAGACACTTCAGAAGTGCTTCTGAAGCTGAAATATATTTGGTAAAAATATTGAGATTTTTCACTTTCGAAAGAGATTTATACTTCTGGTTGAATTTTTGGCCAACTTTGAGAAGCTAAAAATTGTAACTTTTCAGCTTCAGAAATCACTTCTTCAACTATACTGGTATTCGCCGACCAACGCGCACCTGCCGGCCCCCCCCGACCGCCGCCGTCGTCACCCGCCGCGCCGCCGGCCTTGGCCACCACCGCCGTCGTAGATCACTAGCCTCCAATTGCTGTTCACCGGTGCCGCTGATGCCTGTCTCTATCGACCACTACCGTCGGAGATTTTATTAATAATGTTTTAAAAATAGAAATTTCAAAAGTAGAAATTTTATCAAACACCTTTCTTTGATCAGAAATCAACTTCTGATGGAGAAGTTGAAAAATCAACTTTTGCTTCTGGTGGTATTTATGAAGCAGAAGTGTTTCCATGCACACCCTTAGAAGCCTGTTGGTCTTGTTCTTAATTGAAACTTGACACTACATGACTAGGTTATTGTAGGTGATTTGACTATTGATCCTGTTCTTTGAAACTAGACAATGGTCATTTTCTTACAAATAAGCTTAAGTTGATGGCTCTTTGTAAGTCAAACTATTTAGGCCATGTTCATAATTTATGAAACTCGTTGATGCTTATGAACATGATATTATGATGCTTTATGGCATTAATATGTGTTCTTCTTTGCTTGATGTTATGTTACTATGTTCTTTTAGTAGAACTAGACACTTTTAGTAGATTATTTAAATGATTGAATTCATGATAATATGAAATTCATATTTGACATTCTACATGGGATGGCAAAGATGGAGGAGAGCTTAATAAGCATAATCTTGATCAGGATGACCTACTTGATGAATGAATATATTTATTATTTAAAGCGTGTGGGGACTTGACGATTCACCTGCTATTGCCCATTTTGATGGAGTCCATTTATTTGAGAATTACATTTTGATATCTCTATTTTGTGAACACTATTATGCTAGTTTCTTATATTTGTAAGGCCTTGGACTATTTTGACTGGCCTACTTATACTTGACAGTTATGCATATGTTGATTGTGAACATATTCATGATTAGGATGATTCACTTGTTTGGATCACATATGATGATTGAGCTTAATATTTTAATGCTAAAACTCTTTGACCAATCCAAGTTGATTGTCTTGAACTGAATGTGGATGATTCATATTTGCTTGAACATCACACTGACCACCGTATTGGATTGTGCTGTATAGTGAACATAGGAGGAGATTGTTGGATATATTATTAATATAATCCATATAATATGTTTGCATACAAACCCAAAGGTGAAAGCATGGTTATTTGAGTCCATATGGGTTGGAGCCCAGTAGCTTGCATATAATTTTAGGGTTTCCTACGCTGGAGGTAACACTGTTGAGTATTCTAAATTTGACGTCTCTTGGTGTAATACTTCAAGCAGACAAAAATTTTCTGCTCTCTCAAATCCTAACCTCCAACAGATGCCACATCAGAATCTTTACATTTATTCATCCACGTCGGCCGCCACGTAGGATATTTAACAGCGATTTTTGACAGAAACATAATGGAGGGTAGATCTATCACACGATATAAGTTTAGGGTTTTTAGTGACATAGAAGAAAGTTCGAGGTAAATGTGTCACAACGAGTAACGTTTGGGATTTTTTGTGGTCTTTTCCCAAAAAAAAAATTATTTGGTAACTACAAAAAAGTTGTTCCTATTTTTTTCATTTAATTGAGAGGATTATATATATTAAAATTAAGATGTTTATATCTTTTTAACTTACTAAATCAAATTAAGTCTCATTTATTTAATTTATTAAATAAAATTAGATCAATATATGTATAAGTAATTTATGCACAATTTTTTTTTATAATGAAAGGGGCGAAGCCCAAAAGTTACATCAAAACTCGTCTAATAAAATTTGAGACAACCTGATCTCATAATAACAAAGGAATCATACTTGTCGGCGGCCTATTTAAAACTAAGGTGTCATTCACATCACAAGAGTGAATGATCCAATGTGCTAATCAATCAACACAAGAGTTTCTTTCCCTAAAAGTATGCAAAATTTGACATGCTGAAAATACAATAAAAGCTTATGAATCAGGAAAATAAGCGTGTCACCAAAGTTGAGAGACGAGTTGAATAGTGAAATAGCAGTTTGTGAGTCCACCTTCATAATGAGTTTAGGGATACCCAAAGAAATAGCTAATTTAAGACCTAAGAAAATGACCCACAATTCTGCTTTGGGCGAAGAACACACTCCCACAGTCTGAGCAAATCCTGAGAGCCAGTTGCCTGAATCATTACGCAAAAGCCCACCTACAAAAACAGGCCCGGGTTGCCTTTAGAGGCCCCGTTAGAATTGAGCTTGACCTAACCGGTTGAAGGCGCAGTCCAACCTACAAGTTTATCTCTTTTCACCTTCTGAGGAGATTTATGGATAATTTACAAATTACAATATGGACGAGATCAATTATTAAAAAAATAATATGAAAGAGAATGCGAATCACAATTAAACAATGAGAACATCAATTATTTTTTCTATAGATAGAAAAAATTACAATTATAAGTCAAACATAAATGTTCTTGAATAGTTAAAAATATGATTACCTTGAAACGGGGACCCATAGAAAAATATTAATTGCACTTTGAGTGAAATCGAAGATTAAAATGAAAAATATTTATGCATTTAGGTACTTTTAGTCCAATTGTGCAATTTTTTCAAACATGAGGACTGAAATGAGATGCAGGGTATCAAAGACACATGTTATGAATCTAAATTAAAAAATAAAATTCCTAACATGATTTAACACGAAAATTTTTAGTCAATTTAGGATTATGTTCAATGAAGAGGCATGTGGTCCCAAACTGAATTTTTAAACCTTTAAGAGGCCAAAATGAAAAGTGAATTAAAATAAAAATATAAACAACTTTTACGCATTTTTATGACGATGAATGCTATTTTTCTTGGTTTTTGATATTTTTTATAATTAAAATAAATCTAAAAAATGTCAAAAATTAAGAATTTTTTTTTGTTTAAAATTGGTTCCTAAGGCCTGGCCAAGGTTTCAAGATTAATTTTGTAATTTTATGAATTATTTTGATATTTTTAATTATTTTTTAAATAAAATGATTACAAAAATTGGGTGTCAACATCGTGCAAGAACAAAAGAGAAGAGAGCGTATTCAAAAATAATATTTTTCTCAATTTTTTATAAAAAAAATGTTCCTAATGTGTTTCTAAAAAGTATCATAAATATATAAGTAATTTTTTTTTGTTTATTATTTCTGCTCTAAAAATGTTTATGCTTTTCAAAAGTGTTATTGGAATGCTTTGAGAACAATTTTTTACCATACGCGTTTCTATTCCGAAACTGTTCCGAGAAAACTTTCAGAACAGAAACACTTTTAAGGGAGTGTTACTGTACATGCCCTAATGGAATCGAGATTGAAGTTGTGCTTGAAAACCTACAAAAGGAAATGAGACTGTAGCTGAAATAGCTGAGTTATGTATCCAAATGTTCGCTAGAGTGCAATACTATTCCGTATCTTTGACTGAAACGAAATGTCCATGCTATTTGCATATCGAATCATTACTTTCTCAGTAAAAATCAAAAGTTTATTATTCTATCAGTAAGTTGAAGCATGCGCTGCACCTGGATAGGACTAAAGCTTCAGCACGCTGAAAGAAGCCCTCTTGCCTTGTTTTGCTCCTTCCTCATGAATAGTCCTTCCTTTGGTGTCAGTTGATATAACCAGTTGCTCAATGTTTATTTGCGGACGAGCACCACTCTGTGCTCCCCAGCGCTTCATCGTCATTCTTGGTCACTGCCTCCTTTATGCTTTGACATACAGCATGTTAGTTTTTGGTAAGCCAAGCTGGTACTATCTGTTTTGAAGTATTTCAAGTAGTTGCTTATGTATTTGAGTTTGGTCTTTGACTGCTACAATACATTGTCCTTTGCTTGTAGGTTCTAATGAAGTTCCTGACTGAAGTGATGCTGAGCCCTTGCGTTTTAGATCCCCACTCGATAGTCCTGTGCGAGCATATCAATCCTCTTTGTTGTACATCTTGGTTCATTGCTTTTGTGCCGACTGCCAGTATTTTTCTTCTTGTAACTTGAGATAGAGCTACAGAAAAGACAAAACAGGAAGATCAATCCTCCACGTTGTATCGGGAGAGTCTACGTTGAAAAGATCAAGATGATATATTTTTTTTCTTTTGGGTAGTACGTTTCTTTTCTTTTTTCCTTTTTTTTTATTTGTCTGATTCGAAATTATGTGAACTGGATATTCCATAGCCATATTTGAAAAGAAAAAAAGAATGGAACACGAAACCCGACCCAACTCGGTTTCCCGGATCATGTTCGATTTGATCCGTTTTAGTTCGGGTCAAGAATACATGCATTGTGTTTTGGTTCAGGTTGGGTATCATGAATGCCCGATTTGACCCGTTGGCAGCCCTACTTATATCGCTTCAAATAATTAGCCAATTAAAATATTTTTATTTATTACGGAAGATCTGCTGAGGATTGCTGAAGATTTATATTCCTTTTTTTTTAAATATTTTCTTCATTTCTTATTATTAGTTTTGATTGACCTTTTGTTTTCAGTTAGCATAGTATTTAGAATATGCTATATGATCAATTATAAATATTTTGTAGATCTTCTCTCTTCCTTTTCTGCTAAGCAACATATTTTATAAAATATTTATACTGCGTGCTAAGCAGCAAATTACAGATTCTCGCATTCTTATGGACCACAATTTATGTCTAAATATCTTAGTACACGGCAAAATTATCTTTCATCTTCATTTAATTTTCTGAGCGATGCAAGCGATTATGTTCGATAAGTATTTTTGAAAATATTTATATTTTGCTAAACAAAGGAAGCGGACGTCGGAATTGGCACGGAAACTTCGTGGGAAGAAACGGCCCACTAAGCAAGTTCGTGGGGCTGTGTCTTAGTCTAGTTAATTGGGCCACGTGTTGATTTTCTGACAAGAATGGTCCTAGAACCAGAAGTCCGCCATTGCAACAGATGTAGTTCCATCGGGACTGAAACTGAGAAAAAACTTTTCTCACCAATCAAAGAACAAAAGTGATGATCTCGTCGAGTTCGTTAAAGATTCAGCATCAATCAAATTGATCATATATCAAATCCTGGCGAAAGGAACTCCTTTAGATCACTCCAGGACCGGAGAAATTGCGACGGGACATGACCACCGAACCTAGTCGGGTACGTCGAAAAGGCCTAAGCACTCGAAAGCAATAGGAAAGGGGGAAGGAAAAAAAAAAGAAGAGACTGAAATTACGGAGATCGCTCAAGGGCCGAACCAAATGATGTAAGAAGATTCATATAATCAATACATCATCTAGCAGAATAAGGCTTGATTTGTTGTTATTCTCGCTGCCATTCGCGTTGGGGGTAAAAATGATCAATTAGAGTGCGAGTTAGCATATGATAATGACCGCAAACCATAACTTGACATGTAATTAGTCATAGATTAAAGAAATTATTTTAGGATAAATTTGTCAAAAATATATTAATTTGAGATTTTTTGTGATATTAACTCTAAATTAAACTGTGATCTTTGTGATTTTGAGTCATATCCCTAAATTCCTGGCAAGAATTGAAAACTTTCTGTGCTGAAATTCAGTGAAGTAATATTTAACACAATGCTAGAAAAAGCTGTCGCTATCCGCTTCAGAAAACCAGAAAGGAGGGGAATCTCTAAAGAACACAGCGAAAATTAAAGTCAATGTTCAACAGCATTTATGCGATTTTACATTACATGGGCCGATGACTAGGAAATTGCACAAACATTCTTACCACAGAATTAAACAGCTTGAGGGATTCAACAGCCCCATCAAGAAGACATGAACATAAGGATCTGCTACATGATAGGCAGTCATTCCCACGCTGTTGCACGATCAGCGGCTGTCTTCACTGATGCGAATCGAATCTCGTGGCCCCCTTTTTCGATCACGCCACCGAAGGGACGGGACACTTGTAAGCCTGATTCTGGCACCGTCTCCTCATGACTGGTGTTCTCGGAGATAGGCTCGAAGCCCCGAAACAGAAGTACTGGCCCCTAAATTTCTTGCGGAAGGAGCCTCTTTTGTCCCTCTGGTTCGAAGTTCCGTCCGCAATGACTTCCTTGGAGCATGATGGCCCGGCAACCTGAGGTTCAGCATAGACACCCTTCTGCTTATAGTTGTTCACTAAATTGGGCGACGAAACTGGCGACTTTGAAAACGAGCTCGAACGGGACCGGCGCGGAAGATTCGGGTTTGGCACAGCCTGCAGAACTCCTTGCCTTAAACCCGAAGCCAACTTCTTCCTGTTGGATGGACTAGAAATATTGCTCCTCACCGAGAGCGTCCTCTTGTTGTTAGGCAGCGAAGAGGGCTTCGCGAATCTCTGCCGAAGGGGGACAGGAGTTTCGTCTGAGCTACAGTTACCCGATCCTGCGTCGCCCGATCTTTTACCTCTCTCAGTATTTTTTTCTCTATTACGAGGCCACAACAGAACCTTTCTGAGCCGCTGCGCAGCAGAATTTGCAGTGCCCGGTTTCTTGCAAATGAACGAGTTATCATTCTCATTGGTTGAGTCGAATGAAGATGAAGCAATTCCCGGGATAGCCAGATCCTTGGCATCTAATGCATTCTCAATGCCTGTATGCAAGAATATCTCGCTATCGACAATTCTAAAGGACGTCCCTGGGCTGCTTCCATTGACCTGCATCTTCAAATGGGAAGCGATGGCTTTTCGGGCCGTGAAGTCCCGAGCTCCAAACATTCCCCCAGCTGAAATCAATTGTCTAATCAAGATATCTGATGATACAGAATGGGGGCGTTGTTTGAGTAGATCGAGCGCGGTCATGCCATCTTCATCGCGTACATTCACATCGATGGAGCGGACAGTCATCAAAAGCTCAATCAGTTCCGAATGAACATTCCCGACGATCGCCATGTGAAGAGCAGTTCGGCCATCGTTATTCTTTGCATTTATGATGTCTTCCAAAGCCTTTCCATGTACCAATTGCTTCATGAGCTCCATCTGCCTGTCCAGTCTTCGGAAGCCGGGAGTCTGGAACCCTGAAATCGCCATGTGGAGGAAGGTTTCTCCAGCACCATTTCGGATGAAGGCAGAGGAGGGCGAACCAGATATCAGGGCTTGGACTGTGGCTAATTGGCCCTTGAGAGCAGCAATGTTGAGGGCTGCGTTGCCTTGATGGTCTGTGGAGTTGCCGATATCGAAGGATTCTGTAAGGTACTTAACTACCTGCGGTAAAATTCGCGAGAATCGGTTAGCTAATCGACAAATGACGAGGTTGTTCCAACACAGTTAAAACATGGAGAACAATCAAAGCCACGGAGATCTGAAAGTGATGTTTCGTTTCATACACTACGATCTCCAACAGGGTTAAACATAACAGAGGCAAAAACATAGTCAAGCCCGCTAGATCTATCATCGGCTACTACGTCAACCAATTTTTGAACGTTATAAGCTCACATCTTCATCACCTTTCACGGAGGATTACAAGCTAGAACAAACGAAAGCCGGAACATGAAATTTCGCGGCAAAATTCGACCAACTCACCTCAACCTGTCCTCTGCTCGCTGCTGCATGTAAGATGGTGGATCCTTGAGCATCTCTGTAAGCCAAAACATCAGAGCAATTGCTCAAAAGCTCCTTCAGAATCCTCAGATTCCCTCCCCTAGCTGCAGCATGCGCAGCCCTGTTCATCATCTCCCACCTATAAAGCGAAGGAATCTCCCCGATGTGCTCCTCCAATTCTCCACCTTTCCCAGTCGAAAGCCTCGGCGAGACCGCAAAATCGAAAACAACCTTGAACACTTCACAGCTCTTGCTCCTAGCAGCAGCATAAAGCACGTCAGTGACCCCAAATTCTCCTTCTCCAAAAACAAGTAAAGGGTCCCTCTCAAGCAGTTCTTTGACGAAACCCAAGTCTCCAGCCGACGCGGCGGTGTACATGAGCCACCCGCCATAGCCCCCTCGGAGGAGGGAATTCTTCTTGCCCCTCTTAGACTCGCACTCCTGAAAGAGCTTCCGCGCGACCTGGGACCGGCACTTGGCGACGTCGTGGAACTTCTCGTCGTCGTCCCACACGGTCTCAAGCCGCCGGATCCGGCGGAGGGACGTGAGCTTGATGAGGTGATTGTTGTCGATCTTAAGGAGCTCGCGGACCAGGTCGTAGTGGCCATTCGCAGCCGCCCAATCTATGGGGGCCGCATACCACCATTGATCCCCGGTGCTCTCCCACCGAAGAGGAAAGTACGTAGGAGCCATCAAGAAGACAAATATGCCAACAAAGAAGGATTTTTCAACGGCAGTCCAATCCAGAATGTTATGACGAAACACCGCTCAGCCCAGCACCACGAAAAAACACGAACAATTGGTGCGCTTTACTCGATCCCAAGCACTTCTCACGCACATAACCCCCACAACCAAACAAATACCGCAGATCAAGAACGTCCCGGCGTCAAAGGAGAGATGCCCACGAAGTATTTAGCTTCCAAAGAGCCGCTCGAGGTGAGTTAGGACCTGATGGATCGATCAATGGCAGGAGGAGGAGATGGTAGGCGAAGCGGTTTCTTCAATGGCGGGTGTCGAGGAATAAAGCGGGAAGCGAAGCGGAAAAGGAGAGCGAAAGCATGCGTCGCCTCGCAAACAAGGACACGTCGAGAGTTAAAGCTGAGCTAGAGAAAGGGACGGAGACAGACAGACACAACCTGTACGTGCTTGATGATAAAAGCTCGCGCATTTTGACGACATGGAAGGAAGAGAAAGTCGTCGACGCTGTTTGTGCTTTGAGCAGCTGCGGCTCACCTACCTGAGTCGTCGCAGTTCCGCGCGACATGAATCGACGTGTCGAACGCAGAGAAGATGGAGTTTCTCTTTACAAATTGTTTCTCGAAGAATCTAGATATGAATGTAATCTGGCTAAATTGCTATGATAAAATGTATAGTAATTTTCAATTATACCCCTTGAGATGATTACAAAAATTGGGAAAAAAAAATTGGCACTAATGATATATGAATTTTGATCCAACATGTAATATGGTATTCCCACTTTTAATTTGTTAAATATGATTCATGAACATCGGCTCAACGTACAATGTCGTCTCCAAACATCAGCCCAACGATTTTTTTTTGTCATTGCTCCATAATGCCATAAATACGACAAGATATGACTTTTCGTTGTATCGTATTTACAATGTAACGTCGTAAATAATTGCAAGCACGTCGCGATATTCTTTCGCAGCGCTATGATTACTAACATAATCAAGTGCAAAACTACGACAAAACAATACGATTTTGTGATGTGTTAATTGAACCTTAGAAGTAAGAATTTACACAATGATTAGTGAGTGTTGATTCGGTGTTGTGAAAGAGGAAACATGAACGGTGATGGAATGAGGGAGGGGAGGGCCTGACCGAACCCATTGAAAAAAGGGGTGAGCTAGAGGAATATTTCGCTTTTAGGCGGATCAGATCACAAGAGCTTGATGGAACACATTGACCACAAATTGGAGAGATTTAAGGACAATTTGCCGTGTCCACCGGAAAAGATAAAAGAAAGCTAAATTCCCCTTTTTTTCCAATTTGCTCGGCGATGATGATGATGATGATGAGGATGATGATGATGATGAGGATGATGATATCTCTATTGAGGTAACATAAAATCTTTGCGAGATCAAAACTTCAGTATTCATCAAGGAAATGTCGTGGTAATATCATAGATGATCAATTTAGGATACGTATGACAACATTTTTGGAGCATAATCTATTTAGTAATGTAACTCGCGGAGTACAAATCCGTTTGGTTACGTAGTTTTTCTACTTATAGAGATTTTTTTATTTTTTATTTTTGCTTCGAAAGTAGCTTTGAAGCCACTTGATTTTATTTCTCTTTAGAAATATAAAAATTAATTTTTGTTTAGAAGCAGAAGTGAAAAAGAAAACAACTTCTGATTAGAAGTTGATTTATATAGCAATAGTGTCGTCTTTAGCTTTTTACTTTGGAAGAATTAGGGTGCGTATGGTAAAGCTTCAGAAACGTTCCATGGAGAGTGTTTCTATTATAAAGGTGTTCCCAGAATACTTTTGGAACAGAAATGCGTATGGTTCAAAAATGTTTCGAAATTATTACACGAAACAATTTTGAACAATTTTGAAAAAACAACAAAAACTTGATTCTGAATTTTGGAACACTTTATTGGAACACTCATTGCCCGTTGCCTCCAACGTGGCCAACACCCACCTGCCACCATCGTCATCGGTCGCCAATCGCCGCCGCCTCCAACGTGGCCACCACCCACCTGCCACCATCTTCACCGGTCGCTAACCGCCGCCGCCAGTGTTGCCGCCTCCACCGTCTGCCTACGTCGCCGGCCACCGCTCTCGTCGGCTAGCGGCAACGAAAATTATTTTTTTGTTTTAACTTTTTAAATCCGTTTCTATTCTCAAAAATCATGATCGGGAATAAAAAAAATGTTTTTGTTAAAAAATAATGCCCAGGAATAGAAACATTTCTGTACGCAACCTAAGGAAGGGAGAGGTTGGGCACTGTGATCATTAAATTATTGGGTTTGCATTCTTCTAAACTTGTGGGCCATCAGCGGTTGATTAGTTCTTTTGCTTTTCTTTATTTTCTTTCACTTACAAGTGAATATGACTCGTCCCGCGATAAATTAATTAAACCTATAAGAAATTGCTTACACATAACCTGATTTGATGGAGAATATCTCGTGACGTAAGAAATTTGATGTTCGCCCATAGCCGGTGAAATCTAAATTCCAAACTTGGGGCACTCTATTTGACAATTCCGTCTAGAGACGAATTTAGGAGCAAGTATGGTCCGAATGAATAGTTTCTAAATTTAAAACCTGAAATCTATCGTGTTATAATCGGTTCTCAATTTTTGGAACATGGTATATGTCCTTTTTGTCTTTGAACTTATTTTGAAACTCCCTTGTTTTTTCAGTCCGGTTTCGCGGTCTACCCAAGAATCCATTTTTCTTTTATCTCTTTTTCTAATTTCATTTTTCTAGCAAAATAATATGAATATCAATGAAATATTGAATAATAAAACTCACTATCTAAAAAAGCAAAATCGCTATATATGAGCAATAGAAATTACAATTTACCAAAAACAAAGAAGGTGAGGCTTGCGAGACTATATTTTTTTTAACAGCAGCATATTCCAAAATTGTAGTAGGTCATCATTTGGAATCGGAAACCAAACCAATTCATACCAGTTCCCAAAAATCAGAGCCTATGCTTGGAGCGGTTTGAACAGGAACCGATTCCCATATTTATTTTTCCGGTGGTCCGGTTCATTTTCCTTGTAAACCCCATCAGATTGCAAATCTCTAATGAATTCATCTACCAAAAAGTCAAGAGAAAACATATATTACCTAAGTGAAAACATACGAAATCTTCAGTGGTGTGTGGTTATAAAAATATGAATTTCTACAAATTTCCTTTGATATATTAAAATATGAAAACTTTAGTACTGCCAACTTGATCATAGGTCGACCTCACCGGCCATTGCCAGAGGAAGAAGAAAGGGAAAAAAGAAAAGAAAAGAAAAATAATTCGAAACAAATAAAAAAATAGTATTAAAATTTATCCACGGTAGAGTCGGCCGGCATCCCGATGAGCGTCAGCTGGTCAAAGTTGGTCAGATGAACTAAATTAGTACAAATATAAAAGTTTTATGATATAATTGACACAAAAAAAATGCTTAGGAATGAGTTGACGTAATTACAAAAGAGTTAGAACTGAATTGACAAAATTGCAATAAATTTAAGATTTTTTCTTTTGACAATTCTCCCAAATAACCTTCAAAGATGAATCTCCGTTAATATAATTTCCAGGATAAAGTCATAAAATATGAATTTTTTTTAACAAACTATATATGATTTTAACTAATCACAGTATCGAATTAAAACTATAGCAAATCAATCTTCGAACCACGTATGAGATTTTCTCTAATATAACCATAAAACGATACGACACAAATTTGAAGTTAAAACTATGATGAAAAGGGATTTCTCATCCAAAATTTAGTCGATGGTGTGTTTTTTTTTTCCCACATAAAATCATAATATTAAAAGTTTGGTTTTTTTTTGGTCGAAAAAGTTTGGTTATTTCATGCGCAAGAAACATATCGTGAAAACACTTTTTTTTTTGGTAAGTTGGAGGCTCAACTAATCAGAATTGTCGGCGGTGGAAAGAGAACGTTATCAGAATTGTCGGTGCAGTCGGCAGAATTTCGTGGCTGCAAAATGAAATGTCCGCTCCAGCAATGGACTAAAAGTCAAGTACAATTTGGTATGCAATTAGGCATGCGATCATGCCAATATTTGACGAATTATTTTCCAAACGCCCGACACCTTACGAGATGCCTGGTAGGAATCGAATCTAAGACATTAGGATTTGAAATACAGAATTTTTGAAAACGATGAACGGTTGATTAAGATTTTTGGCATCTATCGAAAAATCGAAATCAGATTAGAAATTTCAAACAGATAGATCAAGTCGGATGGAAAATGGCCTGACCCATTCATCCCGTTTTGATTCATTTTCATACAATACAAATCAAACGACACATACCCGTCCTAACACATACAACTCATACATGATCCGTATTACTTAGATACTTTTACATTTAACCAAATCACGAAATAATTATTTCTTATAATTTGTTAAAAAAAATAATATTGCTAAAACACTTTTACCTAATACAAATTTAATGAAAAAATTATTCTTATTTTTTAGAAAACTACTTTTTAATAAATGATTTTTTACATGATTTTTTCTATTTTATTTTCTACTTTCTTTTCCTTTTCCCTCTGAAACCCGGCGGCCGGTTGTTACAAGCAGCGACAGTGCTCCAACAGTTTTCATATATATTTTTTTGATTTTATTTTTCTTTCTTTATTTTACTAATAAAAAAATTAATAAATTAATATACTTGAGGACCATATTGGAATTCTTGCCAGCTGTGTGACTCATTTTTGACCAATCTAATTTAAATTTAATTTTTTGCACTCATTTTCATTGGCTCTTTAAAAACTTGCAATTCATATACAACCCATATAAAATACGAGTCACAAAATGGTCATGAATCCATATTGGCAACTTTAAGTCGGCCGTTCGGAAGGAAAAGCAATGAAAACAACCAAATTAAGCATTGTCACATGCTTGTCATTAACACAACGTCCGAGAATAGCTGTTCAAAAGAGAGAGCCACTCAACTCCTAACATCCAAAATACACCATTATCTTCATAAATTAATGCTTAAAAATCAAATGGAACAACAACTATTAATCTATCCGAAAGTTTCCCTTCATAGTCAGAGCCTCAGAGTCTGAGTTCTAGGTACTGCATGACAATACTTCTGGCTAACTTCTCAACTTCTAACCAGAAATTTATTTCTGTTATTCTTATCAAAAGCAGAAGTTGATTTCTCTACTTTTGCTCCATATTGACTTTTGATCAAAGAAATTCATTCGATAATCATTGAAAATTTTTATGTTTGAAAAATTATTAATAAAATCTTTACTGGCGGTGGCAACCGGCGGCAACGATGGCCGACAACGACCTACGACGAGTGGCAACGGTGGTCGGTCGAGGCTTGTATGATCAAAAAATTGATTATGGAGTCGAAAAGTAAAAATTTCTAACTTCTCAAAGTTGGCCAAAAATCCAACCATAAGTATAAAATCCTATCATAATTCAATTTTTTTACTAAACGCATTTCTATTTCGATACTGATTTTATCAAATGAATTTCTTTGCTAGATTGACTTCAAGGAGGAAAATTATTGACTAGAAGTGTTGTCATGCAGCGCCTTCACATTCTTGACTCCACTGAACTGCCTCATGGCCTGTCTTGGCAAAATGGGTCTTGCCTAGATTGTGCTAATCTTCAAACCCCCCGTTTCCCACTTAAAATTTAAGTAAAATGATTTACTTTTCTTGCAAATAAGGGATAAATGAATCCAAAAACTTTCAAAAAATATACTTTAAGTTCTAAAATTTATTAGAAAATGTAATCGAGTTTTAAAACTTATCAAATTTATGAAATGAAGTTCTTTCGTTGATTGCAATTTTTGCAAGTTTGAAGATTCGATTGAACTTTCGTGACAAATTTTAAGATTCAATTATAACTTCGTAATAAGTTATGGGACTCTAATGAATTTCTTTCGTAAAAAAAAGTAACCATATAAAGTTGAGGGATTAAGAGACAAATTTAATATGGGAAAGATATCAGTGGAGAAAGCCTGCCCCATTCCAAGCAAAGCGACAACTTCTGCTTCCACCGAGTAATAAAGTGACTTAAAAGAGTCTCCTACTTCATTGACTGTGGCTTCTTTAGAGGCAACGCAAAGCGTTCCTGCTTCCAACAATCCCCCTCTTATCCACCGGGCTATTGAAGGGACAACCTCCTAAAAGTCATCTCTTCTCTCCACTCCAACCACTTAGACTCACAACACACAAAACACAGAGCCCTAAAAGCGGAGTAGGCCATGTGAGCAGAAAAGCTATCAACTCTTTTTCATCAATGAACCCATCCGAAAGGCCAACTTTTTTCATCAATGAACCATCAAAAAGGCAAGTATGTGTGGATGGTGGGTTTATCTTGATTCTTTGCTTTAGCTGTGACACATTGCATGTGATGAGAAGTCAGATTTCACCTCCCTTTCATGCATCCCTGTAATGCCTCCCTTCACTTTCACTTGCCGCTTTGGCTTTCCCTCCCAGTACCTTTCCTCCTTTGATGGAAGCTGTTGAAGACTCAGAATCCTGATGCTCACATGGGTGATTGATGACCTAAAGGAAAACCCATTATTATTTAAGTCCTCATAGGAACAGCCAGTCACAGCCTCGGCCACTCAGTACTTATCCCTATTGATGAGGTACTTGAGGGTTGGACAGTGAGGTGTGAGCATGAAAGCGAAAGTAATCAATTAAGCTAATATGATATTTAACATTTGGTTCTTGAATTGCTGATAATTATTGACATATATCTCGTATCATGGAATTTACATGCTCTTTATGTAAATGTAATTCCTCATATTGAAATATATACCACATCGCTTAACTATCATTTTTTTATGTTTACGTTTATAAGTTATTGATATACAAGTGTTTGGTAGGTTTGCGCTTGAACGTTGTTTTCGCCATGACTTGAAGGTTTAGTCCTTGATATTATCCAGAGAATTCTAACATGTGTTGGTGCATGTTTCAATACCTTACATCTGGAACCATATATAGGGAATAACATGTGGGAAGGTCTTTTGAGTATAGTATCCAACTTATATACCAGTTAAGTTTTTCTTTGTTCTTGCACCATGGAGCGGCGACACAGTGGTAGCGGAAGAGACTTCTCCATCACAAGGAGGCAAGGAATTGGACTTCTTGCACTCGTGTGCCACTCTCCAGTCTCGCTAGTGCAAGAAGGTCTCCAAGCTATTCATGGAAACATTAGGCCCCATCAAAGTGTATGACACAGTAGAAGCAAGCATACAACTTGAAGACTATGATCATTGAATATCCAAGAAAAAGAAGGGATCATGATCTGAAGGAACCCTACCATTTTCGTAAAATCTGGGGGTTGAGGGAGACAAGTGGAAGTGGAATCCACTACTGGCTATCAAATGGTAGATGGTCAGCATCAAAACTATGGCCCAGCTGAGTAATACAATCGACCACTGTTATGGAAACTTTTGACTTTTTTATGAAAACAGATGGGTGGGCACAACTAGAAGCTTAGGCATATCTTTTAATCCGTAGAGATGTGCAAGAAAAAGATACTACAATATGACAGCATCATTGTCTAAAGCCAGAGAGCTTTTGCTTAGAAGAAATTCGAGACACTTAAATCATACACGGACTAGTATTCAACTACACGACGCGCCCTATTTGTTTAGGAGTCTATGTTACGAGTCCAGTGTAAATCTCATTGTTGTTTTAACAAAAAGCATCTCAGAAACGAGATCAGGCGGCATAATAATGATTCTGATGCACGTGCATATAAAAGGCATATCGTCAATTCACATCAAACTTAAATGAAGCTAGAATGAAGAATCGATATTACCAATGGCAGCCAATCTTTGAGAAAGGGGTAGGAGTTTATGTGTATAACCCTAATCTCATATTAGTTATCACATTGTCAAGCACCCAAAATGGATTAATTGTGGTACCAGAAGGCATGAAAAATGCCAAAATACTAGTAATCATTTGGTATATGTTGCATAACAAGTCCACAATAAGGTCACCATCTATCTTAAGGGGGGGAAACAACAGAGATAATCCAGGAGTTTAGGTACTAGCATTGGCATTTACCATGGTTAAAAGCATTCTCCCTGGAATAAATATTTCAGATTTGTTGACTGACATCATTATCCCCCAAAAGCAATAAACATATGTCTCATGAAGAACAGCAGACAATAATTGCCTCGCTAGGGAGAAGTATTCTTCAACAAGGCATGTGAACTGGTTAACGCTGATACTGAAGTAAGACACAAAATGAGATTTCCGGCATTCCAAACCTAGGAAGACCACCATTCGCAGGAGAGAAGTAAAAGGAAAGGAATGTACCAAGGTCAAAAGGAAATAATCTAACTCTCGTTCTTTATCTCATCTTGTGTTTGTCTTCTCCTCTTCACACATGCTCACTGACCACAAGGTGAAATCTTGTCTACTGAGGTGCCTCATAATTTCTGCAGCATGAATGTGAATGAAGACTTGATAGATCTTTCACTAGTTCTTGGCCTTGAGAGAATTGTTCTCCTTGATCCTCGCTCGGTTGTCTAGTTTAACAAAACGTTTCAGGTCTTCATACGGAAGAGTTTCAACGTTCTTTCTCCTTAGCTCGCTCAAAGCTGGCTTTTTATCAACCAGGTGCCACAGCCAGTCAGGATATTCAGAGTTTAGTAGGACCTTGGGATCTGCTCCATCCTTGAGGATATTCGCGCCAACCACAGTCGTAATTTTGACTTCTTTGCTTAGTATTGATGCTTTTGCTGCATCACCAGCTGCTCCACCTTTAGAACCCTTCTTTGCTTTGCCACCCGCGGCAGCAAATGTTCTTCGACCAACTATATCAATCGCTTCCTTCACAGTGACAATTCCTCTCAATGTCCTCAAATGATTCATCGCCATACTTTATCCCTGCAAGATCCAATAAGATGGCTATGAAATTCAATTGCCACACAAACACATAACGCAAAACAAAGAACGCACATGTGCATACTTGCTTATAACATGGCACATGCACACAAACTGATCTTGTCTGCACCCAGTATCACCGTTGTTCTGCTTTATTTATGATATGGTCCAAATCAACACAAACTGACTGCAATCTGGTAACAGTCACGAGATATGCCCTTCACTAACAGACTCCCCAACTGTAGGGAGAATTGTCAAATGGTTGAGGACAGAAAAGGAGAATACTTATTCTTAAAGATTGAATTACAACTTCAGATCCTTTTGCACTTTTATCAAGGTGCAGAGATACAGCAACTTCTTAATTCCTCGTACACTCACTATTAGTCAGAGAAAGCAAAAATAGCTTCTTATATATCCTAACCTCAAGGACGAAGTTATCCTAAATAGAATGAAGGGTGCAGTTTAAGGACAACAAATTGGTTTCTCCATATCCATCTCCAAGCGACAAACCGGCGCTTCACCAGTGCATCAATTCTATTCAGTCAATCAAACTAATGCAACACCGTTTCTTAGAATGTAGATAAGATAACCCCATTAGGAGCTACAAACTAAAGCTATCACGTGCCTAGTAATTTTTAGTGATAAAATATTCTTTTTAGTTTATTAGTAGGGACCTACTCAATATCCTCGATGCACGATTAAAAGAGTGCTTTTGATAAGCATAGAGAGGCAGCAAGTGGTAGAGTGGGACTAGTGGTGGAAATGGAGGTGAACATGGCAACTGTTGTGATAAAGAGAGTGTATGATAGTGATGCCGCTATGATGCTAGCATTGCAAATGAAGTGTTGGTAGTGGCCATCGTGTAGTAGGGTTGGCCATAACATGGATGGCAATGGTGTAGTGGTACTCATGGATGGGCTAACTTAAGAAATATTTACCATGATGGTGATAGTGTTTTGAAGGAGATGACGATGGACGTGAAGGTGGTGATCATGGTTGTGGCGATGGTGGCAGCAATGGCGATATTGATGGTGATTGCCAATTTAAATAAATATATCATGATGTTGATTTCCAAAACATAAAAATAGTAAATTTGTCTTCCATTTCAAGATATTATTTATCCCTTCTCATCTTAACTCAATTCCTAAGCTAATTACATTATCCTGATATCTCCATCTAAGCAGGTGAATACCAAGATTAATTTTTCCCCGTGTTTAAACCGAAGCCTTTTCTCTGTCAAAGAGAACATTCAGTTCAGTATTACTCTTTTTTGTAAACGCTGGATCGATGCTTTTTCATATCATTTTAATGCTATGTTGATAATGCAAAAAAGGTTTAAGTTTCTTACTGATGCTAGCTACCTCTAATCATTATCAAACGCTAGATTTAGTGCAGTCGTGAAAATTTAGAAAATATCTTTGGAGAATTCTGCACTAAAAGTCAAAACTAAAGCAAACAGCTAAGGCAGCATAAGTGTCCTCTGTACATAGGAAAGATCTTCCTGAGACCACAATATCTTTCCTTATATACATTGAGCCCCATCTAAACTGAGCATAGCGTAGCAGAAATAGCCGAAAGTGCCTATCCTATTAGTTTTTACTTATGACACCACCATATCAAAGGAAGCAGAAAAACTGGCTGACTTTCAATTTATCATATAAAGATCATAAAGAAGAAACGACATTGAAATTCATCACATCGAGAAACCAACAACAGTTCTTGGAGAAGCTAAGAGGCAAATGCTGGAACAGACAAGTAGGACAAACCTAGATTTCTATCACAACCGTGAGCTCATCATCCTTGTAGAGAAAGTAGACCCTTAATATCTCTACACATTTCACCAAGCTTTTTCCTTTCCCCTCAAATTTGTGCTTGGGCGTACAGAAAACACTTGAGGAACTCAAAAAATGAAAGACACCTAAGAATCCACTCCATCGCCAAAAATGCAAAATCGAAACTAAAGATAACCACATCATTGCAGCGTCTCCACTTGGGTCAGTAATTTCATCGAACAGTTGGCGTGTCACACCGAATCGAGTCATTCAAAATGAGACAGACGCATAGCGCGAACACCACGGAAGACACGGTGATACAACAGTTCAAAATTCTTAGAGAGAGGATAAAAGGAAAAAGCGAACTTGGAGCTGATCTGATCAAGATTAACCCTGAAGACAGCGGCAATGCGCTATACAACCTATGCAGGTGAAGCAGAAGAAGCAGAAGAAGATCAGGAAAAGGTGACCGATGGAAGGACGGCCGTACGTACCGCGAGTTTCCAGCGAAACCGACGCCCGTCGCCTGTTTCCGGTGACTCTGAGCGCCGAGACGAATGACATGGTTTTTACGGTTTTACATATAAGAGGAAGACAGCGAACGTGGCTTGGTATTTGGGCCTTTACGCTAAATGGGCTTTTAAGTTAAATGGGCCTCGAAATTCATCAGAACGACTCGTCGTTTCGCAGATAACCTCTTTCCCAAGTCACTCTCGCTCCCAATAAACCCTAACCCCTCGCCAAAACCCTGCAACTCCACTCTCTCTCTCTCTCTGGTCGTCGATCTGCGCTTAGCCCAGAAAGGAAGAAAGGCGAAGAATGGGGAGCAGCCAAGCGGCGGTCTCGTTCCTGACGAACGTGGCGCGAGCGGCCTTTGGCTTCGGCGTGGCCGCGACGGCGCTGAACTCGTCGCTGTACACGGTCGACGGAGGCCAGAGGGCGGTGATCTTCGACCGGCTCCGCGGAGTCATGGAGGAGACAGTCGGCGAGGGGACCCACTTCCTGGTCCCCTGGCTCCAGAAGCCTTACATTTTTGACATCAGGACGAGGCCACACAGTTTTTCTTCCATCTCTGGGACCAAGGATCTCCAGATGGTCAATCTCACTCTCCGAGTTCTCTCTCGTCCTGAGGTATGAATGCGTTCGATTGCAATTTGTGTCTTGATTCGTTTTTGTTTTAGCTGGCTGTGTTAATTGCATTTTTTGAGCGGTGAGTCGATGTCAATTTAGTTGAGTTACGTGCTTTTATCAGGATTGTTCATGCTTCTAGTGGTACATTACTCCAAGAAGTAGTTGGAAGCCTTTTTGGATGTCATTTCTCTCCAAACGATTGGAACTGTGTTCTTTTTCCGTGTCTTTTGTTGCATATTTTCCATAATTCTCTGGATTAAAGTCCGGGTAAAGTTTTAATTTCGTTGTTGGAACGTCTTTGAGAATTATTTTTATTGAGTTCTTTCGTAAGTGTTTCTTAGTGAATGCAAAAGGTTCAAATTTTGTTTGAATAAAGGCAGGATCTTTTGAATCTGTATGTGGTACTTCTGATTTACTAGGAGTGACAGACCGAAGCTAATTTATTTTGCAGGTCCCTCGTCTGCCATATATCTTCCGGCACCTGGGTCTTGAGTACGATGAGAAGGTCCTTCCATCAATTGGGAATGAGGTTTTGAAAGCTGTGGTCGCCCAATTCAATGCGGATCAGCTTCTTACTGAGCGACCTCATGTCTCTGCGCTGGTTCGGGAGAGCCTTATTAAGCGTGCCAAAGAGTTCAACATCCTCCTTGATGATGTGGCCATCACTCACCTGTCCTATGGTGCTGAGTTCTCGAGGGCTGTGGAGCAGAAGCAGGTTGCGCAGCAGGAGGCAGAGCGATCAAAATTTGTGGTGATGAAGGCAGACCAGGAGAGGAGAGCTGCAATTATCAGGGCAGAAGGAGAAAGTGAGGCTGCGAAGCTGATTTCTGAGGCAACTGCTGCTGCTGGCATGGGGCTGATTGAGCTTAGGAGGATCGAGGCATCAAGGGAGATTGCTGGTACATTGTCGAGGAACCCGAATGTTGCTTACTTACCTGGTGGACAGCAGGCACTGCTGGCACTTAACCCGGCCATGCTTGGTGGGCGCTGAACAGGTATCCTGTCAAACTCTTTTCCTTCAAATTTTATTTAATTTTGGTTCCAAAGTTTGATGAGTATACTTGCCAGGGTTTGATTAATATGATGCTGGGTTGTACTTGTAGCTTGTTTTGTTTTTTGGTCGATATATGGTATTTTGAGATGACATGTTTTCCGCTTGTAGCTTGGGCTGCTACCTGTGCACTTTCGTGGGTTAAGGGTCACAATTTGTGCCTTCTGTCACTAGCATAATCTATAGTTTTACTAGATTAATGTTGAAATGCATCGTATGAATGAGTGATCCTATGGAAATACATGAAAAAAATGTCCACTTTTCCAATGTATTGATTATACCAAACAGAATGAAGTCAGTGTTTGTGTTCTGAAAATTGCGACTTTTCATTTTTTGGTTGCTTAGCATATGCCATAGAAGCTATTAGTAAAACAAGATTTAAGAGAGTGGGAAATAGATTGCGTACGTTTGTCTTAGGACGGGGTGGAAGAAGTCTATTAGTACTGTGGAGGGGTGTGTGTATATATATCTTTGTTAATTTATTTTTACATATTTTTCTCTTTTATTTCTACTGATTTTGCTTTTATTTTTATGAATCTTTAGGGTTCATCGACCGCCGACCTCAACTAGTCTGGGATAAAGGTGTTGTTGATGTTGCTTTGCAAATGCCATAGAGGCTCTTTACCAATATCAGTTTCAAAACCACAATGAGATTGACTTCAGCGGTGTATTTATGTTCTTAAAGATAGAATCTATGGAGCTAATGTTGTTTGTATGGTTAAATCTTCACCCATGAGCTTGTTGATGCCTTGAATTTTATTTTGGGCGGGTAAAATTGCGGCATTGCATGCGCTAACATTAAATGTACGATGAAATTAAACCTAAGTCCTATGTATTTCATGATCCGTTAGATTAGCTGCCAGTCCATACCAAGCTGCTCATGAAAGAAACCTCATGGTGTGACTAAGCTTCATGTGCTTCATCTTTTGATGTGATGGCTGCTCGGCTTCTCGTGCTTTACTTGAATATTGAATTTCTAGTTATGGTTTCACCTGCAGCTAAAAAGACTGATTCCCTACTTTCCTTTTGTTTGCAGGGACTTGTGATATAGATTGATGGCATGAGTTCATGTTGCATATTTCCGGAGGTAAGAGTTCACAGGGAGTTTTAAGCTTCCCCTCCATCCCACCCCCCCCCACCCCCCCCCCCCCCCCCCCCCTTTTTGCATGTTTTGGACAGTAGGGGGAATGAAATCTCAAGTGGCGACAGAAATTTGGAACGTTGGTTATGTTGCTATCCGCCGGTGTTCTCACATTCTGAATTGATCATTCCTCAAGTGCTTAAACACGTTTATGTTCTCTGTGTCCAAGCCTTTTTTGTGGGAGTGGTTATGTAGCAGTTATGCGGTTCTTTTCTGGCTTATGCTTAGCTTAGTGGCTACAATGTGAAATTTTGTCGGAAAAAGTACATGAATTTGAGAGCTTCATCAGATTTACGACAAAAAACCAGTTGATTACGAGATTAGGTCGTCAATCTTTGTAAAATCTTTTATGTTGTGATCGGACTAATTCCAAAAAAAAAACCTCAAACTTTGACGTTTGTCCCAAAAATATCAATAACTTTTTTTTCTCTTCTAAAAAAACCTTCAATTTTTGATTTTGTCCCAAAAAAACTTCAAATTTTAGTCTCTGTCTCAAAAATATTCACAACTTTTTTTGTCTCCTAAAAAACCTCTAACTTTTTTTTTTGACAAAAAAAAAACATCTAACTTTTGATTTTATCCTAAATTTACCACAGTTATTAAAAAAATGAGTGTTTCGTGCCTAGTTGAACATAATCCATGATTGTTCGATAAAAATGAAAATGTACGTTCAATTATTTCAAGGGAGAATGCTTGATACAGTGCAGACACATTCATTCATTTCGAGATATAATTGAGTTATTCGAGGTTCACATACATATTTCAGTGGGAACAATATATGAACGAATCTTCTTCTTATACTTTAAATCTTTATCGAAATGATGATCACAAAAAAGCGTTGGGGACAGCAGCTTGTGGTCCTAGAGGCAAAGTCGGCAGCAGTTTATTGTCACAGATGTAGGGTCAGCACGGTGGTCCTCGGTGGGAGTCTCGATTGGTATCGAGTACTATCAACGGGTAAGGAGTCGACGATTAGGTTTGCTATTGTCTCGGAGTAAGGCCATACTATCGGGCGTCGGTTGAGGATCACTTGGAGTTTCGACAGAAGCTAAACGGCCTATGTCGGGATCGTCAGGATTCTATGAGATGGGACAAATTCAAAAGTTGAAGGTTTTTTAGGAGACAAAAAAAAGTTGTGGATATTTTTTGGATAAAAGCCAAAGTTGAAAGTTTTTTAAGAGACAAAAAAAAAAAAGTTGTGGATATTTTTGGGATAAAGTCTGAAGTTTGAGGTTTTTTTTGTGGATTGGGTCTGTTCTGATCTATTAATGAGAAATTTAGGACTAAGTACGAACCGTGACAATATTTTATCGTATTCAATTCCTTTTATATTAGCAATAGCCAAGGGTGAAAGAACTCGGGCATCCGTTTTGTAGTGCATCAGGCGTTGGGCAATTTTAAGAGGTGGATAACCGGTTGAAACTAGACAAATTTTAATGGTTGAGATTTTCTCTTGTTAATCGAAGGGCTCCGACTTGTAAGGACGCGGTACAACATTGTACATTTGAAGAAAAATAAATAACAACCTATGCTGCAGCTGCTAGGATGTTCCGCTGAACCTTAACCGCTAAGGTTACGTTTAGTTCAATTCTGCTCATCATCTACTATGAAAGAAAAATAGAGCCCAAGCAACCCAGGCCTTCTGTTTATCGTCTCCTGTGTTCGTTGGTTTCTTTGTTTGTCATATCCATCGCTTAAGGCTCTCCGTTCATCGGGACTCGTCCGTTGCCTTTTGGATTGGGTTTTCTCCGCGCTTTAATGGATAGATGTGTTAACTGATGTTTCAGCTATAAGCTTGGCGACGTATATGACGACGCCGCGCAACTGTACGTGTTATAATCCAAATGGCTGAGTGGATTACTATGCTGCGCTGTTTGGGAGGACCATGGAGAAAGAAAAGTACAGAGAGGAAAAATCCACTAAAATTTGGAAAAAAAAATAAAAAATCGGTTCGTCTCCTCGTAAAAATTCCTAAAACAAAAGGTGACCCGTTCAACATGCAGCGAAAAACAAAATGGAGGATAAGCAGATGGGCTAAACAAACGATCGACGCCGTGCAAGCAATTAGTTTGTCCAAAAAAGAGATGTAACAAAGGTGCCGTCGTCAAAATGACAATCGGGACAGTAACTCCATTTCATATTGCTTGGAGAACAAAGGACGGGAACACAAGTTTCTCATAAGACTGGTGACATATGTTGCCTTAATTTGTAGAAAGGAACTCAAATTATTCCAAAAATTTCTCTCTAAACCTTCAAAAAAAAAAAAAAATTTGCACGAAAGAGGGCTGCCGCCGGGAGAAGGAAATCCTGTAACGATATCCGAGTCGGTCCAGAAATGCTCACATGACAGAGGCCATGTGGCAGATCAAGTCGATAACACGAGAGCTGCAAAGAGAAAAGGAAAGAAATAGCAGCATGTAAGCATCATCTGTGCAAGGCAAAAACAAAACAATGTAATTGCAAATTAGACAAAAACTTTGCTAGTAGTTAAGCGTACTCTTGTTTCGCAGAAAATGAAAGACTCGGAAAACACTCTTTTTAAAGATGAACGATTGTAATCATTATCAACGTATTGCCCATAGTAACTTCATTACCAACAACTTAATCGTGGACGGTGAGCTATTTTTCCTTCATCCATTTTTCGTGAACGACATTCGCTGTAATTCTTAAAAGATGTTTTCCAAATAATTCATTTTCGCGAAAGAAAAGGAGCCTAAACTGCATTCTGATTTACCACAAGCGACGACATTAACCTCCTTTTTCCAATAAAAGATTTCGGCAGTTGTAAAGAGTACTACTTCCGAAAGAACAATTCCAAACTTTATGAACAGAACGAGGGCACACGCTCCATGTCCAATCACTGCATGACTCGACTTTGAGAAGAGAAAAAGTGGGCAGTTTGTTTTCATGTAGCTACAATACGAAAGGACAGGAAGCCGAAGGATTTTTACCTGTAACCCCATTCATTGTCATACCAAGAGACAAGCTTCACAAAGTTAGGGCTCAGAGCAATTCCAGCCTTGGCATCGAAGATACTTGACCTGGACAAAATGCATACGCATTTAGAAACCAAGCCATGCCCAAAAACAAAGAAAAATTAGGCATCTACTACAAGGGAAAATCGTTAGGAATTCAAAAAATGAGCGAACTAAAGAGGACACATAAAGATTGCAACATGAATGACATAATGTAAGTCCCCTCACCTGTTGTCACCTACAAAGTCGGTCGATACAACATCATCATCAGTGTAACCAAGAATTCCGCTCATGTTGCCCTCAGATTCCTCCCTAGAGAGAGACAGATACAGTTAATAAGATGAGAATTGGATTAAATGCACGTCCTTATGTAGACAGAGAAAGAGAGATGGCAAAAAGAAATCATGGAGCATTGTGGATCTCACTTGATTGCAGCCTTGATCTCATCGTAACTTGCGGCCTTCTCGAGTCTCACGGTAAGGTCAACCACTGAGACATCAACAGTAGGCACACGGAAAGCCATTCCAGTCAATTTCCCATTTAGCGGTGGAAGAACTTTCCCCACAGCCTGAAAACCAAAAAGTAGTGCATGGATGTGAACAGGTAACCTTACAAAGATATACATTGACCACCATAAAACAGTATTTCACACTAGAGCAAAGCAATCAAGAGATGGGCACGAGTATTCATTATTCAACATTGCTTGGTACCTTAGCAGCTCCTGTGCTACTTGGGATAATGTTAAAAGAAGCAGCTCTGCCACCTCTCCAGTCCTTCATCGATGGTCCATCAACAGTCTTCTGTGTGGCTGCATCACATGAGATGTTTATCAATTAACGTTCCGCATAGTTCAACCGAAATTGATGGCTCAGAAACATATGAATGCAATCAAATAGTACTCACCAGTCATGGAATGGACGGTGGTCATAAGACCCTCAACGATACCAAATCTGTCATTGATGACCTAACAGGTAAAAGTCAACAATGATAAGAGTCTCGAAAGAAAACCAACTCAAATGTTTCCCTCGACCAAAATTCAAAAATACCTTGGCTAATGGAGCAAGGCAGTTGGTGGTGCAGCTAGCATTGGAGACAATTTCAAGGTCAGATGTGTATTCATTCTGATTCACACCCACAACAAACATGGGAGCATCTTTGCTAGGGGCAGAAATGACAACCTTCTTGGCGCCACCCTAACGGTCATATGGTACAGCGACTTGAGAATGTGCAGAGTTTATAATGACAAGAGATGAAGAAGTTGTGTCCACTTAAAAAAAACACTGTTTAAAATCTATTCTTGACAAGTTTACGAATTAGAACTTAGAAAAGGGTGAGAACATGTCATTTTCTCAATAAACTAGTGTGTTGATATGTTCAGCCAAAGATTACTCAGGTTAAAAAGAGAGAATGCCTTGGAGTAAAACTAAAGATTCTAACATTTCCTTATAAGCTATTTTGCAAATTCAACTTGAATGAATACGGGGAAGAGCCAAAGAGTGACGACCAATATTCATTTTTAAAAAACACATGCAACTGAAAGCAATACATTTAAAATGAATTTAAGCAAAAAACCAGTTATAATTTGAAGATCATCTGAGAAGCACATACCAATCATACCATTAAACTGAACTATGATATGCTTTTAATTTCACTAACAGGCTAGATGCTTTATAACAAAAGAGGAGCGGAAAACAAACCTTCAAGTGAGCAGCAGCTTTGTCCTTATCGGTGAAAACTCCAGTGGATTCAACAACGAATTCAGCTCCAGCCTCACCCCATGGGATCTCCTCAGGGTTTCTGATGAAATGATATCAACTATTAGATATCCCATTTGCTTAAGAATCTGATAAGGAATAAAGATCACAACACGAAGCTGAAAACAAAACTAAGGGTGCGAGTATACCTAATACCAAAGACAGTGACTGGCTTCTCGCCAAAGAGAAGGGTGTTAGAGTCCTGGACCTTGAGGTCGTGGTGCTTCCATTGACCATGAACACTGTCGTACTTGAACATATAGGTCTGGACAATTTCATACAACACCAACCAACGGTAAGCACATGCTGATTTCCGAAGTCTAGCCATTTGCCACATGCATGTTACACACAAGCAGCACCGAAGATAGGTTTCTTCTTCTAAAGTTCCACAACTAAAATTTTGACGGATGGCAGTTTACTGATGATCTTCATTTTTTCTTCCTCGCTCTTATCACACTCTAGTAGAGTCTACTAAGACAGTTTCCGACCAAAATTAACATGGCAGCACGAAAGTCTGGGCTTCATAGATTCGCTCTAAACAACCAGATATAGATCTCACCAAACCGGACGAAAGGAACATGCCACTCCAGACTCAGTATTGACATGCAACACAAGTGGTACAAGAAATCTTGACCAAGAGATCTCAAAACCACTTTCCACAGTGATCGTCGTGAATGTAGCATCGCAACGCAGCACACGAACACACATGCACGCACGCATGAGAAAAGCAAAAGTACCATGTAGTCAGTGGTGATGAACGGATCGTTAATGGCGACGAGCTCGACGTCATCCCTCTGGAGCGCGACTCTGGCCACCAAGCGGCCAATCCTGCCGAAACCTTAGCACCGAAAAAGAAAAAACAGAAGACGATCAACAACGCGCGAGATCGGACACAAACAGAAAAGAAGAGACGGAAACATCGACAGTTGCAGCGAAGGTGATGATGACGAGAAGCGACGCACCATTGATTCCTATCTTAACCTTTCCCATTGCGGATCGAAGCGTGCGGATGGAGACGGAAATTGAAGACGAGATAAGAAGGCGAGAAGATGAGAATGAAGCGAGAGAGAGTGGAGCGAGAACGGAGGCGCAGTTTATAGGAGGAGGGGAGGGAGAGGGAGGGCGGATTTGTCGAGGCGAGATGATAGTGGGGCCCGTCATTTCACGAACTACGAGAGAGAAAAGAGCGGGGTTGTTGCCTGGTCAGACGATCTGCGTGAGGGGATGACGTGGCAGCACGAGGTCACATCGCTAGAACCGCTTTTGAAAAAAAAAAAAGCTGCCAAAACTCGAAACTCACGTGCACGACACAAAAAGCAAAGAAAAAACGCTTGGAGCTCCTTAAAATATGAAACCCGACAAAATCCTAAATGAAGGTTTGGAGTGTCTCATTTTTTTTAATAAGAATATAAAACGTCATTATTATCTCAACAAATATCTGATTAATGGTATTTTTATCCTTTTACCTTTTTTATTTTAATATTTTTTTCCCTTTTTTCTCTTATTCCTTAACGATGGCTGTGACCTAAGTGGCCTCGCGACCATCAACGAGGGCACCCAGCTCTCGCCTATGACTGAACACCGACAAAAATGAATGAAAAAAAAAGAAAAAGAAAGAAAGATAAAAGTATCCCTTATCAGATCATTCGTTGAAATAATAAAGACACTTAGATTCTCATGTGAGACAATATCTACTTCAAGTTTTTTTTTTATGAAAAATGCGGTCACTTCTGATTCTTATTTGAAATTTTCCTTAAAGCTGATTTTTTTTTCATGGACAATTACTTAATCTCTTACGCTTCTCGAAATTTTAAAAATCAATTTTTTTAGTAGATCTTCTTAAGTAAATCGAATCTTGGGATATTTTCATTTTACTATGGATACAATTTTCTTGGACGGTTCTAATGAATTTTTTTTGTTCTGCACAGATTATTAAAATGCTTCGTGATAAAATGATTTGTCTAAGTCAATCATATATCAATTTCTCGCACACATGTAACGAGTGCGCATATTTGCAAATTCTAAGGGAGTGTTGCCTTCTTTTCGTTTTGCTATGGTGGTTCTTTGGCACTCATTCGTGGTTTCGCGACAACCTTCAGCTTTTTTGTCATCTCCATTTGTACATCTTTTATTGAGTTTGAAATTTGGGGAAAAGGAGGTGAAAACGAGTCTCCAACATATTGTAAGGTAACATGGGTCATGGTTTAATTGCAACTAAGGAGCTGTATTTTATTATGTTCATTTAAAATGTAAGGTAAAATAACAAAAGATTCGATTTACAAATCCGCTATTGAATGATAGCTTGCTTCGTGTTATTTTGTCGCCGAGGTTTATCTTACTCGGTAGCATATGTATAGGTTTCAACTTTAGACAAATTACGCATGCGTTTAAAGAGTACTCCAAGATTAATTATTGAACAAATGAACAACACGCACATATATATTAATGGAGTAAAATGGAAAAATCGGACAACTTAGAAATATATCTCGTTACCGTAAAAAATCATTTCTAACTTGGAGTGTTCCTTATTTGATTAGATGAATGAGTTGCCCTAAATAATTACATTCTTGGTGGGAAAATTAAGTACAGGTAAAACCCACACATGTTTCATTGTATTAAACCCAAGGGAAAACCCAGAACATCATACATCACAAAAAAAATAATGAAAAAAAATAAAAATCCTTCCATAGCTTAGGTGTTATTTTAGTTGTACTTTTCGAGAATCTTATGGTGATTGTGTATGAGTTTTTAAGCGAAAAATTTGTCCAATCAAAATATACGCAGTTTAGGTGGAAAGCGAAGAAGGCCTCCTTCAACTCCAGTCACTAACCTTGCCTTGAGCGTCCCCCTCCTTGTGATTAGAGAGCCTCAAGGTGGCTCTGTTTCATTATATTCTATCCATTATGGAGAAATATAATTCGGTCATGGAAATATCCGTGTGTGCATAAAGGACTTTACTCTGGCAACATATAATTGCCAATTTCAATTTGCTAATCTATCGTGATGTAAAAGCATAATGGGACAATGAATATCTAAAGAAAACACATGACTCCGGAATCAATTTAGATTCTCATTTTAATTGGCATGTAAAGTTCATAGATTACATACGGGAACACTTCATGTACTTATTACTTTATCATATGCGGAGTTGGCCTTTCGACATCGAAATCCACTATTTTTTTAATTCAGATTTTTACATCGACCCGACAACTTATACTCATTTGAGAAAACATTTCAATATTAATGAGAAACAAATGAAGAGCAAAACGTTCCGAAAAATAGACTAATCCACGCCAATCGGTCGTGGCAATAACATTCATTGTTCCTCCTTTTAATCTTGACAAAGTTAGTTATCGAAAGGGGATGCCTTATAATCTTTGATTAGCACCGTTTAATTGTATAAATATATTTATAAGGCGTGAGATTAGATTAGATTAGATTAGGTAACTTGATCGGGCGTGATTCTCTCGTTGATGGGAACTACGAATGGGCTCCATTGTCAAGGAGGTTTAGACGAGAAGCAGGAGAAATTTTTGGACATGCCCATGCCGAAAGTCTCCAACGTCAGAACATGGGTACCAACAGGATAACAAATCATATTCCCATTGAGTTTCTTAATGCTTTTTAGCTTTGTCCTTTTTCCCAATTTGATATATGTGCCCCACAATCCCAATTGATCCCTTGTGCCCAAATTTTCTCTGTCTTTTTGCTTTTAAAGGATTAAAAACTCTAAATTATGCTTACGGCGATATCAAATTATCAATACCTTAATCTCTTCTTTTTTGTGTTATCAAAATCCAAACTCGCATCAGCGTAACTAAAGCACACCCCACCACCCAAAAAAAAATTAAAAACAAAAATTTTGCTCACTGCGACACGAGTACTCCAAACTTTTTTTTTTTTTTTCGCGTCGTCAACACACCAAAATTGTATCGGTATAAAAACAATATAAAGTTTGGGGAAATAGGTGATACAATGGGCAAAATTTAGGCTAAAATAACTCGTTTTCTTTTTCTTTTCTTTTTTTCGCAACATAAACCATGCTCATCATCCACACTATTTAGTTATTTGCGTATGGTAACGCTCCAGAAACGCTCTAGGGAGAGTGTTTCTATTTCAAAGGTATTTTCGGAACACTTTTGGAACAAAAACATGTATGGTTCAAAAATGTTCCGAAAATGTTCCGCGAAACAATTTTGCGCTAAGAAACACTTTTGAAGAAATAATAAAAATTTATTTTTGAGTTTTGAAACACTTTTTTAGAATACTTTTAGAACCATCACCCACCGCTGTCGACGCAGCTATCACCCACCGACCCTCGTCGTGGCTACCGACTGCCGCGTCCGCCGCTCGCTCGCCCGTCGCCCGCCGTCGCCAATGCCTGCTGGTCACCGAAAGACGGCGGCGAAAATTATTATTATTTTTAAATTTCCTATACGCATTTCTGTTTCAAAAAAAAAAAATAGGAACAAAAACAAAAAAAAAATGATTCTCTTTAGAAACAATAACCAGTAACAGAGACGTTCCCATGCGCAACTTTTAACTTCCCATGTGCTTGTTCCCTTTTACTTTATAGTCATGTTCCCCACATTTTTATGCACAAGGATTTAATAGTTCCATAATTATCAAGAGGTGAACATTGCCAACTTGCCATCGCAGGAAAGCAAGGCGCTTTCGCTCCAAGAAACTGCCTTATCGATGACCTCGTCAGTAAAGCAAGCTTCTTCTTTTTTGGCTTTCTTCTTTTGTCTTTTTCCTCAATAGATTGCGGCGCACGCTCCAATGGAAACAGAACACTACAATGGCCAAGGATGGCATCTCCCCTTCCCAACATGAAGACAGACACAAACGCCATGCCCGTGAGTGGGAATTACACACTGATCAGGTGTTGGATCCACCAACGTGAGACCCTGCACACGAAGCTAACAAGAAAACGGAAATAAAAGTCACAAAAACTCACGAGCGTCTTGTGCGGGAAAGACAATAATGCCGACTCCGAAAGAAGGATGACATAGATAAAGAAGTCATGCTTTGCATTCTTTAAAACAAGCAATGCTAGGCATTTGGAAGATCACCTGATCCCCATTGCTCTTAATCGCCTTTCTGCATTGTTTTCTTGAATGCCAATACTGAGAGCTAGTGGCTTGATCAGACTGATGCAGACACGAAGACATCGTTTTTTCGTATGTCGTAACTGATCGACCAATGTATAGAAGTACGTCATTGCCATCCGGGGGCGCTCCTGCAGATTTTGAACCAAAAATAGTAATAACTGAACTTAAGGATGGAAGGTTTCGATGTGCAGTGCTTTTAATTTGTCAGAACTATTCTCTCCCGAAAGAAGCAGGGCCAGAACAATCAGAAAAACATGAAAGGTTTGAAGCACACTGAATAATATTGCTGAGGGTAACAGATTTTTCTAACCGCAATTCGCGACAAAGTCGAGATCAGCTATACATTATCTAAGATTCTGGAAAACATACAATGATCAAGTAGATAGTAGATACACATCTGTACGCAAACTCTAGCATTACTAGGTTCCTACAAAATACGTGTATTGCAATTGCACAAAATTTGCGGTAGCAGCATGGAGATCTGCAAGCAAGGAAATTTACAAACTACTATTCCCCCAGAATTCTGGTTCCCTCATACATCACACCAGAGTGCAGATCTTCGATAGTGCCAATGCACCTGTAGCCATTTACTTCTCTTAAACCTATCCAACCACTGCGCGTGAGGAAATCTCGAAAATCCTCTTCAGTGTACAGTGTTTTCTCTTCTATCCGATCAGATCCATCATACATGCAGACTTTTATGGTGATCCCTGCCAAAGTCACAACTTCTTCATCATATTGTGCAAATCGCCATCAAGTACTCAAAAAATTGGCTTTTAATCAAATGCCAGTGATCTGAGGGGTTGAAGTTATAGAAAACCTTCATCAAGGTGGAGGGTGTAATTTCCTATAGGCATATCTCTATCGAGGCACCGGACAACCTGGTTCTCATCCTCCAGCCAAAATGCCCGCTTAGTTCTTAATCTGAATGCTGACTTGATTGTCTCTTTGATTGCATCCCCACTTCCATCTATACCTATCCTTCTGACATAGTCGCCCAACTTGACTGTAATAACTCTCCCTCCATATGATGACTGGTCCCCTCCTGCCATTACTGACAGTGAAAGTGCTAAATGAGACAAATTAACACGTACAACTATGTGTTACATTTAAGTTAGGCCATTTTCCTTTAACATTGCCAAAACACGAAATACAACACAAGTGACTAGCTCTACTGTAATTGACATTTTTAATAAATACCAAAACACTATAGAACATGTACATATGCTGTTTCTCCAGCAGTACCAGTGAAAAGGTACTTCTAGGTCAGGTTTCGAGAAAAAGAGAAATGGTGAAAAACATCCAATTTCCTTTGAGAAACGATCCTGGCTGTTATCTGCAGGCTACACCTACATCCTATCGAGCAAAGTACTTCAAACATCTAGTATCTTAATTTGCGCTTTGATGCCTAATGCAAGCTGTCGCAATCTTAAACTCAGATTGGAATTATCAAGAGATGTGCCAAAGAGAACATCTTTAATCACGACAACATGTTAAATCCTTTTCAGACATATCGTTTCCCAATGTTAGAGGGAAACTCGTGTGTATTGATATAAACTCTATCAAACCAGTGGAACAAAAACAAAGTAGGACACTCGAGTTGCTGCCCCATATGACAACCATAACTTGTGACATTCAGACTTATAAACCACACCACTAGTCAATTATTAACCAAATGATGTGCATGAACTCTCACAAATGATAATGTCAAAGCACTGACGTCATAATATAAACACGATGTAGAAAGCTGCAACTGCGGCTACGTGTTCGATCAAAGTGGTTTTCACTGACGAACATCTTATTACTAGAAATTACACCAACTACAAAACTCAAAAACCGCACTTTCCAGGAAACCAATGGCACATAGTAAATGAGAAATTCCTGTAAGAATTTTAGATGCCTACCATTTCCAGGGGCATCTCTCCAGTTCCAAGGAGGAACTCCACTAGCTTCCACCACATCAGCAGTAGCTATAGCAAGAGGATCCCCATCTTGATCTAACTGCCTGTCCATGTTGACTGTTGTCTGTCCACTAGCTGTAAGCAATAAAGTTGTCAGAGAAATTCAGAGAAAGTGCAAGAAGTAATGTACTGCAAGCTTTGCAAATATGGCCTACCGCACAAACAACATACACCGATAATCATCCAGGTTCTTCATAGCATCATAAAAAAGTTTCACCTTCATGGCTAAGTGATAGCAAAATGTAAAGAACAAGAGCAGGAAAGATACTTTTCCTGACCCACTCCAGTAGCAGGCCAGAGAATCAATTTTTTGTCAGACAAGACAAATTACCCAGAGGACACAAATCTTGCAGACACTGTTTAAGCCTGCTTCAAATTGGGAAACTCAGGCTTCCACGCATTCCTTTAACCTATAAAATAGTCTGCTCTGTAAATGGCCTACTCAATGAAAGTCCGGTCGAGCCCGATGAATTCCCTTCATCAATTCTCGACCTCATATTCCACTTTCAACAAGTTTCCAGAACTCTCGACTAATTTATCTCTGTCTCTATCAATGATGCACAGCACCGGGCACTTCAAACCTAAATTATGCATGCCTATGAGGAAAAAACAAAGAATAGTAATGAAACAATGCTTCGCATTCTCAAGATTTGGCAGGAAATACCTTCCATGGGTCCGAATTGGATGCCAGAATCATCGAAACCTGAAACATTAATTGACAGTCATAATTTCTGATCCTTGCGACCACATTTTGACTACCACAAACAAGAATAGAAGCTCAAAAGATAAATATAACAGGTCCTTCCAATTCAAACGCTTCTCACTAATAAACCAAGACGCTAATGTTGACAAAATAGGCTATGAAACACATAATGCGGAGCAGCAATGCTCTTTGGCCTTTTGGCAAACAGTTGAACTGCTATTTTCAGGCACCCCTCCTCACACGGCCAAATGCAGTGCTATTCTAATTCCTAACAAAGAAATTAACGAAGAATGACAAAGAAAAGCACTCGGCATTTCGATATTCACACCTTTGTCGGAGAACTGAATGAAAGGGTCGACTTTAGGCGGCCTCGGACCAGACCCTGCAAAGACTCCTCCGCCACCGCCACCGCGACAACAACCGCCCCCGCCCCCGCCCTCGTTCCTATTCCTATCTCTGAGCAGCTCCTCAAGCTCCTTGTAATACGTCATCTTCGCCGACCCGGCACCGCCCTTGTCGCTCTGCTGCTGCTGCTGCTCTTGGTCCGGGTGGTGCCTCGCCTTCTTGAACTCCTTGAGCAGGTTGCGCCACTTATCGGTGCACATGGTGGGCGAGCGGTCGAATCCCTTCTCCCTCATCTTGGCGGAGATCTGCTCCCACAGGTGCTTGTTCGACTTGGACGTGTTGAACATCCCGTCCACCTCTCGGCGGAACCCGATCAGGCTCCTCGTCTCCTCGGCGACCCACGTCTCGGCCCGCTTCTTGGTGACCCGGAGCTCCGGCCCGGGCTCTGGCTCGTGGTCCTCGCCGCCGCTGCTGTCGGCGAGGATCATCTGCTGTTGGTGGTGGCGTTGGTGGTGGTGGTAGGGGTGGTGGGAGAGCGGGTCGCTGGTGACGACCTCGAGCATCATTTCTCGGTCTGACAAATCAGTGGGACTGGGACTGGGACTGGGACTGGGACGTGGCTTGTTGTCGGATGGATACATGGCTCCAAGAAAAAAGAAGAGGGTGATGTCTGATGGGTGATCGGTCGGGCACTTGGCGGAGAAGAAACGGGTCTGATCTTTGATTCTCGTTTTCTGTTAGCAGGAGGCGGAGAAGAAGAAAGGAGAGAGAAAAGTTGACTGCGTCTCTCGGAGTAGTTTCTTTTCCTCTTTTTCTTTTTTTTCCCTTTAAATTCTGTTTTCATTTGTCCAGTTTCCCTTTCTGTATTTTTCGTATATATAATTATAGGTATCCTTAAATTTAATCCGCATTATATTTTAACATGGTCCGACGGACATGTCAGCTGAATTTTGATAGGATTTCATTACTGAATGGGACTTGATTAGGAACAATTTCTTTAGACATTCGCGAGCGTGATCAAAGAGAAGGTGAAAGTGTTCGGAAGGGAAAAGGCCGTCACCGCCGTAACGAGGAGAGGAGGGAAAGTGGATAAATGGCGTGCCATAGGCTTCCACGTGGCAGTGGACCCTACCGTTGAGGAAATTCCCGCTGGAAAAAAAAATATCTAAAACATAAACAAACGTGTCACCGAAGGCCCTCGCCGGCTTATCTCCAAAGAGCCTCCACGATGCTCCTTGGCGCCGGCGCACTCACCGCGCGCGTTGCCGATCCGCCGAAACGCCGCCTGCCTTCTCTAGCTGCCCGAGCAAAAGCTCCGGGTCCTGCGGCACCCTTGCTGACAAAAGGCGCGCCGGTCGCGGTGCGCGTTTTTCCCGGACACCGCCGTCACTACCGTGGGACACTTCACGATGAGCGACCAAAACTCGGTAACTCCCGGGAAACCTCGTGCTCGGGGATTCCTAGAGATGTCTGCCAAACCAAAGCGTTGGCTCGTATTTAACTCGTTCGTGCGCTCATCCTAAATTAATCTGGTCATTTACCAAATTGTAAGCTCGAACATGTGTAAATCATGATGTTCCAGCAAAGAAATGGGTCATCACTGTGCTGAATGTGGACAAAGAAAAGAACTTGCCATCGGTGAATTTTTTTTTTATATATAAAAAAGCAGTTTTGTTTATTTAAAGAAATATGCTTAAATAATCAGGCGAGGAAAAATATTACTCGAATTTAGTATTTACAGGTGAGAGATGTTTTAGGATCACTTGATAATTTTCTTGTTTCTATTTTGTACATTGTTTAGTAATACACGGCAATTGTTTGTTTATTTAGCTGTCATGGATATTTTATGGAAAGATTAGAAAGGGTTGTCTTATACAAACCCCTGTCGTTTAGTTCTTTCGACAATTAATGCTAATTTCAGCCGCGGCGACGGTCGCAGACTTCACCCAGCTGCGATCGAAACAATTCCTTAATGGTCGTGTTTGCCTTATTCCCTAATGGAGGATTAAACACACCCCAAATAATATAAGTTGTATACGGCACTCATTAATATCAAAAATTTCGAATAAATCACTTTAGTGTTAATTTTTTGTAACTTCGACCACTTCAGTGTCAAACTTTCAAATTGTTTAATTTAGTGTTAAGTTTTTATAATTTCGATCATTTAAGTGACAACTTATTTTAAAAACGATTACTTCAATGACAAATCCAATAAGCCACGTCAGCTAAAAAAAAAATACATTTGTCGAATTTTCGGCGAGCCACGTCAGCTTATATCGAAGTTTGACATTAAAGTCATCGTTTTAAAAAGAAGTTGTCGCTTAATTGATCGATTCGAAAATTTTGGCATTAAAGTGAGCGCCGTATACAACCTATGACACTTGAAATGTACTTAATCCCCCTAATGGATATATATCGGACGTACAATGCGTTTACTAAATTTGTCCCGATCGCTCGCTGAATGCTAGGGAATCGGCGACAGAGTATGAAGCAAATCGTCGAGGTTCCTTGTTCCACTTAATGCCGCTGGATAGATTGGATACTCAAAATTTCATCCGAGGCAATGACGTAGCCACGTCTTTTAGACAAGCGGACAAGCATGAAAGCCTCCAAAAATCACGTGAACTATTTTAATGAGCCCCGTGTCTTGGTGTGAAAAAGCTTCCATAGTAGGCTTGCTTTGCTCTATGTTGTTGCTACTAGGAAGGACACCCACCTCACGGCGTGCCGCATATAAATAGCCATCATTAGGGTTTCAAGGCTTCATCGCTCTCAGAAAAAAGATGGAACCAGAACATAGGAAGAGGCTGAAGGAGGGATACAAGCGGGCAATCTTGAAGGATTTCCCCCCTCCTGGTGGGGCAAACGTTGCATGGTATGTGGACGCCACAGAGGGGCTCGTTGGTCTTTTGTGGGTGAGGCATGCCTTCGAATATTGGAAGCATTTGAGGGAAGCAAAGTTCATGAGATTGGACCGGGCCTGCCCGGTTCAAGAGATTGACATTGCGTGTATGTGCGTGCGTGCGTGCGTGCGTTTTTTTTTTTTTTTACCTCCCTTTCATTTGGGTGCTCTTGGTTTGCTCCCCCCGCCCCCCCCAACCAATGTATATCTTGCCTGTAATTTAGTTCTTTGGTTTGCTGTCTTGGTTGCCTTGGTGGACTTGTAATGTTGTCCGTGGGTCTAGTTGTATTACAGACGCGGTGGATAAAGTCATTCATGTTAAGAATAATAAAATGGGAGGTTTTGCACTCTTCTGTTTTTTTTTTTTGTTTTTTTTTATTGGCAGCATTCTCGATTTCCCCGTGTGTGCTGATTAGATCTTTCATGCGGTGAACGAGTCAAGCCGTCGTGTCGGGTAATCGACCTACAACGATTTTTAAAAGTAGAATCGAACGATTTGCGTGCATTCATCGACCGTTCTTCTCGTCAGATATTGAAAATTTACTGAAGCGAGACTTGTAACGCACGTCTAGTGTATCAACTTGGATTCTTGTCGCGTGAACGAGAGGCTTCATCAACAAAACGGGAAAAATATGTACATAATAATGTAATCACGTACCGTGTGAAAGATAAAATCGAGAGTAACAAACACATATCAAGGACACAAACAATAGAAGAAAAAGAGGATAATTATCTAGATTCGAACTTTTCGAAATACAACGAGGTGGATTATCAATTCTCCTTTAAAAGCATAAATCGCGAACATAAATTCATGCCAATTACATATCTTAACATCATAAATTGAGAAAAATCGTGAAAGCCTTCGACAATCAAACGACAAATTACAACCTGCAATTACACTGAATTTCGCCTTACTACGACGGATTAACCCCACTCTCTTTTCCGAGACTCTAATTCACCATTTTAACTTACAAAGCCAACTAATTAGGAGACGTCAACACTAATTACGGGATTTATCTACCTTCCTATAAAGTTTTCAGAATCCATTTCTTTTTTATCAAAGGATGAGGAAATATCTAGTGATTTGTACGAATCACATTGTTCATATTCGACTGGCACATGTCGTACTGCGATTGAAACTGATTAGGTTCACGCACATCATGTGAATTGATGACGTGATGCTCACAAATCTTCGAATATTTTAGCAACACAATCTCGATATATTGGAACCGGTTATATTGAACAAATCAGGAAATCATTAGTCTCATCTCTCTCTTCGTGATTTTAGGAACGCGTTGGATCAAGTCCGTTAGGAAATAGGTGGGCAAAGATATTCATTTGATTTAACAGGAATTGACCCGTCAACCATAGTTTTTTTCTTTTCTTTTCCTGATTTTTCCATACATTCCCGGGCATAGTATTTCCATTTTTCGCCAGCCAATCTCCTCAGTTCATTCCGTAGTCCTCGCTGTAGCAGATTCGCCATCTCTGCCCCTCAAGCGGCGCGCATTTCAGACCATCGCCGTCCTTCAGGGGAAGTTTTCCGGCAACGTCGGCGCATCAGGTGCATCTCCGCTCCGCATTCTCAAACTTCACCTTCTTCCTCCGCTTGTCGTCGCTCGGTCGTGTCGATTTGGCCTCAGTTTCGACTTGGAACTTGTAAAAATTTTGCTGTTCAGATCTCTTTGTGAGTTTTGGATCTCGAACGACACTGTTTTTGAGCTCTACTTCGGACGCGAGCTTGCTCAGCTGCGTACTTGTGCTTATGCATATAGGTTTTCGCGCCGTGTCGCACAAATTTTATTGATTGCTTCAGTGGCTTCGTTCTTGTGTAGATTGTTGTGATGGCTTACTTACTCGTTCGACCATTATCGTACTCCAACTCAATTGACGACGGTAGAATGGTGTTTTTTGTCTGATTTTTCCGATTTTGCAAAAAATCAGCAGTGATCTGCCTATATTTTAGGTGGATTGCGTCTTTGAAATTGCCAGTTAGTTAGTGATGTAACTTCATTCAGTGATTATTATTTTGTGAAGGATTAGTCTGGACCTGGACAGATAATGCCAAAAGAAAGCAATGAAAGATCTGAAAGATAGGTGCAGAGTGCTGACCCTGGTCATTTTGGCCATACTGGTTGCAATTCTTGGTTTTTATGGTTTGGTGAAACCTGTGTCTAATGGATGTGATATGACATATATGTACCCAACGTATATCCCGATATCGTCGCCACAAAATGTCTCGTCGGGGAAGTATGGGCTGTATCTCTATCATGAAGGGTGGAAAAAGATCGATTTCGCAGATCACCTCAAGAAGCTCAATGGCGTGCCGGTTCTTTTCATTCCAGGCAACGGCGGCAGCTACAAACAGGCAAGCCATTTCTGAGTATTGTTCAGCTTGAGTTTACTAGTATCTTGCTTCCCTCCCCGAACGCCGCCACTACCGCATGCATTTTAGTATTTACCGTTTTTTTTATAAATGTTTAAAGTAGCAATAATGAATGTAATTTGGGCATAGTGCATGCTTCTGGCAACTATAGCTAAGAGGGAAGCTATGAGTCGCTGGGCTAAGAAATTCATTGGCTAGTTGACTGGCAAGATCAAATTCTTGACAGAGGCAAGAAAAGGGAATTCAGGCTCTTACGTGTGATTCAATTGTTCCTTGCTGTGACAAATAATAGAGCATTGATTTTGGGTTTGCCAATTTACAATTACGAAATAATCTGACTTCCGTCCTGCCTCCCATAGCAAGTACGCATAGTACAATAGTTCCAATGCCGTTAGTGAGTTGTCACTATATACAGTCCCATGTTGCAAAATCTTTTTTGTGCAGGATCCCTTGTGTGCATTACTCCCTCCCTGACTCTATATGTCGTGCATGTTTGTCAGTTTCCTTCTGTTTTATTCTTCGGCAATATTATCCTTAGATTTGAGTTTATTGTTCATTTCCTATGGATAAGGTCTGGATATTCTTCCATGTTTTGACAGGAATGTCTGGAAGGTGATTTAGGAATTCGAACTACTTCGAAAATTGTAGTTTTTCCGCTGGTTTTAAGCCGTGCCAAATGGATTCCCTCTCATAGTAGAGGATTGTTGGCGACATTCATCTTGTTTTCTTATAAATCCCTACTCATACCATCTAGAATGAAAGTGTTGCACTTTTTGTATCCAACAATAGGCACGAATCCGATTTGCTGAAGTGGAAGCATTTTGAGATGTTATATTTTTCTGAGGTTCTAACTTTCTGAATTGTTTAGGTTAGGGGACTAGGATAAACAAATTGTGGAGCCAAGTTTAATGCTATTGAATTGGAGTTAATTTGCTTGAAATAGTTAACCCAAGAAGCTGTTCTGATTTTTTTTTTCTGCTCTGATTATTTTGCCACTGTAGAAATATGAGTACCTGTCCATATCTGCTGGGTGAATTGGCTCTTGAGCACTCTCAATTTATTTTGCATGCAATTTTAAGGTCGTTAGCCACTACAACGAGTTCGCTGGCAAGGGGGGAAAATAACACTTGGCTTTTAGCAGTTCACGTAGATTTGATTTTCTTATTGTGATTCAGTAATTCATCAGTGACTCAATCTTTTGGATGCACTGAGAGTCTGAGGCTTAAAATCTGTTATTTACCCTTCATTTCAGGTTCGATCTCTGGGAGCAGAATCTGATAGGGCATATCAAGGAGGCCCTCTTGAGCGTACCTTTTACCTGGAAGCTTCCCTAACTCCTGAAGAAGGAGGACTGGAGATGGATGTTGCAGGCTTGCAGTTACCCAGTCAATATTCACGTCGGTTGGATTGGTTTGCTGTGGATCTCGAAGGTGAACATTCTGCAATGGATGGTCGAATACTTGAAGAACACGCTGAATATGTTGTATATGCCATTCACAGGGTATCTAGTTTGCTACTTTTCCATCTTTTTTGTAATATGAAAGTTTGACTATACAGGAATGATGATATTTAAATTGATACTCACAGCGCAGAAGAATAGGGTGTCTTTAAATTGCACAAGAAATTTTGTCATGTACTTGTGTTAAGGGTGCAGAATAGTCAGTTAGGTTTCTTACTTTTTTTTGAACGCCAGTTCTCTATGCATATCATGAAGCTCATTAGTACCTCGAGTAGCTTTGGAACTATATCGTGCTCCTTTTAATAATGCAAACTTTTAAACTTAAAATGTTGTCATTGCCTTGTTATCCTGGTGAAATGTCAACACCGAAATAGAACTTGGCTTAAACACACAGCAGGAACTGTGATTTTGTTCAGAAGCTTTTAATGGCAGCTCTCCCTCTGCTTGACTTGATTCTGACTCGATGCACTTTGTGAAGAATTCTTGTTATAAGTCAATTGTGTTCTGACTCTATTGCTCATATTAAACTTCGGGCTACTGTGTCGTCTTTGCTTGCCTTATAGTTGAACTTTGGATGCTTTCTTATCCTAGTGACATCCATGATGACATTGATGACACGGCTGCAATAGGAAGTAAAATAGAAGCTGGAGCATAAGAAGTGGGAGGAGGAGGAGGAGGAGCGGCTGGCAACAACAGGATCATAGGAGGATGAGTAGTAGTACCAGGAGTGACAGGAGTATGTCTAACAATTAATTAGGCTATTGGACGTTATCATTTGGAAATAATGGTCGAAACTGAGAAGAGGATGTTGGATAGTTTTTTAAGTTAAGATCATCAAATGATGATTATTACCGTAACTATTGTTGCAGATATGAGAATGGCATAAATAGTCTCGAGATGGTAAATTAGGCTCTTACTTTATGTTAGCTCCAATTCTATATATGCCCTGTGAAGCTGGATGACTATCTTGTCTATCTTGGAAACATTTTTAGGAATAGAAAAGAGGTACTTGCTCCACCTGAATTCGTAACCAATATTTTTCTATTGGAGCTTCTCTCATTCCTTTTATCGAGCATAGGAAAGGGCCCCCTATGTTGGTGTTTAGGGCTGCTTCTTTTTGTAGCTTGTAAGCTTTGCTTTGGTTGGAAGCACTTGATTCAATTCTAGAACTTCCAAGGAAAATATACATTTCGCACTTGTTCCATTTTATCTCTGTCTATCCGTCTCTCTCCGCCTCTTACTAAATATGATTAACCCAACATCACGTCTTCGAAGTTTGTAATGCCAACTTTTGGTAGCTTGCTCAAATTGAAGGTTTGAGCTTTTAGATAAGCTTCTGAGAAAGCAATCATGATGAAGTTCAACACTAAAGGGAGTGCTTCAAAAGAAAGCTTAAATACACAGAGTGTTGCCATTATTCCAGAGCTGTATTAGCTGATCAATATCTTCACTCTACTTAAGCCAACTTAATGAGCTTGGCGTAGAATCTTCTGTTTAAAACCATTCTTGTTCTGAATTCAATGCTACTTGTCATACTAGGCTGTGGAGTCAACATTTGATTTTAATGGCCTTCCAGTCCTCAGATGGCTCTCTTATACTAATGACATGCATGTTTTTTTTTCTCTCCCTACCAACTTTAAAACCCCAAACCTGGGTTTTGAGAGAGTGCTCACAAGGCCATCAGGCCATAGGGAAATTGATTAATGACGTGCATGTTGATTATACAACATTTTTCTAATAGCAGTATTAGTTATTTTATTTTTATTTTTATTTTTTGGGTGGGAGCAGTATTAGTTATTGGAGTGACAATTAAAGTGATAATAGGATAGTAGCAGTGACAAGAGGATGAGGAGGAGGAAGAGCCATACATAATGATTTCATAGCTTAATAAAAGTTGATGTATCAGTGTTAACTTCTCTACCATCATTGTTGCAGATATTGGATCAATACAAAGAGTCTTGGGATGCTCGTGCAAGGGAAGGTGCTGCAACCTCTGGGAGTTTGCCCAAAAATGTCATATTGGTTGGCCATTCCATGGGTGGTTTTGTAGCTAGAGCGGCCATTGTCCACCCACGTCTTAGGAAATCAGCTGTTGAAACTGTTTTAACGCTTTCCAGCCCACATCAGTGAGCTCTGTTGCCTTTGATGTGCTAGCTAAGTTCTACATTTCTTTGTTTCTATTTGTCCTTGAATCTTGATGAAATGCATTGTGTAGGTCTCCTCCATTAGCATTGCAGCCATCACTGGGGCACTATTTTGCACGAGTAAATGAAGAGTGGAGAAAAGGTTATGAGGTGCAAACCAATCAAGCTAGGCATCAGGTGTCTGATCCTGCACTATCTAAAGTTGTTGTAGTCTCTATTACTGGTGGAATTAATGACTATCAGGTATTTCTTCATCACAGATCTGACTTTGCTTGCTTTGGTTTCAATTGTATTCCTTGGTCGATATTTCAATTACATGGAAGCCTTGAGAAAAATAAAAAATTGGTGTTGTATTCAGTAGAAATGTGTTGTATGTGTAGAATAAGAATATATTTTTCTGCATGTTATTTCATCTTTCACGACATTGACCACTTGGGAGAACTAAGTTATCCCTTCTTCAATGCATGCTACAATTGGGGATGCAATGTGAATGTAATTAAAATTTATATGGACGTCATTTAATCAAGTGCGAAGTGAAATATAATCTTTTTGGGAATAGAAACTTCTTGCCCTGACTGTGGCCTTTTTACAGGGCTGTTTCTAATTTTGGCATGGGGCAGTTAAACCATCTTCAGGTGGTTCTCGGTAATATAATAGTAGATTTCCAAGGGGGAGGGAAAGATATATGGGTTTTAATATTTTCCCGAGATGTCAAGGATTTGAGGAAAGATTAAAATTTTCACGGACATTTTGTTTAGGACATGGTGATAGGAATACAAAGAGGGGCTTAAGTGTATCCTTGCGTTCATCCTACTTGGTTCCAGACACTAAACCAAATTCCCAACAAGATTTTCTAGTTGGGGTCAGCGGTCGATGAACCCCAAAGATACACCTTTATCCCACTTTACAATTTTTCATGTTTAAGTCCGCTCATAGGACAGAAGCTCAGCTAAAATGTTGGGAGGATCAGCTTCTGTTGATGTTTACTGCTTGTTTTTCTAGATTTCTATTCGTAGAGAGCATGTTTTGTTATGATGTACATATCCATGCACAAAGTCACACACGATCCTTCATGACCTTGTGCAATTGCGTGCACGGGTACACGATACACTCTTTGACATGCTTCATAATTGTATATGTAATTGATGGTTCACTCACTTTTCAGTTCTTTAATGATGATATTCCTCTTATCATCTTTTTTGCTTTTCCAGGTTCGCTCAAAGTTAGAATCACTTGAAGGTATTGTTCCAAGCGCTCATGGCTTTATGGTCACTAGTACAAGCATGAAAAATGTGTGGCTGTCGATGGAACATCAAGTTATTCTGTGGTGCAATCAATTAGTTGTACAAGTGAGTGCAATTTTCTTTTGGAAAATTGAAAATCCATTTTGATCTGTAACATATACGTCTGAGAACATCTGCTGCTATTTAGGTATCACACACCCTCCTCAGCTTGATAGACTCAAAAACGGGTCAGCCTTATGACGATACTCGTAAACGACTAGCAATATTCGCGAAAATGCTGCGGAGTGGCATAGCGCAAAGTTTTAAACAGATGAAGCAATCGCAAACGTCTACGCAGTCAAGTCTTTTTCCCACTATGGGTGAAAGAGGTCAGGCTGCTTAAGCCCCTATCTTAAGTTACTCCTCTTTTTTAATTTTTAAATAAATTTTGCGTATGTTTCAGGTTTAATTGCCTCGAGAAACTGGGGAGATGATTAGACTTTACTAGCAAAGTTCTAAGAAGAGTTGATTCTGTTTGTAATCCCAATAATTGTTTTAAAGAGCTACATTACTCTTGAACTTGTTTTGATCTTGCAACGAATGTGTTATTAGAAATTTTCAGAATATCCAGAAGTGTAATACCCTGCATACATTTACCTTTGCTTTTGTTTCTTCTTAAATAGAATAACTGAAAATGAAACGTTTAAAGAGAAATCTGGTTTTGACTCTGCATGCTTGGCTATTCTTAGTTTGTTTGTGTTTGTGCGATTAGTATTTGGTACATTGCATTAACCGGAGATATATTAGAGCAATCTACTTTTGACTCTGTATCCTCAAATAATCTTGATTTGTTTCAGTATGAAAGTGTTGAAGTTGTTGTCCTACATCGCTTGATAATGGGTCTTATATGTTCTTTATGTTCATGTGGTCTCCCTCCACCTAATAGCTTAAGCTTTTGGGTTGGATTTTCTAACATGGTGTCAGAGCCAGTGTTATCCCGTTCGCGAATGTGTGTGCATCCACCCTTTGTTAGTCAAATTCCACTTGCCACTCGTTAATCCGGCTTGCACATGAGAGGGGGTGTTGAAGTTGTTGTCCCACAACAATAATGGGTCTTATATGCTTCTTATATTCATGTGATCTTCTTCCACCTTATAGCTTAAGTTTTTGGGTTGAATTTTCTAACAGAAAGTATATTTGATTACTATTTGGCACATTGGCATTAAGTATGTGATATATTATACTTAAGCTATGAAATGTTCTTAAAGAAACTTGTGTGTTTTTGCATTCTCTTATGTTATGTGGTGGATATTGGAGGTTTTACTTGATTATTTCACGACAGTTATTAAGTCAAGAAGTCTACAGCCCTTTTCTTGGAGGCCACGTCTTCATCTCCTTTTGTTAGTTTTATTTTTGATTTGTATGAATGTGTTGTCTTGATACAGCTTTATGGCATTATATGTCTTCTTTGCAGGATCTCAAGGTCACATGTTACCTGAATGTCCAGTCAATGTTCAATGGAGTAATGATGGCCTTGAAAGGGACCTATACATTCAAACAAAAACAGTTACAGTTTTAGCAATGGATGGGAGAAGACGATGGTTGGACATTCAAAAGCTGGTTAGCTTAACCCTTGTTTACCTAAAGTTTGCATTGTCATCTTTGAACTACTACATGAATAAAAATCTGGGAAGATAACAATGATAGCCATTTAGCTTTGAGGTCACTTTCAGTTCTACTGGATTAATGCTAATTTTAGTAGTGTCACTTCCCAAAATCAGCAACTTGTTTATGTTGCATGCATGGTATGTCAAATTTTGATAGAAAAGCTATGCCTGTCCAAGTGGAAGTTTTGTAATGACAGGCACTTACATCTGGCATCGAGCTCTTTTTATTTTTTGGTTCCTTTCGTACATGGGTTGGGAACCCTTATGCCGTGCAGTGAATTTTTCCTTACTTATAAGTTAAGTAGTGGAAGAACAGGGTGGCATGCCAACATGACCTTCTTCATTGGTTCTTACCTCTTTATGGACTTAACTGAGTTGGATGACTGTTAGATTTATTACATGTTGGATGACTGTCGTAGGGTTGCAGCCTAATGATTTGTTGGCTTAGCATGTTGGATGGCTGTCATGACTAGATTTTGCACTTTTCAGATAAAGCAGAATAAAGTTTTTTCATCTGTAGGGATCTGATGGGAGAAACCATTTCATACTAGTCACAAACCTTGCTCCCTGTTCCGGTGTTAGACTTCATCTTTGGCCTGAAAGGGGAAAGTTACTATCGAACTTTCCTGTGGATAAAAGAGTACAAGAGGTGACTTCAAAAATGGTGCATATTCCATCAGGGCCTGCACCAAGGCAGGTAATCATCTCCATCTATTCATTTCAGGTTACGCGTCGGAATATAAACTGTGGTATTGTTCTTCTACGCTCCCAGTCGATACTGAGCTTATGTTATAAATAGGAATGAGATCCTTAGATGATAGATTGGGAGGTCAAGTTAGAAATCTGACATAGAGGTCCAAGATGCTAGGTGTTTCGAGATGGACTTTTAACTCTAGTATGAATTGTTTCTTCTATCAGATTGAACCAGGTAGTCAGACTGAGCAACCGCCTCCATCTGCTGCCTTTATGTTGGGTCCCGAGGATATGCATGGTTTCAGATTCCTAACTATTTCTGTTGCACCTCGTCCGGTATCGCTTCTCTTCTTCTTTTCCCCATAGAATCTTCCTTCAAACGCATCAATGCCTTAGCTCATTTATGGCTTAACGTTATTCCTTATTATCTTTGTCTTCTCAAGTTTTCTCGTATGGATACTGTTTGGACTGCAAACTGTACTGCTCTATTGTTGTACCACATGAATTATATCTTAGAATCAAACCATCATAGTTTTGTGAAGTAAAAATGACTAGTGGCTGTCCCATCATGTTTTTCTCTGTTTTTTTATGTATATGTGTGTATAAAATTCAGAACTTGTAGGGAAGATATTTCGATGTAAGTTTGGATAAAAGGAGCTAGAAAAGGCTACTTCTAGAACGTTACAGAAGAATGTTTTTGTCATTTTAAAGTAAATTCTAGCTCAGTTTCTCATCTCAGTGATAAGCTTCTTGGGAAGTGTAATTCCAGTTAGAGTATTTCAAGACACTGTATGGCTTTGGTGGACCAGTAACTACCTTTATCAGTGACAATATTAAATAAAAACATATTCTTTCTCATTAAACTTTGTCCAGATAATTCATTGAATGAAGGGCAAGGCACATTCAAGCGTAAGCTTTCTCCAAGGAAAAAAAATATATTGTTGTGCGTTTGTTCTTACTGGAATCATAACCTGCACTAGGGTAGAAATATAGAACTTTGGAGGATTTGATCATCTGGAAGTGAGTGCATGCTGTTCTACAGGGACTGAGCCTTTCTCACCATATAAATGCTTTTTTGCCTAATGCTGTAAGAGTTCTTTGAAAAATTGGGATTCATGCATGACTTCCACTATTCAGAGCATCTCAGGCAGACCTCCTCCAGCAGCTTCCATGGCAGTTGGACAGTTCTTTAATCCAGAGGAAGGGCAAAAGGAGTTCTCTCCTCTCATGTTGTTTTCCTCTAGCTATTCCCAAAAGGTTATTTCTTTTACTTTTATTTTTATGATTCTTTGGGGTTCATCGACCGCCGACCCCAACTAGTTTGGGATAAAGGTGTTGTTGATGTTGATGTTAGAAAATGCTAAGAACTTTTTAAATGGTTTGATTTTGTTCGTTCTGATGACTGACCTTTGACTGGTGCATTTGTTAAGCAGGACATATTCTTGAAGGAGGATCATCCTATTGCTTTTAATCTGTCCTTTGGAATTAGCTTAGGCCTTTTGCCTGCTACATTATCTTTGAAAACTGTTGGTTGTGGCATAAAAGACTCAGGGCTTCCAGTTGAAGAGGCCGGTGATACCGAAAATAGCAGTATGTTTCCTTCCCTTTTAATTTCTAATACTGTTTTACTATGTATTATTATTATTATTTTTACCATCTGCATGGTAGTGAACTAAATTACGACAGCAACCTCCTGACCACATATTCTGCTGGCCATGCAGTGCTAGAAATCTTGAGCTGAGCCACAATGTTTACTAAATGAAGGTTTCCAAAAAATGTTCCGCTTTACGATGTTGATGAACGTGATGTTTAAATATCTTTCAGTTACCGTACCAATTGAATTTACTGGAAAAATACAAGTCAAGTTTAGTTTGCCCCTTGTAGTGTTATTTTTAAACGAATAAACAAAGAACCAAATTTTTGTCTTAATATAGAATGATAGACTTAAGCCAGCTCAAATACTGATTTTTTGTTTTATTGGGAGGGGGCACATTGATGTTGTATCAGTTGATGTTACTATCACGACTTCCTAATAATGTCTACTCTGGTTTGGGGCCTCAGTTCTCTCTCATCAACTTAGCGCTTTGTAAGTTATTACATTTCCAAAGAAGATTTTATTTTGTGTTTACTTTGGAATTTTTACTAGCCTTCAATAACAAACGTACATTAGGACAACTAGAAAATGGTATAGTATTAACATCTAGATACTGCCATAGAAATCATACTTCGCTTTCATGAATCTCTAAGAACTTTTAGATGCTCCATTGATTTGTTGGGGAGATTAATTGAGATTGCATTCATCAGTCTAAATTTATCCAATTGCACCCATATGTTTCTTAGCAATTCCTCATATCACAACTGATATTTTGCTTTCATATCCAATGGAGTCACACTATATATTAGCTGTAGAGTGTATTCTCCTCCAGTGCATCTTGAGATACTCCAAATATTTGGTCTTTTCAAATACAGAATATCACCAGATTCCCATATATTTCTGGGAATCAGACTATCACGATTCTGACTGCTTTCTTGGTGAAATATGGTTGGTACGAGTCATGGAAGTGTTAGTGTCGCCCAAGAACTTTATATGCAGCCTCCAGATGCTTCTTTTTGGGCTTAGATGGGAGAACTGTAAAATTATATATAACCTTTATGGTGTGAATGATGCTTTTATTCCGTTAATGTTGATTTAGCACTTGGAGTTTTTGTTTTTCAGCTGGGGTATTCGTTTCCTGTTATTGCAGGACTTTGCAAATTGCGCTGCTTCCCACCTGTAGCACTTGCTTGGGATGTTACGGCAGGACTTCATGTCATTCCAAATTTTTACGTTCAGACGATTGCTGTGGATTCCGCACCAGCGCTTTGGAGTTCAACTCAAGAATCTGATAAAACCACTATTCTGCTACTGGTAGGTTGTAGTCTCATGCTAATATACTGCAATTGCTTGGGAGTTGCTTCGGAAATGTAACTACCTACTTTACAGAAAATACTATTCTTTCCTTTTTATGCACTGAAGGTTATCCAGGGATTCATTACTCATCGTTGCAGGTGGATCCTCATTGTTCATACAAAAGCAGCATTACCATCTCATTTACCGCAGCTGCCAGCAGGTTTTTACTTCTGTACAGTTCACAGGTGAGGGTTCTAGAAGACTCCGTGTTGTAGTCAGTTTATCTAAGCATCAATCAGATCAATGTTTCAGAAACCTTTTGGATTTTCCAGTGGATATATAGTGCAACGATGTTACTTTCTGCCTTTTGTCCTTGCTCGAGCCACACTAAAAAATGCTTTTCTGACTTTAATTGTATAAGGAATATGGCAAAAGATTTTGCTTTTGATGGACTTGTTCTTTAGCTGCAGTTGGTCCTCTCTATTCGTTGGTTGATAAATGATGACTAGTTCATGAGAGTATGCATGATGTACACGTGCTTTTTTATGTGGACTGGTAGTCTGGCCACTACCTAGGATTATGAAGTACTTGTGTTTTGAGATGAATTGTTCTTTCCGAGTATGTTTTTAAATTTGCGCCGATTTTTTGTTTCCTTTTGTTTCTGTGATGAGCCCCCAAGATGAATCACCTTGCCCTCAATATGATATCAGTGAATTTCCATGCTAAGGTTACCTCACGGTGAATGCCATAACCAGTATATACTAGTAAAGTAGGTATTCCAGGTTGTAGCACAATTCATCTTAAACATAAACTATCCTGTCCCAATTTCTATTTGAACTCTCTTTATCAGTCAACTGTTGACTTAAAGATCTATGGTTTCCTTTCAATTAGATAAGTCTCAGATAAATTCTCACTAGATTGGGTTCTTTTGATGCAGATAATTGCTCTATGTTTTGCTGTTATCTTTTTCGCATTAATGTGTCAAGCACAGGCTTGGGATCTCAATTCACCTATACCTTCAATGCTGAGAGCAGTTCAATCAAATTTGAGGATGCCCTTTCCAGCTTTGCTCCTGATTGTTGTGCCGATCTCGGTTGCCTTGCTACTTTCTCTGCTAATTGACCAATCGGTTCCTCCACTCAGCTTTATCGTCATCTCAACTCTTTGCTATTTACTTGCAAACGGTTTCATGATAGTCTTTCTATCAATCTCCCAATTGGTATTCTATGTGGCGGCTGTCGTGCAGATTTTCGTCAAGACAAGGTTCGTAATCATCTAATTCATTTGATGAGATGTTATTTACTTCTGATGTTCAAGTTAATGGATGTTTCGGAATCTTTGAGAGTGAGTACTATACACGGCTGTTAAAATGAAGAAAGAAAAGCCATCAGGTGCTCCTGCTCATCCTATTGAGCTGTGGCTCGCAAATTGAGATGCCTTATCTGGACCATAGGATGATAACCCCCCCTGAAATAGCAATAAGTGTGATTTGTTATCAGCTCTCCAGGCTTTCTTTTGAATTAGAGTGAATGTAATGTATGTGACGTTCAGTGTTGCATTTGTTGTTTGAGGCTCTTGTTAATTTGGAGATGTTGAAGATGTTGAATGAAGGTAAAACTGCAGGTGGCAATTGGGGGAGCGGGTTGAGCTGTTCCGTCACGTTATTAATCTTTCCTCTGGTTTCTTCTCATTAAAGGTAATATTAGCTTCCCTTAAATGAAATATACCACTCAGAATCAGACGTCAAACAATTCTTATAGAGTTCTGCAGGTTGAAATTTGCTTTCATTCCATAATTTTGCACCTCCAGCATTCTCCCTCTTGCCTGGTTCCTGCTTTTCCTTGGAATCTTTATGGTCATTTTATCACTTTACTGATTCACTTAGTTCCATGTATTCGTTAAATAGGTGGTTCGGTTTATAGCTGCAAATTCATCCCTGGTCATAGCAACGGTTGCAAGTACCTTCGTGTGCCTTGTCCATCCAGCGTTGGGCTTGTTCATACTTGTTTTGCTTCATGCTTTCTGCTGTCATGGTGCTCTATGCAGGTGGGTAAATCATTCTGGCACGTCCTTCACATGTTGGGTTTGATACTTAATTATAATCAGATATCTGTTAGATATATTGCAATATATCATTTTTATTTAGTTAGTCTAAAGCAAAACCAAAGAGACTAAGTGATAAGATATTCATGGTGTTGAAGTATGTCCCACATTGCTTGACAACGGATTCTAAATACTCTTTATGCACATGTGGTCTCTCTCCACCTATTAGCTTAAGCTTTTGGGTTGGACTTTCTAACACATGAGAATTATGGAATGTTCCCTATTAGTATTACTGCACTTAAGGGAGATTATCATTGCGAAAATTCCCTTCTGCGTACACGTGGTAGAACTTACCTTGGGTCCTTGTAATGACATTTCATAAGCAGCTTTTCTAGTGGAGCTATTTATGAAACATTTACCAATCTTATCCGTAGTTTTCAGCATTGTCTTTGTGGAATATCAGTGTGCAGAGTGATATAATTACACCTCATTTAGGTCTCCTCTGAAAGACCTGTGACAGTTCAATTCATGAATTAACATAATGTGTAATGTGCAAGTAGATAATATTTGCTAAGTGTAATGAACAAGGGTCTTGTGTACTTCAATATGGGGCTAGCTTGAGGACAAGTCCATGAAATTTATTTAATCCAAAAAATAAGGAGCAACTTTCTTTTCTTTAATGAGACAGCCCACTGTTGCATGATTGCCTGATACTTCTGTCCTTGAACACGCATGTTTTCTTTTCTATTATTTAAAGAGGGAAAAAGCAGTTGTTCTGCTTGCTATTGCATGTATAGAAATAGAAGTGCAGCAGTGCCTGTCGAGTTGTCACCAAGAAAAGTTAGTAAGTATGGTCCCATAATTGGCTTTTTAGCTACAGCTCTGAGGAGTGCATAATGCCGATTATGATTACTTCCAGCTCACATACATTGTCTACAAGGAAATGCAGCATTATATACATTTTCTTTGTCTCATTGTGGCAAGTCTAAGAGTTGCTCCATTGTTTTTGTAACAGTTCTTTTACGGCTTCATTTCGCAGTCATACACGAAGGATGGATTTTTCAGAATATAAAAAGGACGTCAATGATAGGCCTTCCCATTTTTCTGTTGATTGTGACCACAAATCCAGGGATTCCTTTTTGGGAGACAACTACTCTAGTAGTCCGGAATCAGCCAGAAGTTTTGCAGACACGCAATTAGACTTCTTCCATCACCGGCATGGCTTGTTGGTGTTACATCTTCTGGCAGCACTTATGTTTGTCCCATCTCTAGCAGCCTGGTGGCAGGTACATACCCAATGCCTTTGAAGATTTTAAAAGCACCATAATGCTCCTGTATATTGGTTTATGCTTTGACCTTTTCATGCAGAGGGTTGGGACAGGTCAGAGTTTCCCATGGTTGCTTGACTCAGTTCTTTGCATCTGCGTCATCCTTCATGGTATTTGCAATCCAAAACCTGACTCGACTTTCTTCTCTTTTCCCTCGTCAAGCATCCTTAGCGGGGAAATGAAAATGTACTACATCTACCAGTTCGCTGGGTGCTATTCTTTTCTCTCTGGTCTGGCCTTGGCTCCTTACAGAGTTTTCTACGCCATGGCCATGGTCGGGTTTCTTTCATCGGTGTTGAATGTCCTGCAGAAGAGAAGCAGGGAAAAAGGAGAAGCACATACAAAAAGGAGAAAGCATTCTCACAGACACTAAGAAAATTGTCAACTAAAACTGTAAGCTTTACAGTCCCACGGTATGTGAATAACCATGAATTTTGCAAGGCAAGGCTTAATTTGCTGCTTCTTGTTGTAATATCCTGTGCGAGAAAGAAGCAGGAGATGTAATTCAGATTGTAGGCAAAATTTTGTAGACATCTGGGGCTCAGCCCCATTCTGAGTGTGAAAGTGCCTTTTGTGAGGGATATTGCTCGACTTTTGGTGTCAATACAAAGAAGTCGTTCTTCAAACTTTACCTAGCAGCACTCCTCTAAATGTTGTGAGCAGGTATTGGCTTATAGAATACTATTGGAGATGCCGACAAAGCTTTTGTTAATGAAAATGTTGAAGCACTGCCTTCTGGGTATTGGGCAACCAAGTCGGAAGAGACTTCGAGGCTAATAGCTTAGCATGTGGTGTGGGTTAGGTGAGACAAATTTGAGCCCTGATTTCAAGAACGGAAAAGCCCTCCACCATGTAATGCTTCAATCAGTTTATTTTCTTGCTCTTGTTTATAGAGAAGTACGGAGAGGCGAGTCAGATATTTAGACACCTGTCTGCGTGTCTAGTATCAGCCTCCACCAGCTTCAGCTTCTCCCAAATGCCTACTGTAGAGAGAGAGAGAGAGAGAGAGGAATTGCAGCTTTCTCGATGGGCTCGTGTCTCCCCAATTCTGACTTCGTCTCTTTATAGAAATCTGTTTTCTAAGACTAATAAAATCGGAGATAAGAGGAGGCTCTCGAATTTTTAGTGTTTTAGTTGATACTCTCGAGGGGGAAAAACTTACTCGGCCTGGTATCGAAGTCCAGAAAAGAAAAGGAGAAGTAAATCAAATCATCTGCCGATTAGGGAAATTGTTAGAATATATAAATATTAACTCGCGACTTTATCTAATAGTTGAAATTTGTTGAAATTTTTAAAACAGTTGGCAGTAATTCCACAAAATTTTACAGAAACAATGAAGATCAAAGAGAACAGAGTATTGGAATGGTCCACAAAAGTTCTCCTCATTTCCATGTCGTCCTTGAAGTTAAAATTCTTCAGCAATTTTGAGTAGCTTCTTCAAATTCAGCGAGGACGTCAAGCTGAAATCCACCCCTTTTACACGTTCCGCCAATTATCCAAAAGAAGTGCTAAATCACTCCGTTAACCTTTCCATTCTAACGAGACCTCTCAGCCCAAACATGGTACTCACAGAGTGTTCCGATTGAAATTAGGCACGATGCTCAAATTGACTGACCATTGGCTAGTGTCAACAACCAGCACTATTGTCACTTCTCGAAACCCTTTTTTACTTGGTTCCTTCATTATTCATTAATATCTCCCTGCTCAGCCGTGACATTATTCATTTCCTTTTCTTCTCTTTTTTTTTTTTGGCAATCTCTTTGAATCAAACAGCCACAGCTCATTACATTTTATGCAGTACACCGCCTTGATCTGAGAATGTATAGTTCATTTTTGAGCTTAAAGTTCCCAGGTTTTCGTCGGTTCATTTAACCTCCTCACCTGGTGCGCATAGCCGACAGCGGGAAAAGCTTCGGCTTAATCGACATAAAACAAGTAAGGCCCTCGTGAAATGATCTCATTCGTCATTAAATCCCAAGACTGAAGTAAACAGAAAATGGTACTCCATACATGTTGGATGAGAGAAGCACCAGAAACAAATCCAACATATGCAATGAACACAAAGGAAGCAGCGAACACCGTCATCGCTTCCCTGATTCTACACACAAGAATGGAACACAACAATAACAATGCCAAATCTGAAGAAACGTGCACGCCGAGGAAAAATTTAGTAGCTGTAAGAAGAGAGCACGATCGGTAGGAGTGCAGCCAAGCAGGCGAATGACGCGGTGCCAAAGAGGGAAGGAATAAAAGCAGCAGCAGAGCTGCCCCCTGGAGCTGGTGCGGGCAAGTGCGTGGATGGCGCCGGCGAGTGGACGGCGGGCGAGGCCGCTGGCGACTGCTCATGGCCGTGCATGTGAGGCGACGGTGCAGGCGAGTGGCCTTTATGGGAATCCGCTCGAGCGCTGCTCAACAATGCCATGGCCAGGAGGATCATGCAAAGTGAAGCAGACCTTAGTGCCATTGGCGAGAGAGCAGACAAACTTGTACACAAACCTCTTAAACTTGTCTGGTCTTGTGGAACTTGATAGCTTTTTAAAGGCTTGTGACTGCTAGTTGAGGCCCCAACTTGGGTAGTTCTCTGTTTACCTGGTTCAACTATCCAGGTTGTGTCTGCTGCGTTAAAAAAAAGAAGAAAAAAAAAAAAGATTCCTGATAGATTATTGGAAAAACCTCCCACATGTGCCACAAGCTTCATCAAAGGCTTAGTCTGATTGACTAAATCAATCATATGTTTTTGATCAATTATTGATTGCGTCGCAGCACTTCAAGAGTACACGACATATCACATGAGCCTGGTAATATTTGTCATTCCGATTGACTCGGTTCACTACATTAACCATGAACTCTTTCAATACAGAGACTCTCTGTTAACCCCCATCAGTACTCATTCTAAATACGCCCGTAGACACGTTGAATTGAACAAGCCGTAATGGGTAGTTGAGCTCGAAATGTCCGAGTATAATACTCAAGTATGAAAGGGTACACTTTTGAACCGCGGAAGGAGTCGTTAGCTGTTATAGGTGTCTCCGTCGAGTAAAGTTCAATGAACAAAAGTTGATCTCAGGCTGTATCTTGGACATATATAACCTGAAAGAGGAGTTGGTGCTTTAACAAACCACAAATTGGATCAGAACATGGGCTTGAAGAACTGTACACATGCTAAATATCTCAAAAAATTAGTTTAGGAATGGCTTAAATAATAAAGCAATACCTTACCAAAAAATAATAAGAATAATAACAATAAAGCAAAGGCGATGAACTGTCCGATATTTTTATGATAAGAGTTTAAGGCAAGGTCATTTACAGTGCCAAGAGTCTACTTACTATATCATGACTTTAGTAGTCTGCACAAAATGTAAAGAGGCTTTTGTTTGGTACTCGAGATATGTTGCAGATCACCAGGGATAACATCAAAGACATAACCTCATCAAAGCAGAGATTTCCTTAACAATAAACCTAGTCTTTTATGCGGGGTTTTCAAATCAGTGTAGCTGTTTCATGCTCTCGCAGTTGAAAAAGACAAGATGACGGAGATTTCACGGAAGCTTTCATTTTGAGGTATATGGCAGGGATGTAATGCGACTATCAAGGAAGCCGACGCAAGAGTAGGAGTTATTAAAATGAGAAAGGAAAATTAATAAGACTATTCGATCAATGCAACTTACGCGTTTTGATCTATGAGATCATCCTGAAACTAACTCACAGGTTGCATACCTGTCAGACAATTTTCACATTCCCTGAAGTTGAGTTCAGCTAAAAAAAAGTTAGAAGCATGGTCAGGTTAACGAGGAATCATGCAGATTGCATTGTGGTTATGTATATGTGTTCAAACACATGTCTATATATGCGAACTCAGACGATGCATTGTCAGTTAAAGATCATCTCAGGTCGAAACGTAGTAGTTCTATAAAAACGGAGACATGGTTCATATTAGCAGTCTTCTTAAGTATGCCTCATCTGGGGAATTTTGAAGGACTAATGAGTGCAGATGACGGATGAGACTGAAGACCACCAGATGAATTGAGAGTTGCTCAGAACGTGCTCTAACAGTGTCTCACTTGAGACTTCCTATTTGAACTGTCCGGTATGGTATTCTACTCACGTGTTGTTTTTTTTTTTTTTTTTTTTTTACGCCTTTTGAGATGAGAGTATAGAGCCACCAGGACTGTTCCAATTGGGTCACGATATTGAGAAAATCTTCTAATTGATTTTGAAGTTGACAAAATAATCCATATTTTTGAGAATATGATGGATGCGTGGAGATATTCTTTTTACAAATTGTTTCTTAATGCAAGGAAAACATCTTAACTATTATTCAAATGTTGAGGAATACTCATGAATGTTTACATATGCTTTAAATATGTAATTCAAACTCAGACGTTGACGCGCCGGAAGAGCTCATTGAGAAGTGTTTCATAAGCAACCTTGAGATTTGTAATTCATATACGAGACTCTAATTGAGACATATTATCTTATCACAACGACTAACGATCTGGTTTGGATATCATCTTGTGGTTATCAATTAAGAAGATTATTTTATCAAAAACATCGTGTTAGATTGAGGAAGATAAAATTTATTACCATGAAGAATTCTCCTTAGAGAAATCCAGATTCAATTGTATGAGCGATTGGATCAACGCAATATTCTAATCTTGCTTCTCTACGGCTACAAAATCCTATACATATAATCTCGTCCAACAGGTTGATTGGAGAGTGATTCTATGAAAACCTTCCGGCGGCTAGATTAGAGGTGGAGAAGTATAAAACGAAAATTCCACTTTGAAGAGGACGCGAGAGTCTAGAATTTGAAATTCCAAAGTGCAAGAAAACTTCTAAATTACTTACTTGCTCTTGATATATATATATATATATATATATATATATATATATATACACTATAATCCTCTGGAGGTTCTTATTCGAGTGATTGAGTGGAAGACAGAGTGGTCTATTAACTCAAAGATTGTCACTAAGTTATATCCTATGAACAATTCAATTGCCTGTCAGCGTGAATAAGTGGATGTATGCTTGATTTAAGCCGAATCACTTTAAGTTTATGTGCAATTTCTCTATCACTTAAACTCTTTTATATTATTTTATAGCAGTATTGTGTATAGTCAGGCTTTGAAACTGGTTCAGATTTTTACTTTGATCTAGTTCTGAACTTGTTTGTTTTAATTCCGCACGGCTTTAAAAAGTTCCTTGAAATCACTTATTCACCTTCCTCTAGGTGATATAGCTAGCCACAACACCCGAAAAGCCCAGCATCCTTATGCAACTGGTTCGTTTATAGTAAGATTGTGAATAACATTGGCCAACATGTTGGGCTGTTTAGATATGCCATTTGAGATGGCTTGGGGTGCACTCTGAAAATATGGTCATACTGATGGAATCGAAAACAAATTTCCAAAGGTGGACCGGGCTTGAATACTTGGGCTTATCTTGTGTCTTGAATCAACAACTTTTCAGTACGTGCTCATTGGGTTGTCTTTCAATCAGCTTCAGTTGGATATTCTGGTTCATAATACTGCATACAACTTTAGACGACACGGTACGAAAATAATGTCGTGCACACGAATGCACATTTACAAACTTGATTTGGAATATAATGTGATAAATTCCTGCCAAGTACTCGAATGTCAGTTCACCATCGTCGCTTTTATGCGTCGATTGCTCAAAATCAATATCCATGGCAAAGCTCGCCACATCCCGTTTCGTATTTCAGACCCCGCGTCGTAATTTTATCCTTCTTTCGCACGTAATCTCGTCATCTTGTTCGGGCTCCTTGATAATCCGTGCTATCCCTTCTTGCACTTTGTGTCATTAATCATGTTGGCTATTCTCTAATTGCTAGCTTAGAGAAGATGCTCTTCCAACATAGCCCAAGGATCGGTTAACTTATGCTGGACTTAGCTCTATGTTTTCATGCAGTCAAACGAATGATTCTCATTCCACCATGTCTCTTGCTGTTTTGGCTGTAGCTGCAGCCAATTTGCGACAGAATGGACTTGTTCTTTCCTCTTTTCTGGACGGTGTTTTTGCAGTCTTTGGACTGAATCATCCCTCCAACATTGATGCTTTCAGTCCAACACTCAGTAGAATATGCCAAGTTCCAGTCAAAAGGTATTGAAGGTACAACAACCAGCATATGGAAACTGAGAAGATTCTAATCGCGAAGAAGACACGGATTCTCGATCAAAATATCGCTGTCCCCACGAGCCCGCAGCATGTCTACTACGTTCTCAAGTAATTGACTCTGCTTTCGCGAGTGGAGGAACAGCAGATGACAATGGTGTTTTTGTTTCCAAGCACGCCACGTCTTCCTCGTTCATCACTTTCAGCATTTTTCAAAACGTTCCCCAGGTTCTTATTCTTGGTTTAGCGAACCGGCCTGCTTCTGTACGGCTTCAAGTGATCGGTCCTTTGTCCTAGCTCTAAGATCTCACGCGTGGTTACTCGATAAACGCTAACGAGCTCGATAATATCACCGGTCATTCGGCAAATCCAATTGGCGTTGGACAAAGGGCTTCCCCGGATTGTACATCTAGCTCACTGGGGATCCAATCTATGCAGCTGCGTAACAAACTGAATGTAGCATTCACATCTTAGTGAAGCCAGGACGCTTGAGATCAGGGGTGACCGAATGACTTCGTATATTGGATCTTGATTTATCTCTCTCCTTTGGATCTTCCAACACATACGGACAACAGCAAAAGTACGAGGCTACGGTTAGATTCCATGGCTTCTTGGGTGGATATTATATGGACAATGAATCCAAATTAACTATGCTGATAGCTTAGAATGTTAGCATATATGTCACGTCAGCTTCTTTGAAGCTTAACCAACTAACTTCTATCAAAGTAGTCCATGTCACTGTCATGTGGTTGCTATTGGTCCAATGCTCAAGGAGGAAGAAACAAGAAACATACAGATTATGAAAAAGCTATGCCAATGATTGTCCGACGCTCAAATACACTGGTCTACCGAATATGATTATCTGAGCTTTATCCGTATGGAACTGAGAAGTGTCATTTATATTAGGGTTAATACTACGAAAAACCCCAAATTGGTACACCGATGATAAATTTATCCCAAAATTATTTTTTTAACCGTGAAGAATCCCAAATTGGTACACTTGTGACAAATTTACCCCAAACTGGTAACAAATTTACCCTTCGTTAGTTTTTGTTAAATTTAATAGTCAAATTGCGCAGTTAGATGGCACGTAGCAGTTCACGGGTGCACCAATTTAGGGTTATTATACTCCGTTTGTCACAAATGTATCAATTTGTAATTTATCGCAATTTGATCGAATTTAACGAATGATAAATTTGTCACGGGTGTACAAGTTTGGGGTTTTTCGTGGTCACATAATTAATTTATGGTAAATTTATCACAGACGTAGGTTTAGGGTTTCTTACGGTAAAAAAATAGTTTGAAGTAAATTTATCATAAATGTACCAGTTTGGGATTTTTTATGATCAAAAAAATAATTTGGGGTAAATTTGTTATAGATGTACCAGTTTGGGGTTTTTCATGTTACAAACCCCTTATAATTATGATACCTCAAACTTCTCAAACTGCAGAGATATTAACTGAGGGAGGTTTATCTTACACAGATTTGGTCCTGCTAGGGGTGAATTCTTTATCAGAGGGTTTGCGTGAAGTGCCCAATTTGTAACACTTGCAATACTAAAATAGATTGGAGATCATCATTTGCCTTAATCATTAAAAGGGAAGAGAATTCAACCTTGTCTACTGATACAGAATCATCTGAGGAAGAAATTACAAAGGAACATCAGAGATGGAAAGTCTGGTTGTAAGTTCAGACTACGCAGTCACCGATACACATAACGCGTGATACTGCCACACGCATCAATGGGGACAGCCTGGTACTCGAAGAGAACCGGACACTTCATCACATTGGCCAAAACAAAAAAGAATTCCCTCGAGTTTAAAGTTAAGTTTCCAAACTAGTAGCTAATCATCCATGTGCACCTACTTCAACCGAGATGACTATCTATTGATCCGATTATCTATAGCCATCGTGTGTTCGATCGCTTGTTGGGAGTTTCTTCCTGTTGGTCCCTGTATGTTACAGATGTCCAAGAAAAAGAGCCTCCGGGTCTTTCATGGACAGTTCTCATCTTTTTTATAAAATAGTGGAAGAGACTGTGAAAATAGTACCTTAATTACGGGGATGCAAGAAGCTGAGGCAGGTTCTTTCACTTGGAGAGACTTTCTGTCAGCGGTTGTGTTATCTTTGTTTCTTTGCACGTTCCCAGAACATTCACTATGATTTGAGCAATTTTACATTATGAAAAATTAGATTGAGCCAAAAAGGCTAAAGAGATCAGGATGAGGTTTTTGTCTGTGGATATGAACCGCATAATCAGCCTGGATTTTAGCTGGCGTGCCTTTCTGATTATAGGCTGGGCTGTACAATCTATATTCTAACATTCTCCTTACCCGCTGATATATGAGTTAAGCACGTGATTTCTTTAGAAGTCTACTTATTTTCGGCGAATTGAGGCATAGAAAGAGGGCGGATCAGCAATGATAGGGTGTCAAAAGCATTACCGAGCCAGTAGGTGCGGTTTCATTGCGAATTGTTCAAGGTGTAAACATAAGAGGCTTGCCGAGCCAGTACAACAGTCCGAATCTTAATTTGATTCCTGCTTGAAACAGCGAGAGTCATCTCATTAAGTAGAAACAGTTCATGGCCAATGCTTCAGTCGTGGCATTGATACCGACAGCATTTGCCTTCTAATCGGATGTCATGAAGGGGACCCTAATGCAAATGAGTATCATCAAAGCACAACGAAAAGAACAGTTATCGTACATTGATTGATACAGCACTTTGGTTAGGTAGGCGAAGATCTGCGAGTTCCCCTAATTCACTCCTGTACTCTATCTGTTAATTTAACTGGTAATGCACCAGGTAGAAAACAAAGCTAAGTTCGATTGATACAGCACTTTGGTTAGGTAGGCGAAGATCCGCAAGTTCTCCTAATTCACTCCTGTACTCTATCTGCTAATTTAACTGGTAATGCACCAGGTAGAAAAAAAAGCTAAGTTATTGCGGAATAGATGTCGTTTAGCAGTTGTGCAAAATCTGTCAATTTTCTCATCAAGGGTCTAAAATGGACCAAACCCAAGTTGATTCCACGGCTGGAACTTTCAGAAAGTCCATGAATTTGAAGGCATCTCTCTCCCTTAAAATGAAGATAATAAGAAGCTGATGAGAAGTTGCCCCCAAAGACAAAAACTGGCCAGCCTTTTGGGGGGCCAAAAGGAATCAATCTAAACAAATTTTTAAATTCCTAATACTTCTCTCTAACCTAAATGTAAACCCACTAAGCTAAAGGGAAAAAAAGAAAAAAACTCTGTCAACGAGAGTGACCCACGTTCAGTTCTTTTAGCAATGAGGACATCCTGCATTGTCTCAAATAAGAGTAGTGGGCATTTGTCTAACATCTTCTCATTATTATAACTTCTCTTTGAGCAATTAAATTCGGAAATGCATCCCCATTGTTTAATCATGTCTTCCTCTTAGCCAATCTGCTTTGTTTTCTAATATATGGTCTGGCTTAACTGGCAGAATCTTTCGTCGGTTTATAAGCTTCAATTCGAGCGCCCTCCAGGCTTTGTTGCATTACAGTTTGGTCTCGGATTCGGGTAGGGATAAGGGAAAGAAATTTTTCCTGCAGTTTCTTGGGAAGATTGAACTGGAAAATGGGAAGGCAACCTTGTTGTGATAAGGTGGGATTGAAGCGTGGTCCATGGACTATAGAGGAAGACCACAAGCTCATGAACTTCATCCTCAACAACGGCATTCATTGTTGGAGAACAGTCCCTAAACTTGCAGGTCATTTTGTTTTATACTTCATCCTCAGTCATTGCTGTTTTCTTTTCCTTTTTGGAAACTTAAATGAATCAAAAAGTTGAGTGGTTTGATGGTGAATCAGGCCTGCTGAGATGTGGGAAGAGTTGCAGATTGAGGTGGATTAATTACCTGAGGCCAGATCTCAAGAGGGGTGCTTTCACTGAGATGGAAGAGAACCAAATAATTCAGCTCCATTCGCGCCTCGGCAACAGGTACATGTGACATTTCGACTTACAAGCCTCGGCGTCGCAAAAGTGCGTCGTGCATTTCAATTCAAGTAGCCATGTATCCTTCTACATGGATGCCTCGTGATTCAGGCGCTATTCCGGTTGTGTCTAATAAAACAGTACATGTAAATTACTGGTTAGGCGGGTGTCCAAACACTTAGACGAACATTGTAAATCAGACGATGGTAAAAAAACTTTGATCATTTGGGCATGGAAAGTCAGGAAAAACACGAGAGATGCGGCGTACGAATGGTCAATAATAGTTGCTTAGCCAAGTTGTCGGACCGCGGCATTGATATATAACGAGTTTCATTTCAACGGTTCTATTTGATTTACATGAATACAGGTGGTCTAAGATCGCTTCGCATTTCCCGGGTCGCACGGACAATGAGATCAAGAACCATTGGAATACGAGAATCAAGAAGAAGCTGAAGCAACTTGGGCTGGACCCCATCACTCACCAGCCAATTACAGAGGAAGATCACAGCAAAAATGGTGATGAAGAGGACCAAACCAATTCATCTAAAGAAGAAGAGGGAGTGCTCTCAAAGATCAGTCCCATGCCCAACCAAGAACAGCAAAAGCAACCCGAATTGAAATTCGAGGAAGCAACCGACTTTCTGTTGAACAACTATGAATTGCTGTTGTGTGGCAATCTTGATGAGGGAGTTCGAGGGCCAAATCAAGAACCGGACAGGTCGATCTCACAGAGCTCCAAGACAATTTGCATGGAGGATTCTTCACAGAACCAGTCTAATTCCAATGGAGAGTCCAATTGCTCATCGTCATCACTCCAAGAACACAACAATGGTGGTGATGTCCAACAATGGGTTGATAGTGTGGACTTTATGTTGTCATGGGATGGCTTTGACTTCTTAGAACAAGAGCTTTTCTTGTTTGAAGATATATTTTGAGCTTTGATTTGTCAGCTTATTTCTTTCTTTTCCCTCCTTTCTTTATTTCTTTCTTGATATGTGTTGCTAGTTAGCCAAGCAATAAAATATGGGTTTCCCCTTTTTTTTTTCCTCAAAGAAAGATTATGGAGATCATGATTGTGATGTTCCATTCATGAATGCAAAAAAACATGTTTGCTCTGGTTATCATCTTTATTGGAAAACATAATTGTCATATATTATTGAATCAAAATACATCATCGTATATATATAGTGAGCATTAGGATTCACTTACTATGGAAAAGACTAGACTACTATTTTAACACTCCCCTTCAATTTGGGGTATAAACATCAAAGAGCCCCAACTTGTTACACAAAATAGTTATCCTATTGCTATGCAGTGACTTAGTGAAAAGATCAGCAAGTTGGTCTTCGGTCCGTGTGTATTGAAGTGTTATGCTTTTGTCTTGAATATTTTCTCGCACAAAATGACAATCTACTTTAATATGTTTCGTGTGCTCATGAAAAACTGAATTTGAAGCAATATGCATAGCAGACTAGTTATCGTAACATAGAACAAAGGGAGTTGAAGATGACGTACTAAGTTCGGATAATAACATCCTCAACTGGATCAACTCACTAGTCACATGAGCCATGGCCCGATATTCTGCCTTAGCACTTGATCGAGATACAACTTGTTGTTTCTTACTTTTCCAACTGATGAGGTTGCCTCCCAAGAATACACAATAACCAAAAGTTGATCGCCTATCAAAATTACAACCAGCCCAATCAGCATTAAAGTAGCTGACAACATCAAGATGTCTGTGATTCTTGAACAATAACCCTTTTCCTGGTGCTCCCTTTAAGTATTTAACTATACGTAACACTGCCTCCCAATGTGTATTACAATGACTACTCATAAATTGACTAACAACACTAACAGCAAAAGAGATATCTGGTTGGGTAACAGTTAAGTAATTGAGTTTACCCACTAATCTTCGATACTTACTTGGATCATGAAGTAGTTCACCATGTTCCGCGTCAAGCTTCGCATTAGGATCCATCGGAGTATTAACAGGCTTTGCTCCAAGAAAACCAACATCACTTAGAATGTCGAGTACATATTTCCGCTGTGATAATGAGATACCATCACATGAGTAAGCCACCTCAATGCCCAAGAAATACCGCAAACAGCCCATGTCTTTTGTGCTAAACTATGCCCGTAAAAACTATTTCAATTTTTTTATGCCCAAAGAATTACTACCAGTAATGATAATATCATTCATATACACGATCAGGAGAACACACCCAGCATGGGAAGTAATGCTAAAGACAGAATGATCAATAGTGTAACGTCGTAGACCAAACCGAGTAACTGCATCACTGAAACGACCAAACCAGGCATGAGGAAACTGCTTCAACCCATATAATGTCTTGCGTAAACGACAAACACTAGTAGACTTTCCCTGAACAACAAACCCTGGGGTTTCTCCATATAGACCTCCTCTATCAAGTTTCCATGAAGAAATGTATTCTTGACATCAAGTTAGTGAAGAGTCCAACCATAATGGACAGTAAGAGAGATGAAAACACAAACGGAAGACATCTTTGTTACATGAGAGAATGTATCATCATAATCAACTCCATATGTCTGGGTGTAACCTTTAGCGACTAGACGTGCCTTCAGACGCTCAATAGTGCCATCTGGTTGAAACTTCACCGTGAAAACCCAACGGCATCCCATAGCCTGCTTTCTAGTAGGTAAAGATGTAAGTTGTCATGTCCCATTATCATGTAGCACCTGCATTTCATCCGTCATAGCCTCTACAATGGTACTTGGCATAGACACAATAGATAAAGAAGCAACAAACGAGGAGTATTGAGGAAAAAGACAATCGTAGGATAAAAATTGAGAAAGAGTATATCGAGTACGTGTATGACATGACAATCCACTATAATGAGTAAATCGAGGGTTGGGTTGACCAACACAAGAATGTGTATCTTTACGCGATGCTATGCGAATATCAACAGTAGAAGTAGGCTCAGAGGTAGCTAGTAGATTAGAAGATCAGACATTGACTGGTGGAGAATCACGCATATCCAATGTAGGTGGCGACTGTACTACCTCATGTTGAACAGGGCGATGCCGTTGATAAATCTTGTCAGCAAACTGAAAATTAGACGATGATGCTGACAACTCAGGCATACTCGCTAGGGGAATAGGTGGTAGTGTAATCATAGTCGAAGACAGAATATCTTTAGAAGGACCTGCTGTAGAGGAGTAATATGAGTTATCCTCAAAGAAAGTGACGTTTGCTGAGACATACAACCGTCGACTAACTGGACAATATCACTTATATCCTTTCTGAGTTCTAAAATATCCAAGAAATACACACTTATCAGCTCGTGGATTGAGTTTATCATAACCGGGAGCAATACGATGCACAAAACAGACGCATCCAATTACACGAAGTGGTAAAGTAAAAGGTGGACTTTTAAGACTGATAGTGGAAAAATGTAAGCTCCCGTGAAGCACTGAGGATGGAAAGCGATTTATGAGATAACATGCTATAAGGACGGCATGACCCCAGTACATTTTGGGGAGGTTCATATGAAAAAGAAGGCAACGGGCCATATCAAGGAGATGCCGATTTTTTCGTTCAGCCACCCCATTCTGTTAGGGAGTATAGGAACAAGAAGTCTGATGCAAAATCTCATGAGACATAAGAAATGATCGAAAGATAGAAAAAACAGCCGTATATTCTTTGGCATTATTAGAACGCAAACATTTAATAGAAATATGATATTGATTGAGAATTTCAAAATAAAATATACGAAAACAAGAAAAAAACTTCAGTGCGATCTTTTATTAAATATAACCACGTTATTTGAGAATAATCACCCACGAATGTAACAAAGTATTTGTAATCAGACATATCACTAACACGACAAGGTCCCCAAACATCAAAATAGATCAATTCAAAAGGACTCAATACACGACGCTGAACATGAGAAGGAAATGACACCCGATAGTGTTTGCCAAATTGACAAGCATCACAATGGAAAGGACTCATAGATTCGGAAACGGGTGAAAAATGACGAAGACTGTCAGGAGGTGGATGACCCATACGACAATGCATATGAAATAAATCGAAAGTAGATTTCTTTTGAGCAGCCGCATCAATAAGGTACTTGTTCAGGTAGTACAACCCATTGGACTCATGTCCTTCACCAATCATCCGTCCGGTCCTCTAATCCTGAAAGATGCAATGAGTGGAAGTAAAAGTTACGGAACAATTCAAATCTCTAGTAAGAGAACTAACAGAGAGCAAGTTATATGGGAAAGCTGACAAATGATAAACAGATGAAAGAGTAAGAGAGGGACCCAGGGTTACATTTCCTTGACCAGTGATATGTGCCTATGAATCATCAGCAAGTGTAACGTAACTAGGTGACATAGAAATAAAATCAGACAACAACTTATAATTACCTGTCATATGATTTGTGGCACCTGAGTCTACGACTCAGGAAGTGGGCGCAGACGAGAGTAAATAAGATGGACTACCTGAAGAAGTCTGTGCCAAAGTAGCTGTAGGAGCAGAGGAATCGACCGCCTAGTTGGGATGCACTAAGGACTCATACTCGGTGCGAGTTAGCATACCGAAACCTTACCTAGCCATTGACCACCAACTCCACAACCACCAAACAATGTCCACCACCACCAGCCACAACCGGAATCTTTAGATCCAGCGTCACCCAGCCTAGACGACTCCAAATCAAGGGTCGACTTATGTCGCCCAACCTAGGCGACTCAAGACTCAGGCTCGCACAGACCCAGCGAGCCTTGCGAGGGGATCGCTCAGGCCGGCGAGCCTAGATTCAACATCGCCAGGCCCCCCGCGAGCTCAGATCTGTCACCATTCGGCGATGACGCCAAGCGTCGGGAGATGCTGGTTTGCGATTCTTCACCGGATATGGACGTCAGGCAACACTTGGCAAGGTCGGGTGACACCGGATCTGGGTGACGTCGAGCAACACCGGGTGTCGTCGAGAACACTGCCGCTCTAGATCTAGCTTCTTCTTTTCTTACTAAAAGAGGAGAAGGATTTCGGTGACGATCGTAGGCTCCAATACCATGTTGGAAAACATAATTGTCATATATTATTGAGTCAAGATACATCATCGTATATATATAGTCAGCACTAGGGTTCACCGACTATGAAAAAGATTATACTATCCTTTTAACAATCTTAATCTTTCACAGATGCTTCGGTGCTCGTTATGTTATGTACGCAACGCTTCCCTTCACCTATGCGCTTTGGTTCTATGACGGGAGATGAAAGCGAGTTTATATTCCATTTCCTCGCGGAATAGCGATGCGAGGGCATCATGTGATCTTCGAGACGCCATCGACTTGCTATAACAAATATGGACGTCGAAGAGACATCGGCGGTCGCGAAAACCCCCGGTAATGCATAGTATAACCATCTGCGACCTTGCTCTGAATGTCAAATTTGTCTGCTGAGCTTTCTTGCATCTCTGCAGTGTCCTTCAATTTGTTTTGTTGACCCCAGAAGATGCTTCAAGTTCACGGAGCTTGCCTCTTCAATTTCCACTTCATGCTATGCTTTTTTGTCGGGATGCCAAACCTAGAATTTGACAAACTCCATGAATACGTGCTGAGCACTAAAAATGGAGTGCGCCCTCAGATAAAAATCTGACCTTTTCTCATTAGCTTACAACTCGAGCTCAAAAATGCTACTGCAACATGGAGCGCATACGAAACATAATTGAGTTGTCCAAGATCCAAAAAGGAAAGCTCTAGTTGGCGAACCGTGTCATAACTCATAAGAGTGGTTCGCGGAATGGCAAACGGTTGCGTCGGTGTGGTCGGCCACCGTCTAAACTCTGGTTTTCCGATGAATAATCAAGAATTTAGACACACTTCAACGTCAACGTCAACGTCAACAATACCTTTATCCCAAACTAGTGAGACACATTTAAAGAAGAAGAAGATGGTTTTGACAGCTTTTGTTAGAACAGTAAGCTCCCGCGGCTGCTTGGAAAGAGGGCTTTGTCCAAATCCAGGGGAGTCCTTCAAGTGAACCTTCTGTGAAACAGCTTACAGCTAATATAGATGGAAGTCGCTCACGACCAGAGCCAAGTTCACCTCAGCAAAATGTGCTAAACATAGGTCGATAATATTTTTTACTCGTATTTCTACTGGTAACTGCAAGTAAATCATACAAAGTAAGGTTGGTAAATTGATGTGAGAGTTATATAAACATATGTCAGTAATTCGAAATTAGTTGGTAATTTATTTATAAAAAAAAAGTCGACAAGTTACTCGGACAAAGATCGGCAGATTCATATAGAAGTTGGTAAGTCTAGAGGGCTGGTAGGAAAGGCAAGCAAATTAAGAAAATTTGATAATTTGCGAACTGTAAAAAAAAAACTATATATATATATATATATATAAATAGAGAGAGAGAGAGAGAGAGAGAGAGAGAGAGAGAGAGAGACTGGTAACTGGCACAAATTAAGAAAATTCGATAACTTCCGAGATTGGCAAGTTTATGTAAAAGTCAGTAAATTTAAAGGGTTGGTAAGAAAGGCTAAGTACTAATTAATTGGTACAAGAAAAGTTGATAGCTTGCAAACTGTAAAAGTAAATACCGGTAATTTCATGAATATGTCGATAAATTGTGAACAAGCTATTGGGAAGTCAGCCGTAGATAATCCTTTTTACCAACATTTTTTTAAAATTCTTACCAGGTCTTCACTGAAATCTTTCGGCATGGAAAAACATGCAATTTTTTTTTTTTAAATTTAGAGGAAACAATTAATTATCATCCTATTTTGAGTCGCAACTCCCAATCGTTAAGGATATTAAAAGTAGCCCATGATGCATTTTTCAAGTTAAATCCAAAGAAAAATTGAGAGAGAAAAAAAAATCAGAAATTAAAAGTGTATGGAAGACACAGAGCATTAGAGTAAAATTCAGAGATTATTTATGTCATTAGCTTGTATGTTTATGTATTCGTTTTCATCTGCACTTATTTAAATGTACGGAACAAATCTTCCTTTTATCTTCTAAAACAAATTATATAAGGTACTTTATTTTCCTATTGGTAATGATTATATGGAGTTAGTAATTGATTATTATTATTTTTGACAAAAGTAATTGATTAGTTAACTCCCCCAAAATTTCAACCTCCAAGTTATACAATCATGTGTACAATATATATATAGTTAGTGGCCTATCGGGAGCTTGAGAGGACCCCTTCCGGCTGCACCAGCTTCAATGTTCTCAAAGCCACCTCTCATGAACAAGAGAGAGAGAGAGAGAGCGCAAAAGAAGAATATTGCTACCATTCCTCCAAAGTCGACTCCTATTATAAAAATGTGTGGAAATTTAAAAAAAAACAATAATAAAAGCACTTGGGTTCAGTCTGTAAGCCGCAAAAAACCTTAGAATGGCAGCCCAAAATCATCATAACTAAAATCTCGAAACACAATAATGAGGGAAAAATAAAAAATTTGTGCTCTTGATTTGAAATTCATCGTTTTTTGAAATCCATATTTCTTGACGTGGAATAACGACGATTCAAGACTTAAGCTATTTTTCTCTATTGCTTTCTAAATTGGCTTCAGTGAGATTAACCGCTCATCGATAGGCGTTCCACAGCTAATCCTTATGTGAGGATATTTGTGCATTAGGACTAAATGATCGACTTGAGCTCTATCTGTAGAGTTTTTAGCTAGACCGTCTCATCAAGGATCGGGCTCCCCACATTAGCAAGTCTCATATTAGGCTAATTAAGGATATTTATATCTTTCTTTTAAAACAAATCCCGTAGGACGATAATTACAATATTAATTAATGTAACCCACGTAAAAAAAAATCCTTCCATAATCCTCTTTGTTCTGTCTAATTCTATGGTTAAGGTGGGTTTTCTTGGAGGTGAGTGGTGATGTAATCACATGCCACGTCAAAATCGAGTTGGTGAGTCTTTGTTTATTTGACTATTTTATTGGATCAATCAAGATAAACGAGGAATAAGATGGTGCAAAGCATGTGGTTGCCGTCATCGATGTAATTATAAATTGCGTCATCGTTTGTGCGCGAATATACAATTGGGCAAGGATAACTTTAGATAATTTGGGGAGATCGTGATTCTAAAGAAAGGAATATGGAAGCTTAATTTATGCTTCTAATGGCTGCTTTAGCCAGAAAGTTCTAACTTTTGAGAGCAATGATAAGACATTAGAGTTCCCCATTTTTTTTCCCTCCTTTTTTTTCCCCTCTTTCTTTTGTGTTTTGAGGGGTAAGGATAGGTTCATTGAAGAAGCATCATGAATTCATAAAAAGAAGATTAAGGACAGAACAGGTTTTTTTTTTTTTTTAACGATTCATCTTTTTGAAGGAGCTAATGATTTGTATGTTTTCGTTATCATCACTGTATTTTTTATTAGTGGTTTCTGTCCGTGTTTCGTTTATTTTAACTGGAAAATTGATGATGGGATCGAGCTGAAGAGCATCAAATTTATAGTCAATGTAGCGTGGTCGTAGCGCTTTAGTGGGAAGACTCGATGGTCTTTTTGCCTTAAGTGGTGGGTCTTTCAGGATCCGTTGTCCTTGCTGAGGTAATGCACAACCATGGTTACGTTGATTAACGTCTGGTAATGGTGGGTCGTTCGGCAATCTTCGGACCCAAAGGATTGCAACATGTCAGCTTAGATCGAATTCCCAACCCGACCAAATCATGTCAGATCATAGTACGATTATCGAATTCCAGTGGATATATAGAATCATTCAAAATAATGTCACGAACTAATTGAATTTCAGTGGACCACGACTCCGATTAATGACCCAACTCAAGTTCAGGACAAGTTCGGGTCTGATTTCGGGACCTAATCAAATCGGTTCAGGTTTGGCAACAGGGTAAACCATCCCACGGTAGCTATGCCGCATCCCTGTCCCAACACTATGCCATCCCAAACTCGTCGCAATGCCATCCCTTCCCAATCTTAGGTTCACTAATTGTGAAAGAGCATCCATATGTGCACACCCTAGATTAATACTGGAGCATACAAGTCCGTCCTCTTGGAGGCGACCTCAAGAAAATGTGCAATTATAATGAATCGAACTTAGGCCTTGAACATTGTAGATATAATACGCTTATCACTTAAACAACCTCTAAAATATGGGTTGTGGATTGCAACTCGGCTTCCATGGAGCACATTGATTTATACAATATCAGGGAAAAACTATCTTGATTCACAGATAGGTCAACTTGATATTAGGAGGCAGTATGCTCTTCCTTGAGAAGCTGTCACGTAGCGCATTAGTTTTTCAATCAACTTTCCCAAGTTCAGGTTGCATTGATTGCTCTTCTGCTCTTTGTTAGGTGATAAACTTCTTGGCTGCTCAGACATGTTACATTAGAGAAAGAGGCAAGCCCAATCAGTAGTTCACAGCAAATTCGAATCAAACAAATTTACCAGTTTGGGAATGCATTGTCGAGGTTTGTAATGCGAGAAGGAAAAAAAAATACATAAAATTCTGCTCTCTGAGCTTTTTTTTTTTTTTTCAAAGCACATAACCTACTAGCAGACGAATCAGATCAGAGCACACCTAATGCGGGTGTTGATTAACCACAAAAATACGTTGGATCCTAAAGCAAAAATCCAATATTACAGAAAGAAAGGGAAGAAAAGGTCAATATCATGCTTAAAGAAGTTGTAAACCCACGAACTCAAAATGGTTTTTTCTTCCTTGTGTTCTCTGTGATGCGCCTCAAATCTTGTGTACCTCTTCTTATTCCCCTATGTATAGAACGACAGGTAATGGTAAAAACTACGAGAATATTCAGTAAGCTCTAAGACAGGAGAATAGCAAGTTCCAAAAAGACGTACCTCTGGTACAAGTAAACAAAAAGATAGAAAAGTGGCAACAGCAAGAGAACCAGAAGAGACATGGAGATGAAGAATATGCTTCTTCTCTTCTGCGTAGAAACAATGAAAGATTGCAGTCAAGGATAACAGGCGCAGGAAAGGAACAAAAGTGAGCAATGCTACATATGAGCTTACAGTATGTAATGCTGACTATAAAAATTTGCAATACTACGTAACCGCATTAAATAGCTCGACCCGAATGCAACAGGTAATGGACACTAGAAGAACCTAAGTGTTCCTCACACCTCTCTGTCAGAGCTCCTGTTTTATCATGAAAAAATCTAGCCTACAAACACAAACCAGTCTAGAGATCGTAACTATTCATGCTTAAATCAAGCTTATACTAGTTTGGCTAAGTGAATCCAACAACATAAAGCAACAATGGCTACAACAAAGTCAATACAGGAACTTACTCTGTGACCCTTAGAGAAGGGCTTTTGTCGTCCGTTGCAAGTATGGGCATCACAGAATTGACGCAAGAAGAATTCTGTGAATATAGTGACAAACACAAGTAAGTCTAGTTAAATAAACCAGCCAATTAGAACGATTGTCAAGAGATGCCTGAGAATTGTAAAGCACCATGTAGACGGCTCGCTGAAGGACCTTCTTTGACTGGAAAGCAGCTGTCTGCTAAGCTCTGCAACAATTGCCAATATGCAAATTCAAAGGGGGTTCCTATTTGAAGACTATATGTAACTGCAAGTGAGCAAGAGAAACTATAATTCCCATTTTTACACAAGAATTCTTGATCACCTCGCACAAATGTTTATTCCTCACTGCAGCAGCCGGATTACACTTAGTCTTCTTCTGCACGGAATCCATCATAAGGTCACAATGCAACGCTCCACATAAATCTGCCAAGCATTTTCCTTGACTCTGTCAGTAGGACAAGCTTGTCATGTTTCACAAAACCTAGGCTCTAAAGATGTTGATATAGAAATGCCTATATCAGCTGAAAGCTAATAGATTATGACAAATAATTATAAGATGAGGGGAATTATTAGCTGCAATGGTGTACCATCATCATTCTTCAAAAACTATAATCAAGCAAAACATGTAGTAGTACTTGAAGGCAAATTGCACTTGAAAGTGGATAAGAATTGGGCAACAAATTATGCTAGTAAAATATATTGAAGGACTAGCCAAAGTACAGGAAATGATAGACTATCAATTTTTTTTTTTTGGTGCTGCTCATACTTTTCTTGCTTAATGAAAGCAAAACCAAGGGCCTTTCATCATCCCTTCCAGAAACGTCTTTGTTACCTCAGGTCTTGATTAATACTACACCTTGTACAACTACACCTGGTTTGCAATTTGACCTTTAAATCAAATAAACCATACGATGCATGAAAAGGCTTTCAAATGGGTATGTTCACTTTATGATGGTGATGGAACAAATACTCATCATTATAGAATGTGACAGGATTAATCTGGCTCTGGAAAATTTTAGAGTTCCTAACGAAGTAAAACTCAGAGTATTGAGAAAATTCCAATACAGTTCCCTATTTCAACTCAAATCAACAATAGACTATAATTAGGTCTTCTCCCCACCAACTTAATCATCATGTCTATCTAACCAGCTGAAATAGAACTAATCGAAATGATTTTCATAGTATAGTAATCTGAATGTCAGGGTGAGGTAAAATAGATAATGCCGCTAATTGACTGAAAAATATCACAAAGATGAGCCCACTTACCACATTTAGTAAATCATAGTGTCTGTTATCAAAATGCTGATCAAGAAATTTTTCTTCATAGAAGCTCTTTCGGCAATACCCACATCGCCATTCATTTATATCCACATGGATCTTATGTTGCTCCTGATCTCTGTACAAGTTATGATCAGGGTGAAGTCTACACTTATTTGGAAGCTGATACCTCTCTCTTTCTATAAAGGGCATGAGATACTGCAAGAGCCATTGAAAGGGTATGTATTTTGGTTAAAACAAGAATCGCAGGAACATCCCAAGAATGAAAACTTGTATTCTTCAATTACCTCCTCAATTATTTTTGAAGCGGCTCTGCTCCGCTCTCTCGAACAATGCACTTTATGTTCATGGATATTCTCCTGAACTTGCTTTAAGCCTCTGAAGTGGACATTTAAAATCTAGATCATCAGGCATAATAAACAGGAAAAGCAGAAGCAAAGATGGTAGATGAACATTTTAAGTGGACCCAACAATAAGATGGGTGTTGAAATGTCGACTTTCAAGTTGCATAATCTTTTTTGCCCAACACGTATTCGGCGTCTTAGGTTTCAGATGGGTAAGCAACCGTACCTTGCAGCTGCAGACCCTTGAAAATCCTGGAGCATAAGATGCATTTTCAGGTTCTATTTGGCATAAAGATGATCAATCAGCAATATGCTTAGCACACATGCAAATGCCACCGGAAGAAGCAAATCAACCATCATATCATGGACAATAACACATCGCCAGCAACAACTCCAGAGAGAAATCGAGGAACTAGCTAATATAGTAGCCAGACTAAAAGCATTACCAAAACTGCGGAAGCAGAAGAAGAACCCACCCGATCAACTCAGGGAAACAAAATAATCATTCGTTACACCTAACTACCAATCCAGCGGCAGCAGCTCAACTCCTATCAATCTCGCCAGAGAGCTAATCGCGCCTTCCATCTCAAATTCACATTTAGCACTAACCGAGAATTACTCTCGGGACGTTGAGGAATCGATGACTAAACGTACGCCTAGTCAATATAAGTCAAATCAATCCACTCGTACTCGCTAGATCCTCGCCCCCTCAGCTACAATTTCGCGTTTTAACAACATCCAACCCTATCAATCAATCCATTAACCGACGCCATGACCGATCCTAACCCAAAAAAAAAAAAAAAACACACCCTAGACCCATGAATCGCCAGCGCTCGCTCAGGGCGGAAACATTCGAGTTAATCAGAGAAGGGGGAGTAGATAACCACGCGCCAATCGCGAAGAACAAGACTATCGATGAGCGAGGATCTACATACTTGGTTCACTTGCAGAGAAGGCGAACTTGAAGAGGCTTGACTGAATTGAAGGTAGAGCGATAGGGAGACGAAGAGCAAGGTGAGAGGATTAGGCTTCAGACGACGCTCCATGTTCGCCTTCGCCATCTCCCTCCATGCGCGAGTTCGTCGATGCACTCACACTGAAATGGAGAAAGTGCGCAAAAAAAAAAAAAAGAGGAAAAAAAAAGGAAAAACAAACAAGAAATGAGCAGCTTACGTTTTGCACGACCTGCTTGTCCAATCAAGATTGGCCACGTCACGCGTTGCTCAGTTCCTTCAACCGGTCCAATGCTGGATGATCACTTGATTCGCTTGATCAGGGTTTTTAGCAGGGTTCAACGGGTGGACGGTCCCCATTCTAGAATTGTACATCTCTCCCTGAAAATCGATTTCGAAAATTTGAAATGCGAGAACTTTTCATTGGTTTCATAAATTCTCTCGGGGAACCGATCCCATCAAAATAAATTGAGACGATCGAGAGCGAGAGAAGGAGATGATAAACAGCTAGAGGCATGATAGAACGGACGGAGCTAAATCATGGGCCGTACTCGCTTAGAAAAATCGTGAGAAAATAAGCAATCGACAGGCCCATTGCGTACTAAGGCCCAACGTCTTCCTCTGGAGTCTGGAGCCGAAATCCGACAATGTCACGGAGGTTGCAAGATGGAAAGGGCGCTCTAGTCTAGTCGCAGTCGAACCTTCGAAACCGTCAGAGGATTTCTTCGATCCATCAACTGGCCGCCTCACAGCAGAACCCTAGTCGTGATCGTTGATCTCGAGCTTCGAAAGGGGAAGTTTTCGGGTTGTTTTTCCATGCTGAAGCGGCTGCTTTGTCGCCGTTCCAACACTTGAATTTGTACGCGTGCGCTCCGGTGAGATTTGTTTGTCGTTCGTTCTTTTGGGTGCTTCGGGTAGTAATTTGCCGTGCTCTCGCGAAAGCGGGTCTTGACTCGTTAATTGCCGACTTTGCGGTTTGCCCGAGTTGGTCGATTTCAGATTCTTGTTGTCTCTTCCCTTCGCATTTCTCTCTCTCTCTCTCTCTCTCACAGCTTCAGCTTCACTTTCAGATTGAGCTTGCTGAAGCGGGACTGCCAAAGAGAATGACGAAGAAGAAACAACCGAGCCGTGGGAAGGGGGAGATGGGTCCTGAATTGGACATCAGGGCGATCATGAAGAATGTCGAGTTCGTAGGTATTTCGCCGCGCCATCCTTTTCTCTTTCGCCGTTCCTTTCTTTTTCTTTTCTTTAAGTTTCCGTTTGGATTGTAGATGGGAGGTTAGGGTTTTATAAATTGTTTTACGTTAGACCTTGAATCTGTTTCCGGATGACCAGTGCGAAGGATATTGAAAGCTATTAGGCCATCGGTCGGTTGAATACCTAGGGATATCTATGAGGCTTGTGGGTTTGGTGACCGTCTGATGGAATTTCCGAATGATTACAATGAGAAGCGGAGGTGAAACATACGATGAGCACATTAGGCAAACTTTCATTTGGATAATCTGATTGATAGTAGTATGTGCCTCTCATGAAACAGTGACACATGAGGCCCACTGCGGTCCATTACATATGGTCATATTTCGATGGTGTTATGGAGATGCTGAAGTTTGCTGATGCAATCGGCCACCTTTGGGTTTGGTGTCGTGACATCCATGAAGGAGCTAGAGACACTTTAGGAAGATCCTCAAGAATGGCTTTGGTTGTGAATCCAAGCTGGCGGTTGACCGAGTTCATATCGGGGATTTTGCTGCTTTTGTATCCATCTGCGGTCTTCCATGAGGTCCTTAATCAAAGCCGACACATCAGATGATTAGTGTTCTCATTCCGTGGGTTATGACGGAGTATGCTTATGGTGAATGCCTAGTGTTAGTTTCAGTGTCTTTTGTGCCTTTGTGTGCTTTGATGCAGCGAGGTTCATTATGTTTCTCTGCACTTATGAATCCCCTATATCTTCTGAGTGACAGACTTCCCTTTGCATTCATTTTCCAAAAATCTCCTTTCATGCCTTTTTAAGTGTTGGAAGTTATCCCTGTATCAGGGTCGTCTCATATGACATGGAAAGAGAGGAAGGAGCTAGAGAATAAGAAGGTGGTTTCCTTAGGTGGTAAGGTAAGGACATTGGCCTCCCTTACTATCAAGTAAGCGGTGCTTGTCTTGTATTCATCTCATCCATACTATCTTGAACACAGGCACCTAAGAAGCAGCGACTGCCTCTTAGTGTGGCTCGACCCATGATAAAGAACCAGAAGAAAAGAGACGAGAAAATGTGGCAAGAGGTGATTTCAAAACGCTGCAATTCCGATAATCTGTATGTAAATGTTTGTGCCTAACAATATGTTTGCATGCTATAGAATATGATCCTTCAACGATTTGGGGGGAGGTCTAGTAGTTGGAGCAGCGCAGGGAGGCCGGAGGAGAGGCGCAAGCCCGAGGACAGAGTACTGAAGTCGATCGATGGTCATTTCAAGAAAGGGGTCCTCAATGTGAAGCATTTACTAGGACCAACCCCGTCCGGAGATGGTGAGAACAATAAGAGGACGAGCTTCGGTGGGAAAGGCAAGAAGAAAAGTGGGAAGAAGTACCGAGGAAAGAAGCGCGGCGGTAAGAAGCGCCGCTAACTGGCAGTCTGCTAAAGTTTTGAGTTCCTTATGCAAGAGAACAGATGGAGAATGCTGACCAACTGGGTCTGGATGGTTTGTGGTGGGGATAACATTCTAGGGAACTGTACCGTCCAATGTATCAAAGATTCTATTGTGGAATGAGATTTCTTTGTGGCTGTTTATTTGAACTTCCTTCGTTTCAGGTTAGCTCTTGTATAGAGTAGTTGCTCGACCCAAAAGGTTTTTCTCTTCAAGCCTGGGAAAGAATTGAGAGGTTTGAAATTTTCGTGAGTGTAGGGCTCTTAGGATGAATGGGCCAAGTGGGACTGAAAGTCAATAATCGTAGCTAACGTTGATTAATGTAATAATGAAGGGTGATTATTAGGCAGCGCAATGTTTGCGTTCGGTACATATAAATTGACTTATGGAGTTGACATGCTAAGTCATATGACGAACTATTTAAACCGGGAAACGACGTCACAAATCTGCAGTTGACCTCTGAACATTCGTATTATGTCTAGTACCTACTAAACCAGTCTTAGTGGATCTAACTTTTTTTTGTTTCTTTAATTACCAAAATTAACCCATTGGAAATGAAAATTTTCCACCAGCGAACCTGCTTCACGCGGGGTCATGCAAGGAGTTACCTGAAGCAAAGCAGGAAAATTTTATTTATTTTGTTAAAAATTAATGATTTCAAACATGTCAGTTAATGAATAATATTTTTCATTATTTATCACAATTTATGTCTAAATAATTTCGTGGATGATGAAAATATTTTTCTTAATTCACTTTCCTAAAATTAATTATCTTTCTTTTTTACGAAAACAACCGTATCAAATTGTTGAATGAAAAATAATTTCATTTTTCACGATCATATTTATACATAAATTATCGTCAATAATAAAAATATTTTTTATTAATTAATTATTTCAAGAAATGTAATTAATTATTTTTTGAAAAATATTTTCCGAATTATTCAGTTTTTACTGAGTAACGGAGACCAATAATATTCATACAGAACACTTCTGCTCTTGAGAGGACATGCGCTATAGCATAAGACATCGGAAAACGGAATGCGAGAAGAGAAGAATAAAAGAAGATGCTTCATCAGGCGACGATTTCGCATGAGAGAAGCTGCTCCGTGCCTTTTGTCTGATCTTGTCGTTGCTCGAATGCGTTCTGTCGTGGTTTCTACGTGGACTGCAATAGCGCAAAAAAACGTAAAAAGAAGGGGCTTATTATTATTATTATTAGTATTATTATTATTTGCCAAAGTATGATTAAAAATTATTAATTTAAGTGTTTTTTTAAATAATTTTACACATTTAGGACATGTGCGCCTCTATTACAGGCTCACGTGCCCTGTGCGCCTCCCGGATGCTTTGTGGGCATTTTTTTTTTACTTTTCTTTTTTTAGCCTTTTTTAATTATTTTTTTACTTTGTTATTTTTATATTTAAATTAGCATTTATTTGTAATATTATATTAACATTTATGTAATTAATTTATTTAGTATGTGGATAATTAATAGATACAAATAAAATAATAGATAAAATTGCTAAAAAATTAAAAAGGAAAATGAATAAAATAAATGGGTAATGTGCATAAAGATGAAATATTCATATTAAAAGAAAGTGCAACACTGCTCGAGTCAACCACTGGCTCGCTGTCCATCTTGCGAATCACTCGCGGTCCTTCTGTTCGTGGGCTATGCCGACTCGTGTCGCTGTTCCACGCTGCCTTTCGCAGACTTATCGCTTGAGGACCCTTGTGCGTCGCAAGCCTGCGAGTCATGTGCTGCCGTCGTGCTCGCAAGTTGCCGTCGTGTCATCGTCGTTGTCTGAGTCATTAATCTGGATATTTCATTTTTACGTACCTTACCAATTTATTTTATGCATTTTGGTATTTATTTTTTAGGAATTTTATCTATATCTATTAATTATTCACATACTAAATAAATTAATTACATAAATATTAAATATAAATGTTATTATAAATATAAAAAAGTAAAAAGTAAAAAAACATAAAAAAGGCTAAAAAAGAAAGTAAAAATAAAATAAAATCAAGAGGCCTCTCGTAGAGGCTCACAGTGGCATGTGCGCCTTCTAAATCTGTAAAATTATTTAAAAAACAATTAAATCGATAAAAAAAATTACCATAATTTTGAGAAAAAAAAAAGCCCTAAAAGGATTCCAATCAATAATCAAGAAACTTTCATTGGAAGAACGATCAGTCGCCGTCCTTGCCGAACTTGTTGCCCCCATTCAAGACCAGGGCGTCCCCACTACTGCATAGCTCCTCGATGAAGACTTTCCACGGCATCGAGGAGAGAAGATCTCCAAACCATAAAAAATACTAATTATATAATATAGTTCAATCTCATGGTCAGGTCAACTGCTCTACGCGGTTGATTCTGTCTACCCGTGACGCTATGAATTGTTTATTAGGACCATTAGCATCACTCTCTCCTCTCTTCACGTTGCAGCTGATGATGAGAATGCACTTTGACTTTCGCCCAGTGCTTCTTGTTCGACTGATCCGTCGACCCAGATGAGATCTTCGGATCGCTGAGGTGATACCCATCTGAAAACAGGGTCTTGACCTGAGCTCGGGATGGCTAAAGTCTTGATCTTGGTGATGGCGGTGATGGCGATGGCGTTGCCGGGTCGGGGCCAGGAGGCGCCGTACCGGATCCACACGCTGTTCTCGGTGGAGTGCCAGAACTACTTCGACTGGCAAACGGTGGGCCTCGTCCACAGCTTCAAGAAGGCCCGGCAGCCCGGCCCGATAACCCGGCTGCTCAGCTGTACGGACGACGAGCTCAGGAACTACAGAGGGATGGACTTGGCTCCGACCATGATGGTGCCTTCGATGAGCAGACACCCCAAGACTGGTGATTGGTAAGATGCTTACCGTGCTTGGTCTTTCTCCAATGTTACTGAGCTGGTCTTGGTTGCGTTTCTTTCCTTTCCATGCTTTGATCGACTTTTTGTCTTTCTTCACTTGACTATTACTCTGGTGGGATTTGAATTGAGCCGTAATTTTAGGATCCTGGACGGATAAATGCTATTGGAATGGTCTGAGGGAGTTTGTTTATGTTTATAAGCTTGGCCAGTCATTGTTACTATCTGTTTCAAGGTTTTCGTTCTTTATATTTTTCCCCTTAACAGAATGTCCTGGAATTCGCTCTGTTAAAGTGTATATCTAGCAAAGACTTGCAATTAGCAACATCTTTCTGGTTGCTAGAGGTCCTGCTTATATGTGGAATCAGAGTTCATTGTCTGGTTAATGCTTGACCACATGAACCTTTGCTCTGAGGTAGTTTTGTGTGTTTGTCTTGCTTCTGCTTATTTTTCTTCTTCATCATGCCAAAAAGAATGGTGCTGGAGTGTAGAACAAATGATTAAGGTTTCATGCTGAGAAAGTAAAATTAAGAGAATCATTCATGCGAAGAAAAATGAACATTAACAGTATACATCGACCCAGAGATTGCAGAGGTTTTTTATTTTCGCTGGATTACTGGAAAATTCCACCTACTGGTGACATACTCGAGATGATCTCTCTAATGATTTGTTGTCCTGCTTTTGAGCAAAATGGAATCCATGTGAAAGGAATGAATTCTTGAACAGTCCGTGCAACAGTGAGCATGTAGTTCAGGGAACATCTCCTTTTCTGATACAAGGACCTCAGTATTTGACCATTTTTCCCATTAGCAATTCTGTCAACAACAGTTCTCAGAAATCCTATCAACTAGGTCTGGTCAGTCAACACATGTTCACCATCTTCCCCTTCTATTACTTATACATTACACGAGAACTCTCCTCCTCAAATGCCTTTCGACTATTGCTATGGTCTTTTCTTTCTTTCTAGAAAATCTTTTAAGTCTTTTCTGAAAATTTGTAGGTACCCTGCAATCAACAAGCCCGCTGGCATTGTCCACTGGCTTAAGCATAGCAAAGCTGCAGAAAAAGTGGATTGGGTTGTGATTCTAGATGCTGACATGATCATCAGAGGTCCAATTATTCCTTGGGAACTTGGTGCAGAGAAGGGCAGTCCAGTGGCTGCGTATTATGGGTACTCTTCCTTTTCTTTTCCATGAAGGACTCATATGGTTCTTGCCAATGTTGTTCTTCTGTGTCAACTTTTAGATACGCTTTCCAACTAGGGTAATCTAAGAGAGAAGAGTGAAAAACAAAATTCTGAAGGCTTAGGAATAGAGACGTTGGACTGGAAGGAGTTAGAAAAGACAGGAGAACTTACGGCAACAGGCAAGCACTGCAATTTTCATTTGGAAGGCAGTGACATGAATGTGATATTGTCTTCCTTTGCAATTTAAGGTGAGAGAGCTAAATAATGAGACTCTAACCTTGGGAAAGTGTCTGGGAAATGGTAGTCTCTACAACCTTGCTCTCTACAGCTTTGCCAACATAAAGGAAGATGTGACCTAACGGTAGGGGCAAAAGCCAAGAAGGGCGATAGAGGCCTAAGAAGACATGGACAAAAGCTTTACCAAAGATCACATATATTCGAAGCTCAAGGCGGAGGGGAGATGGCTCTTATTTTAGTTCGTCGGAAAGAATTATTCTGTTTGTGGGACGATTTCATTTCTGTATTCTGAAAATCAGGCAGAGCAATTGAAATAGGGATAAGTTCTTGCTGATGAATTTGTACATGATGTGTTGCATTTACTCAGTTGCTGATTTGTTTGGAGCTATATTTATCAAAGATAATTTGTTCTTTCAGTTACTTGGTAGGATGTGACAACATTCTGTCAAAATTACACACAAAGCACCCGGAACTTTGTGATAAGGTTGGAGGGCTTTTGGCCATGCATATAGATGATCTGCGGAAATTGGCACCCATGTGGCTTTCCAAAACAGAAGAAGTGAGGGAAGATAGAGCTCACTGGGCCACCAATATAACTGGGGACATCTATGGAAAAGGGTGGATCAGTGAGATGTATGGATACTCATTTGGAGCTGCAGAGGTGACTTTTCTTTCACGAGATTAAGATTCTTATGACTAGATAATTCGGATTGGCGAGTTTTGAGTCTGTTTTACCTTTTCAGGTTGGTCTCAAGCACAAAATTGACGACAATCTAATGATTTATCCTGGATATATTCCACGACAAGGATTTGAACCTATTCTTATGCATTATGGTTTACCATTTTCTGTTGGGAATTGGTCATTTAGTAAGTTAGATAACCATGAAGATGGTATTGTCTATGACTGTGGCCGGCTTTTCCCAGAACCTCCATATCCGAGAGAGGTAATGTTGAAGTAAAACATTTCAGATAGGATATGCTGTGCTTTCATTTCACTGTATGGAAACTGTGGTTGGACTTTGTGGCGTGCTCTTATCATTGTTGCATTTTTGTTTTCCTGCCTCACAAGTATAGATTTGGTCTAGGCAAATGGTGTAGAATGTGGACAGTGCATAGGTCTTGATTAGCCAATGCAGTTCTATGCCATGCGTTGGGATTACATTTGTTGTAACGTTATTATGTTTTACCTTTCGCATACTTGACAATAGATTATGAGTGAGAATGTATAGTTGACATCTTTTTGGTCCTTTCTTTTGACCATCAGCATCCTTTTGTTGAAGATGTAAAAGAAAAACTGTTTGATGTGTAGGTAAAAACGATGGAGCCCGATCCCAATAAAAGGCGGGCCCTCTTTTTGAACATTGAATGTATCAATACTTTGAATGAGGGTCTTTTAATGCATCATGCGGCCAGAGGATGTGCAAAGCCAAAATGGTCAAAGTACCTTAGCTTCCTTAAAAGCAAAACCTTTGCGGAACTCACTAGACCAAAACTCTTGAAGCCGAAAAGCCTAAAAGCTGAGGAAACAGCTGAGCAGAAACTGACTGATGAATCTGGAAAGACGTATCCAAAGATCCACACCATCTTTTCAACAGAATGTACTCCTTACTTTGATTGGCAAACTGTAGGATTCATTCATAGTTTTCACTTGAGTGGCCAGCCAGGGAATATTACAAGGCTCCTCAGTTGTACAGATGAAGACTTGAAGAAGTATACAGGCCACGACCTGGCTCCCACACATTATGTCCCTTCCATGAGCCGGCACCCTTTGACTGGAGATTGGTAATTCTCTTTTCACATGCTCTTCCTCTTCTAGATTGGTGCGTATATGATCCTTATATATCCTGGGCTGGTATATCTGGACTCACATTCCTCTTTGGTATTGCTACACACACCAATTGAAAATTATTGTGACTACCATTTTACTTCTATTTCTACTCTGTTGAAGCATCATGTGTTTGTTTCTCTGTGATAATCACCCCATTTTTCTTCCTCACTAATTTCAAGTTGAAATGAGTCAAAATTCCACGTGCTGTCTAATTGATTCTGTCTTGTCTGGTCTTCACTTAAGGGGATTTTGGACTATCAAGATCTGAGATGTGTAATATGCTGATCCACTTTCTGTGCTAAAAAGCAAATTCTGATGTCTGACGTATGTGTAGATATACAAAGAATGTTTGAGTGGAAAAAAATTGCTGCTAGAAGTTAGCAGTGCTACAGAACTTAATATGATCAAATTGGCTGCAAAGACGGATAAGCAACAATGACAAAAAACACCAAGCTTTTCTTTCAGTCTGCCTGTGGTCAGCTATTCTTTGATGACTTTAAACTCCCTGAGGGAAGATACATAAAGTTCTGAAATAGTTCAACAACTGCACCAGATTTAGGAAGTATTTTTTGTCAATAATCTACCATGCATGGCCTGTGGAACGTGTGATTGCTCATTGCTAACCACCTGCGTGCCTCCTCTGTAATTTTTAGGTAGGATTGCTTATATAGTGCTTCAGACTTCCACATCTCAAATTGTTTACACCATGGAGCTTGACAAACCACTTAAAGACTTCTGAGTAATGTGTGATGATGCCATGTCTTGGCAGGTATCCGGCGATTAATAAACCTGCTGCTGTCCTTCATTGGCTTAATCATGCAAATATTGATGCTGAGTTTATTGTAATTCTGGATGCTGATATGATCTTGAGAGGGCCAATTACTCCGTGGGAATTTAATGCCGCACGTGGCAGGCCAGTTTCAACTCCTTACGAGTAAGATGACCAAATTGCTTTGTTTGTAAATGGTATTTTTAAAACCTAATTTCTATCAAAAAAGTGGTGGAATGACTCGTTTTAAATGCCAGCTACCTTATTGGCTGTGACAATGTGCTTGCGAAACTCCACACTCGCCACCCTGACGTTTGTGACAAGGTTGGTGGCGTAATAATCATGCACATAGATGATCTCCGGCAATTTGCAATGCTATGGTTGCATAAAACAGAGGAGGTTCGGGCTGATAAAGCTCATTATGCCACAAACATCACGGGAGATATATATGAATCTGGGTGGATCAGTGAGATGTATGGTTATTCTTTTGGCGCAGCAGAGGTATTTTCCTGACCATTTCTTTTGTTTTATCTACACCGATCCCTCCTCCTCCATAAGAAACTTCTTGATGACGTGCTACCTATAGTGTAGATTTTTTTTTTTGGGCCTCTTTGTACGAGTTGTAATAGAGCCAAATGCTGAAGTGGTAGTTCCATATGACATTTTTTATTGTGACAATTTTGCGTGCAGTTGCAATTGCGGCATCTCATAAGTAGCAAGATTCTGATTTACCCAGGATATGTTCCTGAACGTGGGGTCAAGTATAGAGTTTTCCACTATGGCTTAGAATTCAAGGTAGGGAACTGGAGCTTTGACAAGGCTAAGTATAGAGACTCGGATGTGGTCAATAAATGCTGGGCCAAGTTTCCAGACCCACCTGATCCTTCAACGCTCAATCAGACTGATGAGAACCAGCTCCAGCGGGATCTTCTTAGCATAGAATGTGCAAGGACACTGAACGAAGCATTGCGCTTGCATCATGTGAGGAGGAATTGCCCCGACCCAAGTTCTTTGGAGGAAGCTGCAATTTCAAGAAAGCTGGGAAGGTATGATAGAAGCTATGCTGCAAAAAGCAATCCCATACCGACGAGTGTCTCTAAAGAATCCTCTAAAGGGGCCACAGCGGATGCAAATTCTAGTACCTTGAGACTTTGGGTGGTCGCTTTGTGGATATTCTTTGGTCTAGGTTTCTTAACAGTTGCATCGGTGCTGCTATCTGGTCGTAAAGCAAAGAAGACAAAGGGGAAAAGTTATAGAAGTAAAAGGAGATTGTTGCATTCGGGGCTTATGGATGAGAGGTATTGAAGCATTATTGGATCGTTGAATCATTGGAATATCTTTGCTTGCTAATGCAAAACCTATCTGAACTAATTGAAAATATTGACAATGTGAGAGTGAGATATGGCGGGCGATGAAGCACAGATATTTGCTTGCAAAGTAAGGCATTTTTCCTATTTGCTTGTTTCGAAAACTTCCAGACATTGCCCCTCCCATTTTTGTTCGGTGCAATTGCTGTCTAATTGGAGCTTCCTTATACTGGAATACCTCAGCAGAATCTGGACTCATTGACAGTGTCGCAACGATGAGCATGAGAAGGCTCTTCTCCCTGTACCTTTTCTTTTGCTAAATGATCGTTAGAGAAGGAAATCTTTTTGCATCAAGTTACTTTAGGTCATAGCACAATCACCTTATGCTTGCCTTTTCGGCGATTGATGATGTAACAGATCAAATGATAGAAGCTCAAGATATACTGTACTGTATATTCTCCCATTTTCTGAATCATTATGAATAGGGTGTATCTTACACTATTGGTTCCTATGAAGATGGGTCTTTTTTCTGCTCCTTTCAAACTTCATGCGTCTTTGATGGGAGAGACGCCATCGCACCAGCAAGTCGCGGACCACCACTTCTGTCAAGAGCTAAAATGCGAGGTCTGGAGTAGCCGCCTACAACTATCACCAGAAATCGTCCCGAAGTATGATTGTAACTCGAAAGGCATGCTAAAACTTACAAAAAAGCCATAACACTTGCTCTGTTAATAGTGAAACAGCAACTGCTGGTGTGTGTCAGCCTGTGCCAGCATCATCTCCGTCTACCAAAGCCACGACGTTGTGCAAGACTTGATCTTGCTTGATAAGTCTGCTCGGTTAATCCTTTCAGCTGCAGTTGGTCTTACATACACAGGTCATGCAATAAGCGGACGATATCGACGCGTATAATTCTCGAAGGCTCGGTCCGAGTCAAGTACTATACACCCGGTATTCCGAGTATCAAACTGCGAGAATTTGAGCTCAACTTTTACCTGTTACAATCTCTTAGGTCCATGTGGCAAGAATGCCAACTCGCACGTACGTGGAAGTTTCATCCTTCAGCCAAACTCGGAACATAATTCAATTCGCTAGTTGTTTAAAAAAGAAAAAAATCGCCCTGCTGTTCAAAATTTCCTAGAATATGACCGTTGGAAGGACGACATCAATTTTCAAAGCGTGGGACCCACAGCGAGCTGGGAAAAAGGAAAGATCGAAGCCCCCCACCTCTCTGATAATTCCTTATTCTAGTTGAATAAAAAAATGGAAAAGAAACAAATTGCAGTGCAAAACGCTCTTGTATTTCTCTCGTCTCTGTGGAAATGTATATGATGCGGTACGTCCGCTTTTGCACTGTCGAGGAAGCAGCAGCCTTTTTCGCTTTTCGTTTGAATTTCAAATTTTGAAACTTTTTTTTTTCTCTTCGCAGCTGAGGACGAGACGACCGCATAATCCCAGCGAAGAGGAAACTGAACAGAGACAGATTTTGGATTTTCGTGTGGGGTTCGTCGCTGGTTTTGCAGAGATTTTGGCAAAGCCATGGGAGAGTCGACTTGTTTCATGCAACCCTTCTCTTATGCTTCTGGCCTTCCTGGTGAACAAAGCGAGGTCAGCTCAAAGAACTCTTCTTTCTTCTTCGGTTCTTCGAGTTCGTCTCTTCCACTGAGTATATAACTCTTAAAAATGCTACGATTCGTTGAGATTCTTAATGGGTTTCTGGCACTTCTCTCGAATCATGGTTCTTGAAGTTCTTGCTTTTGTTCTTCATTGTTTGGTTGCTGAGAAGATGGAAGAAACCAAAAGGAAAAATGAGACAAAAAACCCAGCAAGTAAATAGGGAATTTCTTATATTTCCAGTAGCATTCTTGATTCTTCACCTTGATTGCACATACCTTAACTTGCTTACAGCGAAAAACCCTCCTTTTTTTTTTCTTGGCCAAAGCTTTGTCTTTTTGGGTTGTTAGGGCTGAATTGAGTGGCCAACCTACTTTACAGGGGAACCCCATTCATGCCCTACAGCAATCGATTTCCTTTGGGAGGTTTGTGACGGATTCAGTCTCGTGGGACAAGTGGTCAGTTTCCTCTCACAACCGCTATGTCGAAGAGGCCGAGAAATTCTCTCGGCCTGGATCAGTTGCGCAGAAGAAAGCCTTCTTCGAAGCTCACTACAAGAAAATAGCTGCCAGAAAAGCCGCGGCCTTGCTTGAGCAGCAAGCAAATGCTGCCTCCGCAGACGCTGCGAAGCTGAGGTGCGAAGTCGGATTGCGTAATCCCACTTGCTGTGAGTTCCCTGGAGAAGTTTCCAGTTCTCAGACTATTCCAGGTGAATCGCAAGAGGCCCAGGAAGATAATAATGAGGTTGGATCGGCTATTGAGGGCAATGAAATTATCTGGAATGCTGAAGTCAAAGAAACTAGGGTCATTGAGGAAATTAAAGAAGTTAATAGCAGCAAGGAGGATGATGGGGCTGATCTGGTGACTGAAGCACAGGTTCATGCTATTTGTTATGTAGCAGAACAACTGTTGGGGCCGTTAGAGGAATTTGATGACCGCAAAGAAGTCATCGAAATTGAGCATAGTGGGACACCCGAAATGGAAAAGCCTCTTTTGAAGGATGATGAGGCTGACCTGGTAACTGAGGCACAGCTTCATACTAATGATTATGTAGCGGAGGAACCATCAGGGCAGTTAGAGGATGTTTATAACCGCGAAGAAGTCATTGAAATTGAGCAAAGTGGGACACCCGAAATGGAGAAACCTCTTTTGAAGGTAATGGTTGAGTATAACCTGCATCTAGAATCTTTCTTACCAGAATGCTACCCATTGTTTCTTTCTTTTCTTTTTTCGTAAATTCTTTTGTGCCATTTCAGCAGAATTTGGCTGATCAAGGTGTTCTAGTGTCCACGAGCAAGAAGAAATCAGCAGGCTTCTCGTTGAAGTCGGTGTGCCTGAAAGCATCCAGCAGTCCGTCAACACCGGTGAAATCCACAACCACAGCACTTAGCCGGAAAGAGAGGTGTGCTACTCCAACCGGCAGTAAGTCTAAACAAGATTGTATGAACAGAACAAGAACGACCCCGAAGCAGCTTCTTCATGGCAATTTGACACCAGTTCGAGAGCTGAAAAGGAGAACTCCTACCTTCCCTGGGAAGACTGGAAGTTCAAGGATAGGCGTCAATTCCTATAAGCTAAATAAAGAATGCCACACTCCCCTGAAGACTCCTATCATGGTGCAGATTTATTTTTGACCCTTTGTCTTGGGAGTTAAACTGGATAATAGATACGCGAATAACTTTATTTCTGTTCATAGGTACAAGCAAATAGGACGCTGAAGCATTCATTGGTCACCCCTCAGTCAGCTAACAGAAGGTATCTAAGAATCTGGTCCAATTAACAGGTGGAACCTTTTACCAACTTGGGTTTTAGTGGATTTGCTATGTCTAAACTATGCTCATTACTGTCTCGCAGAACACCACGTGATGGCTCGGCTGTTGAAACCTTGAATACAGGCCCTAAGAGACGTTCTCTTGCAAGAGAGTATGACATCTTATCCCATAGATCATAAAGAGCGCTGTCCTAAACAAGCTAAATTGCGGTTGTCTTGTTCTTAATGAATGAGGATATCATGTCAACCTCAAGCTGTGTGGCATCTACTATACTAGTTGGCTAATGAAAGATAATAACACAAAGTCATTCGCAACTTTCTGTAACCCGATAAAATATGCTCTTTATTGGTCATCAATTCCTGAGGAGAATTAATGTCAATTTTCGGTTATCCCAAATTATATGATTCTTAAACGATGGTTTTCCCAAACTACATCCAATGCCTTAACAGTCATTGTCCTGCAAGTCCTGCTCGGATCAGACAGCAATGATTTAAAAGATAATCCCAAGGTTTTTACTGATCCTTTTTTTTTTTTCATGGCAGTTGTTCAAAGTTCTTGAGCGCCTGCAAGAACAAATTACAGTCACCCAGTTTATCTACACCCTTTAGATTGAGAACTGAGGAAAGAGCCGCAAGGAGAAAAGAGGCGAGACACTGTGACTTTGCTGTATACATATTTTCTTTCTGCTTAAGGTATGGTCTGACTTTGCATGTATCTCTCAAAATATTGTGCAGAAGCTAGAGGAGAAATTCAATGCTGACGAAAGAGAGAGAGTCCAGCTCCAAAAAAAAATAAAGGTTTGTACAGTACAATCTACTACGTGCGCACAGCTTGACAGTTTCTCTTGAGTCACATGTGAAATTTTTTAATTGACACTGAAACAGTGCAAGCTTTTCTTTGAATTATGAACGAGGAATTATAGGATCAAAAGTGATGATCGAGATCGATATTTAGAGTACAATTTGCTTCAGTTTGAAGATACTTACTCTCTTCCGACCTCAACAGGAGAAAGCAGAATCAGAAATGAGGAAATTTCGTCAAAGCTGTTGCTTCAAGGCTAGGCCGCTTCCCGACTTCTATAAAGGAAAAACGATGCCACCGGAGGATGGTCACATGAAAAAGGTACTGCTTTCTATCATATTACCTAGGCAGGTCATTTGCAACGTCGTCGAAATTGATTGATCTAACATGCCACTAGGATTTTGAATCCATAAAAGAACGAAACATGTAATGATTGTCGCCTTTTGATAGTTTCTCTCCTTTATGCAGCCTCAAACACCGAAGTCAGGAAAAAAACCTATGACAACCACGACGACAGTACGGAGCACGTCCTTTCTACCATGTCAAAGGCCCCTATTCAACAACAACAACAACGTTTTCGAGCCAGTTCAAGGAAAAAATCATCGGATATTATTCCCTAAATCATCGCAATCTGCACTAATAGCTCACGAGAACAGATCGCCTAACATTCAGCTAGCATAAGAGGAACTTTATTATGGTACTGTGTTAACCTTGAGGAGAGCTTCTGTCGTCCGGTTGCGAACTTGAGCAACTTCTGCCACTGTATTTTGTCAGAATCGAGCTTCATGATCACATTGCCGAATATGTAGATGAATGTTAATTCGAAATGTGAAAGGTCCTGCATCATGCTTAACTTTTCTGTAACCTATTGCTAAATTATTCATAAACCCCCGTGATTAGTAGTAGCTCCTCCTCATCTTTACCGCAGCGTGTTTGTAAGCTTCTCAAGAACAATGTTGTGAGAGTGAGAAACAGAGCAGCATCTGAATTCTAGCGTGCTTGATTTTGTTGATTGACTTCACGTGGGCAATGGGAGTGGCACAGAGTAATTAGTTTCGTATCATAAACGCAGGGTAAATATAAACTTTGGAACTTTGAATAATACGCACACTGACTTTTATAATTGAGAATAAAAAAAACGACATTAGTAGTTGGCACTACATCACGGATTGTCTATTTCTCCAATCAAACACCAACCATCTTCAACTTGATTCCATTCGAACCCGACTTCGCAAAAGCTTATTTTGTCGTCGTCATCTTCTCCGCCATCATTGTCGTTGCCGTCATGATCCTCGTGTTTGGATCCTTCCGCAATTGGGTTGAAGAAATGATCACCATCATCATAAGCGTCACGTTCACGTTCATAATCACTTCCAGATTCGCATTTCTCGTCATCATCGTAATCCTCGTAAGCATGTGCCAAATGATCCGCTAACCCCGTGGCAGAGAGCCCGGAAAAGTTCAATCCAGGCTGCCTGTCCATGACCCGCCAAGCGTTCAGCCGGTGACTCGAGACGTCGTCAAAAGACTTGTTTTTGTTGCTCCCTTTGGTCTTGTCCTTGGACTTACAGGCCGGGTGCAAATGGCAATCGGTGCAGCGCGGCCTGGTGCACTTGCCCGTGAACTTGGAGTGATTGGTCGGCCTCGACGGCACTTTCGTGAACAACCCCGCCGTCGGGGGCGACTCGAACCTGTTGACGAACCGGGAGTTGGGTCTCGGGTTCCACGGGGCCGGCAAGATCTGGTATGATCGGACCATCCCGTGCTGGCGACCCTCTCGCTTCATATTGGTGGAGGATGAACTGTGGGCTTGAAGAAAGAAAGGACGGCGGATGAAAGACAGTCGGGTGCGAATGCTTGCTTAAAAAGAGTTTGGTCGGTTAGAGAGAGAAAGCCATTACTTGAGAAGCAAGGACTTCCGCAGGGTCGCGAGTGCTTGCGGAAGAAGTTAACAGAGGAGTGACAGCAGAACACTGATAAAGAAAACGACAAGGAAATCGACAAAGGCGTCCACCTTTGACTTTTTCTAATGCAGATAGCAGTAGGAATCTGTTCATCTTTCCCAAATTCCACCATGACTAAGAATTCTCGTAGCAATTCAAAATCGAAAGATAGTAATGGTTAGTTTGTTATCGACGTCAATTTACATTTAAATATTTTTGCAAGCGATTAAATTTTTTGATAACTTTATAAAAAAATATATAGTTATTTTACCAAAAAAAAATCTGAATAATGTGTTATTTTTGATAAATAATGTGTTATATGTGAGAAAATATTTCGATCTCCTTCTATTTATTCAGATTTTTCTTGTTTACACAGTATAATGATATATGAAGAAGATAAAGAAAAAAAAAGAATACAATCAAGATGCCACCAGCAGAATTTTTAGAAGATTATATTGTTTTTAGAATATCTCAATTTCAATTATTTTTAGAATACCTTGATGCTATCTTTAGGATTTTATTTATTTTTTCGGATCTTGAATGTTATGTCAGAGGGAGTATTAGCTTTAGAAAGACGTAGACGTTTTTATTTTTCCATTTTACTTGTTCTTCTATCGTCGTTCTGGGAGCTTTGAAGTATTTTTGAAGAGAAGACAAAGTCCTGACAAAATTCTTGTTCTTTGATTCAAGATGTTTGAATTAGTTTATATTTTTGCTTCTTCATCTTCTATTATGTTCTAATTTTCTTTCGTTAGGTCTACGATGTAAATTGATCATGATGATATGAATTTCTTTTTTTTTTTTGGGTAAGTAAATGATATGAATTTCTTGATTTTTATGTTTTTTTCGTTCATGTGGGTTATATATTCTTATGCTTAATGCTTTTAAGTGATTGGCCACCACTTGTATGATCCGAGGTGTATGTTTGAGACTGAGAAGTGATGATAAGCAATTGCTCCTTAAAATATATAACCATGAATTACAACGTGGATAGAAATACACCATGTTATTTGTGTAGCTTTCGGTGATAAGATGATCCAAAAAACTCATTGTAAATAGGGAATATTCACAAATTTTAATGCACTTAGCTTATTTAAATTCACATAGAGATACAATGGATTGATAAACTAAGTAGGTTTATTATACCTAGAGACAGGATATTAAATAGCCGAGGAAATTCCGCTATCACATGTTTGATGTCGTTCTTGTATGCGTAAAGATCTGAAATTCATGTCTAGTGGTTATGGTGAAATCGTATGCTCTAATTTTATCTCATCCAATTCTGAACTTTTATCTTTAAAATTGTCGATTTTATTTTATTCTCAATTATATTTTTATTTGTTAGAAAAATTTTAGAATTATGCCATTTTTATTCTTGTATGCGGAACAATATCTTTTCTCATTATTATGTTACTTGTCCGACACGTGCACTTCATATATTAGCGGTATGAGTGATCAATTATGCAATTTTAGAATTATGCCATGTTGAGAATTTTGCGAACAATTTTCATCGTTTGCTCATCTTTATTAGCGGTATGAGTGATCATCTTCAGAAGCTACAAATAATTTATTTTTTCACCAAAATCCAAATGAAAAAAAAAAAAAAAGAGTCGATTGAGACAAGAGCACACTAGCGGTGAAGCACCTTCTTCAGATAAAGCAAAGCGGATTCAACGAGAATTCTTTGACAAAAAGAAAAAAAGAAAGAAAGAAAATTTTATACTTTACGTCCATGTAATTACACTGCTTTTCTAATCAAGTCTCCGTACTTTCTATTTTTCGAATTAAGTCAATCTACTTACTCAAAATGTCTAATTAACTCCGTACCAAATGCAGTTGACATGGCATTGGGAGGAAGTGTGACGAGAGCTAAATATTGCAGCTGGTGTGGACAACCGTTAACTCCACGTCAAACTCCGGCACCCACCGTCAGCCAGCGTCTGACGGACTTGATTAGACGTTTTGTGTAAACAGAACTTATTTGAGATCAGGAAAATTGAAAGTACAGGAACGGAAAATAAAACGTTTTCCTCGAAAAAAAAAAAAAGAAAAAAGATTCCTGTCGTAATTTCCTTAAGAGGTGCGTTCGAGTATTACTCTTTCTTCTTTCATTTTTGCTTTCTACGACTCTTGATCAATTTGATCAGCAAATCCATTATTTCCATGAAAAGAAATAGTTTCCAACATATCCGAACAAACTCTTTCACATGTAGAGCAATATATATATATATATACAAACACACACGATCATATTCTCGCAAAAAAAAGCAATGCAAGATGAGAACATACTACAATCTCGAGGCCACGTATCATTACAGGTGTATGTGACCCGACAGATCGGGTGTTTTGATCCTAACATGGGCAACCGGAAGAATGAGGATCGCAGAAAATAGACAATTCTAGTTCGTAACTTTTATGCAAAATCTCCTTCAAATGCTTCGGAATCACCAGTTCTATGCACAAGAAGACTTCTAGTTAGAGGTAGCAGCAAGGTTGATTGATAATACTTCCTAGCATATGGCGGTTAACGTCAGACCTCTTCTGACCGCGGCTCATCAGTGGACTTGATCAATGGCTCTTCGGCTTCCTTACTTGCCTTCGGAATGATTGACACTTTCTTGGCAGGATAGAGAACATAATGTTGAAGCATGAAAAGCAGGTCAAAGAAAATAGAAATCTGCAACGTCAAAGCAGCTTACATCAGTATCCTTAACCCATCCCATCTGAATTGCAGAAGAACACTAATGCATCTAATTTATTCCTTTGCTGAAATTTGTAAGGATAATTTATTGCAGCATTTTTTGACATGGAAAAAGACCTCCAAGAGTCTTATAACTAGTGTAACACAAAGCAAGATTATACGGATGACATGGATGATATGGTAGAAACGTAAAGCTTCGGAGAATGTTCATACCAGAGAAAGTAAAGTCTTCCCAATATTCCCATAGAAGTTGACCCAAGAATCTGGGGAAAAAAAAAAAAGAGGTTCAATATGGCATTATGCATTCAAGACTAGGTAACAAGAATACTTGATTGGATGGACAGCAGCATACTTTGGTCAATAGATTGCACTGTCATCTGCGCATAGTTTGCAACACCACCGAGAAAATCAAGTAAAATGTTACCAATGCTGAATCCATCCGTGCTTTTTCGTCCAAAGTTCATAAATGCCTGCATTCAAGAAGTTAATTTGTCAGCAAACTGAGATAATATCTCTAAAATAACTTCTGTGAGACAAATCTAACATAATATGAGAGATGGAATGAGAATGATGTTCGAGAAATGGACCATACATTCAACTCAAAACTTTGGTGATGCCAATGATACATCATCCAGATGATGTTGACCGAAAAAAGAAGAAAAAACCCTTGTAACAAAGCCACACCAATGTGAACTTTGAAGCATCAATTAAGTTGGCTATCAAGATCAGGGTGTAAGGGAAATCAATTATCTGACCTGAGGAATGTACTTGATGACTGTCATGAACACTTGAATTGAGCTGCAAAATAATGAGGTCAATTAAAATTAGACATAACTTATCCTAATTCTGGAAGAAACCCATGACTTAAAAGTGGATATAATTCAAAATCAGTTTTGCGGTTTGAAGGGCCAAAAGATACATGATCTTGCTGGCATGAGAGTTTGCCTTGCTGACCGAGATTATAAACCGAGGGCAATGGCAACGCGAGTCTCTTCAAAATGATGTAGAAAATAGAAAGGAGGAGAGTCTCTTCAAAATGATGGACTGAACTTTCACGGAGGTGTTCAGTCGAGTTAAGGCACTGCATCAGTAAGTGGCCGAGAGCCTGCGTATCTGCTGAAGTATCTCAATCTTTCTAGCCCTTGTAGGATGTGTATAATGACAATTAAGTAATCTTCAAATGAATATATACATTCTCCTGACTAAAGTTAAAAGAAATAATGCATACTTTCTGAAAACTTAGCATTCGATGGAGACAAGAGCAATCTCATACAAGCAGTTGATTTCGTGCAAATCCACAAGTCGAGAAGCACTTTATGAAGCATAAAAAGCTAGGTTCCAACCATCAACGAGTTCTCTGAAGGAAAAACGATAGATGACACCACCAACAATTGCATAACAACTTACTTGAAGATGGAGATGAGCCAAAGCCAAGAATGCTTTGGCAAGGCTATGAAAAAGCAGACTGCAGCGGTCAACCACACAGCAGAGACAATTACCAGTGAAATCTTAGAGATTTTCTGACCGCCACGCTATTTAAGAAAAAAGAGAGCAAATGGAGGAAGGTTAATCTAAAAGCCTCATTTCAGCATCAAGATCTTATATGATGAGCTAAAAAGGAAAACAGAACCGAGAACAGAGTAACTGCTTACATCATAAATTGCAATTTGGACCAATGTCACTGCGGTCAATAGAACGGCATGTATGGAAAACGCCACGTCATTTGCAGCCACAGGAATCATCTATAATGAATAGAAGATTGTTCGCATGAAGAAGAATCTCTTTAAGATACATCAAAATCCAGAAGTTAGAATATCAGAGAGCTCTCAGTGGCATATAAATGTCCCTCTGAGTTCTCATACCACATCACATGCTCTGTCCCAACTTTCAAAAAATAGCAGAAACCATAAAACATCTTGGAAAACAATAGCAAACAGGATCATCCCATTCTAGTACCAAAACATATGTCCAAACCAAAAGAAACCAAAAATCAGGAATCCAACTCAAAAGTTGGTCCTCATAGAGTTGGTATGAGAAGGGGACAGCCAGAGAAGCACGACAATAAAGCTCCATAAGAGATTATTCAAAGTACAAATAAACCACAATCCTGGACCAAGCTATATGAGCATTTCTTCACCTCTTTGTGCGCTGTATATCACTTTCAATTTTCCAATAGACAGACAGTAATGCAAAGCAAACGAGTTGGAGAAGGCATCAAATCGACATATCTCATCCACTAGCTTACTTTTTTTTCTTCTTTTTCCCCTTTTGGTCTGGATCCACTAGCTTACTTGATATCAAGAAAAAGAGAAGCTTCATCCTTTTCTTTTCCTGTTTCTGAATTTGAAGCTTCCATTGATCATTTCTAAGCAACCATCAGATGAGGCATCACAGTTCGGTAATTCATCTTGAGCCCTTTATTCGATGGATATCTGATATCATGTTCCTAGAATAATGATTAACCAACAGCACATGTCTTCGAACAAGAATACTTCAGCATCCCAGGATTTGTCCTGAAACTTATTGACTCATCAAAGTCCCGGAGGATATCACCAATACATAATATTCTACTTTCTCTATACGATCTAATCAACAATCAGTGACTAGCTACTCCAACCATCCAAAAGAACCATCAAAAATACATTTTGATCATAACCATCTTCAGAGCATAAACCGAAGATCGAAAATGATTGAGAACCGAACCTCTCCGAAACCGTACTTCTCATAATACTGCGCCCGAACAGCGGCACTGAAGTAGAGGGTCGCGTTGTATATCAGGTACGACGAGTGCTTCGTCAAATTCAGCACCACGAAATCCAAATTCAGACCCACAACACTGCGGAGACACCATGAGAAAACAGAGACCTAAGAGATATTCCGAAACTTCCCTAAGAAAAAATTCTTGAGAAAGTCGAGATTTTGAGGGCACCTTTTCCTTCGGAAGTTCAAGATGACTTGTGGGTAGAAGCTGACGGACCAAGAGACGAAAGCCGTCCATCCCAAAATCTGGTACAACACCTCCAGAGGCGTTGAATTCCACGAAGCCATCTCTCTCCCTCTCTCTCCCCCCCTCTCTCTTCAAGCTTTACCGGTTCCCAGTAGAGCGGAGAGAAACGGAGAAGGGGAAGGAGGAGTTGCAAATTATGATTCTGAGAATTCCCGATTGTCTTTTATGGTGGAATCTCCGAAGGGGGCCGACAAGGATTTTCATTGGAATCCGAGCGATTTCGGCTGTTGAATGAGGTCGCGTCAAGAATGGCCAAAAACGGCGAGGCCCCCTTTCTCTTTGGCTCGGCTGACCTGTGAAAGCGCGATTGGTTGGTCGGGATTCACGTTTTTCTTCCCGTAGGACGGTTTCTCATTTTGTCCAAAATTTTTCAGGCGGATATTAGCTAATAAAAAAAGAAATAAATCCCCACAACCCAAAAAGATATAAATATAACGACAGAGAAAATCCACATTTAATTTTTTTTTTTTTTGTATTTCTGAAAACAGATCAATGGCCGCGGCATAGAATTAGAACAAAAATGATGAGCCGAACAAAAAATCTACCTTTCTATTTCCGAAAAACGTAACTAGCAATAAATGATTTCTACTTAAAAAATCGTTTTGAGAAGCAGGCGGGGCCGCACCTCAGGAAGAAACAGGAAAAGAGTCCCGTGGAATTCTCTTTGCTTCTGCAACTTTCCAATGCTTGGGAAGCTGATGAACATGGACGAGGTGCCGTCCAGGCGCAGGATTATTACTTCCCACGTACGACATCACGGTTCAGATTCGTTCGCCCTACATGTTCTTGTCCTCTTCTAATTCATTCTTTGGTCAGCAATGAGATTGCTTGCCATGCCTCGTTAGTTGTTGCACCTACAAGGTCAAAAAGGGCATAATTGGAATTTGGAGGGTTTTCCCCCATCACCCATTCGAACAATGTTAATCCAACCCTTTTCTTTTTTTGTTTTGTTTTCCGGCCCCCTGATTTTCCCCCTTATCCCTATTTTGACCCCCTTCTGAGTTTTGAATTGTGATTGTGCAGGGCACGTCCTTTCTTTTGATTGAGACAGATTCGACAAAGGATACATTTGATTTTTGACATCCCTCCCTTTTAACACACAATAAACTCACTCTTGCATTCATCTGATCCAATGCTCTCTCTGCATCCTACCAAAATAACCTTTTCTACATGCATCAAAGCTAATGTAAGCCCCTATTAAATAATGGTACGGAATTTGGCAATTACCTTTCGACTTTGGTTGCGAGAATAATAATAATAATAATAATAATAATAATAATAATAATAATAATAATAATAAAACCCTAAAGTAGTTGTGCAACATACTCTTTTTTATAAATGCCTTGCAATTTCTTCAATAATATTATTAGCTTTATTCTCCTGTACCCAGTCAAAATGGCATATCACTCTCATCTTTTTTCTAACTTGTTTCGTCAAAGTCATGTGCACTTGTTCTAAGCATTGTATAAATTAGAATCATGAAGTAGGCACTAGAAACAATGTTATCCTCAAAAGTGACATTGCATATATGTTCATCGGTGTACCATTTCAATGGTAACGCTTCAAGATCATCATGATCGCCTCGACAAAGCCTTACCTGGCTTTTTCAATAAAATGTTAATCGATCGTGGCTTTTTTATTTTATTTTTTTTATTTTCTAAAAAAAGGGCCAGTGCCTTTCTACACTCAAACCACATTTTACCCTTTCAAATTTTATCTCTCTCGACATAAACAAATCTCTTTGTCGTGGCTTGTTCTTCCTCACCTTTGCTTCCATATATCCTCTACAAGCTCCTCGTCGACAATGACGACACCGTCCTCCGCTCCAATGACCCTCCTGGTGTTACGGCCTCTTTACCCTCATATGGTGCCGTCATGAGCTTGATTTCCATTAACGATCGGTTGCCTGAGGAGTGAGGACGGCTCGCTTCATGCCGCGTGCTGGCTGAATTGGGCTCTATGTATTCAAACCAAATTGCCTTCCGACTTAGGCATTGAAGAATTTAGAAAAAAAATTGCTTGATTTGTTCGAACTGGGTTTCATAATTGAGGAAAAAAAAATGTTAAATGACGTCATTTACGGCTATTAATGCTGACTTGGAACCTTGATGAGTCGCAAAAGTCGGGAAAATTATAAAATGTTGCCGCATCAAGTTTCCGGCATCCCAAACTGGCGACGACATCTAATTAACTTTACTTTCAAAAGTGGTCGAAAAATTTTAGCACCAAAATGACAGTCGTAGGAAAATTAAGGCATTTCTAATATCTTTTTCCCTATCTTGATAGGTGTAAGTGGACCTGACAGATCCAGCGTTTTCATCCTAACATGAAACGACCAGATGAATGAGGGTCGTGGGCTACAAAGAAAGCTTCCATTTTGTAGCTTTATGCAAATCTGCTTCAAATGCTTCATAATAATGAGTTTCACTTTGCACAAAAAGGACTACTAGTTCGCAGGAGCAGCAAAAAGGTTGACCGGTAATTCTCATAGCAGATGGTAATTTGACTTAAAAAGTCTTCAGCCGGCGACTGATTAGGGGACTTGGCCAATTGCTCTTCGGTTCGCTTACGTGCATTTGGATGAACCGGCATTTTCTTGGCAGGATAGACAACCCAAAAAAAAACTTATCGTAATTGTATCAATTCAGACCTAAATATTTTGCATTTGTGCCATTTCAATTCACTCAACGAATTTTGACTGGCCAGTGATTGAAGTAGACGCGCTCGGCTGGCGCTAGAATATTTTAATATTTTTCTATTTTTATCTTATTTTTCTTTCTTTCCCCCCTCCCTCCCCTATCCTACCTCCAGTCGGTCGCCAAGGCCCGCGACTAGCCAGAGGCCCGACCATGGAGGGGCTCGACCTTGCAAGCCTAGATCTGGGCTGGCCGACTAGTGTTCAGGTCAGCGCCACTCGATCGAAATTCGTCGGATGAACTAAAATGACACAATTACAAAAGTTTTATGACTGAATTCGACAAAAAGAAATTGTTTAGGACGTAATTGACATAATTGTAATAGTTTAGGGTTTTTTTAGTAATTTTCCCACATACCGTTTAAGCATGAAAAGCTGGTAAAAGAATACAGATGCCTGCAAAATCGAAGAAGATTTGAGACCATACCCTCAATCCATCCCAGTTAAATTGCAGAAGGACATTGATGAGGAAAGTCATTCCCATCCCGAAATTCGTAAGGACAAATCTCTTGCAGCATTTTTTTTTTTTTGACACGGAAAGAGGCCTCGAAGAATCCTATAACAAGTCAGACCAAAGCGAAATTAAACACAGGCGACATTGGAGAGATGATGGTAACGTGAAGCTTCAGAGCATGCCTCGAAGAATCATAAGCACCGCCCTCGCCCTCGCCCTCGCCCTTGCCCTTTTCAGCGAGAGAGAGAGAGGAAACATAATTCCGAGAGATAAAAGGAAAGAAATCGAAATTATCTCGTTAGTTTTTGGATAAACCTAACCTAAGCACCTCCCTCGCCCTCGCCCTCGCCCTCGCCGTCTCTCGCCTCTCGCCCTCTTCCTCTCTCCGTCTACCCATGGAGATCTACTCGTCAGACTCGGAAAGCGATATGACTGTGGCATTTCCTCTTGCTGATCGCGACACTGGAGGGACTAAGGTCTTCGTATCAAATACAGTAATAGGTAGGGGAAGAGGTCGGTCCTAAGTGCTTGAGAGCTTGTACGATGATGGCATACCTGTTGCGGTCAAACAAGTCGTACATGATCAGTTTAATCTTGCCTATTGGAGTCCTGAGTTGATACATCCAAATATTGTTCGGTATTGGCGATTTGAATGCGACGAGGATTTCACGTATTTTCCTCTAGAGCGCTGTACTTGCAGCTTGTATTATTTGGTTACAGCACTTTCAGCCCCTTCAGATTCTCCTGATCTCTCTCTCCGGGCTTATGATTCATCATCATTGTTTATATATAAGAGCAAGTTGAGGTATGTTAGGGATACTGTGACGCCCTGGAATTCGGCTTTGGTAAAGTGTCTGAATTCAATAAAATGGATTAATATTGAAAATTTCAGTCGATGGAATATTTTGGATCGTAAGGACTGAAGATACGATAATTGGACGAATTCCGAAGTTCAGTTGGTTTAGATTAGGTTTCGAAATTCTTAATCGCCGCAAATTAGGATTTCAATCCTCGCACTCGAGTCTAATCCCGACAGAACCTGGCCTGTGAAATTACCAAAATACCCTTCGTTTAGTGTACCGAAATTTCAATTCAATCCCAAATTATCAAATGACAAAATTGCCCGTCAATTATTCATAAAGGACAAAATTGCCCCAAAAGTCTTGATGTGGGCCCCACCCCAAATTTACATCAGCCATCTCATTCTCTCCTCTCTCTCACGAGACTCCCTCTATCTTCCTATCTGCTCTCTCTCCCAGTTTGTTCGTGGAACATCCCCCCTCAAACGGTCGAACCACACTTCCTCCTCCTCCGTTGGATTTTTGGCCGACCACCACCCACCAACCAGCCACCACGACCCCCAGCCACTCGTCACCGTCGCTCTGACCAGTCCCAGCCGCCGTTGGCCACCGGAAGGCTGCGAAACGGCACGGGAACCCAAGCCCCTGTTTCGGCTCCTACAAAGCCGAGAAAACCCAACCCTCCTCCGACCGTTTTTGCCGCCACCGACCACCTCAGCGTCGTCCCTCAGCCTCCTCACAGCATCCTTGACCCAACCCCGCCGCCGAACGACCGCCGGAGCTGCCACAATCAACCCCAAGACCGCGGTTGCCCTGTTTTCAACCCGGTTTCGTATTTTCTTCAATTCGGCCATTCCCGACGTTGCCGCCTCTCACCGCCACCTTCAACAGCCTCCCAAGATCCTTCTCCCCTTTCCCTGAGTTCGTGGGAGCAGACCGCTGCACGTAGGGGCCGAAAATCGACTCCGACCACGCTCCTGTTCTCAGCCACGCGAAACCCCTGTTTTGTCGGTTCTGTTTTGCGGCTGCTCTGCCGCCTCCATCGCTCTCAGCCGCTATCATCGATCCGGATCGACTGTCCTCGACCCTAGGTGAGTCCCCGAGCCTTGGCCGGCCTCGCCTCGGCCCGTGAGGTCGAGAAACTCCCCAAAACAGCCCATACCCCCTATTTCGTTCACTGACCGTTACTGTTCACAGCGCCGACCACTGCTCGCCGGAACTCCTGTCGTCGGTCACCTGTCCCGGCAACCTTGCTGAGCCTCCCCGTGGTGTTCCCGAGATTTTGAGTCAAGCCGCCTACACGATAAACCCTATGTTCACCGAGAATCGCCGCCGCCGTCGCCGTCGCCGTTCGTTGTCATCGTCCGAGCCATCGCCATTAAGACCGCCCGAGCTAGTCAATTTGTGAGTTAACCCTAATCTTTGGTTAGAGCGTTAATTGCGCCTAGGATTAATCGTTTAGTCAAAAAATTAAATACACGATCGGGGCCGATTTCGATAGGAATTTGGGTTAGGTTAAATGATCGCGATCGATTATGTTAGTTGGATTGATTATATTGTCTGTGGCTAATTGTGATTAGTTAAAATTGATTGATTGATCACGAGCTGGCGATAGGCTAGACACGAGTAAGCGATCGACAATTTAAATCGATTGGTTTGGTCAATAAAGGATTATTGTATAAATTGAGCTTTTTATTGTCTAATCGGCTTTATTGATTTGATCGCTTCGCTAAGATGTCAGTTTGATTGTCTTATTTGTCCACTAGGTGATTGGTTGTCTTATTTGGGGTTAATCGCCCTGTGTGTGGTTATGGTGATTAGTGGATAATCTGCATATGCATATGACCGTTTGTGAAGTCAAAAGACATATTTTAGCATGAAAATGACTTTCAGCCAAGACTTTTACATGCGTGAGTGAGCATCCGGCTTTAATCGAAGATAATGAAATGGATTGATTGCTGGATGTGTTTTGTATGGTCATATGATGGAACAATGATGCTTTTCATGGCAAGTTCGTATTGTACTAATTGTATAGAGCCATATGACTTGTTAGAAGCACGGCAATTCTGGTCTGGTGTTAACTAGCACGGATGCAGGATTGGTCGGAAGTCGGTCGCAGCTTGTGATGGACCGACGCCTCCTTTAAGGACGCCTACTTGCTGGTGTTATGCCAGGCGCACTGGAGACACCTCTTTTAGTAGCCGTTGCCGAGAGAAAATGGACATAGTCTGGTCCTGTCGGTAGAACTCTCGATTGCACCAAGGTGTTGGATTGCATTATTTGTGGGAGTCGAATCACACCCTCTTTCGCGTAAATCCTCTCATGTGCAGTTGGCACGATCATCGTTAATAAATGGACTTGTGTGATGTCTTGTGTGTACTTATGGATGAGATGCTTGTTTGGGTAATTGACTGATTGGTTGTGAGTTGAGTCAAGCATTGCATTGTGTGTGACTGAAGTTGGCAAGTATACATGTGAATGGTTATTATATTGTGACTGTACGTGGATGTTAGATGTGGTGATGTGATCTTATGAGACTATTGTTAGAAAGCCCGGGCGAATCGATTTCCTAATCAAGCTTAGGCTTGATTCACTGAAATTTATTATCACTCCGTCGTGGGATAACATTTTCATGTCATAAGTGACGAAACCTCGTAGATGCCAAGGTTTGGCTATTGGATTAGTTCTTTTGAAGTAGATGAGAAGTTGACCTTACCCGACCGAGTAACTGATTGAGGTCTTGTCTGGTCGCCCCGAAGTATGGGGTTGTGCTCGTACGTCTATTGTTATGTATGATTGTTTATTGTTATCTTTGGTGAAACATTGTAGTGTTTGTCTTCTGCTATTCTATTCCATGTTTGTTTTGATGTCAAAGAGTGTAAATACGTTTTCGCATGCGTAATTAAGTGATAGGTCGATAGTGTGCTTGGGACGCTATCTCTATGACCTCGTGACGTTTTGATAAGAGATGTCGCGAGCTCGAGAATCGGGGCGTGACAGATACGATGCATGACGTTAGCTTGTGGACGGATGGAGGTCGTACTTCAACCCTGTTGCCGAAACTGATGAGGTATTAGTCCAACCATCATGGATTTGTATTTGTAGTGAGCTTGCTTACATGTATGCGTACATGATTCAGAAGATCTCATAGAGATCACTATCTTCATGAACCCCTTCCTTTTTGTTTTCACAAATTTTGAATTTGTATAGTGACTGGTTTTCCCATTTTGGTAGAATTGGTATACCTTCTCTCCTTCTGCTAAAGATTTTTGAATGCTACAGGATCCGCATGCACCAATAAAGTGCATGTTGATGCGATTGATACGGGATGTGTAATTTTGCTTTCAATGATTTTGAGTGGCCTAAGATACTATTTGATTTCATTATTTGTTTAATTCGTAATGTTTACTCTATGCAGGGAGGAGGTGTCAGGACTCGACTATATGCATGGCAGGAAAATACTCCATAAGGACATAAAGCTTCAAAATATCTTGATTACTGGGAAACCGTTAGTTGCTAAGCTATCTGATATGGGAGGTTGCATTAGTAAGTGCTCATCATGGCCATTGTGTCCTGTCATTGACCAGGGAATCTATCATATCCATCTTTATATTGTCCTAGCCGTGGCGGCTTTTTTGTTGTTGATCTTCGATGTTTGTCTTCTAGATAGTGGAACCCTAGGATGGCAAGCACGTGAGATGCTTTTTCCTAATGATGTGTGGCAAAGTCTGGCAAGTGATATGTTTAGTTTTGGTTGTGTCCTCTTCTTTTGTGTGTCTGGTGGCAAACATCTATTTGGAAGACATCGTGAATTCAATATCATGACGTGGATCTATCCTCGGTGGCCTCCATACCAGAGGCTCATGATTTGATATCGAATTTACTAAACCCGATCCTATATCGAGGTGAGAGCGTTCTCTCATTGAACTAATTGAACTTGAACTGTTAAAGAGATGGCACATGTTGATGCTTTCGAACTCTAGAAGTCGGTCCATCTCAACCTTTTTCATGTAATCGATTTATTTGAGCATTCTGTTCAATAGTTCATTGCTTTTAGTAATTGACAGGCCAAAGGCATCAAAGGTGCTTCAACATCCATTTCTCAGGAACTCAGAGATAGGAGTGTCCTTTTTTAGTGACTCCAAGAATAGACCAGTGACAATTCCACACTCCACCGACGCTCTAAAACCAGCAAAGGTACTCTCGCTCTTTCTCTCTTTATCTCCAAGATTGTGATAATATCCTGCATGCATACAGGGTTTCATGCTTTGACGTTTATGGCAGGAGATCGAACGATTTCCTGCACTCTTGAAGGCCTCCTATAAGGTGGTCTCAATTCTGCCAAAAATAAGATATCTTTAGAAAGTACTTGAAATTTTTTAAGTGATGTTTTCGCCCTTTGGGATTTGTTGCGCGGAACCAAGCGATTGATCAAATAAAAAGACAAAACAAGTAAAATAAATCGAACACCAGATGTATGTGGTTCAGTCGTAGAGATCTACGTCCACGGGGAGAGCAGCAACGAATTCCACTATAGAACAAGCGATACACGGAGATTACAGATCACTTGAGTTACACATACTCTTGGTGTTTCCCAGCCCCAATTACATTCAAGAACACATACAGTGTTTAGCCCCAAATTCCTAGTAAAATAATCTCTCAATTTTGCAAAGGAATTAAAACACAAATCTAACCTCAAGATTTAATCGACTTCAACACTTGAATTCTTGATGTAATTCTACAAACAAACGAAGATAAACCTTGCCAAGCACTCGATGTTAAACCGGTGCTTCCTCTTCTTTTTCTTGGACTTGGACGCACGAAGACTCCTCTTTATATCAAGCGCTCGAAGGTTCGGCGCTTTATGGATCGCATACAGCTTCTGGATGTGATATCATAACCCACGCTCAAGCACACACGCCTGTGGCGCTTCCAAGACTTCACGTTATTTCTTTTTTCTTGAGATGATTGTGTTCGCTTTTCGCTTTTCGCGTTAGATTTACTTTGGTCTGGTGGATGTAGGAGCCAGCATGGTGTAGGCTTAAATATTAGATAGTAAATCTCTTGCGAGATCCCCAAGAGAAGCTTGAGAGGATGCTGCTCTTGGAAAAATCATTTAGGCAACATTAATTTGTGCAATTCCGGAACAAAGTTGTATGTATATGAGTTAGGAAATTTAGGGATGTCTTAAAATTTATGAGGTCCTCGGCGCAATATCTTCCATCATTATGTAATTTTGCGTAATTAGACTACGCTTTAGAGTGCAGGGTGCCCAAAAGAGGAAGATTCAGAGGCTATTTGCGTCGCCTCTAAGGCCAATGATATATTAGGGCCAACTAGATCTGCCTTGAAAGGATCTTGAGGAGCACAAGCCACAACTGTATTGAAGCAGACAGAAAGTATTAAACGGTGCACGAACGACCTGTATAATACCCACTTTAATCGATTGAGAACATAATGGGTTTTTGTGTTCCAAACAGTTCTCTCTTTACTTCCCAAGCCACTAGATAGCGAGAAAGAGCAAGACTAGCATCAACGTATGCAAATAGGACATGAGATGCTGGACTGTACAGTAATCCAAGGGCCCACTCTTCAGGGTTTTGAGTCCTGATTGATTGAACTAGATCTCCAATAAATGAAAACGAATCGAAGCTATGTTCAAAGAATTCTCAGCTCAAGATCAGCGCCGCTTGTGCCTTTCAAAGAGGTCTCTAAATGCATCGGCAAACTTGCCATGAAAATCATCAACAATCCCACAATCCAATCTTCCTAATTCAGCAGAGAGCCATACGCACCTGAAGATTTCCCAGAAGAAAACTGGCTGCAGGTACTACTTTCATAACCAGGCTTTCACCACTTGTAGACATTTGACTATAGCAAGACAAGGACAAACCAGCGATGTGAGCTTTGGTTATTAAATCCAACAAGCTGCATGAGACAACAAATTGTGGGAATGGCCCAGTAAAAAGAGCGGAGAAGGAAGGCGAAGATAGAGGTTACTTGACTGGAGCAGAGGAGGCAGGCCATCTCCATGAGCTATGCGCACAAATCTTTTCCTTGGTTTAATAAAGGCAACCAGGGAGTCATACGTATCTGAAGATTCCCCAGAAGAAAACTGGGGTAAACTTAATTACTCTAGAAAATTGCAGACACAACTTTCCATCAGGCTTCCACCACTTGTAGACATTGACTGTAGCAAGTCTGGGGCAAAACAGCTATGTGAGCTTTAGTTATTAAATCCATCCAGCTGCATCAGATGACAAATTGTGGGAATGGCCCAGTAAAAAGAGCGGTAAAGAAAGACGAAGACAGAAGTTACTTGATCGTAGAAAAAAATCTGGAACCAGGGGGCAGCCCATCTCCATGGCTATGCACCCAAATCCTTTCCTTGATTTAGTAATGGGAATCTACAAAAAGAAAAGATTGCGCACATGTTAGAATTTGCATTTGTACTACTACATACAGATAAAAGGGCGAAAAAACAAATTGATGGCTGAACTCTTATGTTTGAATAATTGATTCAGAATATATGCATTTTGTATTTGTAGCTGTATTCTCATTTAAATCAATTAGTTATTATCTATCATGTAGTGATTGGTTTTCCCATTTTGGTGGAATTGGTGCACCTTCTCTCCTTTTGATAGAGATTGGTGAATGCTACAGAATCCTTATGCACCAATAAAATATATGTAATGTGATTGATACGGGATATGAAATTTTGTTTCCAATGATTTTGAGTGGCCAGGATACTATTTGGTTGTGTTATTTGTTTAATTCATAACGTCTGCACTATACAGGGAGGTGGTATCAGGATTCGACTATTTGCATGGCTTGGAAATATTCCATCAAGACATAAAGCCTCAAAATATCTTGATTATTGGGAAACCGTTAGTTTCTAAGCTATCTGATGTGGGAAGTTACTTTAATAAGTGCTCATGGCCATTGTGTCCCCTCATTGACTGGGGAATCTATCATATCCATCTGTAAATTGTCCTAGTCGTGAAGGCTTTTTTGTTGTTGATGATCTCTAATGTCTATCTTGTAGATCCTGGAACCCCAGGATGGCAAGCACATGAGATGCTTCTTCCTAGTTGTTGGCCAACTTCGGCAATTGATACGTTTAGTTTTGGTTGTGTCCTTTTCTTTTGGGTCACTGGTGGAAAACATCCATTTGGAAGACGTCGTGGATCCAATATCTTGAACAATTCCATGGATCTGTCCTTGGTGGCCTCTATACCGGAGGCTCATGATTTGATATCGGATTTACTAAACCCCGATCCTATATTGAGGTGAGAGTTCTCTCTCATTGAGCTAATAGGAATTTGAATTGTTAAAGAGATGGCACCAATTGATGCTTTTGAACTCAAGAAGTCTTTCCATCTCAGCCTTTTTTATGTAATTGATTTATTTGAGCATTCTGGTCAATAGTTAATTGCTTTTAGCAATTGACAGACCAAAGGCATTAGAGGTGCTTCAACATCCATTTCTCAAGAATTCAGAGGCAAGACTCTCCTTTTTTAGTGGCTCTAAGGATAAAGCAGTGACAATACCACACTCCGCTGATGCTCCAAAATTAGTGAAGATACTCTTCGCTCTTTCTCGCTTATCTCCAGGTTTGTGATAATATGCTGCATGCATACAAGGCTTCATGCTTTGATGTTTATGGCAGGAGATCAGACGATTTCCTGCACTCTTGGAGGCATCCTATAATGTGGTGTCTCAATTTTGCAAAAAAGAAGATATCTTTAGGAAGTACTAGAAATTTTTTAAGTGAAGTTTTCATCCTTTAATTTCAGTGCAATATCTTCCATCATTATGTAATTTCGCGTAATTAGAGACTGCACATTAAAGTGCAGGGTGACCAAAAGAGGAAGATTCAAAGACTATTTGCATCACCTCTAAAGCCCTAGGATCAACTAGATGTCAGTATTTAAAGGATCTTGAGAAGGAAAAGCCACAACTGTATTGAAGCAGAAAGCATTCAACCGTGCATGAACAACTTACATTCCGTATAATGCCCACTTTAATCAATTGTGGACATAATGTATTTTTAGGGTTCCAATCAAGCCTCTTTACTTCCAAAGCCACTAGATAGTGAGAAAGAACAAGACTAGCCTCAACATATTGAGATGGGACAAGGGATGCTAGACTGTACGGTGAATCCAACTGCCCTCTCTTTAGGGTTTTGAGTTCTGATTGACTGAAACATATAAACAAGGTCTCGGATGAATGAAAACGAATCAAAGCTATGTTCAAATTCTCAGCTCAAGATCAGTGCGGCCGACCCATGGTTCGTGCCTTTCAGAGAGGTCTCTGAATGCATCGACTTACTTGCCATGCACCTTGCTGACATGCTAAATGGAATTTTAGATCAGAAATTGCAGTATAAACCACATGGTATGTGTCAACTTTTGTGAGTCATAACATGAAGGCACTGCAAGCATCCAATTTTTGGAATTGTTGAGAAGAACAAGTGCAGAGCCGTTCTCCTCGTGTGAATGTGAAGTCAAGCTAAAGAAAAGCAGCAAATTATATTCAGAAGACGAAAACCAACGAAAGTTACCCTTCCAAGGTGGGTTTGGACGTTTTCTGAAATTGAATGGGTCTACCAACCACCCCATGCATCGGATTTTGGAAGGGTAAAGGAGACGTGTGAAGAGAAAACCATGTAACACACATACCGGATGTGTGGGAGCATTACAGTTGTACCATAGACGTGTAACTCATTGAAAATTATCAATAATCCCACAATCCAATCTTCCTATTTCAGCAGAGAGCCATACGTATCTGAAGATTCCCCAGAAGAAAACTGGGGGAAACTTGACTGCTCTATAAAATTGCAGATCCAACTTTCCACCAGGCTTCCACCACTTGTAGACATTTGACCGTAGCAAGACTGGGACAAAACAGCTATGTGAGCTTTAGTTATTAAAACCAACAAGCTGCATCAGACAACGAATTGTGGGAATGGCCAAGTAAAAAGAGCGGAGAAGAGAGTAAAGACAGAAGTTGCTTGACCGTAGAAAAAAATCTGGAACCAGGGGGCAGCCCGACTCCATGGCTATGCGCACAAATCCTTTCCTTGGTTTAATAAAGGCAACCAGGGAGTGATACGAATTTGAATTGTTAAAGAGATGGCAGCAATTGATGCTTTTGAACTCAAGTAGTTGGTCCATCTCAGCCTTGTTCATGTAATTGATTTGTTTGAGCAGTCTGGTCAATAGTTAATCGCTTTTAGTAAATGGCAGGCCAAAGGCATCAGAGGTGCTTCAACATCCATTTCTCAGAAATTCAGAGACAAGATTGTCCCTTTTTAGTGACGCTAGGGATAGAGCAGTGACGACACCACACTCCACGGATGCTGTAAAACGAGGGAAGGTAGTCTCGCTCTTTCTCTATCTAAAGGATTGTGATAAGATCCGTAGCGGCAAGCATACAAGGCATCATGCTTTCATTAGGGCGATTTCTTGAACTCTTGACAGAGTCCTATAAGGTGGTGTCTCGATTCCGAAAAAAGGAGATGTCTTTAGGAAGCACTTGAAATATTTGAAGTGATGTTTTCACCATTTGGGATCAGTGTTGGAAGGATCTCGAGGAAGAAATTAGGCATCAATTGCGCATGGCCAAGTTATACAGCCGGATATTTGGTCGTTCCCTTTTAGCAACAGCATTGTCATGTAACGATATTTAGTAAAAGCCTGTTTGCAGTGATATTGCTTGTGCATCTTGGTTTGATCCTTCTATCTGGGCACCGATTATATTCGTGGTTTGTTTGAAAGATATGATTGTGTGGCAGTGCATTAATTTGTTTTCGTATACAATAGTGCAAAAAGCTTGGAACCGAACCAGCATTATGAAAAATTGGTCAATATGTACTGGGTAGGTTATCAGCCGAGCTGATTGTGTTCGCTTCCCGTTAGTTTTACTTTGGTCTCGTGGATGTAGCAGCCAGCATGCCGTAGGCTTAAATCGTAGGTAGTAAACCTATTCCGACCACCCCCCAAGGGAAGCTTGAGAGGAGGTAGCTCTTGGAAAAATCATTTGAGGCAACACTAACTTGTATAGTCCAAAGAGATGGATGATAAGTTCGGTTAGGAACAACGTTATAAGTTAAAATTTATATGGGTTAATGGGAAATTCAGGGGTATGTTAAAATTTATGTCGTCCTTCAATTTCAGCGCAATATCTTCCATCACGTTCATAATCTCTAGGCATATTTCAACATTTAAAAAGAGAGATAACCTTTCGCAATACTCAATATGAGTTGGACCGATCGCGAAATCAGTGTTCGGAGAGGCATGTTTCCACCATTGATCTTGCGAAGGAAATGATCTAAATAGGAGAAAGGCGTCGCGGCTGGCATTCTCCAGCTCAACGTACTCAACACTAGGTGTTCCATTCTCTGAATTGTTCTAGCTTCAAACACAGACTTGGATTCACCAACCTGCGACATGCAATGTATTTATCAGATGAATTGGATGGAAATGGAATTCGACACAATCCACATAGAATCACTATGACGCAATGGACGAAAAGATTCAAACCCGCAAATCTAGAGAAAGAGGCACTTCAGTTTCTTCCATTTTGGCAGCTAGAAATAAGCATGCCACAGCCAACAACCGTGTCATCCAAGCTTTACCTTTCTGAGATTAGGAGTAAAAGTGTTCAGACGCTGTGAAAATCCAATTCGATGCAATGCTATATAAACGAATAAACACCAATGCTCACAAACCCATACGAAGTGATTCGACTTTCAATCTATGTACTTACAGGGAACTCATAGGCCGAGAGGAACATAGACGTGGGTTGGGTCTAAGTAAGTTGCAAACCTATTTGCTAAATATAATTAACTATTTTAACAAGCCGACGCATGATATGTCGATTAATAAAGTACCTCGTTGGTCAGCTTCCAAGCGGTTCGAGCTTTTGGGATAAACGGTATGTTCAATATGGCATCAAAGTGCAACTAGCCAAAAAAACGTAGAAAAAACTTATTACCTCGGAATTGGGTGTCCTCTCTTCCTTATCTTCTTTGGGATTTACTTTGTATTGAAGCCCACATCTTGGGCTCTTCTGCACTGAGTTAGTTCTTAATGAAAATTTTATCATGACAAAAAAAAAAAAAAAGTGCAAGTCGCGATACGAATGCCGAGGTTGTTATCATTTAAGGTATTACCCTCGTGGTCATGATCCCTCTTTGTGTCTTCACTCGGTCAACTCGAAATGGCAGCGGCTACATCCCGTGTTTCAAGCGTAACACTCGACTTACGGGTAATAACACCGTACACCGTTGGTCATCTTTCCGATGCTTTAGGTTGTTAGAATATGGTTCCTGGCTTGGGATCCAGATCCCCTAACATTGCTGTGTCATTGATCAAATCGAACCGTCCAAATCAAAATTGATGGCATGATTTGGCAATGTTAGGGGATCTATTTTCGCCTGGCTTGTTCGTTGTTTTTTTTTTCCCCCTTTTCCTCTCTCTTTACTTCTTTTTAATTTGGAAATCTATGGTCTGGAAGTCGTTAATTGTGAATTCTGCCAATGTAAAATCTTTTTTCTCGATTATTCCTTTTAATTTTTTTATTTTAGGTAGATTGGATTTATCTAGCCTTGTTGTAGAGAAAATAATGGTGGTCGGGTGAAGAACAAGTGATGAGATTAAAAATTCTGTAAAGGTTGAAACTCTTTTTGAATATATTCCTTTTAAATTTGTTGTTTGTTGTTGCAGGAGCCTTAACAATAGTCTTGAAAATAAAATCAATCCTATATTTTTTTAACACTTATAATTAAGTCATATTTTTTTTTATCAAATTAGCCTATTTAAGTTCGTTACCTCCCTCCGATTTTGATTGACGAAAATTATCGGCGATAAATGCTGTCAAGAATTCAACGACGCCGTTTCCTTTCAAATTTTTTATCGTCTACCTCGTGTTGAAAAGTCAACGGAAAGAGAGAATACAGAGAAAGCGACTCAAGGCGCCCAACCTTAACTGGTGTGGGGCCGACGACCCTCCGCCGGATGACCCGCAACGACCCCGGCGAGAACCAGGCGCAATTTCCATCTCTCAACAACCACAAACACAAATTTAAGTTCTCTCTTCACCGGTGCCGATCGATGTCGCTCATCTCTCTCCTTCTCTTCACTCACAAGAATTCACAAGTCTTGCTTATATCCATCATCAACATCTCTGTCTCTTGCTCCTTCAATTTCAGCTCCATCATCGCTTTAATTTTGGGTAATTAGAGACTGTGCAATAGAGTGTCGGGTGACCAAGAGAGGAAGATTCGAAGATTATTTGCATCACCTCGAAGTCCCTCGATATATTAGGGCCAATTAGATGCCATTGTTGGAAGGATCTTGAGGAGCATAAACCACAACTGCATTGAAGTAGGAAGCATTAAACCATGCATGAACGAGTTACATTCTGTATAATACCCACTTTAATCGACTGTGAACATAATGGATTTTTGGGGTTCCCAATCAAGTTTATCTCTTTACTTCCAAAAGCCACAAAGATAACGTGAAGCTAAGAAGCACCGACACTCTCCGGAGTCGTTCATATCATGTTGTATCGTATTTGACACTCTTCGACATGCGATCGACACATAATCAGTGTTGTCGACACACCAACAACATGTTAGTCCAACATCTTGACGTGCCACTCGATACGCACATGGATCAATTTTAAGCATTATAAATAAATTAGATGTCAAAATGCAAATATATTCAAAAATCTATATATTTAAGTCATATACTCAGTCACCTTAAAATTAATATACTAGCTAGCCAAAAAAATATATAATCATGAATTCTAAAAGAAGAAGAAGAAATTCACCGTCGACATTTTCATATATACATAACAATCTATCATCTATATTAAAACATACATTTAAAATACAAAGTGTCGAAATTCTCTATTTTTTTAGAATGAATTGTCGGCATGTCGTGTCGTGTTGTGTTTTTCGTTTCAGTGTCGGTGTTACTCAGGCGAAAAGGAATAGGACTAGCATCAATGCATTGCAGATGGGACATGAGATTCCGGAATATACGGTAAATCCAATTGTGCTCTCTTTAAAGTTTTATGAGTCCTGATTGACTGAAACATATGAACAACAACTTCAGTGAATGAAAACGAATCAAAGCTACGTTCAAAGACTTTTCAGTTCAATATCGGCGCGGCCTTGTGCCTTTTCGAAGAGGTCTCTGAATGCTTCGACGAACTTGCCGTGCATCTCGTTGACCTGCCAAATGGAATTGTAGATCTTAAATTGCAGTACAAACCACATTGGTATGTGTCAATTTTGCGAGTCATAACATTAAGGCGCTTAAAGCATCCAATTTTTGGGAATTGTTGAGGATAAGTGCAGAGCTCCATTCCTTTTTGTGTGAATGTGAAGTCAAGCAAAAGAAAAGCAGCAAACTGCATTCCAGATGATGACGGCGGGGAGCGAGACGGAAATAGAATGCGGGAAAGAAGATGCGAATGCTTTGGAGAGAGTGGTAGCATTAGCTTTGCAGCATTAACTTTTTTTTTTTTTTTTTGTTTCTTATTTCTGCTTCAAATCTATTTCTAGAATAACTTTTTTTCCAAAAATAATTTCTTAAAATTGTGATACCAAAGGAGTTTCTGTTCCAAATTTATTTTAGAAATGGGTTTTTGTTCTAGAAATTATTTTTGGAGTGTTTTCCTGCGCCACCTAAGCCCCTTGTCTTCCATTTTCTTGATCAACCTAGCATTCAGGGTGTCAACGGACAGCGTATTGACCCAAAGCGAAACTGCATAGTACCAAGCCCAACCTGGCTCAAACACTTTTTCTTCTTTTTTTTTTTAAACAAAATCACTTGACATTCCGTCGAATTAAAGAAAATATAAAATATAAATATAAATATAATAAATTAAATTAAAAAGAAGACTTGAGGAGGAAAATGGGGGAAAAAAAAGGGAATCGGGCTAGCTTGAAAAGCTTAAAAATTAGGGTGAATTTGCGGGCCGGGACAGACTTTTTGGACACCCTTACCTAACGCTCCATTTTCCAAATCCCTTTTCTTCTAGCCGCGGTTAGTAAAATGTTAAAACGAGACATGATCGATTCCTAAGGCATGTTATTCGGCTTTGGTCCCTTGTCCCAGCAAACGAGACATGATCGATTCCTAAGACATGATCGATTCCTAAATGCTGATGCTCTGTTTCATACCCATAATCATCTACAAATTGAGCCCATTCAACCTCAGATTGGAAATGTACAAGTTGCCCTGATGTTAACGCTAATTTTAGCCTATGTCTCGCTGAAAATTTCTTTAATTTTCTCCTTGCGCAACCAATTCAAAATCGTCATAGAACTCTACAAAAAGTCTAACGTGGACCGCAAAACATGCCTTTGCCTTTCTATTACCTAAACGACGTCGCCTCCTCTTCAAATTGAATGTCTCTCTCAAAATAAACAAATCTCTCTGTCACCGCTTGTTCTCCCTCGCCTTTCCTTCCCTCATATGCAAGCTCTTCAGCTTCGACGATGGCCTCACTCCCTCTCCCCTGCCATGACTAGATCAACACCATCGTCGATTCCAACGAACGGACCTCACCTCCTTGGTTTCGACCTCTTTGCCCCGAATGGTGTCGTCATGAGCTTGATTTTCGTCGTGAAGTTCGTGTTCTTGCACAACGTTGTTGAGTGGGCCAGCTTCATGCCGCATGCTGGCTGAATTTTGCTCTCCGTATTTGGACCAAGTTGCCTTCTGAATTGGGGATCGAAGAAACATAGGAAAATAGTTTAATTAGATCATATTGTGGTTTACAATTGGAAAAAAAAAAAATTGTTGAACAACTTTGTTTAGGGCTATAAATGCTGACTTGAAACCCCGGCGTGTCCTGTCAATCAGAAAAATTGATAAAATATTGTTGCGTCGAATCTTCATGTCCCAATTCTGCAATGACATTTAATAAATATTTTTTTTCATCCGAAAATGACTTTTAAGCTATTCAGCGAAATTTTTTGCCATTAAAATAATCGCCACATGAAAATTAAGGAGTTTTTAATATCATTTTCCCTATCTTGATAGGAGTGAGTGGACCCAACAGATCGAGTTCTTGGATCCTGATATGAAACAACCAGATGAATTGAGGGTTGTGGGAGAAAAGGACAATTCCATTTTGTAACTTTATGCATATCTCCTTCAAATGCCAAATGATAACAAGTTTTACTATGCACAAGAGGACTTCTTGTTCGCAGTAGCAGCAAAAAGGTTGATTGGTAATTCTCATAGCATATGGCAATATAACTTCAAACGTCTTCAACCGATCGACGACTGATCCGCGGATAGAATAACTGTCAATTTCTTGGCAGGATAGACAAAATGTTGTAGCATGAGAAGCAGGTCAAAGAATATAGATGCCTGCAACATCGAAGGAGATAAAAACCTACCCTCGGTCCATCCTGTGGTTAACTACAGAAGAACAATTAACGCAACAAATTATTCCTATGGTGAAATTTGCAAGGATAATTCTCTGCAGCAATTTTTTGAGATGGAAAAAGACCTTAGAAGAATCCTATAACGAGACAAAACGAGATTAAACACAGATGACATGGAAGGGATGATGAGTACATTAAGCGTCAGAGCATGTTCGTACCAGAGAAAGTAACGTCTTCCCAATATTAACAGCAAATGTTTGAACAAACCTTATAATGTTTTCATCGATATTTATATCTTTGATTATAAAAGTAATGCACTGAAAATTGCAATTTACTTGATTAACTACACGACCCTCCATAAAATCCTCGTGCTTGATTAAGAGTCGAACCCCATCGCATCCCTCAACACGATTGATATAATATTTCTCATTTAATTGCTTCCACTCTCCAGGAAAATCCTTAAAGAAGAACGCAATAAAACTCTCCCGAACATTGAGATTTCCACTCGTCTATTTCTAAATATTCACTTATTAGTTTAGTTGTTATGCCTCAGTAAATATTTGTCATTAGGATGTTTTGATGTAAATGACTTTCAAGAGGTAAAAGTGTAATTTTTTTTATTCCGTTTTGTTAATGAAATTCCTTTTTTTCAATATGTATTTTTTTAAAATGTATATTACGAAAATGCGCAAATGCGAAAATGCGCATGCATATGCCTTTCTTTCAAAGAAAGTGCTTATATTATTTACAGCAATTAAATATTAAAAAAATAAACTTTTTCCCCGCTTAAAATTGGACGTGCTAATGGAAATAATCATTGAGGATCGCTAACGCAATAAGATTAAAAACCGCAGGGCGATTAATGTGAGGTAAATGCCTCAAAGTTTTTGGACGGGCGTGAGTAATTTTCTCCGAAAAAAGTAGAAGGAAACAAGGACAACGACAACTCGTTTTGGATAATCCTCCCATGCCCTCTTCCTCTTCTCCTGTCATAAGCCCTAACCTAAGCACCTCTCGGCCCTCGTCCTCTTGGCGACCTACTCGTCGATTCGGAAAGCGACATGGCTGAGGGAAGTGGTGGAGGGGCTCATCACGGCGTTGGGGGGGGGGGGGGGGGGGGACTCGGATCGGTAAGATCTTCGTATCTGATGCAGTAATCCGGCTAGGGAAGTGATGGGAGCATTGTGTTCGAGGGCTTCAGTAATGATGGCATACCCACTATCAATATCCAATTGAAGAAGCAAAATATGATACATTAAAGAGCGAAGGAAAAGAAAATCACAGCACCTTCCAGCAAACGCAAGTACACCCTTCATGCAGAGCCGCAGCAAATTTACAGGCGTCTTTGTTCAGACCGACGAATTATTGAAAACCCAAAATAAACGGGACATTGAAAATGCAAATAGAGACTCACCATGCATACAAGCCAATATCTTGCTGAGGTCACTAGTAGGAGTAACCATAACTCGAACTCCTTTCCCTGCCATAGTTAGAACTCCGACCGTGTTATCCGGATTCGACGTCTGCACACAAGATGTCAGAAAATAATGATCGGATTGGATGAACAAAGGAATCAAACTCTGAGGCATGATAACACTCTCTTTAAGGAATTATTTGTCCTACAACGTTGCTAATGGTTACCGACAAAGATCCTCCAGGATACAACAGAGTCTCGAGCGAAATTATTAGATATCAATTCTAATAAATCTCCAAGAACTCTTCGGGAAACAATTAGAAAGATAAAGGATGTGCCTCTCGAGTTTTTTTTTGAACGAAAATTGAAAATGAGTAAGTGTTTTCAAAATGAACGGAACACTAGAATATACAATGAGAAATGAACACGTCTTTTCACGTCCGAAAAGGTGTTAATTCTCGTGCAACTCTTCGTATTCAAAACAGTTTATTTAAATACACTTTTTCAGAATTTTTCGAATACAATCTTATGTTCGAAAAATTGCAACCCTTCGTGCTCAATAACGGATAGTTCAAACATACCTTCTCATGTACGAAACTGTACATCCAATTACATCTTTTCACAAACACAAGCACTCCAAAGGTCATAAGAGTGTCAGTTTGGTAGTTATGTCTGAACATACATAAAACCTTCCAAAAGATGTAATAAATACTTATATCCATGTACGGTCACACTGTTGCAAAGAGTCGCAAAATTCATTTATAACAAAGAAATTATTTTGAAATAAAATAAAATAAAAATAAGTAATTATAATAATCGCACGCGGTTATAGTGAGGTGTAGCCCAGTTGCCCATTTATTTCTTTGAAATACAATATTAGATTTCTAACTAATAAATTGAATTGCTCTTTTATCTTTTATTCTACGTGGGAGGTAAAAAATACAATATTTTATTTGTTTTAGAAACAAACATCAGCACACTAATACCAGGACAATGTCTCAAAGCTTTTTCCCTCCCACAACGAGACCGAATAAACTAAAATGAACCGACCACAGATCTCTCTCGGACATACAAACAAAAGTGACAAAACAAACTCTATAGTGATCATCCCACGTAAAACCACAAAAATGATGAGCCCCGATTGAACAAAAGTCACTCAAAAGGTTTCGCGTTTTCCTAACATTGTGAAAAATGAAGCCAAACGAAAAGGCTGCATCGCAAGAAACAAGGCCGCATTGCCGCACCCGTGTTTTGGCGCCGCAAATAAGGTTAACGGCGTCCTTGAAACCTGTTGGGAGAGTAATCGCCATTGCACATCCACTGGAGTTGTCGAAACATATCATCGTCGCCTGAGAGCAAAAAAAAAAAAAAAAAAAATCCCAATCAGCAACATAACGTGCAAGGACATCGAAACCCTAATCTGCGACGCGAATACTAACACATTGGAATCGTGAGCATTGGAATTGTGAAGAGAAGAGGATGCGAAGCTAGCCTCGAGCACAATAGCCGAGGATTTTTGTCACGTCCCGACTCTCGAGCCCGCGACATCCCTTGCCAAATCGCCACCAGGTCATAATAGATAGCGTCCCAGACAATTGCTATCGACCTAAGCTTATATTGCGCCAGCGGAACGTACCATCTTCCATTCAATTAAAATCATATGGGATAGATAGAAAGTAAAGCCAGATTGCAAAATACGAAAGGCTGATGAGAATAGATGATTCATAACCTTACAGAGCCATCAACTGATAAATACAACCCCATGCTTCGGGGTGGCCCTCTAGGACTCACAAAAAGATACAAGAGTCAGGTAAGGTTAACTCTCATCTATCCCAAAACAGTATTCCCCACAAAAACAACCACAGTTCCCTGACTACAAAAAGGCCCTAACCCACTACTGGGAAGACTCGACATCTGTGTCGTAATAATCAACCGGGGGAGCCGGGTCATTTGGGTCATCACAAGAACTCTGGCTAGAACGCACAGAGGGGGCTACCGATTGCTCAGGCTCGAGATCGAGCTCCATATCAGGCGCGGGGTCCATCACTTCCCCATCAGGTGTATCAATATCCATCGGGTCCCAAGCGGGAATATTAGGGACCCCCTGTAGAGGTGGCCCCTCAAATCCTCGAAGCGGACCGAAGAAATCCATCCCATCACGAAGATACCAGGCTTTAAAGAGATGTGCCACCAGATGTGGCATCCCTTCATCAACCCATATCGTCGTGATGTGATGCTCCCACATCTGGTCCGTACCTGGTACCGGATGGAGACTGATATCAAGTGATGAGTCAGTGGGGGTGCCGAACCGCACCGGTCTTTCCATTACTTCGGACCTGAAAAAAATTTGTCCCACGACGGGGTGAGAAATGAATCTCAGTAAATCAAGCCTAATCTCGGTTAGGACAATGATTCGCCCAGAACGTCCAAAGTACCACAAAAAGATCACAAGATAACAACGGATATATAAATATATAAATATATCAATCATAACAAGTCTGACAAATCTACCACCAACAGAAGTACAACCACTCAGGCATACACAAGTTCATTATTAATCAATGACCCACGCGACTGGCGTGATAAATACCTCAATAGTGCGATCCCGCACTCTTCTGGCAAAACCAGGCTACGTCCACTTTACCCTCTCAGCGACGGCTACTACAAGCAGTGTATCCAGTGCACCCGGCACGGCACTGCGAGTAGGCATTCCTTAAAAAGGAGCTTCGGTCCTTCACAAGCTGCGACCGGCATCCGATAATCCCTTAAAACCGTACGACTGGCACGGGGCATGGATTATCGTGCTTCTGACAAGTCGCAAATTTCCATACAATCAGTACGGTACAAGTACCCACGGTACAAAGCGAACTTGCCAGGTAGCGTCATTGACCCTTTAAATGACCACACAAATTGCACTCGGCAATCAATTCATTGATTATCTTGGATTAACGCCAAAATCCACAGGAAATACAATCAACTCGGCCCCAAGGCCCACAAGATTCCCAATTGAACTTTTCAGCCAGGCAAACAAACCAATCAAGCAATCCACTCACTCTCGAGTAATCCACTTAACCCGGCAATTTCAAGCTCAATTCATATTAGAAATCTTAATTCTTAGTCAAATTATAGCAATCAATCGTTCACTCGTCTCTAACCTGTCACTCACTCGCGAGTAACTCAATCAAACAATTAATTGCTAAATTACCACAAATAGCCACAGACAAATAATCGATCGACCATGTATCCTAACCATGGTTTCTATCTAAACCGGTCCCGATCGAAATATATTTTATATACATATATATATATATAATTAAATAAATAAATAAATACATAAATAATTAAATAATTAAAACAGACTAATCCTAAGCGCAATTAGCGCCCTAACCAAGGTTTAGAGTCAACTCACTATTTGAGTTAGCTCGATCGGCGACGGCGGCGGCGGCGGCGACGATAAAACTAAGGTTTATCGCGCGGCGAATCGAGCTCAAACTTCGGCGACACCCCGTGGGAGTCCGGCGAGGTCGCCGGAACAGGTGGCCGGCGGCGGAGCTCCGGCGAGCGGCGGCCGGCGGCCTACAACAGTAAACAACTCAGAACATTCAATCGGCAACCTCACTGTTTTGGCCGTTTTCCGGCGACACGGGCCGGGACAAGGCCGGCCAAGGGTCGGGGGCTCACCTAGGGGTCGGTGGGAGTCGGCCGGGACAGGTGGACGGCGACGGAAGGCGGCCGGCGACGGCGGACAGCCGCGATCAGTAGCTGTCCTATTTTTGCACCGAAACAGGGCTCTCGGTCGGCGGCGGTTTCCGGCAGCCACGCGCGGCGACCGGCGGAGCTGAGCTGGGTGGCGGTAGAGGAGACTCAGGGGAGTCGTCTGGCGGTGGCGGTGTGGTACGACGGCGACGGTGGCGGCCGAAACGAAGACCGGAGCATACCGGGTCCAAAACAGAGTACCGGAGTTTTCGGGCCGGATTTCGGCGACTCCGGCGGCTGACGGTCGGCGACGAGGGGTGGGATCGGTCGAGGGGAGGTCGGGGGTTAGCTGGGTGGTGGTGGTCGGCGTCGGTGGCGGCCGGAGGAGGTCGCGGAGTTCTCGGGTCCTTTGACCCGAAAATAGGGCAGGCCCGGCCTCGAGTTTCCTTAGGCGAAACGGCGGCGGCGGCTCGGCCGGGGTCCAGGCGACGGCGGCGAGTGGCTGGGGACGGTGGCTGCCGGTGGGGGTGTGGTGGTCGCGAAAAATGGCGACGGACGGAGGAGGAATCAATCGGCCAAGGGGGGGGTCGTCGGTCAACAAAAAAAAAAAGAGAAGAGGAAGAACAGAAGAAGAGAAGCAGAAGAAGAAGAAGGAAGCAGCAGAGGGCGCGCACGTTGGGCAGAGGGCAGGTGGGGCCCACCTTGACTTTGGGGCCAAAAATTTAATTTTTTTGTCTCATGTGAGTGAATTATTGGGGGGCAAAATGGTAATTTTGGCGCGTCGAGACTGAAACAAAATTTTTGGTGTACTGATCAAAGGGTAATTTCGACAATTTCACTGGGCAAGCTCGATCAGGGTTAAGCTCGTTTGCAAAAACGGCAATTTAAAAATCGCCGCAGATAAATTTCGAAACTCAATCCGAAATAATCTAAAGTTCAGAATTCGTCCAAATTTTCGTCTTTTCAGTCCTTATAGTCCAAAATGGGCGTCGATTATGACTATACATTCATATCATTTAATCGACTCCCGGCACTTACAAGGGTTGAATTTCCAGGACGTCACAATTTTGAGCTCAGAAAGCGAAGATCGGAACTTGGTTTAATTTGCAGAGACAATGAAAGACGATGAATCACGAAGCGTTGGGAGGCTTGAGCTAAATGGTAAATATTATGATATTGGGCACCGGTTAACATCTTTATGGAAAAAAATGTATGGGGATATTGGATGCTAATTGATTGCATGAATGGAGACATTATGTACAATGCTTAGAATTTCAGCAAGAAAGAGTGAATTTCCATTGGAGGGACCGAGCTCGACAATGAGATCCGAGACGTTTATAGGGCGGGTAGTTTTACCTCGTTAACATAATGAATTAATTTGTCCATCTGCATGAACCAAGACTCCGCGTATCGGTACTGAAAATGATCACCCATGGTCCGCGTAATGTGATTTGTTCTTGTGACATTTGCCTGTTCATTGGGAAATATAAGGTCCTCAATGTGTACCTCCATGATGTTTACCTATATATAATTACTTGGCAATGGTCAGTCTCGGTCAGAGACAAACCAAGATCCAAATAACCTGTTGTCTGCAAAAACCTAGGAGTATTACCTGTATCATTGCAGCATTAGTAAAATCATTCACTCTTTTTTCGACGTTGTAGTTGTACGGGATGGTATTGTCCTGCAGTTTGAATATCTCAATTGTGAATCTGTCTGCCGGAAAAAGAAAAAAGCTTGAAAGTGATTAATTTGGTCGAACAACAGCACGCACCTGAACAGGCTCGAAATCGTTAGACACTTCAAAATCAAAACCTTCCGGTGGAGTCAAGTGAATGGAAAATGCATGTGTGCAAAAATTTGTAAGGGCACAGACATGTGCATGTTATTAATGTTTGAGGCAAAGTAACCAAAGACAATGAAGGTAATGAGGTTGTTTCTATTTCAAACCTGAGATAAGGAACCTAAATTTTTAGACCCAGGCTGTATAACCTCAAGAGATTTATCATTCTAACGATTTGCTCTGTCTCGATAATCGATCCTCGCAAAATGTACAGAATCAAATCCAATCAGCTAATATGGTGCTGGTCTGTTAATAGGAAATTCAAAGTCTAAAGGATTGAAAATTTGTCGGGAAAAACAACCATACTGAGCAACTTTTTTTTTTTCATTCAAGGACATAGAGAGTTAGACAAGCATGATAATTTTCAAAGTCTAATGGTTGCGTCATAGTGTGCAGACATCAAACCAAAAAATAACTCATAGACACAATTAAGACTGATTGGAAGCTGAAACGAGAAAAGGTTGACATTGAGAAAGCCTTAGACAGATTCTTCTACCTCAGCTCCGAGTAGGTAAGCTTGCATGGCAGAATGTCCAAACGGATCAATTTGCCATCCAACTCGAGGAACTTTGTTAAATTGCAACTTTATCAGGACATGACCCAAAGTTGTTTGGTCAATCATGTCGAGATAATGAGTTGCTGCCTCGTCGTGCATACAGCATCTGCCAGGTCTTCAAATTGCCAGCATTACCTTAAGGACAGTAGTAGTGCAGAAATTGCCATAACCCTTTTAAATACTTACTGACTGCATACATGAATTCCAATTGGGAAGCATTCACAAGTTTCTTCACTTGCTCTCGCATTTCTGGACGTTGCTCTAACCACCATCTCTGGAAAAAAGCCTGTGATTTTCGTGAAATTCATTGGTATGTCTAGCTCTAACAAAGTTCCTCGTCGCATACATCATCCGCCAGTTTTGCAAATTGCCAACATTACCTTCAGGATAGTAGTAGTGAAGAAATTGCCAAAACCCATTTAAAAGCTTACAGACTGCATACATGAATTCAGATTGGCCAGCATTCACAAGTTTCCTCACTCCCTCTCGCATTTCTGGACGTTGCTCTAACCACCATCTTTGGAAAAAAGCCAGTGATTTTCATGAAAATCGTTAGTGATTGTATCAAGCTAAGCACGTTTGTAGGTGGACAGTGGACGGAATGAGCGAAGGTCTAAAACCACAACTGTTCACAGATTGTCATCTCTCTCCCCTCTCTCTTTCCTCAATCAACAGTACTAGATGAGGGCTGTGAGAATAAGCAATTGAGGGGAATAAACCGACACTGATAAGATTAAGAGAACCAGCATGCAAGTTCACGAGAATATAATGCAAAAGGTGAGTGATATTCCAAAAATTGGATTGCCCGAGGCATCAAATCTTTCATATGTGTTTAGATTATTAAAGGCTATCACGATGGTCGATAGGATTGAAGTTTTACCACAACTTTTTATACCAGCAGAGTCAAGTTGATCATCTAGATTCAAGCCTTTGATAGCAAAATTGACTGATTGCAGAGAACTGCAAATCATGGTTTGAAGATGATCAAAACAAAAAAGAGCCTTCGGAGATATGATCAGAGCGAGTCCAGAATTAATAAAATTTACCATCTCGGTGAACACAAACTTCCTATAGGGATCTTGCACCAATGCTTTAACAACAGAGTCAAGCACATTCTTGACTCAAGGGCTCGGCACAATCAATAACACAAAAAACCATTTTCCCATTCACGGAACCGCATAATTATTCATCAACCTGACCATGTAGCCAAACTTCACTATGCCCTTCAATCCCGCAAATTTAAAGACCTGGATGGTGTTGTTCGAGCCAACATAGTACTGATCGATGGTCTTCAACCATCCGGCATCTTCGTGCCGATGCAGGACCAGATGCATGTTCAACTGCCAGCACCAGTGTTGTATACTTCACGTAAGCTCTACCCACTCCTCCATACAACCGTGCAATCTCCAAAATCACAATCACAAAACAAGAAGCCACTAGAGTACATATTCAGCAACCACAACTACACGGGCACTCACAGTCTCTCTCTCTCTCTCTCTCTCACATGCACGCGCGCACACACACACTGACTGTTCCCTTTTCTTTGTTCTATACTCAAAAGAATTTCAATTGAACAATAGCTACAATGTGCAAATTGGATAATCATTGCAGTGTCAAAACCCAACACTATTCACACTTCTTGAAAGACTTTTTATTTGGTTTCTTAATTAATCATTGGGATCTACCGACTCAGGCGTAACATTATTCACTTCCCTGGTCTTTTCGCAATCTCTTTGAATCAAACAGTCACAGCTCATTAGATTTTATGCTGTACATTGCCTTGATCTGAGAACGTTTAGTTCATTCGTAAGCTTAAATTCCCAGGTTTTCGTCAGTTCATTTCCCCTCTTCACCTGGTGTAGCATACCTGACAGCGAAAACACTTCAGCTTATTCAACATAAACAAGTAAGACCCTCGTGAAATGATCTCGTTCTTCATGAAATCCCAAGACTGAAGTGAACAGAAGATGAGATTAGCAACATATATGTGAGATATGAATTTATTAGGATGAGAGAAGCACGAGAAACAAATCCAACTTTCGTAATCGACAAAAAAGAAGCACCGAATACCATCATCACTTCATGTTTCGAATATTTCGGAGCAATATTCTCACGGTGTGACCATTGTAGGTTATAGTAAGATCTCTAAGTGTTTTGCAATATCAGGATCCACACTCTTTTGCCAATTTGTACCACCAAAAATTCATGTATGGTCTCTCTCAATTTTTTGCACAAGACGTGAATTGTATGGTTCCAATTTTAGTCTGTCGCTGAATTCCCTCAAAAACTGCAATCTCATCTTAGCATTCCAAAAGGCGGGATGTTTAAGTACATTGCATGCTTTTGGCCCGTCAATAACTAAAAGCAATTAAATATTGATCCAAAATGCTCAAAGAAATGATACGTGAACAAGGATTAGATAGTTTAAAATCATCACAGCATTGGCACAATTTTGAAACAATTAAAATCGGAGCACTCTTACTCTTTTTGGGATCCAACCTCAATAATGACTCTATCAAATCTTGAATCTCATAATTGATGGCTATTGTGTTTAAAATGAGTGAGTGGTTCAAATTCTAAATTGACTTTGAATAAGTTTGCCAAACGTGTGATTTCCTGAAGTAACACAAAAAAGAAAGAAAGATACATTCGAGACTGAACATGTAGACTTTACGTGTTGGGTGTGCCCCAGGAACCTTGCCAGGGGGGAGCCCCTGAAATCTGGGCCCTTCACCCCTCCTTTTTATAGGGGAAAAATTAATGGATGTCCCAGATTTCAAGGGATCTCATGCCCCTCTCGGAGCCAAATCCCCTCACTCTCTCTCCATCTACCCAAATCGAAAATACGTCTCTCTCACTTCTTTCTCTCTCATCTTCACATCAAAAGCTTCCTCCATTAACGAACGTCTCATGTGTATCTCTTTCTCTCTCTTTTTAGCTTTCAATTTCCATGGGACTAGCTCTATTTTAGTCTAGCTTCACTGTCCATCTTTTCTTAATGAGCTACCACCTATTACCCTTTGAAGAAGGCGAGCTGAGGCGAGGCAAGCGAGGATGCGAGCTTAGGAAAGTACGACCCTTTTGCCAAGGCACTATATCAAGGGAAAGAGTGTAAAGGTCGGGTTTTTACATCCGAGCAACCTCAAGTGGAAGGAGAGCGTGACTTTGGAAAGCTCATCTTAGTGAGCTCTTGAGGTACCAAAAATGAGAGCTGAGCAAAAGAGTGTAAAGGTCGGATCTTAGGCCCAAAAAAATAAAATAGAGAGAGGCGAAAGCCGAGGGGTCTAGTTTTGAGAGGCGAGCAAAAGAAAAAAAATGCAACGTTTTCTGGATCAGACAAGATCGCGCCTCCTCAGCCACCCCCATTTTCTCGAGCTACAAACCGTGGTTCGTCGCCCTATTTCACGAGTAGTCTAGGCTTGCTCAAGCCCTCTTTTGTTATTCAAGGCATTATTTGTTGGTTGTGGATGTTTTTTGTCTGACTTCATGTCCCATAAGAGTTATGATCTTCCTCTTAGTGGGCGCGCTATATGAAACGTCTGAGCGGGAGTCGATCTAGGGTAGGCGAACCACTAAAATCTGGACCCTCCACTCCTTATTTTTATAGGAGAAAATTAATTTAGGGCTCAGCTTTCGAGGGCTCCCTGCCCTACAGTAGGGGATCCGACTCCGAGAGGATCCCCTGAAATTTAGGCCCTCCACCTATCCTTTTTATATGAAAAAATTAATGGAGGTCCAAGATTTCAAGAGATCTGGCTCCGAGAGGGATCTCGATCCCTCGAAATATGGGTCCTCCACCCCTCTTTTTTTATAGAAAACAATTAATTGATGGCTCAAATTTCAAGGAATCCCTGAAATTTGGGCCCTCCCCTCCACCCATCATTTTTATTGAGAAAAATTAATAGATGGCCCAGATTTCGGGGGCTTTGTTACCCTAGGGCAGGGGATCTGGCTCTAAGAGAGATCTCCTGGAATCTGGACACTCCACCCCTCATTTTTATAGAAAAAAAAAATTAATGGTGGACCTAAACTTCAAGGGTTCCCCTTCCCTAGGGTAGGGGATCCGGCTCCTAGAGAGATCCCTTAAAATCTGTACCCTCTATCCCTCCTTTTTATAGGGAAAAATTAATGAAATGCCCAGATTTCATGGACTTCTTTGCCCTAGGGCAAAGGAAACGGCTTCGAGAGGGATCTCCTAAAATCTGGGCCCTCCACCTCTTCTTTTTATAGGGTGAAAATTAATGGAGTGCTTAGTTTTCAGGGGCTCCCATGCCCCTCTCGGAGCTGGACCCCCTCCCTCTCTCCTCATCTACCCAGAGCGGAAAAACGACTCTCTCCCCCCTTTGTATCTCATCTGCGCATCAAAGGATCCTCCATTAACAAACGTCTCGTATCTCTCTCTCTCTCTCTCTCTCTCTCTCTCTCTCTCTCTCTCTCTTTTTAGCTTTCAGTTTCCATGGGACTAGCTCTATTTTAGTCTAGCTTCGTTGTCAATTTACTTAATGAGCTACCACCCATTACCCTTTGAAGACGGCAAGCTGAGGCGAGGTGAGCGAGGATGTGAGCTGAGGAAAGTGTGACCCTTCTGCCAAGGCGCTACATCAAGGGAAAGAGTGTAAAGGTCAGGTTTTAAACTTGAGGGACCTCCAGTGGTAAGAGAGCGCGGCTTTGGAGGACCTTCAGTAGAAAAAAAAAACTCATCTCAGTGAGCTCTTGAAAGACCAAAAACGAGAGCTAAGCAAAAGAGTGTAAAGGTCGGATCTTGAGGCCAAAAAAAAAAGGAGAGAGAGGCAAAAGTAGAGAAGTCTGATATTGAGAGGCGACCAAAAGAAAAAAAAATGCCATATTTTCTGGATCACATAAGATCGCGCCTCCTCGGCCACCCACGTTTTTTGAATTGACAAATTGAGGTTTGTCACCCTTTTTAACGAGTAGTCTAGGCTTGTTCAATACCTTTTTTGTTATTCAAGGCATTATTTGCTGGTTGTGGACGTTTTTCGCTTGAGTTCATGTCCTGGAAGAGTTATGCTCTTCCTCTTAGTGGGCGCGCTATATGAAATGCCTAAGCGAAAGTCGGTCTAGGGTAGGGAAGCCCTTGAAATCTGATTTCCCCTATAAAAAGAGGGAAGAAGGGCCCTAATTTCAGGGGTTCCTTTGCCTTAAACCGACTCTCGCTCAGACATTTCATATAGCGTCCACTAAGAGGAAGATCCTAACTCTTCCGGGACATGAACTCAGGCGAAAAACGTCCACAACTAGCAAATAATGCCTTGAATAACAAAATAGGGATTGAACAAACCTAGACCACTCGTGAAAAAAGGGCTCAATTTGTCAATTCAAAAAACATGGGTGGCTGAGGAGGCGCGATCCTATGTGATCCAGAAAACGTAGCATTTTTTTTTCTTTTACTCGCCTCTCAAAACCAAACTTCTTGGCTTTCGCCTCTCTCTCTTTTCTTTTCTTTTTTTTTGGGCCTCAAGATCCGACCTTTACACTCTTTTGCTTAGCTTTCATTTTTTTGTCCCTCGAGAGTTCACTGAGATGAGCTTTCGTTCCACAGGAGGTCCTTAGGGTCTCAAAACGCGACCTTTACATTATTTCCTGTGATATAGCGCTTTGGTAGAAGGGTTGCACTTTCTTCAACTCGCATCCTCGCTCGCCTCGTATTCTTCAAAGGGTAATGAGTGTAGCTCATAAGGTGAAGATGGACAGCGAAGCTAGACTAAAATAGAGCTTGTCTCATGGAAATTGAAAGCTAAAAAGAAAGAGAGACATGAGACTTTCGTTAATGGAAGAAGTTTTGATGCACATATGAGAGAGAAAGTAGTGAGAGAGACGTACTTTCGCTTTGGGTAGATAGGGAGACAGGGAGGGGATCCGGCTCCGAGAGGGGCATAGGAGCCCCTGAAATCTGAGCTCACCATTAATTTGTTCCCTAAAAAAAGGAGGGGTCGAAGACCTAGATTTCAGAAGCTCCCATGCCCCTCCATTAATTTTTCCATATAAAAAGGAGTGATGAAAGGCCTAGATTTTTGGAGATCCCTCTCGGAGCCGAATCCCCAGTCCTAGGGCAGGGGAGCCTGTGAAATCTAAGCCATCCATTAATTTTCCTTTATGAAAAGAAGAGGTGGAGCACCCCGATTTTAGGAGATCCCTCTCGAAGCCGGATCACGTGCCCTAGGTTAGTGGAGCCCCTGAAATATGGGCCCTTCATTAATTTTTCCTATAAAAAAGGGGTGGTAGACCTAGATTTCAAGGGATCCGTTGTTCCTCTCGAAGCCGAATCCCCTACCCTAGGTCAAAGTAGCTTTCGAAATTTGGGCCCTTTAATAATTTTTTCCTATAAAAAGGAAGGTAGAGTGTCGAGATTTCTAGGGAATTCTTTCGGAGCCCTTGAAATCTGGTCCATCCATTAATTTTTTTCAATATAAAAAAGAGAGGTGGAGGACCCAAATTTAGGCCCCCATTAATTTTTTCCTATAAAAATGAAGGGTGGGGGCCCATATTTCAGTGGATCGGGATCCCTCTTGGAGCCGGATCCGCTGAAATCTACGTCCTTCATTAATTTTTCCCTATAAAAGGGAGCTGTTGAGGGTCTAAATGTCATGGGATCACTCTCAGAGTCGGATCCCCTGCCGTGAGGCAAAGGAGCCTTGAAATATGGGCCCTCCATTAATTTTTTCCTATAAAAATGAGGGGTGGACGACCTGAATTTCAGGGACTCCTCTGCCCTAGACCAACTTTCGCTCAGCCATTTCTTATAGCGCGCGTACTAAGAGGAAAATCCTAACTATTATGGGACATGAACTCAGGCGAAAAACATCTACAACCAGCAAATAATACCTTGAATAACAAAAGAGGGCTCAAGCAAGCCTAGACTACTCGTGAAATAGGGCGACAAATCTCGATTTGTCGCTTCATAAAACGGAGGTGGCCAAGAAGGCGCGATCTTGTGTGATCCAGAAAACGTTGCATTTTTTTTCTTTTGCTCGCCTCTCAAAACCAGACCTCTCGGCTTTTGCCTCTCTCTCCCTTTTTTTTTAACCTCAAAATTTGACCTTTACACTCTTTTGCTTATCTCTCGTATTTGGTCCCTCTAGAGCTCACTGAGATGAGCTTTGTTTCTACTGGAGATCCTCCAAAGCCGTGCTCTTTTTCCACTAGAGGTCCTCGGGTCTAAAAACTCGACCTTTACACTCTTTCCCTTGATGTGGCGCATTGGCAGAAGGTTCGCACTTTCCTCAACTAGCAAGCTCGCTCGCCTCGCCTCGCCTCAACTCATTTTCTTCGAAGGGTAATGAGTGGTAGCTCATTAAGTAAAGATGGACAGCGAAGTTAGACTAAAATAGAGCCCGTCCCATGGAAGTTGAAAGCTAAAAAGATAGAGAGACATGAGACTTTTGTTAACAGAGGAAGCCATTCATGCATAGATGAAAGAGAAAGTAGTGAGAGAGACGTATTCCTGCTTTGGGTAGATGGGGAAAGAGAGAGGGATCCGGCTTCAAGAGAGGCAGAAGAGCCCTTAAAATCTGGGCCAACCATTAATTTGTTTCCTAAAAAAAAGGAGGGGTGGAGAGCCTAGATTTCATAGGCTTCCCTGCCCCTTCATTAATTTTTTCGTATAAAAAGGAGAGGTGAATAGCCTAGATTTTTGTAAAGGTTGGATATTGAGGCCCAAAAAGAGAGAGAGAGAGAGAGGTGAAAGCCGAGAGGTATTATTTTGAGTGAGACCAAAAGAAAGCAGGCGAGTTTAGCTTGTGAAAAGACCAAAAATACCTTTTGTCCAATGCACAAAATTTCATTCAGTACAAAAATATCCATTTACTCTTTTACCCCTCCATTCATTCACTAGAGGTAGGAAATTTAGAATAGTTGGGCCCCACAAACCTTGTATCTCTTCCTCAAATCATATCCCAATTTTTCACCAACCCCATCAATCCACATCACTCCCTCCCTTTATCGAACCCTCTTAGGGACGACAAGGAAGTATTGGGTGGACCGGGTGCATAGAGGGGACATGTCCCCTCTCTCCCCATCAGTCACTCTCTCTCTTCTCTCCTCTCTCCTTTCTCTCTCACATGTCCCCTCCTGAATGCACCCGTTCCACCCAAAATTTTTTCACAGATGTTACACTCTCCTCTTTTTTCTTCTTCTTCCTCCGCCTGACGAGAGGGTAAAGGTCGGGCTTTTAAGCCGAAGAGACCTCTAGTGAAAAGAGAGCGCGGCTTGGCTCTCTCCAATGGAAAGAAAGCTCATCTTAGAAAACTCTCGAGGGACCAAACGAAAGCATAAGAAGTTAGTAAGGAAAAACCCCATCTTTCTTTCATGTTGGCAGGTGCCAAGTAAAGTGCGATCCTTCTACCAAGGCGCTACATCAAATAAAAGAGTGTAAAGGTTAGGTTTTTAGGCCGGAGGGACCTCCAATGGAAAGTGAACGCAACTTTGGAGGTTCTCTAGTGGAAAGAAAGCTCATCTTAGTGAGCTCTTGAGGGACAAAAACAAGAGCTGAGCAAAAGAGTGTAAAGATCGTATATTGAGGCAAAAAAAAATAGAGAGAGAGGCGAAAGCCGAGAGATATGGTATTGAGTGAGACCAAAAGAAAGCAAATGAGTACAGCCTATGAAAAGACCAAAAATACCTTTTGTCCAGTGCATAAAATTTCGTTCAGTACAAAAATATTCATTTACTCTTTTACCCCTCCATTCATTCACTAGAGATAGAAAATTCAGAATAGTTGGGCCCCACAAGCCTTGTCTATCTTCCTCAAATCACATCCCAACTTTCCACCAACCACATCAATCCACATCTCTCTTTCTGCCGAACCCCCCCTTAAAGACGACGAGAAAGTATTGGGTGGGCCGGGTGCAATGCACCCGACCCAATCAATAAGGGATTTGTATCCCCTCTCTCCCCATCAGTCAATCTCTCTTCTCTCTACTCTCACAAGTCACCAGGATGGGACATATGTCCCCTCTTGAATGCACCCGGCACACCCAAAATTTTTTCATGAACGATACACTCCTCTTTTTTCTCATAACAAGAGGGTAAAGGTCGGGCTTTTAGGCCGGAGGGACCTCCGATGGAAAGAGAGCATGGCTTTGGCTCTCTCTAGTGGAAATAAAGATTATCTCAGTAAACTCTTGAGGGACCAAACGGAAGCAGAAGAAGCAGAAGCACAGTAGAAGAAGCCATCGAGGAAAAACCCCATCTTTCTTTCACGTTGACAGGTGCCAAGAAAAGTGCGATCCAAAAGCCAAGGCGCTACATCAAGGAAAATAGTGTAAAGGTCGGGTTTTTAAACCGGAAGAACCTCCAGTAGAAAGATAGCGCAGCTTTGGAGGTTCTCCAGAGGAAAGAAATTTGGGCCCTTCATTAATTTTCCCCATAAAAAGGAGGGTTATAGGGCTAAGATTTTAGGGGATCCCTCTTGGAGACGGATCCCCTGAAATCTGAGCTCTTCATTAATTTTTCTATATAAAAAGGACAGGTGGAGGGTCTAGATTTTAGTGGATCCCTCTCAGAGCCAGATCCCCTGCCGTAGGGCAGGGGAGCCTTTGAAATCTGAGTTCTCCATTAATTTTTTTTCTATAAAAATAAGAGGTGAATAGCCCAGATTTCGGTGGTTCCCCTGTCTTAAACCGACCCGCGCTTGGACATTTTATATAGCGCGTCCACTAAGAGGAAGATTCTAATTCTTACGGGATATGAACTCCGGCTAAAAACATAAACAACCAACAAATCATCCTCGAATAACAAAGAGGGCTTGAGCAAGTCTAGACTACTTGTGAAATAGAGCAACGAACCATGATTTGTCGCTCGAGAAAACAGGGGTGGCCGAAGAGGCGCGATCTTGTCTGATTCAGAAAACGTTGTATTTTTTTTCTTTTGCTCGCCTCACAAAACTAGACCTCTCGGCTTTCGCCTCTCTCTCTCTGTTTTATTTTTTTGGGCCTCAAGATACGACCTTTGCACTATTTTGCTCAACTTTCATTTTTTGTCCCTCGAGAGCTTACTAAGATGAGCTTTCTTTCTCCTGGAGATCCTCTAAAGCCGCGTTCTCCATGCATAGGAGGTCCATCGAGTGTAAAAATCCAACCTTTACACACTTTCCTCAGCTCGCATCCTCGCTTGTCTCACCTCAGCTCGCCTTCTTCAAAGGGTAATGGGTGGAGCTCATTAGGTAAAGATGGACTGCGAAGCTAGACTAAAATAGACCTCATTCCATGGAAATTGAAAGCTAAAAGGAGAGAGAGAGATGAGAGACGAGACGTTCGTTAATGGAGGAAGCTTTTGATGCGCAGATGAGAGAGAAATAAGTGATAGAGATGTATTCCAGCTCTGGATAGATGGAGAGAGGGAGAGGATCCAGCTCCAAGAGGGGCAGGGATCTCCTGAAATCTAGGCTCTCCAGTAATTTTTTTCCCTATAAAAAGGAGCGATGGAGAATCCAGATTTCAGGGGCTCTCAAGCCCAAAGATGCTTTGTCTTGGGGCGTACCCAACACGTAAAGCCGACATGTTCAATCTTGGATGTATCTTTCTTTTTTTGTGTTACTTTAGGAAATCACGCGTTTGGCGAACTGCTTCAAGTCAATTTAGAATTCGGAACCACTCACCATTTTAAACACAATACCCATCAATTATGAGATTGAAGAATTGATAGAGTTATTATTGAGGTTGGATCCCAAAAAGAGTAAGATGCTCCTGAGTTTAATTGTTTCAAAATTGTGTCAATGCTGTGATGCTTTTAAACTATCTCATCCTTGTTCACGTATCATTTCTTTTCGCATTTTGAATCAATATTTAATTGCTTTTAGTTATTGACAGGCCAAAAGCATGTGAGGTACTTAAACATCCCGTATTTAGGAAGTTGAGATGAGATCGCAACATTCGAGGGAAGTCATCAACAGACTAAAATTGGAACTATAAAATTCAAGTATTGTGCAAAAAATTGAGAGAGACCATACATGAATCTTTGGTGGTACAAATTGGCAAAAGAGTGTGGATCCTAATATTGCAAAGCACTTAGATCTCGCTAGAAACTACAATGGTCACACTGTGAGAGCATTGCTCTGAAATATTCAAAACAAATATAGCCATCATCATGAAACTCCACTGATTGTTCGCACAAAAAAAGGGTCGGTTCCCAAGGGCTTGGATTCGTACTATTCCAAGTTATTTACTGCACTATTGATGCACTCGTATAGATTTTTTGCCTTGCATTGTAGTAGTGAAGATATCTTTAGGAAGTACCTTTCTAAGTGAGGTTCTTTTACCCCTTTGGGAATAGTTTGTTTTTTAGGCAACATGGTTTGCTCCATTCTTATGTGTATTATCAAGGAAGTGATGATGTTATTTGGTGCTTACTTTTTGTCAATTACAAAAGTTGGATTTGTTTCTCGTGCGTCTCTCATAAATTCATATCTCACATTTATGTTGCTAGTCTCATCTTCTATTCACTTCAGTCTTGGAAATTTCATGATGAACGAGATCATTTCACGAGGGTCTGGCCACCAAGCGAAAGGTCCTGTCAAAACCTTAGAACGAAAAAAAAAAAAAAAAAAAAGACAACGGCCAACAAAGTGCAAAATCAAAGACATACAGAGAAATAGAGAAAATATGGACAGGTGTGGGGATATGACGAGAAAACACCATTGATTGAGACCTTAAACTCTCCTATTGATTATACAATTGAAAGGAGCAAGACGAAAATTGACTGCGAGAAAAAAAGCGAGAAATTTCTAGCAACGAGAGAGAAGAGAGAATGCTTTGGAGAGACTTGAGAAAATGGAGCGAAAGTTATTTTGCTATGATATTGAGTTGTTGTGTCCGTTTGCATGATCTATTGACTTCATTTTTATATAAAAATCAAACTTTAGGATGTTATGAAGCCATGGGATTTGGCGGATCGTGAATTGATGCTACGATTTGCCATTGTATGACTTTTGTAGTATGTTGAATAAGTTTCGTCTAGAATGTAATATCGCTTAAAACCGGACTCGACAGAGGGAGTTATGGCCTTGGTAAATTTGGCACGTAGGTTGTCCAGAGCGGAGAACGGTTATTTTTCGTTATAGACGAGATTCCATTGGGGTATAATCATCATCTTAATGTTAAATTTGCATCAATTATTTGAGTCGTGTGATAAAATGACATTGTGATTCGTTTTGATCTGTTTTCTGAGTAAACTAATGCAATTTTTATAACTCGAGATCTAGATTATTAATCTAACTAGAGTTAATCATCAAGCACACTATACAATTATTGGTATGGGAAGTGTGAGATCGTAATTTTCAAGGGGTAATGATCGTAATTTTCAAGGGGTAATGATCGCATATTTCTCTCTGTGAAATAATAAGAAAAAATGTGAAATAAATACCAAAAGAAATTTTCAAGAGAGGGAGAGAGTTCAAGCATAAAGGGGAAAGAGAAGATAAAGAAGAAATAAAAAGAAGGGAAAGAGAAGAGAAGAGAAGAGAGATCATGTTCCATGCCTCGATGTCTTGCTAAGTTCCGACAACGATTAGGAACGTCCGATAAGCACTTGCGCCTCTCATTTCTCTTTTTTGACGTGTTTTTGAATTTATGGCACCAATTTCGATTTTGAATAATTTTGAGTTATTATGTCTGTTTGCATGGTCTATTGGTCGTGTTTTTACGTAAGAATTAAACTTTAGAATTTATGATGCCGTAGGATTCGACGGAACTTGAATTGATACTATGGTTTACCCGTAATGAGTTTTTGAATAGAAGTGCATGTATTATACTGCACGAACATTAAACTTGGAGGGCTGATTTCCTTGGATTCTCTTTGTCGGCGTAAGTTTGTCATATTATGACTTTTAGTATGTGGAATAAGCTTCATATAGACTGTAAAATCAATTAAAATCGAGCTCCATTTCACATCCTTGAATCATCATAATTATGACATGATTAAACAACTACCAACTAAATAATATTTGGACTTAAGTCGCAAAAATTACCTCAATAGTTTTAGCAACAGCGATGAATAGGTAGAAGCAATCCACAACCCAGAGAGGTTCACATTTGCTGGAACTGTTCGAACAAGATCCGTCGGGTTGCCATTACAAAGATCTTTGTAGATAAATGTGAAATCATTGGTTTCCATCGCTAGTTTGCACATTATGACATTTGGATGCTGTCAATCTAATAAAGCAGTTAGTGCCCCTTTGTCAACCTCACAGTAACCACGAACAAGCAGTTTGACTGCGACGCTTCGACAACAATAAGTCTCTTGGAAAACTGTAGTCCCTTGACTGTCAATTGCAATACCTTTATTTGACAAACTCAAAATAGTGTGATGATAGGTGGAACTACCACTATTCTGATGGATACGACGATTGTCGCTCGTTGGGACAGAGTGATAACTGCATGTTTTCACAGTGCTATTCATCATATGTTGACAAGAATCGAGTAGCATTTCCAAATTGTGATTTAATTCAACATTAATTAGTTGGCACCCGCCTGCTGGGCCAAAGGTACTATAATGCATGCTAGCATCCCTCTGTTTGCACCATCTTGATACACCTTGGTATTGCAACTAGCATTGAAGTCAAGGTTAAATGTGCATTCATTTTGATTGACACATATAATAAACATGGGAACATCTTTGCTAGCGTCAAAACACAAGAAGCAAAGGAGAGAGGTTTCACCATATGGTAGTTTACTCCATGGCCGGTGATTTTTTTAATCAAAATTATGAAATGATAAGTTTTAGAAACTCTCTAACAACTGCCTCAATTCATTGCTAACAATAACTAAATCATGGAAATTTCTCTATTACAATATCTTAGCACATTCTAGTAGAGTCTATTAAGATAGTTACCGACCAAACTTAATATGAAAGCACAAAATATAGCAGAAGTCAAGGCTTGATAAATTCAATTTATCACTTACTGATTTCTGAAATAAACAAGCAGATACATATCTTACTAAACTTGATTAAATGAACACAGCTCTACACTCGGATCGACTCATAACAAAAGCCGCACGAAAAATCATAATCGATCTATCTCAAAACTACTTTTGAGAGTGATTGCGGTGAATGTAGCAGGTTGATGCAGCACACAAGCACGCACGAGGGAAGCAAAAGTACCATGTAGGCGGTAGTGATAAATAGATTGTTGACGTCGATGCCGTTCCTTTTGAGCACGACTTTGGCCACCAAGCGGCGCATTCTATTAAAACATTAGCACCGAAAAGGAAAAAAAAAAGACAACAATTAACAAAGTACAAGATCAAACACAAATAGAGAAATAGAGAAAATGTGGACAAGCACAGAGAGATGACAAGTAACGCACCGTCGATTGAGACCTTAAACTTTTCCATTGCGGATCTAAGTGCAGCGAGCAAAACGAAAATCCACTGCAAGAAAACAAGTGAGTGATTTCCAGCAACGAGAGAGAAGATAGAATGCTTTGGAGAGACTTGAGAGAGTAGAGCAAGAGTTATTTTTCTATGATATCTGAGTTGTTGTGTCCGTTTGCATGATCTATTGACTGCATTTTTATATAAGGATAAAACTTTAGTGTGTTATAAAGACGTGAAATTTTACGGATCTTGAATTAATGTTACGGTTTGCCCGCAATGAATTTTTGAATTTAGGTGTGTACTGTACTGCGCGAATAGTGAACTTGAAGAGCTGATTTCCTTGGCTTCTCTTTGTCGGTTGAAGTTTGCCATGCTATGACTTTTGTAGTATAAGGAATAAGTTTCGTGTAAACTGTAAGATCTTTTAAAACCAAGCTCGATAGAGGGAGTTATGGCAATGATAAATTTGGCACGCAGACTGTCCTTAGCGGAGAGCAGTTGTTTTCTGTCATAGACGAGCTTCCATTGGGGTGTAATCATCATCTTAGCGTTAAAATTGTGTCAAGTAGTTGTGTCGTGTGATAAAATGGCATGTGATTCGTTTTGATCTGTTTCTCCTACTTTTGATAGGAATGTGAATACATTAATTTGAGTAACCGTCGTACTTTGCTTTTGGCTTTATCAGTTGAGTGGCACTATTTCTTCTTCTTCTCCTTTAAATTCATGTCGGGTTTACTAAATCACATTCCTATGTTGAGGTGAGTGCTCTCCGAGTGAGCTAATGCAATTTTTATAACTCAATATCTAGATTATTGATTAACCAGAGCTAATCATCAAGCACACATTATATAGTTATTAGTATGGGAAGTGGTGGGACCGTAGTTTTCATGGACTTTAGTAATGATCGCATACTTGAAACGATTAGTGCGGGGCATCGTGCTGTTGTCTCCAATTGGATTCTTCAGTTTATAGGAGATGTACACCCAAATATTGTTTCGTATTTCAGATTTGGCTATGACGAGGATTTCATATATCTCCCTCAAGAGCATTGCACTTGCAGCTCTCAGCTGCTTCAGACCTTCAAATTTCTCTACTAGTGATCCCCAAAAATAATTAACTAGGAATGCGAACGCGTTCATTCGAGAAACTGTAATAGTTTGATTTTGGCTTTATCAAGTGTGTGATACTATTTCTTCTTTGATTTTTTTAGCTCGTGTCGGGATTACTAAAGCGGGATCCTATGTTGAGGTGAGTACTCTGTTAGCAAGCTAATGCAATTTTAATTATTATAGAGATGGCACCAACGTCGCATTTGTGATGCTTTTGAACTCATAAAGTCAGTCTATCTCAGTCATGTTTGTGTAATTGATTTCTGTGAATGTTTTGGTCAATATTTAACTATTTTTAGTTACTAACAGGCCAAAGGTATCAAAGGTTCTTCACCATCCATTTTGGAGTTCAGTGTTTTCTTGACTTGACAATAACGAATGAGTTTATTGAGTGATGAACCTCGCCGGCCAGGAAAAGAAGAATTGGGCATATGAATCACAGGGTCGAACTTGGTTCCTGATGCAGGCCAGGACAAGCTTGGAGTACTGATGGAGCACATCCGAAGAGGACTGCTTCTTCTCTTCGACCTGAAATCATTTCTGGGTTTCTCAACAAGGCAGGACCTTTTGATCACCTGCAATTACGATTGCGAGACCCAAACCCCTCCTTGATTGAAGTTGGATAACATCACTTTATGAGCATGTCAAATTGATGAAACTGTGGGGTAGTGAGTGAATAGCCTAAAAGAATTGGTTCTGTCAATCCAAGAGAGGCGACGTCTCCAATTTTGGACGACTGCAAAGAGCCACAGTTCTGTTGATTCTACATCTCATGCGGAGCTTCATGTGACAGCCCCAGCGACATCGCATTCAAATGAAAAGAGATTGACGAAGCGCTGTCTTTTTGGGCTAAAAGGGCAAACGAAGTTCTTTTTTTCATCCCAAAAGATGTGCAAGATGTAGAATTGCCCTTCCATCATCCAATTCCTGCAAGACAGAAATTTCAGTTAATCCCAAAGAGAAGCGATCAAAGTGACATTCTGAGGTGAACCGTCACTCAAACCCATAGTAGTCACCGCAGCACAATATCATCCAGGCGACCGAAGATTTCTTCCTTTTTCCTCCTTAAAGTGAACTGCAAAAGTGAAGATAAGCAACAGATATGTATTTCTACGTGCTTACTGTGCATAGCGAGACCATATGGAGATATCCCGAACCTTAATTCTATTTACAGGGCCACTTTGGCTTACTAAAACGATTTGCTCGTCGCTTTCAGCATCTTCTGATCAATGGAGAAAAGAGAGGCAAACAGGGAGTGTTACAATGAAGAAGATGAAATAAAGAACGGTATGAAGAAAACTTAAGCCAATCAATTTGAAAAGACAGCTTCAGGGAACTCTCATGAATTACCAGCAATCGCCTACAAAAACAGCAGCCCGGTTGTCTTAATAGGAAAGCCGCAAGGGAGTAGCAGCATGAATGATCTCCAAAGTCCATTCAAAGATGCATGGCAACTTCAAGCGGATAAACAAGAAATTGGAAGTCCCATGTGCACCTTATATCCGATTAAACCCACTCTGTTGAGAAGCGACGTGCGAAAGCTACCTAATGGGACGTGCTTTCCATAGCCACCCTCAGACACAAACAACAGCCATAGACCAATGGGGAGCTTTAGCACTGAAAATAAGATAGTCAGCCATGTTTATCTGGAAGGATACCGGCAAATTGGCACTTGCAATTGATGTACAGTGATCAATTGTAGCACGTCACACATTCCTTGAATCTACCGTTTCGAATTAAGAAAGTGATGTTTGTAAACTACTCGATGGCTCAATCAAGACTGTGCTAGAAGTGGCAAACCTAGAAGAAAATACGTTAACTGCCCACCCCCCCCCCCAAAAAAAAAAAAAACAAACAAACAAACATAGAGCTGTGCACTTGGCTCCCTCGGTGGACCTTGAGAATCGTCCTGTCAGTTCCTCTGTTTTTCTATTTTGGGAACTTTGCTGTTTTGTCTCTCTTCTCTCTCTCATTCTCTCTCTTTCCCTTTCCCTTTCCTTCTTCTCTCTTCATCCTTTTCTCTGCATCGGCAATTTTCCAAGTTAGAAGAAGAAAATATTCCAGAATATGTCGACGGTATGACCCATTCCTCTGTGTTAGCATGCCATTTTGCAGTCGTTTTCTTGCATCATCGTCCATCTTTGACACTTGTTCATGACGAAAAGTTGCATCTTTTGATGTCAAATTGCAGTTCTTGAGAGGTGCTATCTGTTTTTTCTGGCTCTGCAACATTTTGTTAGATTCCTAGCGAAAAACAAAATACTTGGCCATCATTCAATAGAAGATGATCGATCGGGTGGTCTGTGTATGATCCATTCTTGAAAAATTTCTGAAGAAAAATGATGATTGACTCAGACTGCTCCGTTTTCAAGCTTATCGACTCGGGCGATGGCATTACAAATATCGCTCGCGTTCATGTTGGTCATTTTGCAGCAGGATCAGGGCCGCTCCTTGCCGAAATTTGGCGAGTGGGACGTGAACAATCCTGCTTCGGCCGAAGGATTCACCGTCATATTCAGCAAGGCCAGGGACGAGAAGAAATCCCCCAACGGGGCCGTGGGAAACGGGTCGATGTCTCAGAGAAACGACACTGCGTCGAAAACAGGAGGAGCATATCCTCCCATGGTAAGCCGTTTCTGACCGTAGTATGCGCAAGTGCACAAATGACAGTCTTCAATCACGTCAAAATCTCCACTGTCGTCATTGATATTTTCCTTTCGGCTGCAGAAGAAACGGTGGTGCTGCTTCTGAGTCCTTCGCTTTAGCCAGAGAATTTAAGATGTTTCGCGGCCTTCGACAACGATACACGTGACATTCTTACCCGGCCTTTTGATGGCAGTGCCATGCCGAGACACTCACTTAAGCCATCCCCATCTCGTTAGAATTCTATGGTAATGTCGCTCGTTCTTGGAGATTAATTGTTCTGAATGTCATACATATGTATATAGGAATGGAGAAAACAATATAGCAATCATAGAAGAGCGGCGCCCCTTGCGAATGTTCTTTTTTGTACAGTCTCCAAATCTTAGCAAGTCCTTTGGAGGATTTTCAGATGTTTACTTGTTTCAGCAAAGGTTGTATGCTGATGAATTGTACAAATGCATTTGCATTCCAGACAATCCGAAGCATCATTTTGCGAAAAGCGGTAAATTGTGCCGAATGTTTGATTGATGACAACATAATTTATTCCGTTTTATCGGTTTCTGTTGCACATCCAACTTTGTGTTCAAAATCCTGGCCGAGTCCCAGAGGAAATGCATACAAGCATTATCCGGGGCATTTCTCCGACAGAAGTCCGTTAGGCACATATATTGAGGTGAAGATGGCAGCAAGTGGAACAATATCATCATCATAGAAGTTTGAAGCAGTAAGTAACAGAACAATCTGAAACAAAGTGACTGTAATATCCGAAACAGACCTACGGATAAACAAAATGGACAATCTGAAGACTAGAAAAGACAAGGACCACCTGAACCAGCGCCGAACCTCGGCACGCGACATTTACAAAGAAAACTAGAACAGACGGGAAGCGGCATAGGACAGGACATACAGAAGGAACCCGAGCCTAGAGAAATCAGCAGCATAGGAAGCATAGGAAGCAGAAGAAGAGGAGGAGGATGACGAACTTCTACTTCCGCCACTTGCCTCAGACTCCTCGGAAGACAGCACCTTGACAATCATGCGCTGTCCCCTCTGGCAGTGGCCAAAGACTCCACTGATGAAGTAGAAAGGCCCCGACTGTTTGAGAGCATAGACCGTGTTACCGGTGTTGGAGAAGAAGCTCGGATGGGTGGAGTTGCACTTCTTGTACTCGGCTTCGCTCACTTCCATCACGGAATCCTTCTTGTACTTAAAGCCTGAGAAATCCGAAAAGTTATCTTTGAGGAAGTATCAACCGCTTTCCCAAGTTCACTCATGTTCCCGAAAATCTTGCACAAGGTTCACTCAAAACAAAAGCAACACTACAGATAGGGGCAAAAATTGTATGACAAACGCTCCAGACCAACATAAGATGCTGAAGAAAAATCACCGAAACTGGAGGTAAACTTAATAGTGTCGAACTCACGGAGGGTGTCGCCCGGTCGGAACCGGTTCTCGGAGGCCCAGTCGTTGTAGACCTTGCTGTCATTCGCAGGAGGGACAACCCAACCATCGGCCCCTCCAACCTGGTAGTCAAACCCCGTCACCGGAGAACACTGCAGAGCACAGAAGACGAACACAGTCATCATCAAGAAAAGAGCTGAAGCAGCAGCCATTCTAGGGCAACTCTGAAGAGGCGGAACAACTTCTTTTCTGCTCCTTGATGCATTCAATTCCAAAACGAAGAATGACGAAGTTGGTGAAGTTTAAAAAGAAGTACGTGAATGTGAGAGAGAGTCGGTTACTGCACACAGAGAGAGAGAGAGAGAGTTGGAGGTGGACATTGTGGAGACAGTGGGAGGTGACGGTTTGCTACAATTTTTGACTCGGTCAGCTTCGTCAGTGGCAGAGAAGAAGTGATTTGTTGTTTTGCACATTTGGAGATTATTAAGGGATCATATCTATTTTCAGACTGTTATAAACTCCATGGGGGTAGGCTTTCAGTTTTCCATGTTGCCACGACAAAACATCGGGGTCTGGCTCAGTGAACCGATTACCCGACGTCTTAACCCATGCGTTCCTTATTTTAACGTGTCGGTGCCCGCACGCTCAGCGCCCCTAATTGGATAGATTTTTTCTTCCCCTACTCAGGGAATAAACCCCTTTTACGTCTTGAGGGCTGACGGCCTTTCTTTAACGTAAGGGATCATATCTATTTTCAGACTAACCAAAATCTAAACCGTCTCTCACGATTGTGTGTCACTCATCCTAGAGCATTTGCTTTTAGAGTGCTTTCTTATCTGAAAAAACTCTCAATTCGGCATTGGAAAAGTACAAAAAAAGTGTCTAACCAATTCCATCTAACGCCGGATATGCTACGTGGACGGGCGGCGCTGATGTGCATATTTTCATATTTTTTATGTTTTTTTATTTTGTTATAATTTTCTCTCTTTTTTTCCATCCCCTTTTTCTTTTGCCGGCGGCCATATATCATGGCTGGCAAGGATGAGGGCCACACCGACAAAATATATTGAATTGATACTAATGCGAAAAAGTTTAGGGTTAAATTAATACCATTGCAATAGGTTTAGTACCTTTTGTTTTGTCCTTTTCCCTAAATTACATAAATCAACTCACAACTCTACACATTTGCTATAGTGGTTATGCATCACGTTCTTTTTGTCTGTCTAATAGTACAACGTTGACATATGTGGATTTAGAGCAAAAGGGGAATAAGCAAACAACCGAAAAATCAACTTGCAGACAGTGCTGGTATCTGTGAAAAGATAAGCCTTACATAATGTGCTGTTGCTTATAGAAAAATGAAGAAGAGGATGGAGAAACCATAGCTTAATACATCTGTAACTGTGGCAAAAGAAGAAGAAGAAGAAGAAGAAGAGACCAGTAGAAGCTACCCACGCAAAAATTGATTCTCATAATTTTCCAGCTGAAACAAAAGTACAAAAGATGTCTTTCAATATGTAACCCTCTTCCTTTGTTTTGATCACAACAAATTGTAATTTTTGGTTTACATGACACAGAAACTTAGATTCATATCGTCTCGTTGGGAACAAAATAAGTAAAAGTGAAGAATAAGCAATTTACAGAAGGAAAATATACATCTTAAGGGAAGTAGAGATTTAGAATGTGCAGTCACACCACTTCGACATCTCGCGCAGCGACCTGTTCCGGCTCTTGATCGGAAACCGAGTCCTTTGTTTTGATCTTGAAGGACTTCTGGCTGAGCAAACGGACAAATAGGCTCCTCGACTTTGTAAACTTTCGAGGCTCGACTTTAGTTGATTTGCTTCCAAAATCCCTCTTTGCAAGATCTTCATGCAAAATGTTCACGAGAGCGTCGAAATGACGCCTAAACGTAGGATATCTTGAAATTGACCTGGTAATTCCTTGAAGCCTTCATTGACAAAACAAAGGTTTCAACGACCCCTGAAGTAAACTAGCACAAAAGAAAACCTCGATTTCACACGTGAGTTGATATCTTTCTTTGTGCATTACCTTCGAGCTAATCCATCAAGTTCAGCTCTTTTGAGCTCAGATTCCGGAGGCGAACCAACTGATGAGTTTCTTAACCTTGCAGGATCGCCACTTAACAGGACGAGCTTGCCTAAATAGTCATCTTCATCAGTCGTAAGGTTTTCAGCTTTGATCTGGTCTTTGATGATCAAAAGGGGATTCAGAAACCAATCGAAGAAGACATCTTTGGGTCTGTTCGTAACGGTCAGTTCCACAACATCTTCGCCCGCACCGTCACCTGCATTATCAAACGAATAAAACCTTCTCTTCTCTACCCAAACATAGATTTTCAGGCTCATTCATTTGACTATCTACTGAATAAGTCCAATAAAATGAGCTGTTTAACTTACACAGCAAGATTCCTGCAGAATTAGCTTTTGCTGACCGCAAGAGTGTTTGGAAAATGCAATAAGCTGGCAAGCCTGTGCTAAGCACTCGGCTGCCACCATCCGACTTCGCATCTTCGACGTCTTGGAATGTTATCAGTCCTTCAGAGACCATGCGCTCTCCATGGCGTTGAATCTCTTTGAATATGTAACGAAGCAACTGTAAGAGGACCAATTTCATTTTTAGGGAAGTGAAGCAAGAGCAACGCCTGTAAAGGTGCTCATGAGCTCATTCTTTGGTGACGCAAATAAATTTTTCCATGTCTAACAGGATATTATTTTATGCTACTAATTAGCCAAACAATATTGACCATCAATAAGAAAACTAAAAACTCTCAGAGGGCTCCAAACTTTAAAGCACATATGAGGGTTTATGACAGATTTTTTTTTTCCTTTTTTGGCTTTACTTTCATAAGCATTTTTTGGGTAAAGTACTTTCACAAGCATTTTGATGCTGATTAAACAAAGAAAGAACATCATCAATCTTTTTAACAACACTTAGAGACAAAGGATTGGAAGGAAAATAACCTCCAGGGGCTTCAAATCCACCACAGGACTTTTAAATGAAACTGTGCGAGATGGAGGATTCCTAGTAGAACCGGACCCAGGGAGAGAAGTCGCGAAAGAGCTGGTCCTTGTTAGTTGGGGATTCCTCCTATACTTCGGTCTGTCAAGACCCAGAATACAGTAAGTGTATAAGTCATTAGCATATAGTTTTAGAACAAAAATCACAGGGACAATATGGAGAACCTAGGAAACAAGGACCCTTCTGGCATATCAAGAACGTCATTGCTGTACTCATCGTAAATGGACAGGGAGGCAATAATGTAGCAAAGCCCCAACCACAATGAAGATTCCTGTCAATTCAAGCCCTTAAAGCATAAATTATCCTGATCACCATAAAAATTAACCTCCACAACTGAAAAATTTCACTTGCTCTGGGCCCACCAGAAAGCTTTTATTAAAAATGGAAGCTTTATATTGTTTTCATAGAAATGTACCACAGAAACCAGAAGAACGGTCTAACCTGATAAGCAACAACGCCAGCATAGGCGCCGAGAAACATACTTGACACAGTGGATCCCAAGAGTGCTCCAACAACAGCCATTGGCCAGAGTATGATAGCTAGGCCCGCAAATGGAACACACATTGTTTCTAGGAAAGGGCCTTCACGACCAATGAGATCGTGGAAGAGACGATGCCAACCCTTGAAGAGCATGTAAGGGCTTTTGCACATTGCGATCACTGAAATCAAAGGCATGTCAACCATAAAGCCGACCACTCCCGCTAGAATCGCACCTGGAAGGTATAACACTCTGCAATCAAATTAAGCAACAATTAGTCATCTTTTTTCTTTCTGTATCTTTAGTATCTCAATAGAATTCCCCTCTTACAAAGTCATCTATGTTCCTCACGAGCATCAGTTACCTTTTTATGAACTCATTCCCATATATAAAGAGAAAATTCATCATATGATTTGCTCAATAAAACAGAGGCAATGCTTTTTTACTCATTCCTATATTTCTGTATATCAACTTCAGAGGGAAGTGCAAAAAGAGAGAGTCCAAGCATAACAATTAAAAAGCTCATCTGTAAGGATAAGGTCAATTTTTCATCACATAAAATGCAAAAAAGCCATGTATTATTGCCTAGAACTTTTTGCAGATACATGCATTCAGCAAGCACAAACTTACAAAAAATCCTCTTCAAAAGGACTTAAGGGAAGGGAGAGGGGGGGTTGGGGGGGAGGGGAAGAGAGAGAGAACGTAGTGGACCTAATCTCATAGTATTTCTTTTCTGGAGGTTTTTGATGCCGCAAGTCATCCATAATCGAGAAGAAGGAATGGAAGCAACAATCCCAAAAGTCTCTGACAATTGTGAAGCTCCCTTGTATGGTGCTCCAAGTTCCATCCTGAAATTTTTTGGGAAAGTGGATAATTTCTGAATTTGGAGATGAGCTAGAGAAACCCCAAACTATAAATTCAAATGATAAGAACATCTCGTCACATACATGAAAGCAGTGGAAACATTTATTGGCCTTTCCTTCTCCAATTGCTTCAAACGTGGCAAATATTGGTGACAAAAAGCCGTATGCAACTCCACCTATGAAACTTCCAGCAATGGCGACTACCGGCCACACAATTAAGGGAGCAGGTATGCATATGAAGAGAATGAGCTTCAAGATGGGGCCTAATTGTTTAGCTCTATCCATAGAAAAACAGAAATTAAAGCAATTAATTTTTTTTTTCAGGGACAATAATTTGGAATAATTAGGTAATGTTTCAGGAAATCACCTGAAAACAGAATAGCATGTCCAGAAGGCATGCACGGGCCAAAGACCCAATGTGATACCAGAATTTCCGACAGTCAAGATTAGACATGCCAAAGGGCAGAAAATGATTCCTGAAAACTCAAAGGAAGAGACTCTCAGATGATATCTAAGCTCACAACTTGAAACTTACTTCAGTACAGGGTTGCCACATTACCAAATAACTAAACTAATGAATAGTCAATAGACTCATTTCTAGCGTCACGAGACTAAAGCCACGTTTGTTCTTTTTCTTGGCCAACAGAAAAGACTACAACTCTATCATAACAACCCATTGAGGGTGATCGTTTTCCTTTTCCTATCTCTGTGTAAATAAATGCATGCCAAAATCATACAACTTGGCAGCAGAAGCTCGTACATCCTTGTAGAAGAATTCATGGGTGGAAATAAAATACTTTTCACTAACCGGACCTTTGCAATAAAAAAAACGTTATCAGAAAGTAAGAATAAGCACCAACCGGCAATTTGCATCAAGCGGCAAGCAAACTAAAGTACAGAATTCGTCCTAAATGCCAAGCTAAGTGCATCGATGACTGGATTTCCTTCCAAAAAAACTTGCCCTTTTTCACAAACAATTCCTTTAACTGTACGATCAATCTGTCATCAAAGATGTCTTGGAAACAGGAAGGGACGGAGGGAGCAATCTCACCTTTAACAGTGCCCAGCAGCAAAAGCCCAGTGAAGTAAGGCAAGAAGCAAATGAAATGCCATAGAGAAGCAAGAACTCCCCTTGGAGGCTCCATGTTTCCTCCAACTCAACACTCCCACACAATTTTTCTGCAAATCATTCAGAACCCATCCCGTACGTAATCCCACACTCCTGCCTGCAAAGGCGAGGACAATTTTAGACACACCCAATTCATCAATCAAACAGCTTAGAACAAAACAAGAAAGTAACCAGAAGATACCCAAGAAAGCTAAAGGCAGATTCACGAGCCTAAGATAAGGAGATTACACGGAAACCTGGATTTGCATAGCTCTGAATGAGCGAAGAAGTTCTTGATCGACAAGCGAGCACGTGAATCTTGAATCGGCAGATTGAGAATTCAGTCAGATTCACGGGAAAATTTTGGTGGGTGGGGGCTAGAGCAACAGCAGTAGTTTCTGTCAATGGAGAATCAGCACATCAAACAGTTGAAATCTTTCGCCCTTTCCAATGCCACTTTCTTTTCTGCAAAAGGCCGCCACAACCAGAAGCAGTGAGCTCAAGACGATTTGATAAGGAAAGAACAATTTTTTTCCTTTCTGGCGTTGACGTTATAGATGATAAGATAACCTGGACCCAATAAACAGGCAACAAGGTTAGTTAAGATGCTTGGCGCTGCAAATGGATGTTCTTTAATTGGGGCAAAAAAAAATAAACGCTATCTTTTTGGCTGGAGAACTTTGCGTATACTTTTGGGAGTGGCGGACAAGAAAAAGCTGCTGCTAAGGACAAAAAACAGAAGGTATTTCTTTTCCTCTCGCCCAACTGTCTGAGATACCCGGATATATTTCGTATACAATTGATCCGAACTAATCTATTGATTTATTCATTACATTGTTAGCTGAAGTAAAGTTATATGCTAAGGTAACCCAAGAAAAAGCATATAAATAAGAATATATATAGAGAGAGAGACACGCATGCACGCACATAAAGAACGTAAGTAGAGATGTTGAAGGATCAACTCCTTTCCCACAATCACACAGCCTCTAACCACCCTTAACCCCTTCACATGGAAAATGGGAAAAGAAAATAGCAACATGTCTTTTCCATCTGTTAAAAAATTACAAAGTTTGGATATATAAATACATAAATATATACAAAATAAAATATTAGGATTTAGCGCACAATTATAACCAAGTAAAAAGTAAAAAAATGAGAAAGAAAAGTCAAGACATCAGATTTTATCCCGATTCACCCTTCAATTAAGATTATGTCCAGCAGAGGATTTCTTCGTAATTAACACATCACATATTCACGTCTCTCGTTACATCACTCAATTATAAACCATTAAAATTATATTTATATAACAATGGCTATTCATGAGTCTAAATCCAAATTACTAATGAAAAAAATATAAATTTAAACTAGAGCGAAACTTCCATGCCTTGTCAATGAGAATTATAAACCATATCCCAGCATAAAACTATCATTTGTATTATGTTCTCACAAGTGCCATTGTACAAGCGTTCACCATGTACTTCACACTTATTATCTTTGGCAACTTCCTTTCTCCAGGTTTTGATATCATCCCGACGATAACATTCGGTAAATCTGGCAAAGCCATTGAATTTATCTCCGAAAGTAATTACGAGCATGTGTAGCACATGCCATGAAAACTAGTGATAATTTAGGAGATAACTAGAGAAATTTCTAGATCGATAATACATATGCTATAGTTGTCCATTCGCCTCATAAATCTCAATGGCTAATAAAAGCAAAAACAGAGTATTCTTGAGATTTATCCTAAGAATAGGATCCATTTCTTTTTAAAGTCGCTTCGGTTCAGTAAGATCATGGGACAACTCAAGGATGAATAAGAATAGGATTCCGGGACAGATTGAATTCGACAAATTTTTTTTTTCTTTTAATGGTTTTAATAAGAGATTTGGAGTTCCCGGACACCTTAGTTATCAAAAAAAAAATTAGAGTTTTTTCTTGATCAGGAGATACTCGAATTTGAACAGGGGAAAAAGGATTTGCAGTCCCCCGCCTTACCGCTCGGTCATGCCCCAAAAAAATAATGCGAAAAAATCTGTATATGGTTGAGCTGCGTGAGAGAATCAAATCACGCTATTCTTTAGCTAGCTTTAGAAATCAAATTAAAGAAAAAATGTTTTTGTTGGCACTAAAATAAAACACAAAAACCTTCACGCAAGCAAATGCCGTCAAGACATGTTTGACTCCTAAAGAAAGAAAAATAAAACGATTATTTGCAAAGTCAGACAACGAAGCCACCATTTGAATAAGTTGCTCTCTAAAGCCAGGTAAGAAACGCGGGCACGAAATGCATTGTTTATTTAATAATTTATTGACTTGTACTTTGGATTCAACTGCTTCCCACTTAATTTAATTGGACTGAACGCAACAAAATTGTTGCATGGAGTGCATAGAAATTAAAATTAAATGAATAAATTCTTTTTTGGTCGGAAAATAAATAAATAATTTGCAACCAGCATAATCCAACAAGCTGATCAATTAGGTTGCGCCTTGAAAGCAATGGGCAATGAAGATGGGACTCATTGAGACTCGGGTCACCACAATCGCACTCGCGGGTCGATGTGGCATAATCGCGGGTCGATGTATCCTCTCGATCAACGGCCACGATGACCCGGTCCATGTGAATCCGAGTCCAGCCAAACAAACTTCCGGGCAATTAAGGGCTTGATTAGACCGGCCATATTGTAGCATATCATCACCATGTTAAAATCAGTAGAGGTACATGTGAAAGTACCATGTTGCTTGAAAGCCTGGAGTTCGATTTCTTGCACGGTTTATCGTAGACAATCAAAGAAACCCCTCTTTCAACTAATCTCAATCAATGGAGAACACACCTTCAGCAGCCTGCACATAGACCTGATCAATGAAGTTCGGACCGAACTACCCGTCTATGTTTAGCTACATTAACGTAGTCCAGGAAAACTTCAACTGCGCGACTCGGGTACGCCAGTGAGAATAGACTAGGGAATATGTTTACCGCGAGAACATCGCGAGCATCTGGCTCCGGGACCGAAAAGCCAGAAGACATAATACTCGGTTGCATGTGGATTGCAACAAAACAAGTACACAGACCTTCAAGCTGAACATGGTATGAAATTTTCAGCATTCAACGCACAAACGTATGTAAATAGTGTTCACAAAAAACAAGTCAGCTCTCAGTTTCTCTATGCTTGTCTATTTGACAGCCAAAAAACTCAACTCGATGACTCACCCAACATGGTGAACTTCAGGACCTCGGCCGTGAGCCGCGCTACTTGAGTCCAATGAACTCTCTTGATTAGTGTACTGGTCCACGAAATGCCCAAGATCAGGAATGAACCCGCGGTCTTCGCTGCTCCTGAAGGCAATGTCTATACACGGCCTCGTCGTTGAGGCAGCCCGAACAGGTCTCGGTTTCTTCAGCGAGTCAGGTGTAAGTTTCCTTCCAATTGAACCGGGTTCGCCTCTCACAGATTCAGCTTCCTCACCTAACTTGAAAAGAGTTTTTGGAAACTTGAAGTTTCGGATTCTTAGGAGGCCGAGGTCCTAGAATACTCAAATCTACAGCAGCCCCATAAACCTGAGATGACCGTACAACCGCATCGTAAGCTTTCGTAGAGAGATTCAGGCCTTCGTTGTGAGCCCTCAAGTACAATTCATATGCTAGCCTCGGTTTTCCATCTCTTGCTAGTGCCTCTATCAACATCTCATAAGTAACCTCGTTCGGAGGTACATTCTGTACTTTCATTCGGTGAAACCATTCGTATGCTGCACTTCCCATGCGGTTCCGTGCACATCCACTTATAATCGCGTTATATGTCACAACGGTCGGATCGATCCCCAATGAACTCATCTCCTTAATTACAGCATCCACCATCTTGAACTTTCCCTGTCCCGTGAATATGGAAGCCATGATCGTGTATGCATACAAGTTTGGCTCGATGCCGACCTTGATCATGTGGTCCCACACCTTGAGGGCCTCGTCATAGAGCTTCCCTTTCTCGAGGGCACTAAGCAATGCCCCGTAGGAGATGATCGTCGGTTTCTCTCCTTTCTCCACCATCCTTTTAAAAATCTGTATGGCAGTACTAGCTTCTGATGCCTTGGAACAGGCAACAAGTACTGCGTTCCATTCCCTGCTTCCAGGTTTAAGCCCCTTGTCTTCCATTTTGTTGATCAACCTAACACCCCATCTCCAAATCCCCTTTCTTCTAGCCGCGGTTAGTAAGATGTTAAAATGAGACATGATCAATTCATAAGACATGTTATTCGGCTTTGGTCCCTTGTCCAACAAATCCTCGTAAACCTCCAGAGCCGCCCACCATCTCTTAGCTTTCCCCATCAGCCAAATTAAGTGATTGCACACAGATAGGCTGATCTCTAAATGCCTCTCTCTTATTCTCTTGTATAATTCCTTTGCAACAACATAATGGTCTTCGCGAGTACAAGCCCATATGAGGCGCTCGTGCTCTGCCCGACCAGGCTGAAGCCCAGCCTTGTCCATATCCGAAAGAAGCTTCAGTACTTTCTCGCTCAAGTTTTCTTGTTTCACGAGCCACCTCCTCATCACTTGATAGCAAACTCGAACTGTGAAATTCTCGAGCTTGACAAATTCTTTCTCCCAATATTTGTCGTCATCTTTTCCCATCTCACCCCTCAAATAATTTTCCCTAAATTCAGTGAAGAACCTCAGAGCCCCAATTCCATCCTCCATTCTTCTATAAGCCAACAAGGCAGTGGAATAGGATACTGCAGATGGAACGAGACCAACTCTTCGGATCTCCTCAAGAACATTGAGGGCCTCAATAGCTCGCCCTTGCTCTAAATAAATTGTCATCAAAGTGTTATAAGTCACGACATTCGGAACCACACCTTCGCTGGCCATATAGTTCATGACCCCATCCAGCTCGCCAAACTGTTCAGACTGTTTTATAGCACCCAAAATGCTATTACAGATGAAGAGGTTCGGATATATCGCACCATTAGTCTCTTCCTTCTTCCTCTTAAGCCACTCCATAACAGCCAACGCAGGATCAATTCTTCTCTCTTTCCCAAAACCTCTAATCATGGAAGAGAACACCTGAAGGGGCAAATGACCCTTGTCCTTGAGGACCTCCTCCACATCATCCGCAGTTTTTGCAAGCTGCAAGCTCCGGGCCAAAGAACGAACTTCCACCCTTGAGCAATCTTCTTCCCCAACTTCTCCGTCGTTTTCGCCATCAACAACCTTCTCTTCCTCATCACTATTATCTTCAGTGCCACCCGCTCCATCTATGCAAAAGCTATCAGATTTTGCAATCTCGGTTTCTCGAAGCTCGCCATCGATTTTATCTGAATTCCCATCACTGAATTCACTCCCAATCGCTTGTTGCTCCAATGCCCAAGCCAATGCAAACGAGGCGCCAAAAGAGCATTTCTTGGGCTTGCGAAAGACTCTGGTGCCAGTGTAGCCACAGGACAATGTCACTCCCAAGTCATATCTTGAATTCCCAGAACAGACTCCACTTCTATCAGAGGACCAATCATTCAAATCTATCCAAAAACTAGAAACCCTACCATACCCAACGAGATTACCAAGAAACCTCCTCTTCCTGCTACTTTTATCGCAAAATGCATCAGAAAGAGTACATCCAAAGTTATCACCTTTCCATGGACACGCACCCAAAGTTTGCATCTTTAGAGAAACTCACCGAGAAAAGAGGACAACCCTTCAGTGGAACAGCAAAAGGGCATTTCATCCGCGACTTTTCAGAGTCTGTCCATAGCAAGGAGGAGAAGGAGGGTTCGGGTCTGTGATGGTGAAGTAATAGAATTGGGAAGCAATGCCACCAGAATGAAGAATGGCTTCGTATGTTGAAGATTGATAAGCAGAGAGTAAATTGTAGAATCGAGAAGAATCTGTTAAGTGGGTCTTCTTCTTTCGCAGTTAATGCGGCGCTGGCATTTCGGTAGCCATTCAATTCTGGCATTTCCGCAAGCTCTAACCAGAACGCTGATCCGCTTCACTTCTAATAAATTGTGAGAACTATTGGAAAGAAAAACAAAATGCTTGCCGTTCTTTCTAAGGTAATTTTTCAAAAAATTGCTTGAAAATTTCTATGGCCACTAATATCAATAAAAATATTGCAAAATTCACTGTCCCTTCTCTAATTTTGATTTGATTCGGAGAAAAAGAATGCTAATTACGTAGCCGAAATATCTGATTAATTTCATGGAAAAATTGTTCAAAAAGCTCTGAATCCGTTGTAAGACACCCCAATCGGTCTTTATCTTTGCTATTGTACGATTATTATTTTTTTGTTAGAAGTAACATTTCATTTTATTTACTTCCTCGAAATACAAGAGAGAAATATCGCATTGCAACCAAAACACACTCCATACAACTTCAAAACAAGTACTAGATAATAAGAGAAATCATCAGAACAAGGTAATAGATTATACGCTCAAAGAGCAATTTATGACTTATTCACATCATAATCGGTGCCCGATCACCGAATCAATCTTCAATAATGAGCGCACACTAATAAATCTATTCATACGGATTTGACTTTCGACGGTGCGGGCCTAGATTTGGCGTCTTAGCACCATCACTAAGCAGAATAAAAAGGTTGAACATGCATAGATTTGACACCTTTGAGAGCAAAACCTTTCGAAACTTCTCTGATCCCCTTCCAAACTTGACATGTTCATCAATGAAATTAAATCCCAAAAATATAAACGCAGAAAACCCCAAATTTAAAATAGATCAGCATATAAATCTCTAAAAAATGAAAGAAAAACCTTTCAGATCTAGACTATATATATATATATATATATATATAAAAGGCTTTCAAACGTGAGGAAATCAAGAAAAAAGAAAGAAGATCAAAAAACTTACGAAAGAATCTCCCATAGAAAATAGCAGCTAGGGTTTCGGGAGGGGTGAGAGAAAAGGGGGGACAAATTTTTTGCGCGCACCAACTGTGCCAATTTAGAGTTTAACCTTTTGACAATTTATCATTTCAGTATTAGTCCCCAAATTTTTCTCAAATTCTTAATTTATCGTTAAAATTTTGAATTACGATTTATTTCTTTTCATTTAGATCGAAAATCGATAACATAAATAATTTTTTTAAATTTTAATTTAATTTATATTTCTTTTCTTTTCTTTTTTTTGAATTTGGTCTCGTGACTCTAGCCAGCTAACCAACCCTCTCCAGAAAGAGGAAAAATTAACAATAAATTTATTAAAAATTCAGAAAAACTTTTAAGAATTATCCATATGAGTTCTAGTCACGACACGGGTGGCTAAACTCTAACTAGATCACCACGTTAGCGGTGTTTTGGTCAAAATTGATCGAAAGACTTAGTTTGTAAATTGTCAAAAGGGTTAGGATGAAATTGATAAATCATCAAATTGTTGAGGACTACGTTAAGACAATTAAAATATTTATGATATTAACAAATCAACAAAAGTTATGGCTAGTTTTTTTTGTCACATTATGACTAAATTCTTTTTGGGACAAGTAAAATACTTAGAATTGAACCGGCCATCGTAGAATAATTTTGGAAATTTTTGGATAATTTTTCCTCAACTTAAGCTCCATTGATTTCGCGAAAAATTCACTTTTATGAAAATATTTTTTGAATTTTCCGGCGTTTGGTTGAAAAAAAAAAAAAGGAGTCAAGTGAAATATTTCCCATCAATGGAAAATACACATTCAAAAGTGGAGAAAATAATTTCCTCTTCATGAAGAGAGGAATTCATTTTCCCTCATCTCTCTTTCCTCCATTTCTTCACCTTCATTTTCTTTTTGTTATTGAAAAAATAAAATTTAAATTATTTTAAAATTTATCCTTTTCTTTTTATTTATTTGTTATTTTCTTTTTTCCTTCTTCCTCGGTCAGGCGACGGCTAGCGAGCTTCACCGGAGGCTGGCTCGACTCAATTTGCCAAAATCTGGCGAGGCTGAGTCTTGCTGGTCTATGGCAAGGCTCAAACTTGCCTTCATCCGATAGTTGGCGACTGGCCAAAGAAGAAGCGTGAAAAAAAATTGAAGGAAAAATAAATAATTCAAATAAAGTAAAAACATATATTAAAAGAAGTGCACATTGGAAAATGAAATTCGGTTTTCAAAACTTAATGATGAAAATATTTTCTAGTTCTTCTTAGGTTGAGACTGAATACTAAGAACATAATCATTTTCCTAAAGATAACTTAGTGAAAAAAAATTCAGAAATATCATAATTTTTCTCCAAACAAACTGCTAATTAATTGTGATGTGGTTTCCTTTCAAAATCATGCCATGCTACACCGACTCAAGCATAGGATCAGGTTAGAGCCTAGGCATAAGACTTGTTATTTGAGCCGCCCGTCAATTTCGCATAGATAGGTGGAAAAAAAAAACTATCAAAAAATTTAAACCGTGCTCACTGTTACATATTTATCTCATTTTTTTTTTCGTAACACCAAAAACTCTAAATTTGTGCTCATGTGATATATTTATCTCGATTTTTTTGTGGGACATAGAACCTCAAACTTATATCGTTTGACATGTTCAGCAATTATTTTTTGTAACACAAAAAATCACATATGTGAATACGTGCTGTCATATATTTCGAATTTTGAGGTAAATGTGTCACGTTGATATAAGATTAGGATTTTTGGTCCAAAAAGTAATGTTTTGCATAGGTATAAATTTGGGTTTAATGTATCACAATGATCACGAATTAGGATTTTTGGTGATTTTTTCCACACAAAAAAGAGCACCAAATTCAATTGCTCGCGTTCTACCCAAGTGTGTTTTTTTTTTTTAAATGTCAGATTGTTATATCCAAGTTGAGCCCGGGGAAACTTGATTGATTAGACAGGATTCCTCGGCTAGAACTTATTGTCCGGGTCTAGACAAATCAAGTTGATACATGAGATTAAAAACCCTCACTCAAGCTCAATCATGATTATCAACCCAAAAAAAAAGCTCAATCATGGTTAAAAGTTATTATGATTGTTAAAAAAAAAAAAGTGATTAGGCCGAATTGGGCCTATTCGAAATAGTTTAATCTTCCTTTTTATGGATAAAGGAATAGGGGAGTAAAAAAGACCCAAGTCGACCTGAGCGGGCCCGATGCCCGAATTTTTCAACATTCATATTTTCTTTAAAATTTAATTTAATTTATTTTTTTATTTATATTCTTTCATTTGATAAGTTTATTAATTGATTTTGATTAAATAAAAAAAAAATCTGGCCCGAACTCGTTACTGCTCATATCTTCGCCCGACCCGTTGACACTCAAGGGAATTCATTGATTGTAAAAAGTTACACCTAAAATAGCCCCAAACATCAACAAGCCCAAAAAAAGTACAAATTCCTGAGGGGGACGACAAGTCATCAAGATGAACAACATCATAGGAATCGCCAGCTGAAACAAAACGATGTTGATGCGGCACGTCTAAATATTGTTCACCACGTTCAGGCAAGTCGTTCTCAAAGTATCAATGAAGGCTAAGGGCCTTCTCCATAGACCACCTCACAGCCAGAAAAACGGGTTCCGCTTTTGCTGGTTCCCGATTTCAAGGTGGGAAAAGGTTTTCCCCCTCGACGGCAGGGCCGCTTCTTTGCCTTCGCGAGCTGCCAAAGTCGAACAATCCCCCAAACTCTAAACCGAAGGACTCGTGTGCTGCTACTCTATCGCGCTCTGCTGCTTTGGTGGTGTCAATTTATTGTACACATTTTCGCGGAGGTTTGGAAAAATTATCCAATTTAGTCCTAAAATCATTGTACAAATGTCAATTCAGTCTTAAACTTTCTAATTTTGTCAACTTAGTCTTAATTTTACACAAAATTTCTATACGGTCCTCCCGAATGATTGTTGTCCCCCTCGAAAATCGCTAACGTGGCGACTCAATCCTCGCCGGTCCTCGCGGCACGACGTGACATTAGCAATTTTCGACAAAAATTGATCGTAAAAACTACAATGAAATTTCGCAAAGCTTTATGATAAAATTGATAAAGTTTATATCTGAATCAACATGTTTATAGCAAGTTTATGGCTCATTGGATGCTTGTCGAGGGGGGCGGGATGGCCAAGTTCTTTTCCCTCAAAAGAGTTACATTGGCTGATCAAAATCCACAAAATCCGAGGCTCTAGATCCATCGATGGCATGCTACTAAGGCCAGAGCAAGATCTTCCAAAGGTTTCCATGGGATCAAAATCGTGTCCTGAATCTCCATTTGTCTTCTTCTTCACGTGCTTCGATAGTTAAGAAAAGGATTAATACTTAATAAAAGTCTAATTCCCTCTCTCCGTCGACTGAGAAGACTTAGCAGAGATTAAAATCGCAGATTCCGACGAAGAACATTGCTCCGCCGCGCATGCTGGCACATGCGCATCGTGTCGGACGAGATGATTTGGATAAACCCAATGTAATTTCGTCGCTAATTAATGCCACGCGAAAACGACGGCTCGACTTCCCATCCGACCAGTATGTTTCGGCTATTAATTTGAGTTTATAAGCTTTTACATGAATTTGATTTGATGTCGTGATTTATGTGAATAATTACTACGTTGGATATTGACTTCACAAATTTTTTTTTTGGTAAAATCGGAATTTGAATAGCCGATTAAAAATTTCAATAAGGTATTATTTTTTTTGTCAAAATAATATTTTATTCACTTTTTCAATCGAAATACAAGAGAGAGAAATATCGGTTCAAAAAACACAAGTTCAAATCAAGATAAATTTCAGACAATTTCAAAATATAACAAACTCCAGATAATAAGAGAAATCATCAGAACGAGATTATAGGTCACGCACTTGAAAAACACATTTATGACTTCTTCAAACTAGTGTTCCTCTCCCTGAGCATATGGATAAGACATTCCACCTTAGAAAATGGCCACATAAAGAACTTTCCCCGGATCCGAGCTAAGTCGTTATTCCCATCGGGAGTTGGATCTCGTTTGCGGGTCATCTCGAAATCGGATTTAACCGATTGTCTGAACAGCGCGTCACAAATATGCATATCGCCGACTTCTCTCTATCGAGTTAAGTTTGCGCGCCATCGTGACACTCGAATTGGAGATAATTTCCTCACCGATCAGACGGCCGAAAGCGCACCTACGTTCCTCAACACATCCTGAGCTTGGAGAGAGTATTATTAAGGGCTCCTCAGCCCACATGGGCTGATCATGGAGCTACGGGATCGATCGACCCAACCAACCCCCGAAGAAATAGGGTTGGTTAGTTAGTTGGCTGATCAATTCGGTGGAAGAAGAGACAAAAGAATATGTTTTTTTTTTTTTTTTTTTATGTTCTTATTTGTTAGTGTTCCTTCTTCTCGCATTAACGGTCAAAGGATACTGTTTCTTATCTCTATTATATTCCTGAAAATTTTCGTTTTTCCCCTCTTTATAATACAGTCGAAATCCGGGAGCTAGATTATAGTTATAGAGTCGGCTAGGCCAGTAGCCTAGTGCCTAGTGCCAAAGTGCCACGTGCCTAGGCACGTGAAAGTTGAAACCACATATACAGCCTCGAAGAGCCATGTCCTCATCCTATGCAATCATTTGCTTTGCATTATTGTAGATTCTCTCTCTCCTGGAATCTTAAATGGGACATACGTACGTAGTTTTTACTCTTTAGGAATAACCAAGCTTCGCAATCGAAAGCAATCACGACACGAGAACTCGATGAATCTTCTACCTCGCACGGGTTTTGATTCGATGTCGTTTTGGCGAGAACCTTCGAAAACTCATCGATCGACGGACGTTGATGAGACAAGGAGGGAGTTGAGCGACCAAACTCGATATACTCGTTCTGGGTCTCATGGCCATTCAATAAATCATGAGGCGAGCTATCTACAGTCGATCAACAACTTACTAGAGAGTGAAGAGTGTCCTAATTATCGTAATCGCATCTCGATTGACCTAGCTGTGAAATATAACTAAATTTAGGAAAAAAGAAGTTGAATTGGTGTCGATAAGAAACGGGCTAAGTATGACTAGTATGAACGCGAAAAATTCACGGTGCTAGAATGAAAGGCGATTACTTCACTGCACTCGAAGCCTTGAACTCTCGAGTTACGCAAGTCTCAAATGAAGTTTGTTCCACACACATGAAGAACTATTAGGAATCAGCACACAACCATAACAAAGTAAAAAGCAGAAGCGAGAAAAAGAAATCGAGACATAAGACTTTTATACCGGTTCATCGTTAAACGAGTGCTACTTCTAATAAGCGATTCCACTATAATTGACGCATCGCATTTCTCTATTGCGTTAATTAATTATGAGAAAAAAAGAGTATATATAACAATAATTATCTATGGATCAAAGTCCAAATCATCAATAAATAAAAAAATGAGCTCACATTTTTAGAGGCTCGAGGGCGGTACCCCGACTCTCGTCGAGACAGGCCCTTCAATGTGGTGATGGTAGGGACGAGAAGAGAGAGAGAGAGAGACAGCAACAAAGAAACATCGGTGCCATGCTTGGAGCCTTGGAGGCTGGCCTTTTCTCCTTCACTTTCGAAACACAAGAACCAAACTACTTCCGACCAATTTGCATACAAAACCAAACATTGCATGTCAGAGGGATTAATGACAAAAAAAAAAGGATTAAACTAAAGCAGAAAAAAAAAATTCTAATTGCACCAAAAGACTCAACCGACCCAATTTTCATTTTTAATTATATTGCGGTGATTTAATTTTATGGTTTTTGGGCCCCGCCAATCAAGCAAGCGTGTTGCTAAGCACACCCACCCCCCTCCCCATGTGCATGACCCCCCCAAATCAGCAGAATAAAATGAGAGAAACAAGCAAAAAATGCCCATTTTATATGCCATGTGTCGCCGTCACATCCCTCCATCTCCATCAATTGCATGCAGACAAAAATCTGACATTATTCAGAAAGAAAGAAAGAAAGAAATCCTAATTTTTTAAATTTATTTTCTTTCTGACATGATATCAGAATATTATTCGGATACTTTGTTCGTCGAATTTTACCTGTTATTCTCAATTCGGCAATAGGGTTTATATACTCTTTTGTATCTCCATTTGCGCGTGCGAATTCGACGGACGAACGAAATGGGGTGCACATTTTAAAATAATTCAAAACGGAATTCGGCACCTCAGATACCATGATTTAAAAATTCGATATTTTTGCAGCTGTAAAATCACTCGTGAAACTGCATTTTATTGCGATTAGGGTGACGTGGAATTTTTTTTTTAATGTTTTGAGACCTTGTATCGCGTGAATTTACCACGTCATCTTTCTCCCTCCCTTTTCTTTGATGTCTTTGATACGTGAAATTGGCATAGCCATGACACTAATCGAGAAAGAAAGAGGTGAAAGAAAAGGGCTCCTGACAAAGGGCTAGCTTGTTAAGAAGAGAGGGGCTAGTGTGTTTTGTTTCATCAATACCTTGTCCTAGCTTTCTTCTGCTATATAGCCCAAAGTCACCACCACCATCTCTCTACCCATTTACAAAGATTGCAGAACAGAGCTCAGACTTAGAGACTTGCATAGAGAGAGAGAGAGAAAGAGAGAGAGAGAGAGAGGGAGGGAGGGAGGGAGGGAGGGAGGGAGGTGGGGAAGGAGAGAGAAGCAAATAAAAGATGATGAAGCTGAGGTCAAAGAGGTTCAGAAGAAGCAGCTCCAAGCTCAACAGCAAGGAGCCGCCACCAGTTGAGAGGTCGTTCAGTGGCAACATGGAAATCAAGTGGGAGCTCAGGCCCGGTGGCATGCTGGTCCAGAAGAGAGTCGAGAGCAGCGGGAGCGAGAGCTCCGGAGAGGTCATGATCACCGTCAGGGTCTCCACCGTAGCCGAATGGCACGACATCCCCATTGAATCCACCTCCACCTTCGGTAAGCCGCCGCTCTCCTTGAAAAATCAACATGGGATCCGCTCGAATCTCCCTGTAACAGACCTGTAATGCGATAGCCGTTGCTTCGATCGAGCAAGGATTTTATCCTGGGAAAATGCTAAACATGTTCTTGAAGTTAAAGTTTCCTCTTTTATTTTGGGGGTGATTTTGTTCTTGTCCTGGGGTGAGAATCAAGGCTCACAATTCTCAAATTTGCAGGGGAGTTGAAGACGATATTGGCACTGGTCACGGGCTTGGAACCTGGAGAGCAGAGACTGCTGTTCAAAGGGAAGGAGAGAGAGGACGGCGAGCGCCTGCACATGGTCGGCGTCAAGGACAAGGATAAAATGCTCTTGTTGGAAGATCCAGCCATTAAAGAGAGGAAGAAGCTCCATGGGAATCATATTTCTTCTAGTCAACAAATTGGGAATCACCCATTCCGCACCATAAGCGTTTGATGATCTTTTTACTCTGTTTTTCATTCTTTCTTTTTTAACCCCTTTTGATCAAGTTCAATCAAGAACAGTCTCTCCCTACTAACCCCCAAAAAGAAAATGGGATTAGGACATAAGCATATGTGGTTGATCAACGATCCCTTTCGTTTGGGTTTGATTAGTTTGGTTAGGTTTAAATTGGTGTCAGTTCCAACGAGTATTATAATGGTGTGAGCTGATGCATCATCTGCATCATTTGGCTTGGCTTGTAATGTCCATAGCAAGTGGAAAGAAGAAGAAAAAAATTACATCTTGATTCCAGAAGTGATATCGTTTTCTCTCTGTCCTCTTCCTTCTTTCTTGGTGTGTGAAGCACAGGAATCGAGTCCCATGCGTGCCAGCCGACAATTAAAAATGTGGAATTGTTGGTGAAAGTGAAAGAAGAACCAGAAGTGGCAGTATTTTTTTAATGGGGGATGAAGCTGGCAGCCTGATGAGTTGTCCATTAAAGGGGTTTTGCTTACGCTAGAAGCCAAATCAAATAATGGTTGTAAGGGCGCTGGTTGCATCAGAAAGTGTGTGTGTGGAGGGACAAGACTCGATGGGTTGCAGTCTTCAAAAATGGTTTTTTTTCTTTTCTATGGGAGCATGCAGAGCTTTTTGCTGCCATCGATTGGGGCAAAAAACAGGGGACGGTTGGTCCATCTGACAGGTATTTTTGGTTCTTCTTGTTGGAAAAGGACATTCTGAAAAATTGTGAAAAATTGATGGTGAAGCAACTTCAAGGAAAAAAAAAAATTCGACCCAAAAAAAAGCGAAAAAAAAAAAATTGAAGTTGCTTCACCATCAATTTGGCACTAAATTGTTCCTTGGTGCTTACAATGGTTTGGTGGTAGTGAGGCTTGATCATGTGATAATGTGAAATTAATGACAAAGGAAGTAAGATGGGAGGGTAAAATTGCTCGAGGCGTTTAGATCTCTCTTCTGGTATACCAAATGATATCAAGAGGTGGTCGTGGTGGAGAATCAAACCCTATTGTTGATAGATGTCGGGGCAAACTCAAAGATCATTTACAATAAATTTCAATTTATGCAACGATGGAAAACGCCATTTTTTCGGAAGCAAATAAAGATTGATTTTGGTATGAAAAAAAATTTACAATATTTCTGTCATTCCATTTCATAAATGAGCACTTCGTAAATGTTTTCTTTGAAATTACCATATTAAAAAGAGGGTTCAATTACAAGCTTATGTTTGCTTGATTGAGATCTTCATTGGAATTAGCACTAGCCCTGTTCTTCTTTTATCTTGTCCAACTCAATTTCGCCTCCAATTCATGTTCAAATCGGCACCATCACCTAATACTAGCACAAAAAATTGCTGGAGATAAGAAAATCATTTCAATGATTTTGTCAAGCACATCATTTTAGGTTGATGATGTTGGAGTTGGCGAATATTTCGGAGACTCTTGTTTCTCACATTGGGTACGCCCATGTGAACTTAGGAAAACCAAAGTGTTATCTGACAACATTGACTCATGTGCGCGAGATGCGGGGGTTCGAGGGCAGCGCTCCCGACACGGGTGTTCCACTGCCCGGTCAACGAATCGCTGCCCCGCTCGCCTGTGAGTGGGCGGGCTGCCTTCGAAACCTCAACGGGTTTGGGTTTTAGTTTAAGTCGGTTCGTATGTTATGGGATTAGAGAGTTTCAGACAGATTTAGATTTTGGACCCGTTTGGGGCATATATATTTTGTTCGTTTTTTGCTAATCATTGTAACGATTTGAATGGCTGTAAATCGACAATCATAGTGAAATCCATTTGCAGAATGTAGCCCTATTATGGGGTGAACCTGGGTAATCTCATGCGTCATTCAATTTTTATTAATTCTTTGTGTGATCATCTGATTCGGTTGCGGTAAATCCCTTCAATTGGTATCAGAGCCTTGTGTTCGAGGAATTAGGGTTTATTTGAGATGTTAGGAGGGTCACGAATTGAGATTGAAAAATTCGACGGGACACGGTTCGATCTGTGAAAAATGAAGATGGAGAATCTACTTTGTGATCGAGATCTTTGGTCGGCAATCGTAACGGAAAAGCCTATTGCTGCGATGCCCAATGCCGTGATAAAGGAAGCAGGCAAGGGAGCGGTGAAAGATGAGGATTCATCTTCCAAAAAGGCAGATCCAAAGGAGATTGAAGACTGAGATCGGATTGATAGAAAAGCAAAGGGTTTGATCCGGCTTTGTCTCACAGACTCAATTTTGACGAACATGATGAGCGAACCTACAGCCAGGGATCTGTGGCGAGAACTGGAGTCGTTGTATCAAAGTAGGTCGTTGGTTAATAAATTATTTTTGAAGAAAAAACTGTCGAATTTTCGGATACATGAGGGCGACTCATTTTCTGCGCATCTGTATAAGTTTAACACGTTGATTAGTCAACTCGTATCAATCGGTGTTAAGTTCCAGGATGATGATAAGGCAATAACACTGCTTTGTTCATTGCCAGATTCATGGGATAACTTGATTGTGGTAATTGGTAGTGGGGACAAGGAATGGTCGTAAGAAAGTGTGTGTTCAGCCTTATTATCGGAAGAGATACGAAGAAATGGATCAGGAAATTCCGGTAAAGAGACATTGGCGACTAGGGGTAGACCAGCAAAGAAGACTCTAAATCGGAAAGGGTCCAGATTCAAATCTTGTGGACAATCGAAGAGTAGGGAAAGGAGGGTACAGGGCTGGAGATGTGAAGAGTGGGGCCATATAAAGCGGGACTGTGAAAACAAGCCAGTTTTTAAGAAATAAGCTGAATCACCTTCGGGAAAGAAGGAGGTCAATTCAGGAGATATGTATTCGGCTGCTGCATATATGGCGTAGTCAGACAAGGATATTTGGTTGATTGACACCGGTGCTTCATACCACATGACGCCTCATAGACACTGATTTTGTGAATATGAGTATTATAATGGTGGAGATGTCATGCTCAGAGATGATATTGCAGTTCAGATTGTCGAGCGTGACAGGGTGAAGTTGAGGATGAGTAATGGCACAGTGAAGACTCTTCCAGACGTGATGCACATACCCTTGATGAGCAGAAATCTATTATCAGTCGGTACGATGATTGATTCAGGGGTTACTTTCAGCTGTGATAAAAATTCGTGCAAGATGACTCGGGGTTCTATTGTGATTGCACGAAGAGTCCGTTATGGGACATTGTATAAGCTGCTCAGGGAAATAGTGACTGTTGGTAGTGGTTTCGTCTCTGAAAAGACCAAGGTAGATGGATATGATACGTCCATGTTGTGGCATCAGAGGCTGGAGCATATCGGTGAAAAGGGACTGTCACCTTAGCGTTGAGTCAAATGGTAGAAGGAGTACCGAATTGCTCTATGGGTTTCGGGTTTTGTGAACATTGTCTCCATGAAAAACATAACCAAGTTAGCTTCCAACACACTAGTACGAGAGCAACAGAGGTTCTCGAGCTGATTCACAGCGATGTTTTCGGGCCTACCCCGACTCCATCTATTGGAGAATCCAGGTACTGTGTATTGTTCATAGATTATTTTTCGAGATATAGTTGGATTTATTTTATTAGAAGTAAATCAGATGTATTCGAAAAATTTCGAGAATTTAAGGTTTTGCTTGAAAATCAATTGGACAGGAAAATCAAGGTACTTCGTACAGATAACAGAGGTGAATTCTGTTCGGACAAGTTCGAACAGTTCTGTGTGGATAATGGTATTGCAAGGCAGAAGACGACCCCATATACGTCTCAACAAAACGGTGTGGCTGAAAAATTAAATCGCTCACTCATAGAAAGGGCAAGCTGCATGCTGAGTTGGGTAGGTTTGAGGCATGAATTTTAGGCAAAAGCTGTAGCCTGTTATTTGAAGAACAGATCACCGACCTCATCAGTGAAGGACTGTACACCATATGAGGCAGCGTTTGGGAAGAAGCCAAATTTGTCACATGTTCGGGTGTTCGGATGTGACGCGTATGTTCATGTACCCAAGGAGAAACGAGGTAAGCTCGAAAATAAGTCTAAGAATAACATATTTGTCGGATACAAAGAAGAGGTCAAGGGCTATAAACTATGGAATCCAGAATCAAAGACCATTGTATACAACAGAGATGTTATTTTTCGTGAATCACAATCCTAGGTTGGCACACAGAAAGGTGATGAACCCAAAAAATTGGTAGTACTTGAAGACAATCCTAAAGCTGAAACTATGGAGATGGTTCCACAAGTTACTCATGTAGAGTCTGATTTTGAATCGGAGCAAGGGGACTCGGTTAATAAAGTTGAGGATGCAGATTCGAATGAAGACTTAGATACAGATAGCATGCCGGCTCTTAGGAGATCGACGTGGGAAAGAAAGGTACCATTTCAATACTCACTTAGTGCATTGAGTACGTTTCATGCTTTGAGCATTATCGGAGATGATCCTAGTTCTGTAAAAGAGGCGAGAACCATGGATGATGCGAATCAGTGGGAGCTCGCAATGATATATGAGATGCAGTCGCTTGATCATAATGAGACATGGAGCTTGTGTAAGTTGCCTAAGGATAGAAAGACAATTGGGTGCAAATAGGTGTTTAAGCGAAAACTGAAACCAGATGGGACTATAGAGAAGTACAAGGCTGGGCTTGTAGCTAAGGGATATTCTCAGATCAAGGGAGTTGACTATGACGAGATCTTCTCTCTCATGGCGAAACTGACCTCGATACGGTTTGTTCTGTCCGTAGCAGCTGCATACGATCTTGAGGTTGAACAGATGGATGTAAAGACAGCTTTCCTTTATGGGGACTTGGAGGAGGAAATATATATGAGGTAACCAAAAGGCATTGAAGTAAAAGAAAAGGAGAATCTGGTGTACAAATTGAAAAAGTCCTTATATGGGCTGAAGCAGTCACCGAGAATGTGGTACCAAAAATTTGACACGTACATGCTCCAACTTGATTTTGTGCGTTCAAATTCTGACCATTGTGTTTATATAAAAAGAACGGACGATCAGTTTGTCATTCTCACGCTATATGTGGATGATATACTGTTGATCGGGAATAGCGTGAAGATGGTAAAATCTGTTAAGAGTTTGTTAGTCAAGAAGTTCGAAATGAAAGACTTGGGGCCTGCAAATTTTATTTTGGGCATGCAGATTAGGAGGGACTGTAAGAAACGAAAGTTGTGGCTAAGGCAATATAAATACATCAAAGAAATATTGAAGAAATTCAATATGATAGACTGCAAGCTTGTTGGTACCCCTTTACCTTTAAGGACTAAGCTATCTGCGGAACAATGTCCTAAAACAGATGAAGAAGCTGAAGAGATGGCCCAAGTACCATACGCAAGTGTAGTAGGTAGTTTGATGTATGCTATGGTGTACACGCGTCCGAATATAGCCCAAACAGTGGGAGTCTTGAGCTGATACATGTCTAATCCAGGTAGAGAACACTGGAATGCGATCAAAAGAGTTTTCAGGTATCTTCGTGGAACTTCGAATTTTTCCTTATGTTTTGAAGGTACAGATAATGGAAACATGCTTGATATTGTAGGTCATGTAGATACTGATTGGGGTGGAGATATTGATAGTAGACGGTCCACTATCGGGTATGTTTTCACATTGTTTAGGGCTGCATTGAGTTGGATGAGTAGAAGTCAAAGCATGGTAGTGCTCTCTTCTACGGAGGCTGAGTACATGGCTCTTACTCATGCTAGAAAAGAGGTCGTATGGTTACGACGTTTGTGCTTAGAGCTCGGTTTTGAGCAAGGTGACGTAGAGGTGAGATGTGATAATCAATGGGCTATTTATTTAGCTATGAATCTAAAGTTTCACTCATGCACAAAGCACATTGATATACAATATCATTTCATCTGAGAAAAAGTGGAGAAAGAAGAGGTTCGGCTTGTAAAGGTCGACACGGTGAAAAATAATTCAGACTTCCTTACTAAAGCCATCACAGGTGCGAAGTTTGAATGGTGCTCTGCTGCGATTGAATTGAAGAAAAATGATATTAGAAAGGCTCTCATTTGCGCGAAATATCCACTAAGTGAGAGAATGTTGGAGTTGGCGAATACTTCGGGGACTCTTGTTTCTCACATCGGGTACGCCCACGTGAGCTTAGGAAAACCAAAGTGTTATTCGATGACATGTGACTCATGCGTGCGGGACGCGGGGGTACGGGAGCAGTGCCCCCGACATTGGTGTCCCACTGTCCGGTCAGCGCACGGCTGCCCCGTTCACCAGTGAGTGGGCGGGCTACCCTCGAAATCTCAACGGGTTTGGGCTTTAGTTTAAGTCGGCTCGTATATTATGTGATTAAAGAATTTCAGATAAGTTTAGGTGTTGGTCCCGTTTGGAACATATATATTTTGCTTTTTTTTCTGATCATTATGACAAGTTGAGTGGTTGGAAACCGACAATCATAATGAAATCTCTTTACAGGACGTAGCCCTATTTTGGGGTGAACCTTGGTAATCTCGTGCGTCATTCAATTTTTTCTTATTATTTATGTGATAATCGATTGCGATAAATCCCTTTAAATGAAATGTATTACTAGAGTTCTCGTAATCTTAAAATGTAATTTTTCCCCTCCATGTTGTAGAGTCAAATTTCATTGTCCATGTTAATCATCTTTCTACTCATTAACATCAGAAAGTCTGGGACCTGGTGGTTGATGATTTTATGATGTCCGACAAGGATTTGCCATAGTAGCTAACAAGAGAAAAGGACATGTTGGGCCAAGTTATTGGCCAGTTGGCCACCACCCACAAGAACATGGGCTTCTGTACGGACAGTTGGTTAGGAGTGTAGTCAGATACTGAATCAAGGATGAATCTCGGCCAAACAGAAGCTCAAACCTGCGGCTAACAAAACTTTTTCACAGGTGAGAGTTGATTTAAGGAAAATGATGCCAAGCTCTTATCAGCAAATTGAACGTGACATACTTTCTTAAACTTCATCTTCTAACGGCGACGTAGACATAATGGTTGACGCCCGGTTAGTTAGATCTAACATCGATTCTTGACCCCGAGAGAATTGAAGCTTACGGAGGGCGTCCGCTCTACTGCTCGTCTGACTAGTCAGGTCGCACCATTCCGAGCTTGACAGCCTGAGCCGAAGGTGCCCAGTTTTGTGCGAATCGCATATGCCAAGATCACTCGAAAAGCCTTGCTCGACCTGGGCCCTCGATGTCTGATTCCACTTTCGAAGCTCAATCTTCTTAGATGGCATCAATTAACCAGGACCAATTTGCTTAGAACAGAACATTGATGTGATCAGGTAGTAGAGAGAGAGGGAGGGAGAGGTGTACTGTGTGGGAGATTATCAACTTGTCCTTGGTGATAAAGAAATATGAGACTTTCATAAGTTACGCCACTTGCAAGTGACCAAACAGAGCTGTACAGCTCACAGGAAGTCATCATCGACCTCAGAAAAGTGAGAGCCCCAGAAAAATGGAAACTTGCTTTGCTCAATGTGATGCCGACTTCATTTTAAACTGAATGAGTAATAGCCATGATTTTCAGTACCCTCTTCTCCCCTTCATCTCATGATCTCATCCCCACGCAAAAAATTCAGCCCCAGTATAGTTTCACTGTACCTATTAAAACCACAACTGGGTAAACATGAACTCTGCTCCTGTTCTCTCTCTTTATCTCTCTCTACCCTCAGAAAGAAACACAGAAACACAAGCTGCGTCAGATGATGGAAGGTTTCAACTTTTCTTGATTTCAATTCAGAATTGACAAAGTCAAAGCAAGAGGACCCATCCGCCCACCACTAGTTTTCTTGGGTTAGATGACTTCTCTCCGTTCCGTTTGGTTTACTTTGATGCTCTTGTGAAATATTTGCAGAAAGGGTTCATGTTCATGTGGTGCATGAGGCAGGCGTGAGCTGTTCTGGGTGAGTGAACAGGGGTGTTTGTTGACAGAAGATAGAGAGCACAAGTGAGCATGCACAGGAAGGGCTTGTGCATGGCCAGTCTTGTGCTCTCCCTCTTCTGCCAACGTGGCCTTCAATTAGCTCTGCTTCTATGAGTTCATTCCCATGTTTTCTTTCTACAACAACTCTTTAATCCAATGTGCTCACGCTGTTATCCGTGATCGGCTCATGCTATTCGATTTCACACGACTTTCCAAACATATTCGTGCAGGTCGAAACCGGGTCCTCGTCCTTGATGTACGTACAGGTCTCCATTGCTCGAGTTTAGATCTCTATCCAATGTCATCATCCACTGTTACATTTGAGTTCCAAACAATAATTCCCTCTTTGAAGCGGTGAGTTGAATGAATTCGTCAAAAGGCCGCTTCCCTTTTTCGTGATGGTTGATTAAGATTTAAGATGGAGCGCGATTTTGCGTCTCATTATGTTTGTGCTTTTGTGTGACCTAAAAAAGGAGAGAGAATCGCCATTTCGACTCCATCTGTTTGGCATTAGACTGTAACCGAGGCCCCGGAGACGATAAGACTGCTGATTCATATAGGCTCCGATTCGACTCTCACTTGCTAAGTTTGTTGTAATGTTCATATGAACTCCGCTTGTGACTTCGTGTGGGACAAACTCTACTTCGCTAATCACCCGCAGATTGAAAAAATAATCCTTCACCTGTTGGTTTTGTGCATACAAAGCAGCTTGTAAATGCACCCCTTTGCCTTTCTAATTAGGAGAAGTCTAGGAAGAAACAGCGTGAAAAAGAGGGGGGGCGGGGGTGCGAAAAAACGAAGGGGCATTCCGAGAATTGAACTCGGGACCTCTCGCACCCTAAGCGAGAATCATACCACTAGACCAAATGCCCGCCTGCTGGAGCCGAGATCTTTGACATTTCATATGTAAACTTCAGTAAACAAATCCGTATGTCACCATTAATTGCTTCGAGAAGAGACGATTTTTGGGTCTTGCAAAGTTAACCGAAAGACAAAACATTAGTTACTTTATTTTTATTTTTTGGGGGGGTCAAACTAGAACACATGAATTATTTTATTTTTCGGGGTGTGTTCGGCATCCTAGGAAAAAGTTGAAACGAAGCACTCAAAACAAAATTTGGAAAAAGAGGAGGAAAAAAAAAATGAAAAATGAAAAATAAAGAAGAAGGAGAAGAGAGAGTCTCTACTCTAGGAGCGTAACGCGGCTTGATTAGCTTTGCACCACCTCCTTTTGTCAAACCTGCACAGTTGATTGGCTTCTGTGTCCTTTTTTTGTGCTCTCGACCCGCGGCCCCTTCACGTTGAAGAACATGTCCCGCCTGGTAATCATTTGATTATCAAAGGCTGAGGGCACGATTTGTACTTCAATCCTACAGACGTCCACCCCCATGTAAAAACTTTGTCGTTAGAGCCCTAGATATGCCGGTATCGTTTCGAGTTCGGCTCCCTCGATTACATCCGCGTGAAACGCGGAACGGGAGCACGCAATGATTTGGATTGAACCACAAAGTGACACGGCGGCGAGTTCGAGTCTCACGAAGCCGGGAGCTTTTCATGGTGCCGCTTTGAGGAACTTACATCCCTCATAATAGCTTAATTAGTCGTTGTCGTGATCAGATATGTGTGTTGGGGTTATCCACATCGATCGTGGATTTGGCTAATGATTATATATAAGTGTGAAAAAAAATCTTGCCCTTTAAACCAGCTTTTGAGGTGAGAGAGAGGTACAAGACCACCGAGCACTGATATTACAGCTCAATTATCAAAACGTCTGAACTCAACAAGTCGACTCTTGACATGCACCGTAACATGGGATGACATTTCAAATATGTGCCCTCTGGGCCTGTCTCCAAACGAAATTCATATCGAACTAACTTAGTCTCAATCCCAGTGCAGATCTCAGTCAAGCAATTCAGAAAGATCACAAGGGTTTGCTCCGCAGTCGGTGGACGAAAGGGGAGACGATAGGGAGGAAACGGGGGGATAGGCTCAGGGATCAATAATATTCTCTCGACTTGGGTCAAGGGCCACTGTTCATGTCGTTGAGCCACGATGCCAAAATTAAACATCAGACACTTTTAACAAATTAAGCTGTTACTGTTAGTCAAATGACCGGCGAAACCGGAGCTTCCCTTTACGAAAGTCAACACAATCAATGATGTTTTGTCTTTCCCCCCCCCCCCCCCCCCCCCCCAAAAACCCTTGTTCCCTCCTTTCAGAATAAAAGGTAAAAATGTTTGCGTCCGTCTGTCGAGAGGATCACGGACCATCTAACTATCTTTTCCTCCACAAGTCGCGAAAATATAGCTTTACGATAAGGTAAAACAGAGAGCCTACGACCAAGAATTGGAGTCTCTTATCATGTAAAACAAACCTAATTTTTCTCATATAACGTGGGAACGAGGAAAAGGGTAGTTGGAAATTGACTCGGAGAATTTTTTTATATTTTTTTATTTTTTACCAAGGGGGGCGTGCATGCATGATCAGCGGTTAGTGGTAGTTTTAAAGGGTTTGGAAAATAATGTTCGTCATGAACCGCCCGTAATTACGATCCCAATTTGGACCCACCCGCTTCGATTAATCACGCCATCACTTTCGGCTTCGACCCGCTTTAAAACGACCTTGTCTTTCCACCTCAAAGCCCCCATCATCAACCTCGCCACTTACAACGCCCTCTTCTTGCATCACTCTTAGGGCAGAGAGAGGGAGAAGAAACGACATGGGGTTCGATGATACGACGTTTCCTCTTGTTTTTTTTATCTCCTCCCTTCTTCTTGTTATCCCGCATCTTGTGCTGTCGGCTCCGCTTCACGACCCTGACGTCGTGGTAGAAGAAGTTCAAAGGTAAGTAGGCTTCTCTTTTTCGACTTTTTGTAACAAGTTTTCTAATGATGGGTCATGTATAATGTGTCGGTCGCCGTCCAATGCAGGAGCATCAATGCGTCGCGGAGGAACCTCGCCTACCTCTCGTGTGGCACGGGCAACCCGATTGATGACTGCTGGCGGTGCGACCCGAACTGGGAGAGCAACCGGCAGCGCCTGGCCGACTGCGCTATCGGGTTCGGGAAGAACGCCATCGGGGGGAAGAATGGCCGGATCTACATGGTCACGGACTCAGGGGACGACGACCCGGTGAGCCCCAGGCCGGGCACCCTGCGGCACGCCGTCATCCAGGACGAGCCCCTCTGGATCGTCTTCAAGAGGGACATGGCCATCCGGCTCAAGAACGAGCTCGTGGTGAACTCCTTCAAGACCATCGACGGGAGGGGGGCGAGCGTCCACATCGGCGACGGGCCATGCATCACCATCCACTACGCCACCAACATCATCATCCACGGCATCCACATCCACGACTGCAAGCAGAGCGGCAACGCGATGATAAGGAACTCCCCGGAGCACTACGGGTGGTGGACGGTGTCGGACGGGGACGGGGTGTCTATCTACGACAGCAAGCACATATGGGTCGACCACTGCTCGCTGTCGAACTGCCACGACGGGCTCATCGACGCCAACCATGGGTCGACTGCCATCACGATATCGAACAACTACATGACGCACCATGACAAGGTCATGCTCCTGGGGGCCAGCGACTCGTACACCCGGGACAAGGACATGCAAGTCACCGTTGCTTTCAACCATTTTGGAGAAGGTTTGGTCCAAAGAATGCCAAGGTAAGTAGTTCATTAATATTTTTGACTCACTATTAGTGGCATAAAAGTGTAATAATATAAGACTAAGTTAATCTTTTCTTTATTTTGTAGCTCCTTAATTTGTTTTTTTTTTCCCTGTAGATGTCGGCTTGGGTATTTTCATGTGGTGAACAATGACTATACTCATTGGGAGATGTATGCCATTGGAGGGAGTGCATCTCCTACCATCTACAGCCAAGGCAACAGATTTCTTGCCCCTGATGACAGATCCAAGAAGGAGGTGAATAATTAGATTTTTAAGGCCTCAATTACCCTAATCTAAACAAACATTTGCCTTTTTTTAATATATAACTTAAAATGTATAGACTTCTCCACTTGACTAATTTTCGCATGCATCTCGAAAAAACCCCCCATCCAAAGAGCCTGGACCCTAAGTTTTACTTTGAGAAAAGAGAAGCTTTGATTTGAATACGAGATTCACTGCATTCAGATTAAATCTTTAACCATGCACTCGGTCGATTCCGTCAGGTTCACCCGATACTCAAGAACATGTACAGTTCAAATTCAAGATTTTTTTTGTTATCCATCTTGACTATGATCTCGAAAACTTGGGATAATCAATCTTGTTGCATGCGCGTTGTACATAGGTGACGAAGCACGAGGATGCGCCAGAGAGCGAGTGGAGGCAGTGGAACTGGAGGTCGGAGGGCGACATGTTGCTGAACGGCGCCTTCTTCCGGCAGACGGGGGCAGGAGCGTCGTCAAAGTACGCGAGGGCCTCCAGCCTCAGCGGGAGGCCATCGTCGATGGTGGCTTCCATGACCTTCACTGCCGGCGCGCTCAATTGCAGGAAGGGCTCCCGGTGCTGAGGACCTCGGACCACCCTTATTTAGTAGGGCATTATCAGCTAATTAATCACGCTCGAAATGAAGCGCTTTTCGCGCATGGATATTTGTCAAATTATGCGGAAAATGTCGTTAGTTTTTTGTTTTTGTCCTTTTTAAGTTCGAGTTGTTTAACGACCTCTCTCTCTCTCTCTCTCTATCTGGTTAATGATCAGCAAGGATATGTTTGTCTTGGCTGTAGTATGATGTTTCTCATTAAAGAGGAGAAGGGTTGATTAAAACCTCTCTCGTCCGTCTAATTTTATTTATTTATTCCAATCAAGAAAAAAGACGACAAAAAGAGAAAAACGAGACCAAAAGTTGGGATTTTGGGAGATCATCCCAAGGGATAAAGTGTCCGACATTAAGTTGGTCGTGGTCCGTCAATCATGGGCGAGATTGCACATTGAGTGGGGACACAACCTCGGTTCGTGTCCTCACGTCCCACCGAGACTTTGATTTTGAACCGTGAAGCAAAGCGAGCGTGCATGCAAAGAGTAAGGAACGCACTCATTTAACTTCTAGAACATTAATTAGTAGATTACTTCACGTGCGATTTGACACTACACTTAGATGCTCTTGCATCACAGGTGGATCGATTACCGGCTATTCCGCAGAAAGAAAACCCTAACCTTCTTTCCATACTTTCTCTCTCTCTATCCCATCTCCCATCCTGCCGCTGGCCGCAAGCGGCAAACCGTCACCGCAGCACAGATGTCGTCCCGGCGCCCGCAATTGCTCCGAGCCGTCCATTTTGCTCGCGGCCGATGCGTTCGGATCTGAGGGAGCAACTTTGCCTCAATTTAGAGGATGCCTAACTTGAGAGGATTCCGATCCTAATTATTAGTCATTTTATTCGGTAAATCTCTCCCTCCAAGGATGCGAACTCGCTAAGGTTTGACTGTTTGCGAACTCGCTTCATACGGGGAAAAAGAATTGTCGAAACCTTACGATACGAGAGAAGAAGGGTGTATTATTAATTGATAAATGTGATGAGAACGCTTATGTGGGAGAATCGAAGTACTTAGTGACTGTCCAAAATTGGGATTTCTATCAACGAATGAAGCAAAAATTTAATCAAATATAAGTAGGAAGGTTGAATAGTTAATCTTAACTGACCATCTGTTTATTATTCTGGTCTCGTGAAAACTTTTGCAAAACTAATATAACTATGAAAAAACTCACCCTATTCAAACGCCCGATTGATAACCCAATTGAAAAAAAAAAGAAAAAAAGTAAAAGGAAACAACTTTGTCGTCGTACTTGGATTTCGATCAGCCGAATGATGAATTCAGAGCAGAGCAAGGAGAGAATCATGATGTCTGAATCTCTCTAAAGTTCTTGGCTGTGATTCGATTATGAAAAACGTCCAAGCTTATTTATTCACAAATGAAATCAACATTCTCCTTATTACCTGACCTTGAAGAGCGCACGCGAATCCACTTTCTATTGGTCTTATTCTTCTTTGGCTAGCGGGCCAATAACAAATATCTATTATATAAATATATTTTGTGTGTGTGTGTGTTTGTCTATTCCTCGTTAACGTCGAAAGGGTTTCTTTGGTATTGGCCGATGATTGGGAAGGTTCGAAAAAAATGGGACAAAATTTGCGAACGCAAATATTTAGATCATGAATTTGTCAATTGTTCCTAATTCAGTAAGGAGAAGCACAAAGCTTCTCCTTACCCTAGTACAACATTAACTCAACACAATCGTCTCAAGCCTTACGCACCCATTTAGAAAAGGAAAGCACCGGCCGCAACGGCAATGCCAGCGACGGTGGAGACCTCGAGGGCAGAGGCGCCGTTCTTGGCAGCCGCGGGAGCTTCGGTCGGGGCGGAACCGCCGTCGGCGATGGGTCCCTCGGAGGCCTCGCTCCCGGGGGCGGGAGGCGACGCGAGGTCAGCAGTGGGGGACGAAGCTGCAGGGCCCTCGGAGGAGTCTGGGGATGAGGCGATGGAACCCTCGGGGGCTGCGGAGATAGGGGCGGATCCCGATGCCTGGGGAGCGGCGGCAGCATCCAATGCCTTGGGGGCGGCGGCGGGGGCCTTGGGGGAGGAGGAGGCCACGGGGGCGGTGGCGGGGGCGGCGGCGGGCCCCTGGGCGGAGACGGAGCCGGCGATGGCCAGGGCGATCAATGCCAAGACGACGAGTTGACGGGCCATCCTAACCTTTGAGGGTTATTATTATTATTTTTTGTAGATCCTCGAGAATGCAGTAATTCTCTGTGTAATGTAGAGAAACACTGCAGCACCAAAGAATGAGGAAACAGTGGGGTTGGTAAATAGAATTTATAGGTTTTGGGGAGGGAGTGAAATTAGGAGAATGTGAGGAGGAAACGGGAAAAAGGACAAATGTCAGTTTTTTCCGTTGAGACAGGACAGGAAATTTCTCATGCTATTTTTGGTGGAAAAAAAAAATGATTGGTTGGGCTTGCCGCTTACCTCAATTTGTCCGGGTCAATTGGTGAATGAGGGGGAAATGCTTGGTGGGCGCTTCTTGTTGGATTAGGGTTGGGATCAATTAATAAGTAGGAAGTTAGCATTCGTATCATTTATAATTATTATTCATAGTTTTTTTTTTCATAAACTAAGTGTCCAGGTCAACTTACGTACACCTCGACCAACCGCGAACCTCTTTTAAGTCGTGGAGCGGGAGAAAATAGAGAAATCGAATTCATAGTTCATGTTCAGTTCAGTTGATACAATTTTTTTTAAAATTAATTTTAACTCTTTTTTATTCTTTTTGGTTCACTTGAGTTAAAAAAAAAGCATTAATTATAATACACTTGTATTTTATATTGATAAGTCAAATTCATTAACAACTCTATCAATAATAAATTCGATGTCAAACAAAGATTCGTTTCAATCAGACATCTGATTAACTCGGTCATATGTGATCTTTCAGTGATGAGATGCTTCATATAAATTAGATTGAATTATAGACACTTCGGGCGTTTTGAAGTGCACAACAAAATTTCATGCTAATGTCATGCGGCCAAGAATTCGCTTCATTATAGCCCGTGGGGCGACTGACGAGTTGAGAACGTCAGGCCAACATTCCTTATTTAATTGTTCTTAAGAACAGTATGGCGAATCGAATCAACGTATTGGATCATATTGTGCCCAGTTTAACTTGGGCATCTACTCTTTCAAGTGAGACGTACAAAATCCTTAAGTACAATAACTGATTTCGGCCTGCCATGACCTCATCGGGAAAATGAAATCAACTCCCAACCAGTTTGTGCATAAGAGGCCAATCCCACTTTCAAAGCTCCTAAGAGTATAATTTTTATATCTTAAAACTCCTAACACAACTAGAGGTGAGAATGATCCGGGTGGGCGGTTCCCATGGTGGAATCGTGAACTGCCTGTTGGTTCCGTACATTTAAGTCAAGTACAGGGATATCTAACAAGGAAGTGTTGAATAGATGTCGTACAAGCCGATGACAACCTATAGCCACCTCACGAGGTATGTATATCGATTTGGTCCAGGGGCAGGGAACCTGTTTCACATTTGGAACCATGAACTGAACCGGTACTCACATTGGAACCAGAAGTCGAACCGGTCTTCTGAGCGATTTTCGGTCCTTTGCACACCCCTAGCGCAAATCACCTGACACCGCTCCCACGAATCAGTTGTGTCATCCTCTCTGCAGCGCTCGCTCATCACCCCGACACCACAAACTCCACTCACAAAGGTACGTGAGTACGGTAGAATCTGATCGTTGATACTAGTCCTTGAGCAATTATACCGTCGATACTTCTGGCGATGCCACGCGTGAAGACCCTTTGATCCTTGCGACGTTGTTTTGAGGGTCTCGATGATGTCAATCATTGATAGAATTAGCGACGAATCTCAGAACTATGAACTCTTTAACATGAATCAATGATCGAGAAAAATTATCAAAAGGGGGAGAGATGTATCATTTAGACCCACGTGGTAGGATCAAAGATTCAAACATCCTAAGAAGATCTCAAAGTCTCACATTGTCTGAACTGAAAAAAGAACAAAAAGAAGACACACCCTCCCACCAACATGTCCTGCACTTTAAACCCAGACAACGATTCTTCTCTTAGAATACTCTGTAACCCTTTATTCACCTGCGAATAATATTAAACTCCATAGCCTCTCAACTGGGTACAGCACACACGATCCCTTCTCTCTCTAGACATATATATCTCTCTCTCCCTCCATGTGTTTTGGGTTTCTTGGTGGGTCCTTCTTTACCTTTATCTTCTGCATCTGCTCCTATATATCTGCAGCAATCAGCAAGAAATCTCTGGAGAGAGTTAGAGAGAGGAAGGCAAAGTTATCATGGAGAAGAAGCTGATAATATGAAATCAAGAGCCGCCACCCTCATCAAGATCATGGGATTATTCTTCTTGCTTGCCTCTCGTGGAGCATCTGCCCGCGAGCCCCGCGTTTTCCCCGGTACAAACGCACTCGCTCATACTTCAGAATGTCATCTTTAAGATTTTTTGGTTAGGTAAGCTCTTGCTAGGTTCTTCTAAGTTCTCTGTTCTCTCACTTTTCTTCTGTTCGCAGATTTGATGGGTTTTCGGGACCAACGAGCCGACCGTCATCAACTTCAACATGGGAAGCAGCAGGTGAGCGGGAAGAAACCGCTGGCGGTGCCGAAGTGGTGGTCGGAGGATTACAGCCTGCCACGGAGGCGGCGACCCCCGCACAATGAAGTCGAGACGTGAGAAGCTTTTCCTCGATCGTTAGTGGAGTCCTGTAACGTGTGTGCGGTGCTTGAACAGTTGATGCAAACGTAAGGATTGCTTCGGTGTAATTACTAGTCACTATGATCCCTTCTTGGTTATACTGCATTAACCGTGTTGTAACTGCACTTAACTTGAACTTGTTGGCACTAATTATAGAGGAATTCTTTGATAGACGTAGCTCAAGTTTAAGTGAAAATCAGGATAAATTCGGGGTCTCGATTTCTCTTTTATCTTTACTCCTTATTTCATTGTGTTTGTGTGATTAATCCCAAAATTAAGAATTAAGTCTTGTGAACGTGAACGAGAATGTGTAAACGGGGTTTGTTTCTGTGGAAAATTTGGCCTCTTCATAGAGAGAAATCATGGTGCTATATCTCGGATCGCTAAATGAGTTAGCGGATAAAGTGCGTGTTTAATCCTTCTTAATCACGAGTTCAATCGCTTGATCGGCAGCTTTTTGGCTTCCCGCTACTTCTCGTTTCAATATAGGCCGTGCATGGCAAGAACAGTCTCCTCTGCATGTTCGTAAAGGCAGACTCGTTACGCGAATCGATGTAATACAATCCACCTTTCGACTATTTTATTAATTTAGGAGAGCTCGAAATGAACCGTCCCAATGTCTTTTTTTTCCCTTGGACCGACGAATTTCCCCTATTTAGTAATCTCCACGGGTTATACAAACCTAGGGGTTTTGAAATTTATTAGTTAATGCTCCAATTTTTCTCTACGTGGAAAGCTGAACTCAAGATGCTCCTCCAGGAGGGTGCCACGTGGATGAAGATATAATGGGATTGTTTTGCATCATCTAGCCGATGTGCTTTTAAGTTTATGTTGCGGTCTTCCTTCTCGGATAAAAAACTTTCTCATGCCTAGTAACCATCGGTCGTTCTCTCCCACGGCCTTCTTCTCTAGATTCTCTCTTAAACCCGGTTCGATGAGTTCCGGGTGCTCCACAACAAATTTCGGAGTAATGACGCAGGGCATCGTTAATTTTGTTCGGCAGACGGCTTATAGCACGAATCGTTAAGAATATACTTTCAACGAAAAGAAATTGACATTATGAATGGACTTATCCCAATTAAATTTTCCGCCAACTTTTAAGTTAGATAGACTCAAGAGAACAAATGTGTATGTCTGCAATTTTTGGCTCATCGTGTAGTGGAACCCTTTTTCGTATAGTAGCTAAAGATCCCACGCTCAAGGGAACTAGAGGCCTTTGCCTTGTGTACTCTTCGTGTGCATAAAGGAAAATGGATGTAACTTATGAGAGGGGAGAATTATGAAAAAAAAAATTAAATTAAATTTATTATAATTGTATCAATTCAGTCATGAACCTTTTGTATTTATCTCAATTGGGTCCATCTGATCAATTTTGGTTGCAATATTGATATTCTTTAATAATTTTTAAATATTTTTTAAAAAATATTTTTCTTCTCCTTTTTTTTTTTTGTTTCTCCCTCCTTCCTGGACTCACCCTCGCTTCGACAAACCACTGGTCCTCACCTTTCGTTGGCCGCTGACCTCCTGGAGGAGAAGGAAAAAGATAGGGAATATCTCCCTCACTTGACATGTCGACAGCCCTCGCCTCTGATCGGCCGCTGATCTTCTAGAGGAGGAGGTAGAAGATAGGGAAAATCCCTCGCCTCTCGTCGGCCGTTGATCTTTTGGAGGAAGAAGAAGACATGGAAGATAAAAGAAAAAAATATTTATATGTTATAAATTGCCATGGCAATACTGATCAGTCTATATTTATGCCTAAAAAGCGTATCTAATTTATGGGATTCAAATAAATATTATTAATTAAATTAGTTAATTTGTCTAATAGTTTGATTATCGGATTATTTTTATGAGAGGCCGAATTTGGAATATTCTCTAGTTGCAGAGATTTGGTTAAACATGATGTCTTCTAAAATTCAAGATCCTCAATGAATTTTGCAAAATTTTATATTTAGTAGATTTGGATTTCCATGAGCTCTAGTTTGATAGATGACATATTTCGAAATCAAAGAGAATCACAAAAAAAAAAACCCTGACTACAAACGAGGAGAGTACTGCCAATTTTTTTTTTTTGGACGTTGATAAACGAGAGAAGGGAAGAAAGCAAGAAGTAAAGGAGGGAACGTGCAAAAAATTTACTTCGGCCATGGCTTCTTCTCTGATTTCTTCTTCAATTTCTTCTTGGTCATTCATTTCCATAGGAAGCTAAATTTATTCTATCGTCTTTAGGTGTAGATGAAAGCGAAAGACTATAGTAATCGGTAAGATAGATTATAACTAGGATAGATTGTAGATTATTTTCGCAACTATAGCGAGCTTGTAGCTTGTTAGGTTTGATAGTGTAAATAAAGAAGCTAATCAAATAAGAAGGTATCGTAGATTTGAAACTTAAATGCGATAGTTTTCTCCATAAATTTTAAATTAATTTTATCTTGCTTTTAATTAGGAATTCAATTTATAATATTTAGTCTTTAGAAAATTGAAATTTATCATCTTTTTCAACCTAATTTTGAAATTCGTTTTAGTTTCCATGGGGATTCTACCCCTGTTTACTTCTATCTTCTAAGTAGTAATTAGGGTTTATTTTTTGTTGCATAGCGACATGCACCAGTAGCGCCACTTCAGCGATTTTCAGCCGAAATTGATCAGATGGACTGAATTAATACAAATACAAAATGTTCAGGACTGAATTGACCAAAAAAATAATGTGGGACTGAACTGTCGTAATTACAATAGATTTGTGACTTTTTTTTTTTTTTTTGTAATTCACCATGTGTGAAAGAAGTTTGACCAGACTTTGCTTGCACCTAAATTGGTGTCGTATATTGTGCAAGTGCATCCATAATATGAAAATTTAGGGATGTCCAGGCGGGGACCAAAATTAGGCAGATTAAGCTTCCTTTTCAGGAGGACAGTTGCTCAAACCTGCCCATTTTTCCTTTCGTGCCGAGCAGGCTGCCCGCCTATCGATCGCCTCTACTCGAAATTGAAACACGAGACTTTGGCAAGGCGTACATTCGTATGAGAAGCTCAAGTTATTAATCGATAAGCTGTGCAAAATTACATAACGTGGCGACCAAAACATACCTAACTAGATCCATGTTCCTGGAGAGGCTATTCCATTAAGAGCTACGATGGCAATTGAATATGTCAACTATTCCATGTCGTCCCAGTCATGCAAGCAGTGACATCCTCGTCTATGCATCTTTTGTAGTGTGAACAATCCTTAATCCTGACATCAATCTTAGTCTTAGCATTAGCAATAGGTCTATACCGTAGTTGACCTATAAGATGAGATCAATTATCCTCAATAATTCCGTGCTAGCTGTAGCTTTGTCTATAGCATTATGGTATGTATCTACGGCTCCCCAAATCTGTCGGAAGTTCTCGCAATTCGAAGTAACATAGTTGCGAGCACAAGGCGAAGGTACGTACGTGTGAATAGGATCATCCCGTCAGCGTTTCTGCCTGTCTCTTCATCTCTCTCCTGTGAAAACGAACGATGTAAGAGGATGAAGAATCAATGATCGAACAGTTGGGCTGAATCTTGGCCTGCGTAATATCCCACCACCAAGAAGAGAGAGAGAGAGAGAGAGAGAGAGAGAGGAGCATAGAGTAGATCGCCAAATTTAACAGGGCGGGCATAGTGAGTGACGAAACGTGTCTTTCTATCTCCGCCCACCATCCCCTCAGGCATTGCCATGACCGTCCTCATCCTCGCCCCCTTATAATCTCCTCCTCTTCCGCTCCACCCTCCAACCTCCCTTCCCTCTCTCTCTCCCCCCCTCTCTCTAAAGTACATCGCTTACGCACGCACGCACGCACGCTCTCTCCTCTCTCTCCTTGTGTTCCTTCCAAATGGCGCCTGCCCAAGAGTCGCCGCCGGAGACGGAGGCCGCGCCGCTCGGATACGCCGCCGACAAGTCCAGGGTCACCGTAGTCGGCAGCGGCAACTGGGGCAGTGTCGCCGCCAAGCTCATCGCGTCCAACACCATCAGGCTCCCTTCCTTTCATGGTAACGTCTTCTCGCGTCCCTCTCCTTCTTTCTTTCTTTCTTTCTTTCGTTTCCTTGATGTCACCTTAACCTTTTTGAATGATGTCACTGTAAGGCCATGCATATATTTCCAGTAATGGCGGTCCCTTTTGATGTGATGGCGATCGTGGGGGCGAGGATGCCGATGGAATAGTTTTGTTTGTTGCGATTCAGTTTTAGGAAAAATTTGGTGGGATTACCGGGAGATGTGGTTGGTCTGGTTTCTTTTTTAGGAAGGGGATGATGTTCCACCAGCTATGCTAATTAATTTGATTTGTGTGTGGCATGTATGTCGCGTTATGTCCTTGGATCGTTCCTTTAAAGACCCCTTCTTTTTCCATTTCATTGAGCCTTTTAATGATGATGTGCAGATGAAGTGAGGATGTGGGTCTTTGAGGAGATTTTGCCCAGTGGGGAAAAACTCACCGATGTCATAAACAGTACCAATGTTAGTAATCGTTAGTACCCTTTTCAAGATCATACCCTTTTGAGGTTATCCTGCCTTTATGTGTGCTTGTTCAATATGTGGGTAAAACGATGCTTCCTCTCACAGGAAAATGTTAGGTATCTCCCGGGAATTAAGCTTGGCAACAATGTTGTTGCGGACCCGGACCTAAAAAACGCAGGTATTCGATGTTAATTCTGTTCATTTCCTGGATTCATCATGCATAGGCGGTTTTAGTCAAGGGTGAGATGGACTATAATGGGTATTAACGCGATGCAGTAAAGGATGCGAACATGTTGGTGTTCGTGACCCCGCATCAATTCATGGAGGGGATATGCAAGAGGCTTGTTGGGAAAGTGAAGGAGGGTGTGGAGGCTATTTCGCTCATCAAGGGGATGGAGGTCAAAATGGAAGGGCCATGCATGATCTCGAGTCTGATCTCGGAGCAGCTTGGGATCAACTGCTGTGTTCTTATGGGAGCCAACATTGCAAATGAGGTAGCTAGTTGGATATCTGCTTCCCTTTTCATTAAAAAGGTCCCAGAACCAACATGTTCTCTGTTAGGCTCACACGACTCATGAATTTTGGCAGATTGCCGTGGAAAAGTTCAGCGAAGCGACAGTTGGATATAGAGAGAACAGAGAGATTGCAGAGAAGTGGGTTCAACTTTTTAGCACTTCATACTTCATGGTCTCACCTGTGAGTACAAATCTTCCGGGTTTTTTTCCCCAATAAGTGAGAAGACTTAAGGCCGGATTTGTTACCGATGTAATAATATCAGATCATCTTGATACTTGCATGGTAGATGTAAATGTCTTGAAGTGGTCAGCACTAGGAGGAACTATAACTGCTAGAAATCTAAGTAATTGGCTTCTAGTAATGTCTCAGTATGCTAGTCTTCACGTCTAATCTTAGAACAGATTGTTGATAGCCTTTCCTTTGCGAGACAAATAGGTCCAAGATGTGGAAGGTGTTGAATTGTGTGGGACGCTGAAGAATGTTGTGGCAATAGCAGCAGGTATGAGATGATACTGCACTTCTTGCTTTATGTCAAACTGAGGGACTATATAGTAAAGGACAATGTGGTTGCATGAACAGGTTTTGTAGATGGTCTAGAGATGGGAAATAACACGAAGGTGAGTGACTGAGTGCACATGGTTCAATCATTTTCCTCGACAATGTTATCTTTATGCAGCGAGCTATTTTGTACCATGCATCCGACCTTTCTTTTCCATGTGAATCATTTATGGGATTCATCTAGGCTGCAATAATGAGGATTGGTTTGAGAGAGATGAAGGCCTTTTCAAAGCTTTTGTTTCCGTCCGTCAAGGATACCACCTTCTTCGAGAGCTGTGGCGTAGCTGATCTCATCACAACTTGTTGTAAGATGATAACAAAACATCCTTTTCCCTTATTGGGGCAGTGAAATTCATCTACAATGAAAAAACCAATTCGTACTTACAGAATGACCAACAACTTTTCGCAGTGGGAGGAAGGAACAGGAAAGTGGCGGAGGCTTTTGCCAAGAATGGGGGGAAAAGGTTTTGCTTCAGCTTAGCATAGCACGGTGACCAAATGGTTTTCGAGATGGTTCTGACTTTGTTTTTCATCTTCAGGTCGTTCGACGAACTTGAAGCGGAGATGCTGCAGGGACAGAAATTACAGGTACAGGCTGAAATCTAATGGACAAATTCAAAATGTCATGGTTTGCAATGCCTAGGATTGTTGTCTAACGGTGAGTGAAGATGGATAGACTTGAGCGGCAATGTAATGAAGATTAACTGGAAAACTAGACATTTCTTGCAGCTTCACTGTAAAAACCTGCAGTCGCCACATCTAACGAACAAAGAGGACCAGCATTGTCGGGTCATACGAAAATGTCTTTCCCCTTCTGCTTTACATTCTTGATTTTCGATGTCTCACGTGATCAACGCGCTTCTAACGTAATCATGCTAATTTGGTGATCACATCACTTTTTAAAGTTGAACTCTGCTTTATTAGTCTTATCTTCTCAAAACCGCCGATTTGGATCTCTTAATCATCCGATCTTTACTCATCACCAGAATTTATGTTTCAGGGCGTGTCTACGGCGAGAGAGCTTTACGAGGTTCTGAGCCATCGCGGGTGGCTAGAACTGTTCCCGCTATTCGCAACGGTGCACGAGATAAGCACCGGGCGCCTCCCGCCGTCAGCCATCGTCGAATACAGTGAGCACAAGCCTAACTTTTCCCTGGTACAAGGCTCTGCCCAGTATTACTGACGTTTCCCTGGAGTAATTTGGTTAAAATCATATGCAGATAGATGATTCACCAGAGAGAGGGAGAGAGAGAGAGAGAATCCATGAGCAGCAATCTTTAGGAAACTAGCTTCAGTTTCTGCTGAAGGCTCAGATGATGATGATTTATATATGGAAGAGCTTGCCTAGTTTGTCCCAGTTTCCAATTTTCCCCCTTTTTTCGACCCTTTTTTTGGATTATCCTCTTCAATGTAAAAATGCAATTACAAATGATGCAACAAGGAGAAAAGAAAGCGGAATACAAATTAAACGAGAGTTATTAGTTGAATTCTTCCTTTTGAAGCTAGTATTCATTCATGTCCTCTGTCGCCTGCTTCTCTCACCATGAAGTGTCTGGATCGTCTGACGATCATAACAATGGGGAATTGGAAAAGATGTAATGGCCAACGACATCATGATCCCCTGCCCTACATATGAAGCCTATCAAGAGAACTTCGTCCGAAGCGCAATGTGAAAGCTTTGATTAAAATTGGGCGTGGTGCTAAACATATGAAGCCTATTGACAGAACTTCGTCTGAAGCGCAGTGTGAAAGCTTTGATTAAATATGGGCGTGGTGCTGACAAATCAAAAGCATTGGAGTCGCTTTTATCGATCACAAAAATAAGCGAATGATAAAAGAACTTATCCTCTATGAAAATATTACAAAAACGAGCGAATGAAAAAAAAGAGTTTATCGTCTACGAAAATATCTAGACATAAATTGTTGATAATGATATTATTATTTTTTTTTTCGTTGAGTAATTACTTGAAGTGGCACATGCGATTATTTTAATGAGAATTAACTCCAAATTATTTATTTTCGTGAAGCAAATAAATTCTAAATTATCCATTTTTCACGGAAAAAATAGACGGAAATCTCAAGGGCATACCCAATTTACCTGTTCCAGTATGTCATTGGATTGCGCAAAAAGAAAAATGAGGGGGGCATCAGCTCAAAATTCCACAAAATACAATATATTGAATAGGCCAATACTCACAAACAGAAAGGCCGAAATTCGCTACTTTTTTTAAAAAATACAACAATCCCGCATTCTTGTGAAAATATAAGATTATCCGTATTAATCAAAACAACGATACTTTATTCTATTATCTTATTTTATTTTCCATTCATTTTTTACAAGAACTTTGTTTCCTCAAATAAAATCTCGAGCCAAAGAATTGAATGTCACAAGATGTCGTTCCGGATTAAACTTTAGATGAATATTGTAAGCGAATGTACTTTATCAATACTTTTCTAAATTAGAATTTCGATCGTTAAATCTATTAAAAATAGCCGTATTTTAAATGATTTTCGTGAAAAAATCAGCCAACATGTAAGCCTTTCTGATTTGAACCTAAAAGAAGAAGAAAACAATATTTTAGGAAAAGTTGATAAAAATCATTGAATTGATTGATCTATATTACAGATATATTTTTCCCTTTTCACCAATCTTACTATAAATGAAGTCTCAAAGAAGGTTATTTTGAACCATTTAAATTTTAGGGTTAATACCACCAAAAATCCCAAAGTGTTCCACTTGTGATAAATCTACCCCAAATTATTTTTTGATCATGAAAAACCCTAAACTGATGCGGATATGACAAATTTACCCCAAACAGATACAATCATGATAAATTTAACCTCTGTTAGTTTTCATTAAATTTTACGGTCAAACCGCCGAGTTTAATGACATGTAGCAATTGTCGAGTGTACATATTACCGTATATTTGCTACATGTGTATCAATTTCAATTTTTTGTGGAATTAACTCAATTTAATGGAAACTAACATAGAGTAAATTTATCATTATGTACCAGTTTGGGCTTTTTTGTGGTAAAAAAAAATTAATTTAGGGTAAATTTGTCACATTTGTACTATTTTTGATTTTTTGGTAGTCAAAAAAATAGTTTGGGATAAATTTGTTACATATGTACCAGTTTGGAGTTTTTCTTGATATTAACCCGAAATTTTATGGTGTGTAAAGCTACTTGAAGAGTCAAAATGACATGAGCTTTTAAATATTAGAAAAGATCCCTCTTCTTGTTAAGTGATTTCAACATCATTTTATTTCTACAATTCTGTCTCAAATTACTGTACAAATATCGTTGGATATGATAGGAGTGATTTTTGTTATAATTGGATGCTTCCGTGACAACTCTAATTAACCTGAATCTTAAGTGGTCTTTTGAAATACTTTGTATTTTTTGTCCAAAATATACTTTTTATTGATCAACCATTTTTGCATAAATTAACCATTTAAATATACTTAATCCATTTTTTATTTGATTCACCGAGGCATTCTCCCTTTTTTACTTTATAGTGATTTTTCCTCAAATATTTATATTAGCTCTGTGAGTATTTTTATCAAATTTGACAATTTGTTAATCTTACACATGATATGTACATTTAATTACTCTCATAATAGTATTTCCGTTAATTTTTTTTCTCTTTATTATACGTTTTCACAGAAATCAAGACTAAACAAGAAAATCCATAAAAAAAAAATGAGATGAAAGTACATATTCACCCCTTCAAAGTCATATGCATGACGCATGCTAAGGGAATATATAAAATTATAACAGAACATTGGAGGATAATGTGTCTCTTATTATTTCATGAAAATTAATAAATTAGGAAATTAATTTTTTTTAAAAATGACCAATTATATCACTTGAATAAGCTTAAAATATTCTCATCGCCCATGAAAATATTCATGTAGCAATTGAAGTCGATGATAAAAATATATTCTATTGGTTAATTATTTAAAGTAATATAATTATTTTTTTAAAAAGACGGACCCTGCGTAATGATTTACCGTTCGGTGGAATTGTGTATAAATGGGGCGCCATCACTTATCACAAAAGGTTAAAAAGGAAAAGGCCGAACGCCTTTCTGCGTTGGCGCCTCTCCGGAGTATGTAGTCACAGAAACCGGGAGAGAGTGAGTTGCCACGCCCGAGTCCCATCATCGACTCGTTTCAAGCTCGAACTCAATCCTCGCATGCGGCCTCCTCCATCTTCCGGAACTTGAAGCTTCGGGGTCTCAACGTTGGCAGCCAGCGAGGCGCGTACTCGGTGAAAGCGAATCGAACCTCTCTTCTGTTCGTCCCGTTCTTCGCCTCTCTGTAGCGCCTCTAGATTTTTGTCGTGACCGTGTCTGATTTGATGACTCGCCTTTCGTTCGATACGTATCGGTTTGAATTGGGCGCGAAAAGGCATACAAGAGGGTTAAAAAAAAGGCGTAGCTTGCTTTGAGTTAGGTTGAAATGCTAAGGAAAAAGCATCCGACGAGTGAATGTTTTGCACGTTTTGTTGTCTGCGTGCGCTTGTTTGTCACGACAGTACCACCTGTCTGATGGCAGAACCTCGTAATATCTAAGTGAACACGCATTGCGAGGGCTCGTTTTTTTTTCTTTCAGTTTCACGATTTTTTAGGTTTTCTATTTTATTCTTGCTACTGCAGTTAGCTAATCTGGACGGGTTGTGTGTTATAAGGTGCGGTGGTGGTGCTTCATTACGTTTGAAGTTCTCATGGCTTCGATTGATCCGGAGGAGGTGAATGGAGAGGGGCCGGATGTTTTTGGTTTTTGTTCTCGCGGAGTAGCCCACTTGCTAGGTGGGGACGATGATTTTCTGTTTGCTGAGGATGCCTCCCTGCCAACCCCGAGGAGACCAGGAGAAGTTGCAGGCCACGATGCAGATACCTCTGGTTATGATGGCAAAAAGGGTGATGGTTGCTCTACTTTCAGTGCATTGTTTGATGACGCAATAGCCGCTGGTATTTCAGATACAAGGAGAGAGAGACTGAGATCGTTTCTTAGGCAGGCCGCGTTTGACCTTTCTCGTGAAGTCGACAAGGTATATCTGGTTTCCTTTTTCTGAGAATTCGAGCGAGTAATGGGACAAAATCGGCTTCTGGTTTGTCCTTTGTTGTGCGTATGTGGAGCAATTCATAGTGTTGATTATGCCAACGTGAATGTGCCATGGGATAGCCTAGATAATGTAGTGATCTGATACTCTTTGAAGCTCGGTAGTGGCGTTTGCATTGGAAGCATGTTGCTCTTGGCTTTCTGCAGCAGTCACTGTTGCTCTGCCTGATCTCTTCTTTCTTGAAAATGTTGTGCTCAAAAGAGTAGGATGATCCAATGATGCTGTTTGCTTAAATAGTTAGCAAGTACATGACCATGTAACATTTCCAAATTCATGCGTGGACAGACAAAATCAAGATCCTAATTTCAATGATTTAGATTATATGTTTCCATCTCCACTCTTGGATGTCCTCCACTCTTGGATGTCCTTGTGCTGTCCATATAGAGTGCTTCTTTCTCCCCCTTTTCCTCTCTTCCGCTGGCGGCTTACGGTGTAAAGGGATGTAAGTCAATTCTGGTGCTCAGGTGGCAGGCGGGAACTCGTGTTATGCGCGAAATAGTTCCACATGCTGCATCTTTGATTGCCTTTGGCTAGTCGATCTCACCAAGTATTTGCTCGGTTAATAACATCATGGACCCTGCCGGCTAAATCTTAATCAAAATTTCCAAGACAAATATGTTTTGATATTCTTCATTTAAAGCAAGAATCGTCAAAATTTTTTGACTCCCTACTCCTACCTTCATTACCAGACATGACGCATTTACTTGCTTCTTTTGTGTGTTGGAGATGTTCCTTGCTCCTTGTTTCTGCATGAAGAAACAAGTTCTGAGTCTTTCAACAACCTGGAATAAGTCCCATGTTGTGTTGAGTTAGATAAATTGTAAATAATAGCCCTAATTTGGACTTGGAAAATTCTTTGCTTATTGATCAGATGCATGAACCAGTGATCAAGCTGCATCAGTTACAAGCACAGTTGAGAAACAGCAGGCAACAACTCGCTTGCTCGGCTGCCTCATCTCACGGTGATGTGGGGGAGCAACCCCATAAGAAGAATAAGATGTCCTCTTCCTCTTCCTCAGCGAGCATTTCTGAACATGAGAGTCCTGTTCGACTGAAACCAAGCAACGATGTACTTTTTCTTCTGGTTTCTTCCTTTCTTCTCTTGCTTTCATATCCACAATAAGAAGATCTAACCAACACATTGTTCTTTGCCTTGTTCTGTTCTGTGTCCTAATCCAACACAGGGCTCTGCTGGTAAAAAAACCCGACTAAAATATCCTCAAATGGATTGGGTAGAAATGGAGAAAGTTAGTGCTATTGAGACAAGGTCTGCTCCATGCCAAACTGCACAAGTGTCCAAGGTCCAATTACATTCTATTTTGAATTTTTTCCTAGTATGAAATATTTTTCCATTTTATGAATCTTTCCTTAGTTTCTCTTTTTTTCAGCATATGTGCAACCATTCTAGATCTAGAAGTGAAGGGGCAACAACACCTCTTTTGGGTTCAAATGAGGCAGCCAACAAAGATGTAAGGCATTCTTTCCTGGATCTTATCGTCTTATGTCGATAACAATCTCATATTGATCATGTACATGCATCAGTCCATGGAAAGGAGGATAGCTCCCCTTTTCTGCAATAAAACTACTCCCTCCTCTTTCTGCTCCTCCTCTCCTTGTTAGGAAATCCATCATTGTTAAGGAGAATTTAGTTTTATGCTTGTCAAAAATAGTATATTCACAGTGAAAAGGTGACATGATGTTGGTTTGCTAAGAGATCTCTTATAACATGCCTGCTTGTTTATGAGGAATTTATAAAGACTTCATTTAAGCTTCTACTTCCTTTAGGTCAACGCTGATCTGCAATTTTTGCTGGCAAGTGACCAGTTACGTGTTGACCAGATGCTGAAGAAATACTCTGATGAGCACTCTAGTAAAGTAATCTTCTGAAACTAGTTCTCTCTCTGTATTTACAATGCTGGCTCTTTTGCTGGACTACATAATGACATAATAAGTTCACTCTTTTTGTCAATGTTCATAGCTGGAGCATATGGGACAGCAGCTCGAAGAACTTCTTGATACTGTTGTGTCCAAGTGCAGGCAAGTGCAATTGTATTTCCATGGACTTAATCGTAGATTTGGATTGCTTTAAGAAATGTTTTGTTAAGTTGTGGAAATATTGTGCACCAAGAACTAGCATGAAGGAGTAAGTGGGCCTAAGGTGGAGTACCCCTCCTCCTTTGCCTGCCAGACATTCACAAAAGTCCTCGTTGTAATGAAGTTTCACACTTCTGGGCAGGCTTGTCTCTCACTTTTTTTTATAGACGGTTATTGACTTCTTCCTCCACTGCTCTTTTCTTCTCTTCTGCTTTCCATCCTCAAGTTTGGGATCAGTGTTCATGACAGCACGTCCATAAGAAAGGTAAAACGGAGGATGAGGGTATCTTTGTTTGTTAGTGTCTGTTGGTCTTAAAAATGTTGTATCGATACCGATTTTTGTGATGGTGGTGAACTTTGATATTCTGGAACTGAAAAGGGGTTGAATGATTTTTATACTTGCTTTGGCTGCTTATTTGAAGTTTTTTCGAGGCGGCCTCTAACTGAGGACACTGAAAATTCCATTATCAGGTCAATGACCCGTAAAGAAAAGATACAGCTTCAGAAACTAATTCAGAAACTACCGCAAGACAATCTTGAACGAGTGGTGGAAATTCTTGGACGTAGCGATATTTTGAAAGCCAATCTCCATGATGCTGTCCCCGTCGACCTAGAAAAGGAGGTAAGAGAGGAAATGCAGTGAAAGTTTGTCAAAGAATGGATATAGGCCTCGCCATACTAATACGGAAGTGCTCCATTCCAGGATAACGGGACACTCTGGAGATTATACTTCTACGTTCGAGCAGTGGAAAAGGCGAGAAAACTTTCAGCCATTCAAGATACGCTGATCGAGTCAAATACAAAGAAGATCTGAGACGCTGCTCTTCTCAAGTTGGGTCCTTCATTCAAAGATGCTACTCAATGCTCAAAGCTACAGAGGGCATACGGGCGCTTGTGCCTTTTTGGTTTCTTTTTCTGTTTTTGTTTTTCCTCGAGATAGAGATACATACCCTTTGTGCGATTGAAACGCGAGGGGCCAAATTAGTGTTAGTCTTTTCGTGAGCTTTCCATGGAAAATTAAAAAAGCTTTTACGTCGTGAGCTTTCCATGGAGCGTTGGGTTGAGGGCGACCCCCCTGCACAGTATTACAGTCGCCAATTGTAGAGTGCGGTACAGATTTCCGCATAGATTTTGACACTGAATTAAGAATTACCGGGGCGATGCTTCAATCTTTGAGTTTGATTCAAAGGGATCACTGTAATTACACCACGCCGTACGTGCATGATGTTACATGAAGTGCAATGTCTTTGAGCATTTTATTTTGGAGTACTTCATCTCGAGACGAGCGATGCTGGTACACCGAAACCGGACCGTATAGACAAATTGATAAGTCAAATAAAGTGACATGGTTTGAATAGGCGTTCTAACTCGATAGCGATAGTATGCGCGATGCTATACTTGTTGGCAGAGCATCACCTTTTTGACAATTCACGAGTGAACGCCCGAGGCCAGACGTGTGAATTTTTGTTTCTTAAGATCATAGATTAATTAAAATAAAATGACCAACACAATCAGAGATGTCTGGGTGGTGTAGTCGGTTATCACGCTAGTCTCACACACTAGAGGTCCCCGGTTCGATCCCGGGCTCAGACACTTTCTTCTTTCTTTTCTATTTTTTAGTTTTTTGTTTGCTTTCGTAGAGCTTTTTCCCACATCCAAGACAAATATAAAATGCCCAAAATGAAAGTGCTCCACTCGAAACGCGTCGTTTCGTGTCGTTCAGGTTGCCTTCTTGTACATCTCTCGTACCGTTTGTCGGCTCCGCCGGGCATCAAAGTTTTCTGCTTTCCCTGCAAATTCCGCACACAAGTCTCTCGCCATTTCTTTGCGTCACTTCAACGATCTGTATTCCCATCGGGTAATGATGTCCGACTCTCTCATTCTCTATCTACATACGTAGATGCGCGTTTTTGCGGTAGAATGATTGATCGTCTAATGAAAGGGAGCTGAAAATTTCACCATCTCTCAGTTGATGACTGAATTTTCTTTCTTTCGAATGATTTGGGTCTTCGAAAAATGTGAAATTGATCAGCAGAGTCTACTGTGAGAGGGTGAGCATAGTAAACGCGGCGACTGTGTTCGTCGCCGGATGTGGTTTCCAGATGGGTTTGATTTTTGCAGGAAAAGAGAGCTTAGGGTTTTGGCGAATTGGAGATTTGTTAGTGAAATTGAAGTCACCGAGTCAAGATATAAATTGGTTATGGTCAACGGTCAGTGATTTTGGTAGCTAATAGGCTCAGTTTTGTGTCAATTGTAGAATGGAAAGGACTTTTTAGGTGGAGTAAATTTCTTGTATGATGTGGCATCTGAATTTCATTTGCTGCATTATTGTTTCTCATGATCTTTTTTCTGTGTGGGGTGAAGAGAACCCTAATAGATGGTTGCACTATGTATAGTATTGTTTATCCACTTCAAAATGATCTTCGACTGGAAGGGTATTATAGAGGATTCACTTGGAGATTTTCTCACTATCACGCTTGATTTGAATGTCTAGTTTAACCTAGTAATCAGGGTTCTGAACATTACCAGATGTCTTTGCTTGCGGTGTCTCTTTGTAACGAATCTAGTTCTCTAAAAATCATGAGGTTTGAGGCCCTTCTATAATGTACTTGTGAATAGCTATCTGTAGGTTTGTTGGAATCGGGAATGTCTAAAGCTATGGTAGATCTTCCTCCCAAGGGTGGATTTAGCTTTGATCTTTGCAGAAGAAATGACATGCTTGCAAAGAAAGGGGTTAACCCACCTTCATTTCGGAAGACAGGAACCACCATTGTCGGTTTAATATTCCAGGTATGACCACGCCATCTGATCAACTGGGAATGTGTATGCTTTTAACTGTTGGGTCACCAATATATCTAGCCGGAACATCAGCCAACTACACAGCTTGCTTGTTCCATCCTATTGTTCGTTGCCATTATTGTTAGCCAATCCTTGAGAATGGATATCGTTAGTGAACTTCATGTGCTTGTAGCGTGTGTGCACTCTGGGAACATGCACTACAGTTTTGTCTGATGGGGGGGTTTTTTTGTTGTTTTGATAGAAGTGTTTTGACGGGATAACACTGTTGGGTAAAGCTACCATGTTTTTTGTAGGATGGTGTGATTCTTGGAGCAGATACAAGAGCAACTGAAGGACCCATTGTTTGTGATAAAAATTGCGAGAAAATTCATTACATGGCTCCAAACATCTATTGCTGTGGGGCGGGGACTGCTGCCGACACAGAGGCTGTAACTGGTATGTATATAGATGAAACTCTAAATCTGATTATAATACTTGCTTGCTCTGGTTCTCTTTCGTCTTCCCTCTGTTGTGAACTTTTCATCTTCTTAACTAATGCGTGGTTATTTGATTTCTGATTCTTTCCAGATATGGTAAGCTCACAGCTGCAGTTACACCGGTACCATACAGGTCGAGAATCAAGGGTAGTCACAGCTCTGACACTTCTTAAGAGGCATCTTTTCAGGTAATATGATAATGCAAAGTGGGTGTCTCTTCTCTCTTTAGTGTGCATGATTCTGATTGGTACGTTGGTACAAATTTTATGCAGCTACCAGGGGCATGTACAAGCTGCTTTGGTTCTTGGTGGGGTTGATGTCACTGGACCTCATCTTCATACAGTGAGTTTTTTGGAGGAAACCTGCTACAATGAAATTTTTATGTCTCTTTACGGCAGTTTGATTGTGAATGGTTTCAATTATTTATCTCCAGATATATCCCCATGGATCAACTGATACATTGCCATTTGCTACGATGGGTTCTGGTTCTCTTGCTGCAATGGCTGTTTTTGAGTCAAAATATAGAGAAGGCCTGACAGTAAGTTGGCTTGTCGTTATATCTTTCCTTCAACATATAATTGCGCTGTCTTATTGTCCAATTCTGTATTAGTATTATGATGTTTGTATGTCTAAATTATATATTTGGTAGTGACCTTATTGGCAAAAGTGGCATTACTGTTTTTCTACATATTCTGAAATTGGATGGAGTAGCTAGTAGTTAGAGCAGAAAGGTGCGAGTGCTGAGCAATAGCTGTGTTTACTGGCTGATTATTTTCCTGTGATTAAAGGGGTTTGGAACTTTTTTCTTGTGAAGTTATATGCTTGATGTACATTAGGAGCACAAATGTCTTGCTACTTAAGATTTTGGGGGGAAAAAACTGTTATGGAATATCATATTGGAGTTCCAGATTTAAGGTTCCAGTCTTGGCAGTTCCTCTTGTCATCATTATATCTACTTCTCTTGTTTATTCTCCTTTTATTGTTTGATGTGGTTGCTTGCGCATCCATGTTCCACGTGTGAGGTCCAACTTACATACAAGGGGAGTTTTAAAAGTATATGCTTCGTATATTCTTTAAGGATGAATTTCTTGACAGTTTAGTATTTCAGGAAAAACAGTTGTCTGGCATTGCTCACTTCTTTTCAGTCAAATTAAGATTGCATTCACCTGAAATAATAGATCAGGAATTATAATGGCTTTCCCTTGTGCGTAGTACATCCTTCAATAGCTTGACTTCCGATAATTTATGGTCTAGATAATTTGATGTGCTTCTAGAGAAAGCCATTCTAGAAAGCTAAAAGTTAGATCTTGAATTTTGTGCCACTTTTGTTGAAATGTTCTTCACATGCTTGGATTTTTTTGAATTTTGTATGGATATGTTATATTTACTGCAGAGAGATGAAGGAATTCAACTGGTGGCTGAAGCTATATGTTCCGGTATATTTAATGACTTGGGAAGTGGAAGCAATGTGGATATTTGTGTGATAACAAAGGTTTACCGTTACCAATCTCTATTTATCTCTCTGAACTTTAGTTTGTCCTCCCATGTTGACCGGCAAATCTCCTCTTTTGGCATGGTGCAGGGGCACAAAGAGTACCTCAGGAACCACTTGCTGCCAAATCCTCGGACATATATTAGTGAAAAGGGATATCCTTTTCCTAAAAAGATTGGTCAGTGATATTTTACTCACACTTTGTTCGTTGTTCTACCAAGCTTTATCTCGAAGTGGTTCTACAATTCAAAACAGCTTTTTCAGATGATAATTATGTCTTTTCAGCTTGAATTTGTCTCTCAAGTTTGTTTAAGGTAATTAAAAGCTGACCTCTGGACCTTGGGTCCATTATCAGAGTCTAGGGTTCAAACCAACAGCCCAATCCCCAACGCACACACGCGGACGGCCGTTTGCACATAAAGAAAGGATAAAAACTAAAAAAAAAGAAAAAAAACAAGAAGAAGCTCGGTTTACAATCTTTCTTCATTCATTAGGTAACATCATTGTATAGTTGGTGTAACCAAATGTTGCACTGTCTGATTTCTTTGGCGATTCATGCTTACAGAAGTTCTCCTCACGAAGATCACTCCACTGAAGGAGAAGGTGGAAATAATAGAAGCGGGAGATGCTATGGAAGAGTAAAGTTGTCTAAAGGGGAAAGGCAAAGCCATCTGGCGTATTTTCTGCGACAAACATTATTCATTATCTTTTGAGGTTGGCGGAACCTTGAGACTTTTGGGATGAGAAACAAGATGAATTTAAGTCAACATGTATTCGTGGATGCTTGATGAGAAAGTATCGGGAAACCTACCTGGCTTGCTTGTGTTTTTGCATGGACCAGTACTTTACTGTTGTTGTCGTTGTTATTATTATGCTTAAGTAGTTTAGTTGGTGGAAAGTGGATCGAGAATGGAACCACCGGAACATGGTGTTTTGGTGCCTCTTTACCATTTGGACAGAAAGGCCTTGTAACGGTCATGCATGAGTGCTTGCTGGATTTGGAAAATCACATATTTTCAAAGCTTATGACAGAATTTCTATGCATTGCTTATATATATATCGAAATGTGCATTGCAATTCAAGAAGTTGGAAACATCAGGCCTAGAATGCTTCAGTCTGAGCACATTATCAGGCGCGCCTTAGACGTTTAACACCCGTGACAGCTCAATCTTTTTGCCTTGTCAACTTAATGCAAGCCGAAGGGGCCATTTCGTTCTTCCTCTCTGGATTGGCTACCCGGTGTCGATGCCTCATAGATATGAATGGTGTTTTAAAGACAGCGATGCTTGCATGAGATGGGTGCACATGAGATCACATCAACCAACAGCTTACACGCATAGGGCTCATGCGTGCTTGGCTAAGTTTTCATTTGAAGAAGCTGATTCTTTGACCAGACCGTATGAATTTTGTAGACCTGCTTTCGACACATCGAAACTGCCAAATGATCGACACTACCCACACATTTCCAGTGGTGCTCGAGATTCAAGAACGCTGAACACAAAGCTCCTCACTAGTACCATTTTGAAATATCAAAAATCCTAAAACAAGACTTGGGGGCACCGTATGTAATGTCACATAAAGATCATATTATGTAAGGCTACAGTTGGTCCCCACTACACCGCAACACCACAGCATGAGCTCTTAGTGAGAAACGAAGAAACGTGGGCTTTAATTAGTGGATCTCACACTGGCAGTTGCAAAACTTGAACCCCCAACAGATATGGCAATTAACGCATCCAATCTCACCAATGAGGTGCTCAGCCTTATTCCTGGAGATATCCATCGCTGCATAGATCTGTGGGTTCTTCATCTCGATAGTGATCAGGAATGACCACGAGAGGTTCCAGTAAATGGGTCAAGGTCGTGCAGGTCTAGGCCCAGGTCCAAATCTTAAGCGAAGATCGTCATAAACCTTGGAGACTGCAAAGAGACGAGGATCGTCTTCCGGAATATCACGATCCTAAAACAGGCCAAAGTTAAAACCACGTCGCCATCGAAGGCTTACTAGTAATATACAAGGCATTGCTTCAAAGAGACAAGAAAGGCATGGAATTCCTTTGCAAGCACCAAGTAGATGTAGAAAATGTGAAATGACAATTAATAAGGTCTCTATATGATGAATGGCTTCAACAGACTTAGCATTCTGCAGATTGAATTCTGGTTTAAGCACATAACCCTCCTATTTTGATATAGCTGGCAAGACTTTGCTGCGGCAGGATGAGATTAGATTCACATATTCTGACGAATTCCAATAAATTGCATCCAATCCTAAAACCATTTCCCATTTGAACCCTCCCTCCTATAAAGAAATGTAACTAACACAACCCAAAAAATACTTTCTGCTAAAAGAGGTAAATGTTCTTCCTGAAGGCCCAGTCAATTTCATGACCTTTGACGCTACCCGCTAGTACTTACTTAAATCCGGCTGACTTTGGCATGACCATAGACATGTAAATCAAACAATAAGCAACAGCTTTCAAGAATCTGGTAATCAGGTGCAATTGAGAGGATCTGTACCAATGACATTTAGTACATGCAGCATCTTGTCGTATTCTTTAGCGATTTTTTCATTCCAAAACCAAAGATATATTTTAGTTCATCTGACATTCTTTTATTGCAGCTAATTGATTGACAATCTAAAATGATCAAGTCAAACTCCCTCAAAAGCTCATGCAGTAATAAGAAGTTTTGCACATAGTTAGGTCATAAGGATCACAGCATCTTTAAGGCAGAGAACTCACTTTTAAGCCCTTGTAATATGCTTCTACAGCAGGAAGTGACGGAGTCAATTTACGAGTTTGCATCATGTCCCACAAAAAGTTGGCAGTGGTGTAACCACCATCCTGCAGAAACGTTAAAAACTACCATAATCCTTTTCAACTTAGGCGAGAGAAATAGAATTTTCTAACTGAACTCCAACAAAGCTGGGCCAGACAAAGCAAAAACAGTCTTCCTCTTTCCAAGCAACTTAATGGGGAAAAAGGAGAGCAAATGCCAACCTTTTCTCCAGCAGCAATAAGAAGGAGATCACTTCCCATTTTGGGACTCAAGAAAAAGTTTCTAGAATTCATTTGCTCCTGCATAGTGACATTATAAAGCATTCAATAAGGACAAACAAAGACAATGACCAGACACAAGAACTTATTTGGAAACTATGCTACCTCATCTTACCAGCGTCTCTTGAGCAACTTGCATTCCCCTTGGTGTATACCCAGTCATAGCTCCTTCCACTAGTGTCTAAAAATATACATGGTCATACTGATTAATCACGGTATCTACACATCTTTTGGGAAGTAAATGACAATCTAAAAGAAAGTTGTACAAACTAAAACTAAACTTCAGATTAGCTAACTCAATTGATACAACAAAGCTAGAATCAGAAGTTAGATGAAGCTTATTGAGCTCACCACATAAAATTCCACATTAAGAAACTTTCCGGATTTAACATAATCTTCGAAAACTTTAAGACCACGATCAATGTCTCCAGAATGAAGGTAACACCTGACAAAATAAATTAACAAAGGTGAAATACAATATTCATGAGTGCAAAAGTTGAATAATTGCTGAAAAAGACAACAGGAAGATGGCCAACGATTATATGAGAAGCAGAGTGTAAATATCGTGAACAGAGATAGCCCAAAGGCTTGCCCTTTGCACCTTTGCTAACGGAAATCATTTTGGAAAATTTTCCACAACCCAAAAAGATTAGCTCATTAAGCATTAGTGAAGCTATTGTTGATAATGTAGATAGAACTTTAACTACTCTACAGCCAATATGCATATCTTGCATGAGCGACATATATCATACCATCCTTTCCATTAACAATCTCTACCAGAAAAACACAAGGTACATATAAGACAAAGATAAACAGCGTACATTCATAGTGGCATACTATAAAACCTCTCTTTCAAGCACACCTATGGAACAATCAAATGTGAAGTTCAAGAACAGGGTATAAATAAATGATAACAAACATGCACGATGAAATAAGAAATGGATAATTTAGCCTTGGCTCCAACCCAACGGAAAATAAAGTATCTCAGGAAAGTTGAGATAAACACCGTCAATGTCCAATGTCATATAAAATACAACCCACCAAAACTAGATAAACCAAGGCATAAGTACCTCATTATTTGCATCAAAATGAATACATCTGGAGTTTTCCCATCCTTTTCCAGCATCTCCAATAGAGTTTCCATTGCCTAGCCCAATGAAATTCAAGTAAAAAATAGGGAAACAAAAACTGCACCTGGAAGACAGAACGCTAAAGAGCTAATCCAGACCAAGTTGAAACAAATTTTGATTCGATCGTACTTAATAAAAAAAAGCACTTAACTCACCAATAAGACCACACAAAAATGAGAAACACATTACACTATATCGACACTGTCAAATTGATTGTACTTTAAATAAGGTGGATAAGGATTTGAGTACCAAGGATATTGTCTCTTTTTGCTCTATGAATTTGCATCTTCAAGTCAGTGAAGATGCATGACCCTTTGCAATTTCTATTTTCCTCTCTCTTGGAACTCCAAAAATCTTAATGACGACTTCATCTCCATTATCCATAGATCCAAATCCACCATTACTAAATAAACAACAATGACTAAACCCGCTAAAGGAGAGCCCAAAAATGTCATCGAGAATCTTCTCTTTCAACAAAAGAAATAAGCATAAAAAAGTGCAGATCATCCACAAGGCAGTCAGCTTCTTCATGATACCTAATCAGTGAACGGAAAAGTCTACCTCTACATTCCGTAGATCTGCAAAGGAATGAAATGCGACGTGATAAACCGTAAATTGCCGAATCACAAATCCTCCACGCCTGTGAACATATTCGGCAGTTGGTAAGTTGTATAACTCTTCTTCTGAAACACCAATCATCACATTTTCTGCTACATTATTTGATGCTTCAACTGAAGACCACCCTTTAGATTGCTCAACAAGCTCGATAATCTATTTTGCAGAAAAGTGATGTCAGAAACCTTTAAAAACTTAAGAACGTCCATTTATATAAACGAGTTTATTACAAATAACAATTACTTTGGCAGCTGTGTCATCCGCCAGTGGCATTTTGTTCTTGTGCGCAGTTATTAGTCCAGCATAACAGAACTTGTTTAAACCGGCTCCTGCTGCAGTCATATCACGAACAATTGCATAACTGCACAAATGGTAATAAATTGTTGTGTTCTTTGTTAGGATTGCTATACTTGGGATGAAATTTAAGAGCAATAGGCCCAAATCATAAAATAATAAAAAACAAACTGGCTCAAGGCATCTTGTTTGAAGTTGAAGTATTTTGATCATCAAAATACCTTTCATCTATCCTCGCAAGGATAGACTACAGAGCAGGCAATACTATCAGACAATGTGTTGGCCATGAGTATTGAGTATCACCACAAATTATTTCCCATTTATTTATCAGATTATTCACTAGACTATTTCATTTGACCCCATGAAGTACATAAGCAGATTGGGGCACAGCAGTCTTCAACCATACAAGCACAAACTTAAACAGTAAGACACCTTTGCTAGGTACTAAAAGAAAGAAGTCGTCTTATTAGAAAAGAGCTTTTTGTGATACATTTAGTCATTCTCAATTATCAAAAGAAGGGAGAAGTAGAAATGATCAATTAATTTTTCCAAGAATAAGATATGAAAAGTTAGTACCATACACTCGATCTAATCTTCCTGCAGCTGCACATGCATTAAGCAGACACACATAAGTTTGTCCGTTCGGCTTCACTTCGTACTTCTTCATTTCTTCCAAAATCTAAACCAAAACAACCATGTAAAAATGAAAGAACTAATTCAATTAAAAGAAAGGGCCAAGTATCAAAGTCTGGGAGCACCACCAATTATCCTCAGAAACAGAGAAAACATATACCCTGATTGCTTGGTCTGAATTTCTGCATTTTCCACATGCTGATATTAGAAAGTTGTACAATGGCACCTACAACATTCGACCATCAATGATAATATAAAATCGTTAGATCAACCAACCTGGAGAATTTTAGGGGCCCAACTCCCATAAAGGTGATATCAGCAAACTTGACATGATGTTTTCCCTATATTTCGGAAACATAACTCCTTTGAAGGTGATATTAGCAGACAAAACTGCAAATGGAGGAACGTGAATGGGGTAGGATAGTTAAAGGGACACCCCTAGACTTATGGATCTCATTTTTCATAGATAGATCTCCTATTTGACACGTTTCCTTTGACCTCCCGTTCAGAGACATGGGGTTTACCACATTTTGCCGAGGTGCACTTATTCAAACTCAATGATGCTAATCAGTACATAGTTTGATAACAGCAAGTTATAGGAGATTCCTAAAAGAGGGATTTTCCATGCAATCTTGCTAAAGGGGTGTATCAACGAAAAGTAGCTCAGTACATGCCTCTAAGAGGGTCAAGGCTTAAAAGACATTTGCAAAAACTGGGGTGTCAGCAAAACTCGACTGGATTATAAGGGATTGTCCCGTCAATTGATCCCATAAGAAAAGTAACTCCTCCGAACACCAAGACAATTAAAAACATATTTGTAATAGCTGATACTCCCAATTTCCAACATCAGTTTCTCTAGTGATGGATTTACTCCTGAGTTTAAATTGAGATTTGCTTTTTCTCGTGATCCACCTAGGACTAAAGTCTTCTTCGCATATGGATTAATTCTTTCATAATGTAGTACCTAAGGATTGGAAGGAATCGCCACATTTCTATACTTTTCTGGTGAAAAGAACAGGAGATGTTAAGAATTAACTCAAATCCATGCCGAAGTTACCCAGAACTGTCTAGTCTAGATCCATCCCTGTCTATCTCCAATTTGCAAAGGCACTGATCTTCACCGAATACAAGTTCCAAATAACAACTTAGCGAAACAAAAGAGAACAGAAAACGAAGGACATACATCAGGGACCAAGCCCATGGATTTCATTTCGTCTCTGAAGAAGAAAGCATCCTGCAACCGAGAGCCTCTCATGGTCCCCACGATCAGCGAGTGGAACACGTCGCGCGAGGGCTGCACGCCGTCGAGCATCATGTCATCATACACGTCCCTCAGCAACCCATACCTGCTCCGACGATCACCAACGTATAATTGTTCCACGGATTTGGGAAATCTCGAAAGAAGAGAAACACAAAAAAATGACGGAGCGCAGGGTAGAAGCTAGAGAGGCTACCTTCTCTGAGCCGTGAGAGAGCCCAAGACGGTGTTGTACTCGGTGGCGTTCTTGGCGTAGTTCCTCTTCTCGAGCTCCGCCGCCGGTGTGGCGTAGTGGCGCCGCCCCAGGGCGGCTCTGAACAGCGGAGTCCTTTGCCCTGCATTTGGAAGCGCCAAGACGGACAAGAAGGGAGCATCAGTCGAGTGAAGATCGAGCTAGAAGCGTCTCTACTATAAGTGTTGTTCTGGCGAGAAGATAGAATGGAGGGACAAGGAGGGGTGACCTGCGAGGGATCGGAGGAGCTTCAGCTTCATCATGGTCTCGACAATGGCGAAAATTTGGCTTCTCGAAGTAGAGGGGGACTGTGCGGGCGTGTGGCTTAAACCCTCGTGGACTTGGGAGTGATGAAATGGGAGTGAGCCGGGCCTATTCTAATTGGGCTTGGATCCTTGTCTGGGCCTTACATGGTTGTCGGGTCATGACAGTAAGACTTTGGGCCAATCAAAAAGGCCCATTGAAGATGTTGATTATCGAGAGCGAGACTTGCCCTCTAAGGGCTCGTTTGATCACAAATCTGCTCCTGAGAATAATTTCAGAGCAAAAATAATTTCTTGTTTATGTTCTCCGGAATAGAGAAGTATATGTTTTTTTTGCTTCTTGTTTGTGTTCCAAATCTGTTTCCTGATCAATACAATAATCTATTCTCGAGAATAGAAAAGTTAACTGGCGTTATCAAATATATTTTTGTTATTTTTCTGTTCTCGACAGCAAAAGATCAGGAATTAGAAAATAAGAGCATTATCAAATAGACCTAAATCATTTTGGATCCTTTGTATATTGGAGTGGATGATGGAAATTTGGGCCAGATCGATTAGGCGAATTCAGGTCGATGCAGGAAAGCTAACCTAGAATACCACCTATACATCGACCGCTGCGCAAAAGAGAATGTCATCCAAAAATTCCCTTTAATCCATGTGACGTACCCACGATTACAATCTCTTAAAGTCCGTTTGTATAGCCAAAAATGAGTGATTTGAAAATCGTTTCCCCAAAAAGGGATGCTCGAATCACTTAAAATAACTATTCAATTAAAAATACTCCCATTTATAGATAATAATTTATATCTTCCTGAGCGACAAAAATATTTTTTTTGTTTTAATTTTACAAGCAATACAAGACATGTTTTAATAAAATATTTTTCAAATCACTTATTTTCTAAATCTATATATATATATATATTGGTAGAAATTTAAACCTCAATTTCAATTGCTAAAAATTTCGATAAACGGGCATGATGTGCTCTTTTTCCCATGCTAACGAGTTATCACAGCCATTCGACCGTGTGAACCCCACGCGTTAAACCCGTGATCTCATTGTCCTCCATAACGAGATACGTCCTCAATATGCAAGACTTCTCCTTGCTTAGCTTGCGACGGTTGGATCAATTACAATGAAGAAGAAAAAGAAGGCAACTACAACTAGTGGGGTGAGCGCAAAACCATTAGCAAGTAAACTTGGGTTGAACAACACAAAACAACTTTCTGATACAACCAATGGATCAGATCACCCCCAAATAAACAGCCAATCACGCGACAAAAAACAAGAGATCGCCAGCAACTCCCTCAGTTGAAAGCTCTGTCGTGTCGACGAAGAAAGGCTGCATCTGATACTGGCAAACAAGGATTGAAGCACCAGACAAACGAACATATCAATGGGATCAAAATCATTCACTGGCCCTTCCGTAGGTGCCAGAAAAAACTTGTAACAACCCACTTCATATAAGTTCACAAACATCTTTCTTCCATCAACAATCTCTTCGCCCTCTGCTCTTAGCAAGCAAATGCGATAAACAGAAAAGAAGAAACCAATAGAATCTACATTACGACAATGTACACACCAACAAATGACCTAAGATATTAACAACTTAACGTGACTTGCTTCCTTCCCTTTGTAAGCAAGCATTAGATACCAAACAAAGAGAACCTAACATTTGAATGGACAAGTGAAAGATGAATTCTGACCGACAGGAGACAAATCCACACAAAAGCAAATTCGGCGCCTAGTAGAGCTTTATTCTCGTTTGGATAGGGCTTCGGCAGATGGGACACATCTGAAGGTCTTGTCCACACTCGCAGCATGTCTGTCGCAAGGTAAAGAACGGCCAAGGTTATTGATGACAATGAAACCTTTTCCACAACACAACCGTTAAGCACCCACCTCCAGAAACCCAAAAAAAGGGAAAAAGAACTCGAGAGGAATAAGTAAAAAAGGTCTTGTCCACACTCGCAGCATGTCTGTCGCAAGGTAAAGAACGGCCAAGGTTATTGATGACAATGAAACCTTTTCCACAACACAACCGATAAGCACCCACCCCGAGAAACCCAAAAAAAGGGAAAAAGAACTCGAGAGGAATAAGTAAAAAAGGTCGGAATGAACCCACCTGGTGACCGCAACCAAAAGCCATGTCTTTTGGGTTGGTGAGGCAGATGGGGCAAATCTACACACAATGCCATACAAAGAGTGAGTAATCTCGAGCAAGGTGGCAAGCAAAACTTGAAGTTAGATGAACAGTGATGCATGTCTAGTGGCCAACAAAGCAGACTCGTAAAAGCCTCCAGGTTATGTACAAATCGATGTCAAATTATTGGCATCAAGCTTGTAAAGGTTTTCACATACAAAGATCCATACAAGAGCTCCACTGGATATTTTGAGCAGTGAAATAATTAAAATCAAGTCGATGAACGACTGTTTTTTATCTCATGTCAATCAAACAAGCAAAAAAGGTAAATCATATTGCTCATAGAAGAAGCTTGGAAGAAACAACACTTGTTGCCTAATCCATGTTTTAATGTACAGCAAAATGTTGATCCTACCTACAATTCAGTTTTGCAAGTCTATCCACCTGTTTACCTCATCTTAAATTAGGACAATCAGCCGGAAGCTAAACTCAACTTCGAAAATCGAGAACTAGCAGCTCCCAAAGAATTCAAAAAATTTATTCCACGCTGAGCGAAGGTGAAGGTTGCCACAAGCATTTATTTCTTTCCACATGAGGCATTTCATTTAAAACTAACATTTAACAAGCATATATTAGAATGACTCTTTTGGTTTATAATTTCATACCCGGTTATCATAAGTAGAAGTCGTGGCTGGAGGAGTAGCAGTAACATGTCCCTTAGTTTCATAATAAGGCTCGACACTTGGTTCAAAAATAATCGAACGCGAAGTCTTTGGAGTACTAAAGGATGGGACACCATGTGGTGGAGGGAGAGCAACCCGACGAGGAGCATTGCCTTTCCGACCGCTGCTCATCCCAAGAAAAAGAGAGTCGAAAATCACATCACATAGTAAGGGAAACTCCTATTTCAGGGATACTACTTAAGTAAGCGAATTAACTGTTACCCCAATATATTAAGTTCAATGGTCGCTTTGTACTGAGAAGGAATCTCCATCAAGGCTGACAGAGCAAATTCCGTTTCCTTCCTTGAGGGTGCCACATTCTTTGACATTATTTCGGTGAAGTTGACAAACTTAAAAAAGGGAAAAACCAGAAATACCCCATCAGGTACCTCAAAAAACATACTAACCAGGAATATGAAAACTAAAAAGTCAAGCTCCATATCACTTGCCTGGAAGTTATCAAAGGCTCGAGATGGAATATTGTCATCAAATTCGTGCATCATGTCCCAAGGCCCATCTCCAACCCCAACTAGAATAATAGAGAGAGGAAGCTTGCTGCAACAAATGAGAATGCAAGATCATATACGGTTGTAAAAGCAATAATTAAAAGGCGACATGTTTACCGCATGTACCTTGCTTCAACGATGGCTTCAACAGTCTTCTGCTCCTGGGGACTTAGCCTGCCTCGGTCAGTATCAATACTTCTTGTCACCTGCAGAGAATCTAAATCTGCGTGAGCAGAGAAGTCAAAAAGTTTGGGCTAGGCGACTCAACCACACGTATTATATATTTTTTATTTTTTATTTTTTGGGGTTGGGGGTTCATGTAATACACAACGGAAAACCATATAGAACATCTTTTGTAAGGTAATGATTCCAATATGAATTGTCAAATCAAAATGGGAATCATGAATGGAAATTTAAAATCAAGGTGGCTTCAGTAGAACAAAAAACAAAGACAAATAAAGGTGGCTCAGTTGCTGCAATTCTAAGTGCTAATATAAGTGTTTACATCTTATTTGATGCCAAGGAATGAAAACCCTAAGGTCCTTCTACCACATGTGGAATGAATTAGTTGAATGACCTTTCTATTACAACCATGGATGGTTCTCAACTTCCACAGAGTTCAGTATATTCCTCATTAACACAAGGAAAAAAAATAGTTCTCAGATGCACACCAGCATACAGAATAAAGGAACATCGGGAGTCTAAATTGATGGCTGCATACCTGTCCATCCGCAATTATCACCAAAACGTGATATTGTCCACCACTCTGCTCGACAATTGTCATGGCCATCTCAATGATAGGAGCAAAAGATGTTGGACCTATCATACAGGAAACAAAAAAGTAAGCAGTATAATCACATCAAGCAATTTAACCGTGAAAATGCTGTGTACTATATGGAGGTAGTAAACGCGTGTTCAAATAGGTCCAGGCTTCAAATTCAAAAGACTCAGGGGGTACTTTACGATTCTATGAAATCACAATAAAATGAAGAGCCAGAGAAAGGTAGAAGATACTATAAGGTCACAAGAACTATCAGCCTCACCTGCAAGCCTCAAATGAGGGACGATTTCTCTGTAACAGCTCAGAACTTCCTCAAACCCATTGCAAAATCTGTCATCTGGGTAGAAGCTGAATACATCTTGGTCATGTGTCGATGCTGATTACATAACAGAAGAACTAATTATCTTCCACAATTTAGACAAGCATGTCGAGGAGAGTAAACAAAAGATGATTGACCATGTACCATCTCCAAACCCGTAACATGGAATCAAGTTATCCTCATCAAAAGCAGCCAAGGTTTTGCCAATAATTGATATTGCTTGCTCATAGGGATTAAGACCATCTCCAATGTGATGCAAACTTCGTCTGTGAAAGGATCTCGCCCCTGGTCACAAAACCACACTATAGGGTTCGGTAATAATATCAAGTATACTGCCAATGATCATGTGTACAGGGACTGAGGTAAACCTGTCCATTCATTGCTCTTGGTGAAATCAATACCGACAATAAGATTGGAAGACTCCAGGCCAGCCTGTGCAAGTGCGTCTGTCACCTGCAGAAGTTTAACATTTGACATTACTTTCCATCAGAGCTGAAAAGTCAAAATCAAGAGTAAGATTGAAAATTAACTACAAGGATTTGGCATGTATTCAAATGAGACAAAATCGAAATCCCGTTCCAAACAGACTATCTCGACAATGTAATGGAACAACTGCCAACAAACAGGAGAAGCCTCTTCCCTTCAAGTGGACGAGCGAAATGAACCAGCTGACTAGCCAGCAAAGGTCAGCTCTTTTGTTCAACCAAAAGAGCCATACGTTCATCAAGAAAATGTCTTAGAACTATTCTAACTACATCAGATAGCATCAGATGAAACTGCTGTCTTGTTCAAAAAATTGTTCTGGGGTATCCCATGAATTTAGACCTGTGAACTGAAGAAAGTAGATACTTGTATGATGAAATCGCAGAGAAAAACCTCACCTCATCCAACGAATTAAAGTTATCTGCAATCCTTGAATACCTTCTGTCTAGCCTCCTCCTATTATCTCCGGCCGTGCCACTGGCATATTCTTGCCCGTAAGCTGGCTGAGGCGGGTAGCCCTGAGCATCTTGAACATAGGGTGACTGTGAATACCCGTATTGCGGAGTCCATGAAGAAGAACTCTCACCGTAACTCCCTTCCCTCGAACCTTTAGCACCCATAACTCAGAAATCTACAAAATCACAAGCAGTTCACCATCCGCAAAACCTTCTTCCTCATCAATATAAGAAAAGCGAGAAAAGAACCAGCCTTTTAAGACTCTAGAGCTAACCCAAAATGAAAAACCAAAGAAACAGAACAAGCAAAGAAGTTATAGCTGCTCCAAGTTGAATCAACCCTCTTTTCAGGGATGAAAACTTCCCAGAAACTTCTCAAAAAGCTCCTCAAAGCGTACAAGAAAGGCACAAGGCGCAGCCAAAAAGGGCGACCCGTGCAATTAATTGCTTCCAACCAACAAAAAAAAAAGTATTATCTTCTTCCTTACTTCTCTTACGGCCGCCATCCTGTGCGGTAATTATCCACACACGCTCACAAAACAACAACAGCAGCATGAGAAGACGAAATTGATTTCTCGCTCCTCAGAATAGGTAAAAATCGCCGCTTTTCAACTGCAACCAGACAGGACCAGTCTACAGCACATGCCTAACGCTGGGTCTCGATTCTAAAAAACTCCGAAAACGAACGGAATCTACCGAGATCTTGATTGAACCACGACCCCCCTTCGACATTAAAAAAAAAGAACGAGGGAAGAAACGACCGACACCTAATTGCCAGTAAACCAGAGAAAAGGGAGAGCCCATTGACCGCCGACAACGTCCAAGGATCACCCACCTTCGATCGAAGAAGATGGTCGCTGTGACATCGTCGCTGGTGTGGAGCATCTAACCTCGGTAAGTGAAGCCTGAAGGTAAGCCTCAATCATGGCGGACTCGGAATTTATTTGAAAGTGCGGTTTTTATTAAATTAGGAAAAAGAAATCCCGCAGTTAAAATACTTTCCATTTCCTACCAAAAAAAATATATTTTCCATTAGAAAAGCACTCCATCTGAATCCGTCCGTCCAGACGGGGGATTTCTACGAAGTTTCAAGACGGCCAAAAAAGGTGCTCCGTTATCTCCAAATATTGGATATTTTATAAACTTATTTTATTATTTGTGACGTTCGATATAATATACAAATGAAAAAAAAAAATTATCGGGCAATAATATATTTCAGAACATTTTCATTAAGGATGAAAAAATATTTTCAATTCAATCATTTATGTCTATAAGCCGTTCATTTCTCGCAAATAATTTAGGTATGAACATTTTCGATATAGTGCGAGATTTACCGTTATTTTTGCGAATGGCTCATTTTTCATAAACCAATTCAATTCTTAAATTTCATTTATTATGGAGTTTTTACTCGGTGCACTAATCACGTAATGTATCGTGCCTTACACCGGTGCATATAATATACATTATTTTGATAGGGAGTCCTATTTATTAATTGATTTGCAATGTGGAAGCAATTTTATAATTAACGTTAGTGGCCGTGAGCTAGCCTCGTGATGGGGGCTTTAAGGAAACTAATAAATTTTTACCGCCCATCGCCAAACACTTGAATAAAAAAATAAAATCTGATCAATTTTTATTTATTCTGTGAGCTGAGCCGAGTTAGCATCGATCACGACTCACGAGTTTGAGTTTCAAACAAAAGAAACACCAATTTGGGAGCCGGTGCATTGTTAAGATCCACAAGATCCGTTAAATTTTGATTTTTGCCGTTCATTTAACTTTTGTCCTCATTATATCTCTTTTTAATTGGCCATCTACTTCGTTATTCGCTTCTTTTTACATGCCAACGTCTCTTTGTTCGTTATGTGTACTTATTTGCAAATAGTTGAAATCAAAAAGATTTTAAGCAAAACAGGCATACACGATAAATAAATAAATAAATAAATACTTGAGCGGAATTGTCTTCATCTTCTTTTTTCACAATAAAACTTTTTTTTTAGTCCCACCCTGAAAAGTATATCATTGACTGATTTATGAAATTCCCTCTGGATTATTGCAACGTTTCGTGAATCTTATGGATCGATGCCATATCTATTGTCAATTATGCGAATCACGTGACGAGTCTCGTGTACTCAACATTTGAGATGATCTTTGCAATAACCACTTACATGTTTGCTGGGAACCCTAGGTATCTTGCTTTGAGGGTTGATTTTCACACACACAAAAAAAAATTAAAAAAAAACTCAAGTTTAGGTCTAATCTAATTTCACCGCGATTTTTTTTTTTTTGGTCTAAAAAACTCTTCAATTTCACTTTAGACCCAAGCCGTCGAGGCGTCTATACATCGTCTCGTCATCGATCTGTTAAAGATCATAGATATTCGGACGCTGCTATTTCTCCATACGAAGGCGATGGTGTTAATAAACCGCAGATTCTAATGTGATCCTCTAACAGGCCTCGATAGTGGTTTTCTTGTGTGTGTGCGTGTGTTTTTAAAGATAAAAAAGAAGTTTGGGGCAGCATTTGGGTTGGCCTAAAATTGAGGGGTTTTTTTAAGGAAATCAAGCCATTATTTTGACTTTGCTTAACAATTAATCGTAATTCATCTCAATAATAATGGTGCATTTGATTCAGCTCTCCCAAGAAAGCCCCTTAAAAAAATGCTAAGCGTTTGGTTCAGCTTTAAGCTAAAGTTTGGTCATTGGGAAATTTGAAAACTCAATATTGTTAGAGTCTCGTATTTAGCTAAATGTTAAAGATCTTTGTCCTTCCAAAACTATCCTCACCAATTCTCTCAATTTTCGATTTTCCCCATCTTTGTTATTGTTTAATATCCTCTTTACGCGATGGCGGTCGATAAGAATTGAGGAGGTTAAATATGACCAGCAATGAGCAAGCGAGGGTCGCCTAAGATCACCAGGGTCATGTGACCCTCGCCGCAAGCAGCCTGAGGTCCGACGTCCTCAAAGGGTGGCTGCCGATGCCAGATCTGGCTCACTAACGTCATAAGGCATGTTTAAGTATTTTTAATAAAAAAATAGAAAATTATATCCAAAGCCCTTTTGTAAAGTTGTTTAACCCAAAACCCATTTTCAAAGACATTTTTAATAAATATAATTAGTATTTTCCTAAATTCCTTTAGGTTGAAGTGATTTGATTTTCTTTCTCGCTTATTGTTTAATAAATTGGGAGATTGGTTGAGAGCGAATCTTTCACTTGCCAATTCAAACGAGATTAATTGAAAGTGACTCTTGCACTTGTTAATTAAATAACACAACGCAAATTTATATATATATAAAAAAAAAAATTGTTAGTCTTTGGCAAGACATGCATATAAAACGTAATCATCGTTATTCGCCACCTTAAAAAGGCTGTGAGTTAAGAAAAGTCGCAGGTCAACGTGGTTACTCGTTCACGTGGTTGGAGCGTTGTTACGTGTAATTCTTGTAGAATGGATAATTGCTCAAAAAATCACATATTTATTATATTGATGTCAATTCAATATTCAAATTTTATTTTGTCAATTCAGTCCTAAAATTTTACGTATAACTTAGTCATTTGGACAATTTTTGCTGAAAACCTCCGTCATGCGATGGTCGGCACAGACGTGGTAATTTTTAATAATATTTTGTCATTTTTCCATTTTTCACTTTTTGTTTCTTCCTTTCTCCTACACCCGATCGCCGAACCTCAGCAATCGGCTAGAGGCAAGGACGACGAGGTCAACTGCACTAGTGGCTTTGGCGACCAATTGGAGGAAAAAGGGAAGAACAAAAAAAAAAGAGAAGGAAAAAAAATACATAGATCAATAAAATAAATAAATAAACTGAAAACGTTAAAATACTATTGACAATTGCTACATCAATGTTGATCACGTTGCCTTAGCGGTTTTTTTGCCAAAATTGATCGAAATGACTAAATTTGCACAAATGTAAAATGACTTTTTTAAGAATTAGCCAAAAAAAAAAGCGACTAAGACTAGCATCATTGTAATATATTTGTGGTTTTTATATCAATTATCCCTCTTATATAATTTAGGATTAATACCATGAAAAATCTCAAATTGATATATTTATGACAAATTTACTTCGAACTATTTTTTTAACTGCAAAAAACCTCGATATGGGACATATGTGAAAAATTTACTTCGAACTATGTTTTTACCCAAAAAAATTATCAAACTTGTACCCTTATGGCAAATTTTCTATCCGTTAGTTTCCATCAAGCTAAATTAATACCATAAAAAATCTCAAGTTGATACAACTTCATGCGTTGGACCATTGATCCACGAGATCAACTACTATATAAACGTCACTTACAATTTTTGCCTGAAGAAGAAAGAACCTTAGTTATATACCTTTGTCTGTCTTGCCATCTAACTTGCAGCTTCCACTTCGCGCCAACATTTGTATCCGCGTGACATATTCGATCTATTACCTAAAAAAAAGAAATAAAATTATGACACACCCATGTGACACATATTTTCATATAATTGTGTCACACAAATAATGATTTAGGACCTTTGATATCATACAAAAATGTTTGGGTTAAATTTATCAAATGTTTCGAGATTTTTGGTATCACAAGAAAAACTTTGAGATAAATGTGTCGGAATGATATAAGTCTGAGGTAAATATGTCACATAGATAGAAGTACGAGGCTTATTATGTCACAACAAAATAATTTACAGTAAATGCGTCACATGGTTATAAGTTTGAGATTTTTGATGTTATAATAAAAAGTTTGAGTTAAATACGTCATATCAATATAAATTTAGGCTTTTTGACGTCATAAGAAAAAGCTTGAATTAAAAAAAATAGAAAAAAGAGAAAGCTGGGGTTAATGTGTCACAGTGTTTAAATTAGAGTTTTTTGTGTGTTTTTTTTTCCCCGATATAGTCCATTTACTATATATATATATTTTTTGGACGGAATTGTCCATTGACTTCACTAATGAGTGATTAGTCCTGTTTACGTGTCAACATCACTTTGTTCGCTAGCGTCCTTATCTGCAACACGTCGAAAGGACTTTTGAGCAAAACGGGCAACCAAAAAAAGGAGACGACTTGAGCAGAAGTGTCTTCTTTTATTTTGTTTTTTTTTTTTTGCCATAAGAAAAATATTTTTGGTCCCACCCAGAAAAGTTTGTCAATTGACTAATATATTCAATTCCCTCGGAAATTATTGCATCGTTCATGAATTACAGAGATCAATGCCATACAGACCGTCAATTACGCCAGTCTATGTCGCGAGGTCCGCGTTCAACGGTCGAGATGGACTTGATTTGCATGATTTATGGAGCATACTATATTTTTCTACATATCTTTGCACCTTTTTCTCAACGTGGCGTTATAATGAGTTCATTTCCGCTTATATGTTTGGAGCTCTATACGAGGCAAATATTTTTCCTTAATTAATTATTCATCTATATATATATATAATTTCGAGTGCAAATTCCTTAAAAAAAAAAACCCTTAAATTTAGGTCCAATCCTCATTCTACCCTAAACTTTTTTTTTTGTCTAAATAAATTTCAAGAGCTTTCACTCTAGTCCCAAACTACCCAAGCATCCATAAATCGCCATCATTTTTCTTCCAAACTAGAAATCCAGGACGCCAACGCGAGGGTGTTCATAAAGGCTTGAGTTTTGATAATGAACTTTTAACAATCTCCGACGTCAATACCTTCAAAGAAGTTAGTCACAATTTTTAGATGCAATGATAGATGGACTAAAGCGAAAGTTTTAGATTTTTTTAGACATAAAGAAGTTTGCAGCAGAATTGAGAATGAAATTAAAATTAAGGGTTTTTTTTTCTAGGCTATATATATATATATATATATATATAGTATTTATTTCATTTTTTTGCTTGTCTTTTTTACTTAGACTGTATTAACCGGGGGATTAATTGAGAGCGACTCTTGCGCTTGCTAATTAAAACGAGATTAAATGAAAGCAACTCTTGGCCTCGCTAATTCAATAACATAAGTAAACTTTTTATCAAAAATATGTTAGTCCTTGGAAAGGTGTGCATGGAAAATGGATAAAATCCTCGTGATTTGACACCTTAAGAAAGCCGTGGCTCTAGAAAAGTCGCAAGTCAACGTATCTGTTAAAGGCTGTCTTTTCATTAATTCAATTCATAGATAGCACTGGATATTTTTATATAGTCCGGCAACTACGAAAAGTTCAAGGATCATATTAAATAATTTAAAATTTCAAAAACGAAATAACATATTGGGTTAAAGTTTAATTATATAATATATTACGTATCGAGTCAAAGTATGAATTATTTCTGTAATCATGTATAATAAAAAAAAAATGAGCCATCGAAACTAGCACATGATAAATCACCGATTTGTGAGAACGAAGGCCCACATCATTAGACCTTATAAAATGCAAATCCGGTTGGAACCTCTTGTCTCTTCACCAAGTAACACGGTTTTCTCGTGAAACGGCTTCTTGCTCAATACTCCTGAATACCCGTACGCCACAAGCAAGGGCTTGAGAGGGAAAGGCAGAAATCCATCTGAACAATTTGGAGGCAAACAATTTTTTTTTTCTTTTCTTTTGAGATCATCAATTCATATTTTTCACCCAACGTCTCGGTCAATCGTTTAACGGATTTTCCGTTCTCTCGTTTTTGTCTTTTCAATGATTTTTTCGAGGCTAATTCTCTAACCAAAAAAAAAGAAAAAACTCAACCTTAGATCAAATGCATAAGGTGAGGCTGTTGTGAAAATGATCGTATAAACTTTCATTAGAAAATTATGCCATAACTTTATAATTCGAGCCGTTCGTGTTATGAATGTATATCCCGATGCGAACACCATTAATTTGCTATTTCTTCGGGATTATTGATGTGGGAAGGCTGTGGATGTTTCGTACGAAGATGAGAGTGTTGATAAAGACGTGGATTCTGATAACATATATCGCTCTAGTTTTTAATCTGTCCACTTGTCATAAAATCGCCACTAATATTTTCAAAAGTACTAATGCCGGGGGCTGCATTTGACTCATCCGCCGGCCCTTGTCCCACCGGCACATGGAATTTCTTTAATCTTATAATTGACCATCCACTGCAAGTCATTGGGAACAATGCTAGCCCAAAAAGGTTGCAATTTACTATCTCAGCAGTTCGCAAGAACTTTACTTTTTCCAAAATGATTGAGTTTTTTCGAATTGAAAAAAAAAAAAAAAGCACATGAGTGGCAAGATTTAGAATAAATAGAAAATAAAAATTAAAGGTCAAATCCAGGCATACCTTCGGTAACATAATCGGGGATTCACTAAATTTTACATCGATCTAAGTACTCACGAAAATGTTTCACGAGCCTAACCTAAGGTAGGTCCGCATTTATTTCTGAATGATGAAGTATCAATTAATGAAAATTTCGAAAAAAATAATTCATATCACGAAAAAGCCCAAATTATTACATGTATAATAAGTTTACTCAGAATTATTTTTTATCACAAGAAACTTCAGAACGATACATCACTAATAATTTTATCTCGGATTATTTTTTGATACATATACGATAAATTTAACAAAAAATATTTTTTTGCTCACTAAAAAACTTCAAACTAGTATACTCGACAATTACACTTTTAAACTAAATTTTTTGACAATGAAAAACCCTAAGTCGGTACTCTATGATAAATTTATCTTTCGTTAATTTTTCATAATACCTCAAAAACTCCCAAATTGATACAATCGTTAACTACCGCGTGTTATTTAACTCAATAATTTGATAATAAAATTTAAAGAAAAATTAACAAATGATGAATTTATCATATCTGTTTAAGTTAAATTTATCACAATTATATCAATTTGGAAATTTTGATGATAAAAAAGTAATTTGAGATAAATATAACATAAATATATCAATTTTAAATTTTTTGTGGTCATAAAAATAACTCGAGTTTTCGTGATATTAACCTGTAAATAAACTAATGAATTCTCCACAGTTGTCTCTTTTGCCCTCCTGCACTTCCCGACAGCATCTCTTTTTCTCCTGTGCTCGACTTGTATCGCTCCTGCTCGTTCGTGCTTCGCTCGCCCTCGGTTCCGCTCGACTGCTCCTAGCCTCCTTGTTGCTTCGCCGTCCCTCGGTCCCGCTCAATTGCTCCTTGTTGCTTCGCTCGTCTTCAATCTTCGCATCTCTCCGCAGGTTCCTCTATCTCTCTCTTTCTCCGGTGGATCTGCTTTCGATTGCTTAGATTCGTGCCAAACTGGGTATCTATTTCCCACTATGAATTTGTTTGTCTAGTAAGCTCGCTTCTTTTTTTTTTTTTTGGTTATTCGGCTAGAGGCTAGGGCTTTGAGTTGGCGATTGCTAGAAGGGAATGTAGCTGGTGTGGTCATTGCGTTCGTGCAAGCCATGGCTGAAGCTCGACTTTACTCGGGGAAGTTTTGGGCTTGAGACTGAGTTCAGTAGGAGGCAAGCGAGGTGGGATTTTGCTGAGTTCGACTGGGATTTTGCGACTCATTGCAAAATCCCAGTCAAAAGCTCGACTTTGCTCGCCGTTGCATTCCTGCAAGCCATGGCTGAACTATACTGTATTTTAGTCCATTTTTCACTCTAATATGCAGGATAAGAAATATATTGACCTTTTCTAGGTAGTTTAGAAAGAGATGGAACTCATTATTGCATTCACTTGTTGAAAGAATGCACAAGTATTTAAATTACTATTTCATATTTCCGTCCTTCGCAATCGCCACAGATTGTTAACCAAATCTGTCATATTTCATATTTCCACCAAATTAGGTAAAACAACACTATGTCAAATTTGTCATAAATAGAGGCTTTGAGAACTCAAAGGATTGATGTTATGTAGCAATTGCTTTTGGCTATGTGTACTGCCAAACAAAGAGTAAGAGTACACAAAGTTACCCTTACAGCAGCTGGCAGCATTATTGGTGATCGTCCTTTGTGCAAGCACGTGTGCGGAAATGTGCTTGTACTTTTCATGAATTTGTATGGGCATGTGTGTGCATTTGAAACCTGAAGTATACAGGCTCTTGAGATTATTATTTGAGCAGATTAATTCATTGTACTCTGGTGATGGCTCTGCTGTTGAAAGCCATTATGTTCAACAAAATTTGTATATTTATGTCTTCCATTGCCGTTGCTTGATTATCTGGGGAACTCTATGTTTGGCATTACATTAAATCATTTGTTATCTTTACACAGCAGAAATGGAAGGTTATTGATGATGAGTGTTTTTGTTCTAACATTGAAACAACAGCTTCTTGAAGTGAATAATGCAAATGAGTAAGTTGTTTTAATGCTATGTATTGACTGTGATGAGTAGTTGGGTCTGCATTCCCTGCCTGTAGCTTTGTGCAGAGGCTCATTTTTACAATCTTTCCCTGCTCTTTGTTATTTTAACTAAGTAACTAAGTCGTAGCACAAACTTAGCATACATTGTTTAACCCGGCCTTTAATTATGTATGTGCTCTGTAGCAATTGAAGATCAAGGAAGCAGTAGGCGTACTGAGGCCTCACTTGACTAGTTTGATTAGCGCCGTTGATGCAATTCAAGAGTTGGAAGACATGAGGAAGTTGGTGTCTTTCTAGGTTTTATATATTCCATTCTCTCCCTCTCACCCCCCTGGTCTGTGTCAAATTCTGGTGAGCCACGAGAAAGCTCAAGTTCCACGAGAAGAAGCTGTTGAAGAAGGTGAACTTTCTGGAATGGAAGAGAGAAGGTGGCCACAGGGAAGCTCAGGTTATGCGACGTTATCACGTCACTGGTCGGGACGATTACAAGAAGTAACTCTCTCTCTCTCTCTTTTTCTCTACATGCCCATTCTGTTCTACTTACGAGCATATTTCTTTGGATTTAGCCAAGAAAATGTTTGTGTCTAATTCAGATTTCGTGATGATTTTGTTGGGGTGAAAAAGGTACTCGAGCTTGTGCAGAATGGTGCAGAAGCTGGTTAACGTACTGAAGCAAATGGACCCGAGAGACCCTTTTCGTGTTGAGATGACTGATTCTCTTCTTGAGAAGTCGTGAGTTCTGGTTCCTCCTTTTCTGCTGGCCATATGTTCATTTATGGGCTAAAATGAAGTCAAAATTCTGTCTATGGGGAGTTAAATTGGAACTTCTCGTGGGAAGAGAATTGTTTACAGTGGATGTCTATTCAGTTCCCTTTCATTCGGTTCGTGTTGTGGGAAACTACCTCAATTAGAACACTGGTTTTTAGATTTCTTGTTTTGATGGTGAACGGACTATTGGCTGTGTGATTGTTTTCCATGAGGGTTTGTTGGCAGTTTTCTTTTTAAACAAAGCTATTTGCTTTGGGGTATGAGTTATGGGAAGGGTTAGGATGGACAAGAAACGGCACAGTTTTTACTTTGCGACTTTGTTTCATCTTAATCTTTTGCATGACGTGCTATAAGTGCAGATTCACATATAGACTGCAGTTTTCCCTGGAAGAATTGACATTGAGTTGGATGTGATGTGGTTATAGCTGTTACTTGGCTAGGTCTCCTCTGCGTAGCGATTAAACATCTTCGTTCTTCCGCGTTTGCTGATTTCCTACTTTGATTTTCCTAAGCTACCCATGTCCAAGCTAGGACGCTCTGCCCATCCAAAAAAGGTTTGAAATACTTGTGAGTGCTAGAGGATGTGAAATATTAAGATCTTGTCAAAACCACATGTAGATAAAGCAGTTGATGATTGATTGAATGGAGGAGATTATCTGGATTCATGTGGTAGCATCTATAAACAGTTGCTTATAATTGAACTATGGACATGATCTGGGACTGCTAGATCAGTCTACTTGTCAAATAGGAATTATGAACAAATTAGATAATTTCGAGACCATGAAGGGAGGGCCAACCAAATTCTTAATTTTAGTTATAGAATTAATAGCAGTCAATCAAAGTCCTTTAGGACTGTTGTTTTGTTTACAACTATGTTAGACTAATCCTGCATTTAGATGTATATGCTTACTAGACTTGATTACTGGAAGCTTCTCCTAGGTTTGTGGTTAGACATTAATGTTTGCCAATTTGCTAGTCTTTAATCTGAGTCCTTATCTCCTCTGTTTCCAACTGAGGACATTCAGGCATATCATATCCATCAAGTGGTAAGGTGTATGGGATTGTTCTGATAGCTTGACAATGTACTGGGTATTCGTCTGCATACTTTGTGCTTCAAAAGGTTTTTATGTAATCTCTAACCTTGGAACGATGACTAGAAATAACTCATCAGCTGCTTACTTTCTGAACTCATTACAACGCAAAATAAAGTGCAGCTTTGTCCATAATTGCCAGTCTGCTTTCTTTGTTTAACAACTTCCCGTCCAATCCTGAAACAGCTTTTATGAGCTCTAAGATTGCTCCCCACGAATAATTTAGAATGTTTATATGCTTGGTTTTCCCTCTGATCAGAGCAGTTTCATGCAATACTGGAAGATTTATAAATTGCTGAAAGTATTGTTTTTCACAACAGGTACAACATGGGAGTAATACCGACACGGAAAAGCTTGGCATTGTGTGATCATTTATCAATTTCATCCTTTTGTAGGTGAGTGCATTTTTGCAATATTTTGTGAGTAATGCCAACTGATTATCAATGGGATGGAAAGTGGGAAGACAATCGAACTCTACCGTCCCACATTCTTTTTGTGTTGACACAAAGACGTGCTCCTTTTCGTAATTTACCAATCACTCATCAGGTTTGCATATCTGTTTTGCTCTCAGACGGAGGCTTTCGACAGTGCTCGTGTGTATGAAGTTTGCAGAGCACCTGAAGGAAGCAGTTACATATATTGAGCAAGGTCACATCCGAGTTGGTCCTGAAACGGTTACAGATCCGGCATTCCTCGTGACGAGGAATATGGAAGATTTCGTGACGTGGATAGATACCTCGAAGATAAAGAGAAAGGTCCTCCAGTACAACGAGAAGTTAGACGACTACGATGCAATGAACTGCTAAGCCGTGCGATGGAGGCTCTGTGTTTGCATACAGTTAGCCAGCTCACACTGATGTTCATGCTGCATTCATAGGTTCATATTCGAAATCCAGATGGCTTGCTTTGCGTTGTTTAGCTGTTACGGGAGTTGGGAAACAAAATGGAAAACGCGTAGTCATCAAAAGCTTGAACTAGTTTTTGTTACTCATTTCTCGATGGCCAAGTTCACAGTAGGCAAATGAGTTTCTGCTGCATTGAAGTTACATGTTTGTGAGTGGATTCATGGATCGAACACCTTTGCTGGAAACGCATGCTGGAAACAACTTATGCTAGTGGAATGAAGTCTAATGTTTTCCATCATTGTGTTCATGATCATGACTTTATGTCTACTATACCTATATGAATTGACAAGATCATTTTTTGTTTTAATGTGCTGCCGACAATTTTGCGAGATTGTATTAACACACTCTTTTGTGAATGAAATATCTTGCTTATAGAAAATAAAATAAAACAGAAAGACATAAGTTATGCCTCCGAGCATGGAAATAAATGCTTCATGCTCAAATTCTATTGTTCCGTGCGAAAAAAAAATAAAATTCTTGCTTGGAAATAAATCTTAATAAATGTTAATGAATATAGAAAATTATCTGAAAAAAAAAGCTAACCGGAGAACCTTGTCCCTGGTAAATTGTTGATCGAATATCAACATTTTTATTAAGTCATTAACTTTATTTCATAGTTTGAAAATAGAAAATTTTATACTCACTAACTTTCACGAGCTTTGCTCGAGGAGTGGAGAGATATCACGATGGTAATCAAGACAACCATGAGGAAATAGGTCATCCAACAAAATGAGTCTACATGAAACTTCAAGAGCACGGAAGAATCCGAAGGAATCAAAATCGTTTATTTTGCATGCAAAAAGGCCCGCGACATCGAACCACAGTGTCTCTTTTGCCGAAAAGGAAGAAAGCAAATTTCGGGAAGGAGAAAAAAAAATCTAAAAAAATAGATACAGAGCAACTCAAAATGCGAATCCAATTATGAATGATTTTTATGAACCGAACATTTTTCTCATGGTATATACGGATATAGATAAAGACGAGATAGATTGAGTGACGAAATGAATGAAATTCTTAAGGAGATTGTTGATTTGAGAGAAGTCATGATCAATAGCTCCGAGATTTTGATTTTTTTTTAAAGTATGCTTAATTTGTTTTGCAAAAAAATGAATGATTTGAAATTTATTTTTAAAAAATGAACGCTTGTATTGTTTAAAATAACTAGTCAATAAATGATATTTTAATTATCAATAATAATTTATATATAAATATTTTCTTAGACAAAGAAAATATTTTTTATTTATTCATTTTCAAAAACGATACAAGTCATTATTTTTTTAAAATATTTTTAAAATTATATATTTTTCGTAAAATAAATGTAGCCTAAATAAATCTAGCTCGAGCATCCGACGGGACGACACAATGGACCGAGGTTGAAGCCCGACGTGGCACGAAGGTAAAATTTTCAAACTCCAACGTCCCGGGAGATATAAGAGAGAGAGCCGGAACATCGTCTGACGCGAACCGAAATCAAACCGAAACATTAAATTCCGGTTCATAAAAAAGAATCGAACTCATTGACCGGCTCATGCTTCCGCCTTCTACTTCTTGGCCTTCTGCAGATACGCAGAGAATAATAACGAGACGAGCCTTTCGTCCTCTCCTGAGATCCTCCCATGAGGACTACGAAGAAGTAGTTCTTCCGATACAACAGATAGAAACCCTAGATCGTCCATTCCATCCCCAACAATTTGTGCGGTCAACTCTTCTCGCATTGACAGTACGGGTGGATTGCCCTAGACTTCACCACAACTTTGAAGAGCTGTGCCGTTTTGATCGTCTATTGATTCCTTGAGAATAATCGATCTATCGGCGGTGTGTATGGCGAGCGGGCAGGTGATTAAGCGGGCCAAGTACAAGACTTCAGTGAAGGACCCGGGAACTGCTGGTGTTCTCAAAACGGTGCCCTTTTCTATTCGTGTAGCCTGTGGTTATCTTTTTGTTCCTTGTGTCGTATGCTGCTTCATTTGATGAATCTCTACCTCTGAGGCCAAGGTGTGACTATGTTTGAAGTGTTACCGCAATCTAATGGGATGGGATTCTGTTTTCCGTTTGAATTCGGAAACTTCAAATGTAAGCGAGGTTATTAATGTGGACTAAAATTTTTATTAAAAAAATAAATTAATGTGGACTAAAATTCTGTAAACAGTTCGGCTTACTGATACATTTTGTCCATGTCATTCTGCATGTGAGATCATGTGACTCATGTACAGGGCAGCTTGGGTAAATGGGCTCTCAAATCAAGTTAGCTGCGATAGTCTGCTTCGGAAATGGCTGGACATATAGTCATCCTTCAATATAACATTGCATGATAATGTCATTTATAGTTTGTGCCTTTAAGAAAGTGGCATTTCATGCTGGTTCTTGGAGAAGCAGTTGAAAGGATTGCCATAATCATCAATGCTTCTGTTTTCTCCTTTTTTTGGTTTAGGCATTAAAGTTACGGCATTTGTGAGCTCTACTCATGTTCTTTTATAACATAAAAGATCTTACTTTATGCAGGCTTGGGACAGACTTATTTTCACTCCTAATCATCCCAACTCTGCATCAAAGCTTGATGTGGAGTTTAGATTTATTAAAGGTACTTTATATAATGAATGGGTACAATACTCGGTCTGTTACTTTTTGAAATTTATTTGGCCAGTCTCTTCTGTGGCAAGATTTGCTTTGGACGTAAATGCTGAGTTTTGTATGATATGGATTTTAATCGAGAATGTAGTGTCAGTATTGAAGGTTTCTAATGCAATATAGTGTGTATTGCTTTCTCCAAATATTTGCGAATTTTCACTCTTACTGCCCATGATTGCCATTGCTTATTGCAAGTTTATGCAGATGATAGCATGTCATCATGTTTCAAACCAAACTCTGGATGTTTCAGGTCATAAAAACACCAAAGAGGGATCAAATAAACCGCCATGGCTCAACCTCACCAATGATCAAGTTAAGTTTCCAAATGACCCATTGTTACTGTGACTTTGCTCAAGATGTGAATATCTAGCTTGGAGATATGTAACATGGCCATTGTTGCCATTTTTTTATGTGACCTGTATTTAATTGAATTTCCACTTGTGGAACAAGTATTTTGCTGCTCTAGTTTGTGTTTCATTGATTATACAACAATTTGGGGCTCTTTTTGAGTGATGCATGACAGTCACTGTCTCCTTGCAGGGTGGAAGTTACATATTTGAATTTGAAAGTTACTCTGATCTCCACATTTGCAGAGATTTTGTAGGTAAGGCTAATTCTGATAGCAAAAACTTTCTGCCTTCATGTTAATGTGCTGGAGCCTAGTATATTGGCGAAGAGGCTAGTTCGGTCCAATTAAGTGTTTGAGTTTTGATTCTGTTGTAGGAGCTGCATTTTTTTCCATTTTTTGAACCGTAGAGATCAGCTTTCTTTTTATTGTTCAGGCGTTGAATTATCTCTTCTATACGTGAGAAATTTTCTGTCTTGCTGTGTCAATTGATTCTATTTCCTTTTCTTTTTCTTTTTTTGCCCGTAGCATTCCAAGCCAGGTTGTGTGATATAATTTTTCATTTTCAGCTACCGCAGGAGGGATCTTAGCTTTAGCGTGCATTGCTGAGATGTTGCTATGACTCTGGTTTTGTTCTTGTTCTGTGTTTTAATGTATTAAGGCTCGGTGCACTGCTTTTTTACTTTATTTTTAATGAGCAAAGGAATCTGAGTGCTGTGAGTAATTTGTCTGATACAGTGCTGACGGCTAAATGCATGCCCATGTTGCTCCTTGAGGAGGCATGCTTTATGTAGGTAGTGCATTTTTCTTCAATTTTTTGTTGTGGGGTCAGAATGATGGAAGTCTTTGCTTTTGTTCTTGTTAGTTAGATGGCTTGCTAGTTTTTTATTTTATTTTAATTGTTGCCTTTTGGTGCGAATAATTCTCTTTTGCGAGTAAAAATATATTGGTAATTTCATCCTGTCATGGAGCTTTATGTGCTGCTTCTTTAATAGGAAAAGCCATTGGGAGATCTGGGGAGACTCCAACAGCCACCTCTGGAAAGAGTGATGCCTCACTTCCCGATGAACAAATCAGCACAGCTGAATTGGAGCTTCGCATCAAGCTTTTGAGAGAAAACAGGTAAATTTGTCTTGTCTGACCACCGATGGTTATTCTAAAATTATGAAAACCTAGGACTCACTCATTCTTCATTTTGTCTCGGTGGTGTGAACAGTTTAAGCAGTTACAGTGTCCATAGGCCTTATAATGCCTTGATCTTGATTATGGCCTTCTCTAGTTGGTCTTATTTTCTATTGATTTTCGTCATGGACCTATGCCCTAAAACACTTTTTTGGGAAGATAAGTAGGATCATTTCCTAATTCTGATTATGACTAGATCACAGGAATAGTGGTTTGAATAATTTGGCGGATCAACTCTGTAACCTGTACTTCCCTGCTCTAATAATTATTTTGTTCATATACTACGTAATATGTCTCTTAGAACCACTTGATTAAAATTTTCCCATAACAGTGAGTTGCAGAAACTTCACAAGCAACTTGTGATTGGTGGGATCCTGACGGAAGCGGAATTCTGGGCGACAAGGAAGGTGAGTGGTTTGAAGACCCAAAGTTGTTTGAACACGATATACTTTTATTTAGAACTTCTAGCATAATTGGTTGAACCTTCTGTTTAATGGAAATCATATATACACACGTGATTACAACTGGTGATTTTATTTTTTCTGCTGCTTATTTTATTATTGTAGAAATTGCTGGATGGAGAGTCGAATAGAAAATCAAAACAACGCGTGGGCTTCAAAAGCGCCATGATTTCAGACATTAAACCAGCGACAGATGGCAGGGTATGATTGTGATCTCTCTAATCTAGCATGCCATGCCATGATTTTATCTTGGATTTTGCAGGACTTGTGGTATATTTGTTTCTCTTTTTTTGCAGTTTCATTTGCAATGAGAACTTATGGCTGTTTCTTCCCTGTATATCTGCAGACAAATAAAGTTACTTTTAGCTTGACACCGGAAGTAATCCTTCAGGTATTGTTTCTTCTTTGAAAGAGGAAAGCTTTTCGATTTTTTGGTTGTCTGGGAAGATAGAAATAGGCAGGCTTTTTAAAATGAGGAAAGTTCTGTACTGGCTGTAAAGTGTAGTTGGCTTCCCACCTTATCCTTTTGGCATTGTGTCAGAGAACTCTCTGACACCGAGTCTTTTTGCAATTTATGAGGTGATTTCTAGCTTGTAGGTTGTCATGAGTGCCACCCCCTTGCTGCTCTTTGATATACTTGAAAATAAAAAATGCCGCCTTTATCCAAAAGAGGGCAATCATTTCCTGGTGTCTCTGACTATACTATGCCAAATCTGCCTATACTATGCCAAATCTTTGCTAAGAGCTGAATTCATTAATAGGGAATGACAAATCCCAAACCATTTTGTTCGGGCATGAATGTGAGCATTACTGAGGGGACTGTCTACGATATATCATGCAAAATAATGTGCACTAAAAATGTGCGTTAGCATATAAAAAGATGATGGTATCATTTTGACGGAATTGGCCTGATGCATACATTCCTGATACACCAGTAATTCTTATTTCCATTTTACTTTTGATATGTTAATGTGTGCTTGTATCCCAGATTTTTGCTGAGAAGCCCGCAGTTCATGCAGCATTCTTGAGTTATGTTCCAAGCAAGGTAAAGGAAATATTGCTTCTTGTTCATCGTATTCCAGACTTGTTGCCCCCTATAAGTACTTAAATTGTGATGAAGCATATTTGTTCATTAGATTGTTCAAAGCAACACGTGACGCTGAACTATGGTTTCTTGAATTATTCTCTGTACTTCAGATGACAGAGAAGGACTTCTGGACCAAGTACTTTAAAGCGGAGTACCTTCACAGCACAAAAAATGCTGTTGCTGCTGCTGCGGAGGCTGCTGAAGATGAAGAGCTTGCTATTTTTCTCAGGAGTGATGACATATTGGCCAAGGAAGCAAGGCAGAAGGTGCTGGTCTTAGAGTTGGAAACTCTTCTACTTGAGAATGTTTCGAGAGAATTGTCTCTTTTGTTTCCTTCTTTCTTGATTAGTCCGTGTTGATGCTTGAGTTTTTCTAATGTTTTGCTTTGTTTACAGATCCGACGGGTTGATCCTACTGTAAACATTGAAGCTGACCAAGGAGATGACTACACACACTTGCCTGTATGATGATTGTGCATTTGTCTGGTTATAATTTTGCATAGGTCCTTGTGACTATGTACGTCTTTACTCTGGTTTCCTTGAAAATCCTTCCCATATTGCTTTGGAGAAACAGTTGACCTGCTAGTGATAGCTATATGGAATCAACTTTGCTATACTAGCCATCTTGAAGTGCCTCTCAAGTAACTATTATGTGAAGAAACCACCTTGCTTTAAGCGCGTGTATAATTTCTTAGGAATTCCTTTTACTACCTTTGTCTATTTGATTTTACCTAGGGCAATGCATGGCTTTCTTGAGGACCGTCTCAAGTGTTTTATTCATGATATACATGGTGACGATATGGCCGACACAAAAGATGGAGCTAAACATCAAATCAATTTGCATGTTTTGGACATGCAGGATCATGGCATTTTTCGCGATGGTGGCAAAGATATTACTGAACCACAACATGAGCTGTACAGGAGGACTTTGGCTCACGACCTTAATCGGCATGCTGCAGTTGTGCTTGATGGAAGAACAGTAGGTGGGCAATAACTTTTTATTAATTAATGTTTTCTCGTACAATAATTCCTCACTCTAAGTTTTAACTGTGGGCTTTTTGGTATTCTTAGATTCTAGATATAAGAAATGAGGTCTGAATTGCAATAATTTTTTTCCTTTTTCCTTTATTTTTTTTTTAATGTTTACATTTAGGCATGTGAGGTTAAGCCTATGCCTTTCTAAATGATCACGCAGAGGTGGAATTGGAAGACACAAGGACAGTTGCGGAGGCACTTGCTAAGTTTAAACGCGGTTAGCCCAGTTCCTATTTCTGCTGTGAATTATTTGTTTTGTTCTGCTATCATAACTCAATATTTTCCAACTTTTACTAATTATATAGTTGAATCGGCTAATGAGGATTCTGATGGGAACGCTAACCAGGGGAGATTGGAAAGGATCTCTCGTATCACAGAGATTGAGGACCTTCAGGCACCTCAGGGTCCACCACTTGCTCCGCTCTGCATAAAAGTATATCAATATTTGCCTTTGAAAACTTTTAAGTTGCAAAACAGATGCTGTGAAATTGGATGCTTCATGTCAATTTGTATCCAGGATCCTCGAGACTACTTTGATTCCCAGCAAGTCAATGCCGTTAAAGCCTCAGCGGCGGCGGAGGTAAAAAAGAGCAATTTGAGCTCCCGAGAAGCATACGGATCTCTGAGGGACTCAATATCACAGACTAGACAAATGGGACTTCACAATCCTGTTGTAAAGACTAAAGATGCTCTTCAGGTAAAAGTCTTTTCTAAAGTTATTGCTCAGTTGTACAATTGTGAGACTAGTATGCCGAACATTTGTATTTCCAATGCTAGCTCATATGACTGCCCTTCCTTAATGCATGGTGTAGGTTTTCAATGCGCTGTCCCATGATATATCAAGAACCAAATATGATGTTGGAAAGAATCCTCAGGATAGTGTTCTGGACAAGCTGCCAAGCACAACCAAAGAGCAGCTTCTTCATGTAAGTTGGCAATTCACTCAAGCTTTTGCTTTTGATGTCTCCTGCTGCAAATTTGGTCATATTTGTCTTAGTTGTCATTGCAACTATTCTTGATGACAGCATTGGACGTCCATACAAGAATTACTGAGGCACTTCTGGTCATCATATCCAATTACGAGTTCTTACCTTTATGCGAAGGTAAATGTTTGGTATTACTCCTCAGTCAGTATCGGGGGTTCATTAAAGGTCAAACATACAGTCAACATACTACAAATGTGATAGGTGATTTTTGTATGTGTGGAAGTCAGATACTGAGGTATAGCTCTGTTGAGGTTATGAGTATCATTAATTTAATGGTGGGGTTTGACAGCAAGCCTTAGTAGATTTCTCTCTTTAAACTTCGTGACTACCCTGCTATAGCCCTCCTCGTCTGTTGCAAGCAAAAAGATAGTACACAGGTAATGGTTCCGGTCCCACTTCCCTTGAAAATTGCTCAGTTGGTCAAGTAGGTGGAGGAGCTGAATTAGGATTAAGATCCAGCTGTTGCCAAGGAACTCGAGTATAATTGAATTAGTACAAAGTGAAGTTCTTTGTTTAGTATTTAACTGGATTAGTCACTTGATAACTTTTTTTATTTATGTGCAGGTAAACAGACTGAAGGATGCCATGTCACAAATTTACCCACAGCTTGAAGTATGTTTCTTGTTAATATCCTAAATTTGTTAGCTGATTGATTTATACAAACCTTTGAAGAAAATATGATCTTTTTCTCATTCAAATGGTAATTTAGGGTTCTCATGCTCAATTTTATGTTGATCTGGTTCCACTGGTGGCTTTGAATAGGGTAATGTCTGTATGGGATCCTTTTCAACTTGCTTCATGATACTATGCTCTTGTTGAAAACTTACTGCATTTAATATGATTTCTCTCTGATTTTTCTCGTCAAAATTTAGCATTGTAACAGAAATCTAATGTAAGAAGTAAATTAATAAAGTCTTCTTTCTCCTGCCAAAAAGAAAACAACAGTTTCTTCTAGGCTTTGAAGAATTGCTTTCTTTCTTCTTCTTTTTTCTCTGTTGGATTGCCTTTTTTAGAGTTGATAACTCATCCTGAGATAGTTGATTTAATGGTGGATTTGTTCTCGATTCAAGCAGGCTTTGTTGAGAAGTTCTCTTCCATGTTTGTTGAAGCTCTGCATTCAACATCAACATCAACATCAACAACACCTTTATCCCAAACTAGTTGGGATCGGTGGTTGATGAACCCCAAATAATCATAAAAATAAAAGTAGAATCAAGGGAGGGAAAAGAGATAAATGTGTAAAAATAAATAAGTAAATATATCTATCTATCTATCTATCTATCTATACACTACCCCTCCACAACACTAATAGCCTTTCTTCACTCCGTCCTAAGATAAACCGTACGCCAATCTATTTCCCACTCCATCAAATATTATTTTACTGCTTTCCCCCAACTAAGTTTCGGCTGACCTCTTGCTTTCTTTGTGTTATGCTCTTGATAGCAAACTTCTGTTCGTACCAGTGCATCTAAAGGCCTTCGGAGTATATGCCCAAATCATCTCAATCTATGCTCTCTCATCTTTTCTGCCACTGGTTCTACTCCAACTTTTTGTCGAATCCCTTCATTCCTTATCTTATCCATTCTTGTATGATCACACACCCACCTTAACATCCTCATTTTCACTACTCTCATTTTATGCTCATATTTCTTTTGTACTGGCCAACATTCAGCTCCGTATAACATCACAGGTCTGACTGCTATTCTATAAAATTTTCCTTTTAACCTAAGAGGAATTTTGCGATCACACAAAAATCCCAATGCACTGCGCTATTTCATCCAACCTGCTCTGATTCTATGGCTTACATCCTCATCAATCTCTCTCTCCTTTTGCAATATTGATCCTAGATATCTAAATGTATATTTCTTGGGTACCTCCTGTTCGAGCATATTTACGGTTTTTTGATCCCCTCTTCCTGCCGTGTCAAACTCACACTTCAAGTATTCCGTCTTACTTCGACTTAGCGTAAATCCTTTAGACTCTAACTTGCTTCTCCATACTTCTAACTTAGCGTTAACCCCAGCCCTGGTCTCATCAATAAGCACGATATCATCTGCAAATATCATACACCACGGCATCTCATTTTGAATATTTTTTGTTAGCTCTTCCATAACCAGGGCAAAAAGGTAAGGACTCAGAATCTTGGTGTAAGCCTACTGTGATTGGAAAATAATTTGATGTGCCATTACAAGCCTTCACACATGTAGTAGCACCGTCATACATGTCCTTGATTGTCTCGACATACTTTGAAGGTACTTTTTTCTTCTCAAGAATCCACTATAAAACCTTTCTTGTAACCCTATCACACGCCTTCTCGAGATCAATAAACACCATATGAAGGTCCTTCTTTCTTTCTCGATATATCTCCATCAATTGTCGTATTAAGAAAATAGATTTCATGGTAGATCTTCCTAGCATAAATTCAAATTGATTGATAAAAACCTTGGTCTCTATTCTCAAACGACGCTCAACAACTCTCTCCCACAGCTTCATTGTATGGCTCATAAGCTTGATGCCTCTATAATTAGAACAATTTTGGATATCCCCCTTGTTCTTGTGTATAGGCACAAGTATACTCTTCCTCTATTCATCATGCATCTTATTAGTATGGAGGATCTTGTTAAAAAGGTTAGTCAACCAATTTATTGCTACATCTCCTAAGCATCTCCACACTTCAATAGGAATACTATCGGGTCCCAAGGCTTTATTAGTCTTCATCTTTTTTAATGTGTCCCTAATTTCTCGTGCTTTAACTCTATGCACAAACCTTCTATTTGAATCATCAGAAGTATTTTTCAAATCCATCTCACTTCTATCGCTCTCCCTATTAAAAAGTTTGTTAAAATAACTCATTCATTTGCCCTTGACGTCTTCATCTCTTATAAAAAGTGTTTGATTTTCATCCTTGATACATCTAACTTGTGTCAAGTCTTTACTTTTCTTGTCTCTTGACTTTGCAAGTCTATAGATGCCTTTTTCTCCTTCTTTGCTCCCAAGTTTATTGTACATATCGTTGAAAACTTTGCCTTTGGCCTCTCGTACAGCTTTCTTAGCACTTTTTCTCGCTACTTTAAACTTTTGCAAATTTTCTTCATTAGGACATTTACGTAGGCATCTGAAACACTCCTTCTGCTTAATTGCCTCACGCACCTCTTCATTCCACCACCAGATTTCCTTTGTTTGATGTACATTTTCTCTACTTTTCCCTAACACCCCTCTTGCTACTTTCTGGATGCAGTTAGGCATCTCCTTCCACATCATATTTACTTCGCCCTCCAGTCACCACGGTACTTCTTGTAGCATTCTTTCCACATCATGTTTCTCCTCATGTAACTTTCACCATCTTACTTTGGGGTGCTGCGCACTTCTCTTCATCTTCTGTACTTTATTATATCGAACTTCTAAGACCACCAACTTATGTTGTGTAACTACACATTCATCGGGGTATACCTTATAATCTACATACGAAGCTCTATCATCTCTTCTAGCAAGAGAGAAATCAATCTAGCAACAATTTTGACTGCTGCGAAAAGTGATCAGATGTGATTCTCTTTTCCTAAAAAAGTTGTTTGCCAACATCAAATCATAAGCTAATGCCACACTCAAGATGTCTTCGCCAGCCTCATTTCTAGTCCCATATCCAAAACCTCCATGAACTCTGTCAAAACCTCCACTACTCTGACCGACATGTCCATTTAGATCTCCTCTTATGAATACCTTCTCTTCGTGTGGTGTTTGCCTTAAAATCTCTTCTAGATCTTCCCAAAATCTGCTCTTCTCGGACGTTTGCAGTCCAACTTGAGGGGCATACACACTAAGGATATTCAGAATCAAATCCCCCACTATTAGCTTAACTAAAATAATTCTATCTTCTATTCTTTTAACATTAACCAACTCTATCCTTGAGATTTTTATCAATTAGAATCCCAGCTCCATTTATATTCTTTGTTGTGCCTGTATACCATAGCTTGAATCCGGTGCCATCCACTTCCTTAACCTTCTCTCCTTTCCATTTAGTCTCTTGTAGGCAAGCAATATCCACTTTTCTTCTAGCAAAAGTATCTGTAAATTTCCTCAATTTATCCGTTAAGGTTCCTACATTCCAACTCTCCAATCTAGCTTTTTTTGCCCCCCACACTTGTCCACAGAAGTGTGAGAACCCTTGCTCATTTATCACCATATCTGGGCATCGATGTGGCGCATCACTTTGGGAATGATGGCAAAAGGCTAGCTTCCTTACCCCTTGCACCCACCTATCTTGGTGCAAAGACCCTTGCTCATTTTTCGTTACACCCGGGCGCCGATGCAACGCATCGTTAAGAAGGGTACGCTCCAACGAAATATCAATAGGGTTTATCTCATAAAGGTAGCTCTTTTTTTATAACCGGCTTGCTACGCCTGACGTAACCCTCCTCCTTTACCTGGCTTGGGACAAGCTATGTGGACTACATAGGCGGAGTTTTGAAGCTTTGCATTGCTTGTGTAAAATGATGGTACTACATGAGACTATCATTTACTTGGTCAAAGTGTTTTTTATGGAACATGGATTTCACTAGCTAGGTGCTTGGTGGTCTGCTTCTGAAAAGCTGCAGTATTTCATTGATTAGGGTGTTTATCTTGGTCTGTTGGGCCTGTTAGGTAGGGCCAGGATAAAATTTATGCCCTTCGTGGGTGGGCCTGGCTGAACCAGGCTGGCCAGTGTAAAGGTAGAATGCCAAGCCCCAGCTAAACTCTAACCTTTTCTGTTCATTATAGATGTTTCATCTGTGAAAGCCAGAAATAATTGTTTGAAATGTAACGCTAAAGAAGCTTTATGTTTTGTTGAACCAAAAATCAAGTGCCACCTTAGTTTCCTCCAATTCTCTTGCGCCCTCTCTCTCTTCCAACTGGTATTATTGCCTCTTATGTCTGTGCTGTACATCAATTGCTTAAATCTCTTCCGCTGTTGTCCTCAAAGTCCTCCATTATCAACTGAAAGCCACCAGGTGTATTTTTTATAACATGATGAACGACATGCTATTATCATTGAAGCACCTAGTCTAGCCACAGCGGCAGTGCTTCCTGGCACAGCAAAACATCCAAGTAGTTTACAGCAAGGTCAAGTGGATCCTATCTGGTGCTTGGTGTATCATCCAATCTGCTTCACTTGTGACTTCAACTTAGGATTTTGAAATTTTTGACGGCTTTGTTAGCAACACCTGGCTGTTGTTTGGAATTCTTTTAATTCTCCTTCAAATTTCAGGAGATCAAGAAATCTGTGCCAGCCAACCACAAGCAGCATGTTTCCGTTCTTGTTCGCCAAATGCATCAGGTATGGGATTTCCTTTTAATAACAATTGCAACAGCAAGAAGCTTGTGCTGGACTTAAGTGGTTTCACTAGAAGCTTTTTTTAAGCTTTTCAACTAAAATTTGCAGAATTTCTTATTGGACCATGAGTATTAGGGACAGAATGGACTGATTGATAGACATGCGCACTATCCCTATATACCTTATTAAGATTACACAACATCATCAATTGCTGGATTTGGCACATAGGTGGCAAATGGAACGAGAGATCTAACAGAAACTTCATTTGATGCAGGCCTTAGATGCTGCTTTTCAGCATTATGATGCAGACTTGCAGAAGCGATCTGCGAAGAGCAGCGAGAGACCAAATGGATATGTCTAGATTAATTTACTCTCACAGTGCAAATCTATTTGCGGAGACTAGTGGCAGTCCATGGAAGAAGTGGGGGATCGAAAAATGGCCCATTTTGACGATGCTACAAGATCCATGGCCACACTATCCGTGCTCGGGGCACTACTTTGCCGAATTGCCATTGAATGAATAGACCCTGTCACGGATCAATTTTGTTGAGTGCCTATATTTATTGTTACAAAAAAAAATCTCATGGGGATTGAGGCCATTGATCTGATGTACTGTGCTATATGAGTTCCACAAATGTGAGGGCACCATCAGTGAGATTTGAGGAGATGCGCACAACTCATTATCCCCCCTCTTTTAAGTTGACATGCTCTTGTAGTGCATGGGTTACTGTTAATCCTCGTTTTCTGCAGAGTAAAGTATCACTTCCGGGAGGAACCCCATCCGGTTTCTTTTGTTTCCTTGAAGCTTTCTCGTATGCTTTTATCCCTGCAGATTTTTTAATCTTCTAATAACGCAATCATGCATTACGTTTGTGTTTATGACCTATAAGCGCTGAAAAGTACTTTGTAGTAATTGGGAAAAGGTCGGTGTTTTTCTTTGGCCAACAGACAAAAGAAGAGTTTTGGGTATTGGCTAAATTCATGAGCACCCCGTGCATTTATAGGTTCATTAACAACCGGACATCTCCAGGATGTTTTTTGTCTATTTCATTTTGGCTGCGTGTGCTATGTAATCTAGTGTAATTTAAGTCAATACAAAACTTTATCTCGAAACTTTGTACCAAAAATATTCTGCACAAAATCTCACTGTCAACCAAACAACTCTAGAGCTATGTACCATAGACACAATGATCAGGAGAAATTTTGCTTGTCGGACACTGCGACGCGGTCGGGACACGGGGGATCGCATGTCCGGATGGCTGACAAAGCAGGATAGGTGTGTCCGACACGTCGACATGTTCGTGACACGTACCGAACATGTCCGGCTGGTAAAAAAAATATTTTTAAAATATGATGTGATCTTATAAGTTTGAAGTTACTATTTGGGGTCACCGTTACCGCAAAACAATAATATCTGAATGTCCAATATGAAATAATTATGACATATAAGCATAGTAATATATATAAATATGTGCCGTGTCTAGTCGTGTCGGAATTTTCTATTTTTTGAGAATTACCGTGTTGGCGTGTCGTGTTGTATTGGTGCTACATAGCTTTAGATCCGCCTCAACCGCACCGGCGGTGGTGCTGTCGCACTGGTGCGGAAGATGTTTGGTAAAAGGCGATCAGAGAGGTGAAGATTGGGATAAGTGCATAAGGTTTTGAACATTAGTGCATTTAGAGTAGGGGACTTGGATGTTAAGAGTATATTTCAACCAGAACGACGTCGTGTAAGGGAAACAAACCATAAAAGTTCCTGCCTTAGGCAAACAAACAATAAAAAGTTCCTGGCATTATTCCCATTCAAACTAACTTTCATTTAAATTGCTAAAAAGAGCTTGAAAAATGGTTTTAGCGAGAATAATTTTGGACACCGAAGGAATTGAGAATAGCGAAGAATATGAGCAATCTCCTATAACACGGTATCTAACTTTACTCCTTGCTTTCTCATTCATGCTTCCACTTCCTTCCATCTTTAACGTGACTTCAACCGACAAAAAACCAAATGACTCACGTGCGAGAAAACATTCCTCGAAATCATCGAACATTTGAAAACGCAAGAGTCACAATTCACCATGCAACTCTTAGAGCGGAAGCAAGAGATCCCCCTTTCATTTTTTTTCTTCTGTATGAAGGCGACCATCCACCTGTTCAAAGTGTATGGACAAATAACGAAAATATGCCACGGCGGCTTCAACTCCTCCGCTCCGAAGGAGGCTGCATGGAAAGCTTTATATGCCTGAAAAGATCAGAACCCAAAAACATAATAACAAGGAGAGAATTCAACGATGAAAAGAAAACCTAATGTCCCGTTTTTTCATCATGCATTATCTGCAAAATTCCATGACACCCATAAAAAAAAACGGTCAAAATTGAATATTATTCCTAATCCCACTTTCGAACTACCAAATACTATCATTATTGTTGTTACCTGCCAGTTATGGCTGGAATGGCAAGGGTTTTAGTTTGGATTGGATGCAATCCATGTATTCCAAATATAAAATCTTTAAAATGCCTAGCGGGAGAAGAAGACTACCAACGTAAGGGGATATCTGTATTTTCTCCCCCTCATGATGTCCGAGAGATAGTCTTGAGACATAGATAATCCACAAGACCTGAAACTTTGTCTCTAACAAAAGAAAGGGACTTTGACTGAAACAAAGAGCATGTAATAGTAAGATAAAATCACCATCGTGCCACTGGTAAATGGGTAATTCAGTTAGGATGAAGTCACGAGCCTTCTGGTTATGTTTCAGATGGGTCCCTATCTGTCTTAAAATTCACAAACAGACCCAAGTATAAGTCTCTCGATGCAAATGAAGCTTGCATTAACAGTAAATTAATTTCCGTCGACATTGTTCAATCATGTCACATTATTTTTGCAGACTCTAGTGGAGATTGGTTACATTGAGAGGCAAGGCTGTTACTTAACAGATGAGGAGACTGTAAGTTTTGGTTGTGTATGCATCTACCTAGTAATACGTCAACGAACTAATCTAAAGCTTTCATCAAATCCTTACCAATACCAAAATATAATCGGGGACAGTTATTATTATTATTATCATCATCATTATTATTATTATTATTTTGCGTGGAATAATGCCAAACTCATGGAATTGGGTCTTTCCTTTAATTATGGAGTTAGTTTCCCTGTAATCAACCCATTCAAGAGTTTTACGGCTCAAGTCTTCTCATTGCTTTTGTTACAGTAAACTTGTTATTCTCGTGAAAGTAAGAAGAAAGGATATATCTTTCATAAAAGAGATACATCAAGTACTGCTAGCAAATCGATCTGAGATACTTTTGTGTTTTCTTGTAGGAGAATCTGATATTGGGCGGTTTAATCTATTTTTATGGACACGTTAAGTCTATAAATTTGTGTCTGAATATATCAATAACAATTGTCATACAATACCAATTAGATGGTAACTTAAACTAATATAACCCAGTCAACTTTTTATAAATAAAGTAGAATTACCATGCGTAGAGCGCAACCCCTGTCGATGTTCGAAATGTCTGTTGCTCGTGACATTATCTCTGTGTCATTCAATCTTCGGCACGCCCTCTTCTCTCACTCTACAAGAGTACTGGCTAGCGCCTCGGTAGTAGCAGCCTCATCGCCCTCCATCTTGCCGTTTTCCAGTCCTGAAAGATAAACGGCCGAGAGAGATACAAAAAAAAAGAAATGCCGGCCTACCGGGCTATTGACAAAGTGGGAGATGAGGCGCCTTGTACTGTGGGTACTCAGTGGCAGAGGTTTCTGTTTTGAACTCTATACAGCGTGTTGCAGATTCAATGTTTGATGATTTGGCAAGGAGTACTACGGTTACTCTCGCTTTCATCAACTCTCGTGGAACTCACGAGATTATGGTATATGAGGGCTTGGACGGTGGAAAACTCGTTACCTTAAAATGGCTAGTTTGTGATTGTCTTAAAGTTAAAGGTCGTCGAAGCTTTCGAGCAGCTCGTATAGGACTCTCACCGTATATTGTTCACAATTCTGCCTTGAATTACACTAAATGTTACCTATGGGTTACTCAGGAGCACCGTCTCTTCATTTTGTTCGATCTTTAAACGCTCCGAGGCGCAATATAACTCAAGAATTTTCCCCGAAATACAATTTGGAGCTCACAAATGTTTGGGCAAGAGGCGGTTCAAAGATTTGTGGATCAACCGAAGGGGCGTAGATCATTTGATGAGGTACTCCTAAAATTTGACCGTAACCTATACTGGGAGTTCGAGAGAGGTTATCATGGTGGCGTCCTACCGCGTGATAGGCAAGGGATTGTGAAGTAGCAGGCGTAGAGTGATAGTTGAGGCAAGATGACTTAGACAAAGTTCAGCTCTCGGTAGGGTTTCACCGCAACAAAATATTAAGAATAGACCAAAACACTTCTTAAGTAACTCGCGCAAAGCGGAAGAATTGACGAAAAACAGCAATGAATGATCTGTGACTACTTCCCATGGCAATTTGTGGTCAAAGAAATAGCTGGAGTTTTAGAAGATGAAAGTTAATTGTCGTAGAAGTTATGATAGTATGTTCTCATTTCATGTAGGGTTTACATTTATACATGGATTCACAACCTGTTTTATGGACGTCTCTATTAGATGATCTCTTAATTCCTCATAACATGTTAATTTAACCTATATAATCATGTATCCGATCCGATGTCTTTAGTGGTCCAATATCGTGGATACGAAAAAGTGGTATCAATGTATCAATGGAGTTGACTGTTCCTTCGCCAGTATCGCTGGTAAGTGCTCATTATTATCTACAAGTTGCATAGAGAGAGCTAACTGCATCAAGAAGTGCAAACAGAAAAGATTTTCCCCAGCTGACAATCCAATCAATAAACAGTCGGTGGCAATGGCAATGCATATCGCTCCTTGCCTCAATCACAAGCACGACTATTTGCGATATCTACAGCAACTAGCAACTTTCAGTGGGCGTGCTATGATCATCTTCAGACGAGTTGCAAACCTTAATGCGTAGCTCTAACCAATAGTTGCTTAGGATCTGTATTGTGTTAGAACAATACACACTGAAATTTGCGAAATGTGCTGGCTTAAATTTTGCGACTCGGGATCACAACACGACCACCGAATGTTGCTACTTTGCTGTAGAAAATCTTTTCTGTTTTGACTTCTTGTTGACGCAAATTAGCTCTCTGCGAAACCCGTAGATAGAAATGATCAGAATTGAAAACGAGTGAAGAAGGTTTCAGAAATTTCGAGGGCCTCTTCCTTTAGAAGCCAGCTTGAGAATTTTTGCTAGTTGGAAAGGCTAACGGATGTCGTCTTTGCACGATTTTCATTTGGAGGTGTTTAAGCCTATGAACAGAAGATGTGGGATAAGGACAGGTGATTCATTGCGAGAGTGAAAACTTTCATCGAGAGACAAAAGAGTAAGTGATCCATCTTGGTATTGTATCGTCCCATGTTTTATCCTGATATTTAATATTTTAATACTCAAGGTCAACCTGCAGAAGCTCATTTAAATGAGTTCATCTTTTTCATTTTAAGGTCGAAGCCAAGGAAAGAAGGTCAACCTAGCCATTTCCTGTCTTTTGGGATTTTCTGGAATTTTTTTTTATTAATATAATTTATTCATTATTTTCTTATTATTTATTTGGGAATTTTGTATTCTGAAAATGTGATCCGGACAAATCCACCCCTACTTGGGCCCAAATTTTGCGCTATTATCCATCTCTTCTTCTATTAGGCCCAATTCCCATTTTAACCGACAAGACCCAATAGCTCACTTTGAGAAAACCGAACCCAGTCAACCATATCCACCGAGTCATAGACTTTATCTAATTTTATGTTTCTGTTTTCTTTTTGAATTTTTTTAATCATCTTCTACCTCCCATTCAATATTGCAAAAAGAATAAGAGATTAATGAGTATGTAAGCCATAGAATCAGAGTAATTTGGATGAAATGACACAGTGCATCGAGATTTTTATGTGATCAAGGAAAATTTTATAGAACAACAGTCATACCTGTCATGTTATTCGAAGCTGAATGTTGGCCAGGATAAAAGAAACACGAGCATAAAATGGAAGTAGCGGAAATGAAGATGTTAAGGTGGATGTGTGGTCATATAAGGATGTATAAGATAAGGAATGAAGAGATTTGACGAAAAATTGAAGTAGAACCGATAGCGAAAACGATGAGAGAGCATATATTGAGATGGTTTGGGCATATACTCCGAAAGTCTTTAGATGCACTGGTACGAACATAAATTTGCTATTGAGAATATAACACTGAATAAATTAAGAGGTCGGCTAAAATTTACTTGGGGAAAAGTAGCAAAATAAGATTTAATGGAGTAAAAAATAGATTGGCGTAAGATTTGTCTTAAAACGGAGTGGGCTAAGGCTATAAGTATTGTGGAAGGTAGTAGATAGATATATATAAATATAGATATATATATTTATTTATTTATGTATTTTTACATATTTATTTATTTTCTATCGATTCTGATTTTATTTTTATTATTTTTTGGGTTCATCGTCCGTCGACCCCAACTAATTTGAGATAAAATTGTTGTTATCTTCGGCCTCCCGTCGTCTCCTTCCCCACGACAACTCCTAAAAAGGATGAGCAGGAGATCCTCCCATGGCTTTTTCCAGAATTTCACCAACCAAGATCTCTAACAACGACTCCGACCAGATTTGGCTCCTCCAGCGATCTAGGTTTTTTTTTTTTTCAATCATTTTCGACGATTATTTTGCGATGGACCAACACATCGAACATCGAGGAGGTTCGGCAGCTTACCTGAGCGGCCTCTAACCGCAGGCCTCCGTCTGTTGACGACCGTCGGTTTGTCGATTCACAAGAAGGTCCGAGCCAGGGCTCAATCGAGTGATTCTGGTCTAGCGCGAAGGTGACCGCAGACTCTATCTCCGACTCGCATTGGAGAAATCCAATCACCTTCTCTTGCTTCAGTATTACCTTCAGAAACGCATTGGAGAAATCCAAGGTGCTAGAGGGAGGTCCTTGATCCTTCTCAAATCACCTTCTCTTGCTCCAGGATTGCGATCCAAATACTCCACATTGCTACACATTTGAGAAGTGGTAGAATCCCCTGTTAGCTCAGTTGGCCAAGTGAGAGAAGTAAGAATAGATGCTCGAGGCCTTGCAGCGCAAAGAATAGCCAAGGTTAAAGGGGAGTTAAATTTGCAAGAAGCCCTAACTGTAGGTACCCTTGCCACCTTTAAGGGTAAGAAAATCTAGTTGGATTTCACATATGAAAGGCTCCCCCATTATTGTTATTCATGTGGGAAAATTGGTCATTACGCAAACTACTGTGAAGAAGTCCCATATGAAGAAGAAAGATTCGCAACTGAGTTGGGAAGCAACTTTGGTAGCTGGTTAAAGCTGAATCTCAGGAGAACAGCCCCTTTTGGAAAGTGTTCTACAGAAAGGAGACTATGGAAGAGTTAATTGATGAAATAGTGCCTCAGTCCCCTATGAATAAAAGCCAAATTATCCCTCTGGACCTTGATCAGAACCCCTGAATGGAAGATGCACCAGAGGAAGCTAGACATGAGAATATGGTTTTTAATGCAGATCAAGAGGCTACTCAAGGAAAGAGGAAAGTAGATAATGGAAAGGCAATCCTGATGATTTCTGGACCTACTCAGAAACATATATCTCCCAAGGTAAAGATGTCATTTGGTCCAAATAGCAGTGGTATAAAGATTAGTAAGGGCCCAAAAACTCTCATAGCAAAAAAGCAGAGGAGATTTAACTCCTTTCTATTGGATGAGTCCAAACTCGTGGACACTCCAATTTGTGTGACTGAGGAAACAATGAAGTAGGCTTTGGTGGCTAGCCCGAATAAGCCACCAGTTACAAATGAATATATTTTGTTGGAATTGTCAAGGGTTGGGCAACCCTTGATAGTCCAAGCTTTACGGGCAACAGTTGCCCAAGAAAGGCCTTATGTGATCTTCCTGATGGAAACTAAAAATCAAGAACCAGTTATCCATCGTTTGAGGAAGAGTATGAAATTTCAATTTAGTTTTGTGGCGGGTGGACTAGCTATTATGTGGAACCATTTAGTCTCAATTGATGTAAAGTCAGCGCCACAGGAGTTGATCAATGTAACCTGTGATGATCTAGATAGCAGGAAGAGAATGAGAATTACCTTCATTCACGCGCCAAATGGATTCAGGGGAGACTATTTCTATGGGATAGATTGAGACAAATAAGCCTGATCGATGATTTACCGTGGGTGTACTTGGGGGACTTTAATGAAGTCTTGTATGATTGGGAGAAAGTTATGGGTCGGATGGCTGCAAATTATCGAATGTGTTGAATTCTCTTTATACCTCTTTATGTTATTGTTAGTGTTAGTGGGCCTAGTTTATTTATTTATTGTTATAGGGTTGATAAATATCTTTTCACTATATATATTGTATCTCTTACTCTTCTCAAAATATGAATGAAATTATCATTTCTTCCAACATGGTATCAGAGCTAGGTTCCATAACATAGCGTCCCTTCTCTAAAATCTGATAGCCGCCATCTTCCTCTCACCCCTGCCCTTTGAAATCTATCTTCTTCCTTCATCTCTCTGCCTTCTGCCCAGCAATCCGCGATCTTCCCTCCCAAACCCTAGCATCTCCTTCATCTCCAGCACCCTTTGATACCTGTCGGCAGCTACTCTTCTCTCTGTTGTAGCTGTCGGCAACTTATTCTCTCTTCCAATGCTATCGGCAGCCTCCATACCTTGTCCGACACTTTTTGAGAGTCTCCTTGCTGCCGACTAGCCATGATATTGTACGGATCATACGTTATATGATCTAAATTTTGTTCTTTGATACAAATTATCATCCGAGACTATGTCAGAGACTAAAGTTTCAGACTCTCCTAGGAAATTGAGCCATAGTGCTCCTGGTGTTTATCTTCTTTTTCGACAAATCCCATCAAGTTAGATGGCTCCAACTACCTGATTTGATCTCGCTCTTGTTACCTCACCATTGTTTCACGTGGTCATACCGGCTATCTTATTAGAAAGAGCGTGAGCGTGCAACCTACTACCGGAGACGATGCTATACGCAAGTGGATCTCCGAGAATACCTGGGTTATGGCTTACCTTGTCAATTCAATGATTGACACTATCGCTCGTGGTTACTTATTTTTAAATACCGCCTCAAAGATTTGGGAGGCTGCTTGAATTACTTATTCTCAAGTGGGGAATGATGCCTAAGTCTATGAACTCTAACAGAAAATTCACAAAACCAAGCAAAGGGAGCTGTCTTTATCTCAATATTATTCTGAGTTACGTAGTTTATGGCATGAACTTGATTTTTATGATGATTTTCATCCTTCAAACCCCCTTGATGCTGCTGCCTTTAAAAAAAGGGTGGATAAATTTCGTGTTTTCGAGTTCTTGGCTGGCCTTAATATGGAGTATGATCAGATTAAGGCCCAAATCTTGTGTTGGGTGTCTTTTTCGATCTTGGAACAATCCTATGCCATGGTCCATCCAGAGAAAAAACGTCGAAGCGCGATGCATCAGCTCGTTGTCCTAGAGCGCTCTGTCCTTTATACATCCGTGGGAAGTGAATCTTGCGGTCGTTTTGGCAATGACAGACCGGTTGTGAAGTGTGATTATTATGGAAAAGAACGTCACACCCGTGAAACTTGTTATAAACTTCACGGGCGTCCTTTAAATGCTGGCTGGGGTTACGGAAGGGGTCGTATTGGGCCTTAGGTACACTTGAGTGAAGCTCCAGGTCAGCCACCAGCAGCTTCATCGGAATCTTTATCTGCTGCCGAGTTGACTAGTCTACGTCTTCTTATAGCACGCAACGTAGACAGCCCTGTCACCTTTACATCATCAGCTTCAGGCACTTTGGCCTCTAATTTCGCACAGTCATATAGCTTTTTCGATGGTTTGTGTAAATCTTCTCAGCCGGGGATCCTTGATTTGGGTGCAACGCATCATATGACCGATGATATTTCACTCTTTGCTGATTATTCTCATGCCCCTAAGCATGATCGTATTACTATTGCTGATAGTTCATTAGCCCTTATAGCTAGTCAGGGCTCGGTGTCTATTACCCGTGATATTACTCTATCATCCGTTTTACATGTTCCTACAGTTTACACTAATCTCCTATTAATTGGTTCCCTGGCTCGTGATCTGAAGTGCCAAGTGTTTTTCCTTTTATCTTATTGTGTCGTGCAAGACTTGGTAACGGGTCGAGAGATTGATCGTGGTAGAGTAGAGGGGGTCTAATATATGTTCGATTTACCACCATCAGCTCATCTAGTCACTTCAACTTCCTCAGTTGCCTTATCTGAGCTCATGTTTGGCATCGTCGTTTGGGACATCCACCGCTTGGAACCTTGATAAAGATCTGTCCAAATTTAGTTGATCAATGTAGTTGTCAAGATTTCTTTTGCGATTCTTGTGTTATAGCAAAGCAAACTCGAGTTACTTATTCTCCTATTAACAATAAAATTGATGCACCCTTTGCTCTTGTCCATTCGGATGTTTAGGGTCTTGCCCGTGTTTCCTCCATTTCAAGTCGCCGTTAGTTTGTGACATTTATTGATTGTTGTACCCGCACTACTTGACTTTATTTATTGCAACAGAAAAGTGATATTTTCCAATGCTTTCAGCAGTTTCTGGCAATGGTTCAGACACAGTTTGATGGCAATCTTCGTATTCTTTGAAGTGACAATGGAACGGAGTATACAAGGTCAAATTTTCAAGCGTTTTTACATGACCGTGGTATTCTCCATCAAACGAGCTGTGTTAATACTCCTGCACAAACTGGTGTGGCGGAATGCAAGAATCACCATCTCTTGGAGGTGGCTCGTTCCCTTATGTTTGCCATGAATGTTCCAGCTCAATATTAGAGTGATGCTATTCTAAGTGCAGCTTATTTGATCAATCGCCGATCATCACGGATTCTCCAATATCGCTCTCCCATTGAGGCCCTTACCGATTCTTAAAAGTTTTTGGTCCCTTCAAAGGTGTTTGAGTGTGAATGTTTTGTACGTGTTACTCACCCAGCTGGTAAACTTGCCCCTCGCAGTTTCAAGTGTATTTTTTTGGGTTATTCTCTCACACAAAAGGGTTACAAGTACTATTGCCCCTCCACTAGGCGCTATTTTGTTTCCATGGATGTTATCTTTCGTGAGTCTCAGCCATTTTAACAGCGTATACCTCTTCAAGGGGAGCCTACTCATGATGAAGATGTGTCCTCTAGTGTGGATATGATACCTTTACAGGAGGAGTTAATTCAGGACATTTCTAATAAAAAATCTGACCCTACAGCTGCTGCCAATACCGAAAAATAGCCCCACTAGCAGTTATAACAGATTTGGCGACAAGTACTAAAGACTCGACACGTATTGAAAATCTTGATTCTGTCAATGCAGAAAATTTAGCAGAGGATCCACCGATTCAGGAATAGTTTCGGTATCCGATTGTGTTTACTCGATAAAATGTTCGTAAAGACCCTTCTATCACTACTCTACTCTTTGAAAAATCTCCTCCCGCTAGTACTACAACCATAGTTTCGGGTAATAACATCTCCCTTATGATTATTACTAATGATGATACAAATGATGAATTACCGATTGCACTTAGAAAAGGCAAACGTTCATGTACACAACATCCCATATCTAATGCTGTGTCATATGATCAATTGTCTTCGTCCTACCATGCTTTTTCTTTATCTTTATTGTCTACAGCTATCCTCAGAATAATGCAAGAGGCCCTAGCTGACAAAAAATGGAAGGAAGCTATGTTAGAAGAGATGAAAACTCTTCATAAAAATGGTACTTGGGAGTTAATTCAACTTCCTCAAGATAAAAGTAACGTTGGATGCAAATGGGTGTTTGTTGTCAAATAGAAGGCCAATGACACTATTGACCGCTACAAAGTTTGCCTGGTGGCCAAGGGTTACACCCAAACCTATGGCCTTGATTACACTGAGACATTCGCACCGGTTGCCAAGATGATTAGTATTAGAGTTCTTATCTCATGTGCTGTCAATCTTGGATAGGACTTACAACAGTTGGATGTGAAGAATGCATTTCTTCACGGGGAGCTTGAGGAAGAAGTGTATATGGACATTCCTCTAGGCTTTTTTGGCCCGGAGACAAAAGGTCATGTGTGCAAACTTAGAAAGACATTATATGGCTTAAAACAGTCCCCTAGAGCTTGGTTTGCTCGATTTCAAAAGTCTATGATTGGCTTTGATTTTACTCAAAGTAATGTTGATTATACTTTATTCATCAAACGATTAGGTACTCAAGTTGTTGTTCTTAATGCGGCGGCGGCGGCGGCGGCGGCGGCGGCCGACAATCAGCGGGGGGCCGGCGGCGGAGGGCTGACGGGAGACTGGCGACCGACGGTGGGTGACTGGCGAGGCGGGCAGCTGACGGCGGTGGCTGACGAAGGACGGGGACGGTGGCCGGTGGGAAGCGGCGAGTGACTGGCAGGGCGGGCGGCGATGGAGACAGGCGATCGAGGGAACAGTGACCGGAGGGAGGTGGCTGCGTTGGCGGCGGTGGGTGATGATTTCAAAAGTGTTACAAAAAAGTATTCCAAAAATTTTTGTTGTTTCTTCAAAAATATTCCCTAGCGTAAAATTGTTCTGCGAAACAATTTTGAAACACTTTTAAATCATATGCATTTATGTTCCAAAGTTGTTCCACGAACAACTTTGAAACAGAAAAAAATATCTCTAGAACGTTTCTAGAGCGTTACCATACGAGACCTAAATTGACCTAAACCCACGGCAATAACGAGCTGAAGCGACAGCGGCAAAGAAAAGACACGGAAATTTTTGCAAGATGCAGAGAAACAGAATCAATTTAAAATATTAATCATTTTGCACCAGTCAGGTATTTTGTCAAACACGAGATGCCCCCATCTTTGCAACTTAATTCCAAACCCCTCGAAAAGGAATCGGAATAAAAATCGCCCACACAAACTCTTTTCAAGAAGGGGGCAGAACTGGAGATTGAGGAACTCAGGGGCCCTGTGCTCGCCTTCGAAAAGATTGATACCGGCAGTCTCGAACTCGACGTACTCCTCAATCAAGCACCCCTCACTTCGGCGACACGTAATCAGGCGCTGCCAAAGGCCAAAACCCTCGAAAATTGTTGAGGACGAAGATGATCGAAGCCGAGAATCCCTTTACATCAGACATTTGAGGCGACACTAGTAGCTTCGAAGACCCACAAAGACGGAAAGAAGCTGGAGTATCCCAACGAGATGGACGAAGCCGACAGATATGCAAGGATCTTGGACGAAATCAAGACCATCTTGTGGGAAGATTGCCGAACGTGGGAGACGAGAGAGGGAGTGGCTCTGCAATTTAGGGTTCGCACCTTTTGGACCAAAAGTACCCTCCAATTTAACGGATCCGGCTCCCTGCCCCTTAAATCATCTAGCTCGTCCATTTTTTAATGTACGGTCTAAATTTCTTACATAAGGTATTTTTTATTTATTTATGATTTTTCGAGAAAAATGATCTGGTTCGTTCATTTTTTTGAATATTCGACTCTAGATCTTGTCATATTTAAGGCAATCTGACTTTAAGGTACGGAATCCGTTCGCCAGTTTAACTCGCTTATTGTCTGAGTATAATAGGAGTGATTTGGTGCAAGGGTCGATAAGTGGAAGGATGGATCAATTTAACTGGAAAGATATGCTACTTATTATGGATTGCCTCAAGCTCCAGTCAGCTCATCCGAAAATTAGTCTAGCTTGTTGTCTTAGGGCCTCTAACGCAGCTGCGGATTGGATTGCGAAATCCCATAGGGTTAATAGTCTTTCCCAAAATTGGCTATGTTCCCCTCCCCAAGCCCTTAGGGCTCTGCTTTGTTTGGATGCTCCCTTGTTGGGACCCTTTAATCCTGGCTAGTCAATGAAATAAATCTTTTTCTTACCCCCCAAAACAAAAAAAGTTATTCGAGAGGTGAAAAAATTAATAGTACGAGCCTTTAAAAATGCTAATTACCACTAAACTTTATTCTCGATTAAGTTTACTTTGTTCCTTCAAAAGCACATTTGCGGCCAAAATTGCAGTATTCGGGCATGAATCAATTGCCACCAAAATATTACAAACGTCTGCGTATGTTTATGTCTCAAACCAGTCAACATTTAAAAATGATCGTGAGTTCCTTCATTTTCCTTTAAGACATGTGACAAGGCCGTCCCTCAACTATGAGAGCTTGTCGTCGACCATAAATAATGTGAGAAAATTAAGGATCCATCAGGAGCAATTAATTTGGAATTTTACCTGTTATTTAAATTAACACATCACTACTCTCAGTTTAATTAAATTAGTAGACAATATGATAGGTTATCCACGTGTTGATGATTGATTAGTCCTAAACAATCTGGATTCACACCTCGTCATTGAATCGATGGGAAGCGTTTTAAGGGTAAAAACCGAGGTGTCGCCCATGGAATTCTTTCCACGACGCAAGAGTACGACTTCGAATAGCACAGACATGACGCGACTTGTTTTAGAGTAACACTGATTCGATATAAGCTTTGCCCGGTTTTTATCATGTTTGAATGGATTGAGAGCAGCACAAAAATGCCGGAAATTGAATGCGCTCGGGATCGTGCAGAAAACCTTCCAATCTAGCCCCAGTGAAAGTTTGACACTGGAGGAGTTTGGTGCTCCTCTGATCAGCCTCTACACGACGTCAAGTAATACATCCAAAAGGAGAAATAAGCAGAAATTATTAGGTCAGTTAGGTGAAGGGTCGTGCTCTTTCTTTACCAATTAAAAATTGATGATCTGATAGGTGCAGCACGTGTCCTGTTCCTACGTCCAAGAAGGGTCGTTCACTGAATATGATACGATCTCTGCGCTTTGCAATTTGACTGGCCAAGCATGAACCACAAAGTCATGGGCACAAATAGGTCATTTTGGCGTCAATACAGTGATGGATAAGGCAAAAATAAGAATCATCCTGGAGTTAATCTTAGATTGACTTTGACGAGTGAGCGGGGCACATGGAGCAATGGACTGATCTATCTTTCTTTCACCAAAATTAAGAACAAGACTCAAATTTTCAATCAGTAAATTTTTCGTATCCGAGGCAAATGAATTGAAGACCATATCTACACACTCTAATTCATACGCTCACGAGAAACTAGGAAGTGAATTCCCTTGGCTTAGGAATAGAGAATAAGATTTCTCAGGATATGTTTGATGCAGGAGAATTTTCATCCGCGTTTCAAGCCTTGAATTTGTGCTTGGCGCACATCCTGGAACATAATCATATGTTCTTTGTCCTAATCCTGAGTGACACTTGGAGCCCCAAACCGAACATGCAAGCCAGGCCCACGATCACAAACATGAGCACATAACATTGTGGCCCGACGCAGGTGTTGCTGCCCCGGTCGCTGACAGCGGCTTGAACATTGTAAAGATAAACCAGCAAGCAGGCCAGAGAAGAGGAAAGAACCCAGGTGGAAGATTGAGAATTAGGGCTGAAACGCTTGACAAGTTCAACATGCACAGTATGTAAGAAACTATGTTCTCATGCTACTATTGAGGCTCGGAAAGAAGGAAAATCTCTCTGGCAAATGATTAAAACAAAATTGCTTCAAGGAGCATGGATCACTAGCAGTCTTACTGCTCAAGGAAAGGAATATAACCAAATCGAGGTTCATTCTGCTATTTGAACTTAAACATTGTCTAGAAGAACACTAAAATGATAACTTTACATTAAATAACACACACAAGAAAAAGAGATGAACCACAGCCTGTTCTGTCATAATAAATTTCTTCCAAACAAATGAGTATCTGCAGGTTGAACAACCTTGAATGAGCATTTTTAGTTAAAAAGATTAAATATGAGGATAAAATACAGGACAGAATACAATTCCAAGATGAACAACTTAGTCTTGATTATGAACTTACTCTTTTGTCTCTCGATCAAAGTTCATCACTTTCACAATGAACCACCCATTCTAATCAGCATCTTCTGTAACCCTAGCCGCAACCTGTTTATGACAAATTATCAATCTCACCAGTTCATAGGTTTAAACACCTGCAAAACCTGCAAAGACAAGACACCTGTTGGCCTATCCAACTAGCAAAAACCTCAAGTTGGCTTCTTATGGTAAAAGAGATCCTAGAAATTTCTGACACCTTCTTCATCCGCTTTCGCTTCTGATCAATGCCATCTGCAGGTTGCACAGAGAGCTAACTGCGTCAACAAGAAGTCTAAACAGAAAGATCTCTATGGCAATACAATCAATAAAGACTTAGTGACAACGGCAATGCATCTTGCTCATTGCCTCAGTCACAAGCACAGCTATTTACAATAATGATCATTGCAAACTTTAAGCCAGCACATCTCGCAAATTTCAATGTAAATTTCAATGCGTAGCTCTAACAAATAGTTGCTTGTTCTAAGGCAATAAGATCCTAAATAGCAAATGGTTTGGATAATCTGCCTCATCGGAGCACTAGCATGCCATGGAATACGAAGTATTGAACATGTAGTTAAAACACAAGTGAAAGTCAAGTTGATTTCCTTCAGTTCCAGATTGCAAAAGTTCCATAAATAGAATTGGTGATTCAAAACCAAGAGCTCTGACCAGTAGTCCTGCGCGGTCCCTTGCCTATCACTGTCGTCGACGAGCCAACAAGAATAAGCTTATTACTCAATCTCTTTAATCTTTCACCTATCTCGTACGCCGCACGAAGTACAAACTCAATCGTACCCGGCGCCGCCAACAACTCAGTAGACGCCGACCCCTCATCCACAATTCTCTTCCTTTTATCCAAATAATTATTCTTCAGTCTCTTTGATCTTTCGTTTATGTCGTAGACAGCTCTAGACACAAACGCATCATCCGCCGTTGCTGCTGCTGCCGCCGCCGCCAACTCAGTAGACGCCACCCCATCCACATTTCTCAACCTCCAGTCCAAAAAATCCTCTAACATCTTTGATGTCTCGTTTATGTCGCAGAAAGCTAGAAGGACAGACTCATCCGTTGCCGCCGCGGCCCCCAACTCAGTAGACGCCGCTCCCTCGTCCACATTTTCCTTCCTCTTTCGGCGCCGGCCATCTCCAACCATCGTGCTCCTGGGAGAAACCATAGCAGGAGACTGAGAAAAGGAAGAAGATGGTCCAAAAATGCGGTTTTCTTAGCATGACCCTTTGAAAAAAATGACCCGATCAGACGTCCGGTAACCCGTTGAAGCACTTTGACCCGCAGAATGAGTCGGCGACTCGGCCGGATCAAGGTAGGCAATTTCTCTCTATCACTCGCTCGGGCCTTATCGTCCTTGCGAAGAAAAGTTTTTTTTTTTTTTGGCCTTTTAAGGTCTCGCACTCGGCCCAATCCAAGCATCCGGTCAAGACTCGCACATTCCTAATCAAGTCCAATAACTCTGAATAATTAAATCGATCACATCATTTAATGTATTAATTTAGATAGACCCAAGCTAGTTTCATCTAATAAATGGTTACAGCGCTTCACGGCTAATTGAGTTAACAAAAATAGCCCAACTAATTAATCAAAAAAATCTTAAATGGAAGGATTAAAAGTAGATAGATATTTATTGAAAATGCAAATACAAAGCGTCAAGTACAATATTTTCCATATTGAAAAGAAGAATGATGTTTTTACTCCACCGCTACCTAGGGGTGTCAATGGGTCGGGCCGGGTCGAGACCCAGCCCGAAATTGAACAGTATCAAGTTCTGGCCGACCCTGGCCGAATTATTTTTTATTTTCTTTTTTTTAAAATTAAAATTAATTGAAAAATCTACCAAATGAAAAAATATAAAAAGAAAAAAATTAAATTAAAAGAAAAATATGAATGTGAAAAAACATTCGGGCATCGGGCTGACCCGAGTACCAAGCCTGAGTCGGCCCAACTCGAAAAAGCCAGAAAATTAACTGAATATTTTGACCGGGCCAAGCCTGCCCCCTTGGCCCGGGCCTTTTTGACACTCCTACCACTACCGCACCGCACCAAATGAGCATCCCATCCCATACATCTCACTAATCCACCATCCTTTTTCGTGGATGTCCCCATTTACATTGATGGCCCAGTGATCTCTTATCTTCCCTCACTTCTTCTATTTTCGACAGCCACATGGGTGCTAATTTTCGAAGTTCCCAAAAAAAGAGTAAACTTATTGTAATGTCGTTAATTCAATGTTAAATCTTTTTTTTTCAAATTCAGTTATAAGACTTTTACATTTGCGTCAAGTCAGTTCATTCGATCAATTTTAACCGACTAACGCTGACATGAACAATTCTTAATAATATTACAATTTTTTTTCGCATTCTTTGTTTTTTGTTTTCACTTTATTTTTCCTTACTCGTTGCCAAACGGGTGTCCATACATCTCAGTGATCCACCCTTTTATGGCTGACATATCTTGAACACTGTAATATATAATTACTTAGTTCAAGTTTTTCCTGGGGGAATTCTTTCAAAAGAGTTGCCAACATTAAAAAATATTTTAATGATATTGCTTTAAATCTGTATATCGAATGTTAAATTTATTGGAACACTTGAATCTTAGATGATTCTCGTGAAAAAGCGGCGAACGAGTAAATTTTAATTGTATGAACATAAAAGAAGAAGAAACAACGCATTAGGAAACGTTGATAGAAATTATCAGGTTGATATATTTGTCCTCTTTAAATTTTAGAGTGTCTTCTGATAATAAAAAAAATAAAAAAAATAGTGTCTAAAACTATTCGAGAGGTGAAAATAGTAATAGTGCGAGCCTTTAAATATGCTAATTACCACTAAACTTTATTCTTGATTAAGTTTACTTTGATCGTTCAAAAGCACATTTGCAGCAAAAATTGCAGTATTCAGGCATGAATCAATCGCCACCAAAATGTCACAAACGTCCGCGTATGTTTATGTCTTAAACCAGTCAAGCTTTAAAAATAGTCACGAGTCCCATCATTTTCCTTAAAAGACATGTAACAAGGCCGCCCCTCGACTATGAAAGCTTGTTGTCGAACATAAATAAGAGAAGCAAATTTAGGGTCCATTAGGAGTAATTAATTCAGAATTTTACCTGTTATTTAAGTTAACACGTAACTACTCTCAATTTGATTAAAGTAGTAGACAAGATGATAGGTTATCCAAACAATGATGATTGATTAGTCCTAAACAATCTGGATCCACAACTCGACATTGAATCTACGGGAAGCGTCAAGATTAAATACCGAGGTGTCGCATGTGGAATTCTTTTTACGATGCAAGTGCATGACTCCGAATAGCACAGACATGACATGACTTGTTTAATTTAACACGATTCAATGTAGCTTCGCCTGGTTTTTATCATGTCGGAATGGTTTGATAGCAGCATAAAGATGCTGTAAATTGAATGTTCTCGGGATCGTGTAGAAAACCTTCCATCTAGCCACAGTGACAGTTTGACACTTGAGGAGTTTGGTGTTCCTCTGATCACAATGCTTTGCAATTTGATTGGCTAAGCATGAACCTCAAAGTCATGGTCACAATCATTTTGACGTCAATACAGTCATGGATAAGGCAGAAATAAGAATTTAAATTGACTTTGAAGAGTGAGCAGGGTACATGGAGCAATGGACTGATCTTTCTTTCACCATCTGAAGTCAATGACCAATCAAGAACAAGATTCAAATTTTCACTCAGTAAATTTTTCGTATCCGAGGCAATGAATTGAAAGACCATATCTACACGCTTGAATTCATACACTCTTGGGAAACTAGGAAGTGAATTCCCTTGGATTAGGAACAGAGAAGAAGATTTCTCAGGATATGCTTGATGCAGGATAATTTTCATATGCATTTCAAGCCTTGAATTTGCGCCCGGCGCGCATCCTGGAACATATGTTCTTTGTCCTAATCCTGAGCAACACTTGGAGCCCCAAACCGAACACGCAAACCAGGCCCACAATCACAAACACGAGCACATAACATTGTGGCCCGACGCAAGTGTTGTTGCCCCCGTCACTAGCAGTGGCTTGAACATTGTAAAGATAAACCAGCAAGCAGGCCAGAGAAGAGGAAAAAACCTAGGAGGAAGATTGAGAAATAGGATGTTGTCCAAAAGGCCACAGTATTCGAGGCTGAGCAGCTCCGATGCGATTGGAATGGTCAGATGGACAGCATAGCAAATGCCCATCAGAATCGAGCCAATGTAGAGTGATCCTGGCAAGGCAAAGGCCGTGACAATTAATTATTCTTGTGCACTTGTGCCCAGTATGTGACTAGCATTCTCCAACTCCAATATCATAGAGGTTTCTTGAGTTTTAAGAGGTTCAATGTTGAATAAAAGATGCAAAGGATGTGTTACTGGGTTAGGGAGAATGTATGCCCTCGTGATACTGCCCTTGCTGATTCTGTTGCTGCTGTGGGTTGTTTCTTCATATTATTTAGCCAACTAATGCCCTTTTCTTGGGTGCAGGGTGCATGGCATCCCTTGACGCGGACCATCATTTACAAGAAATTGGATCCCTGCAAGATAATCGATTCTCTAGCGCCAGCCCCAAGCTTTGCGGATCAAAAGCAAAGTTCAGATCACTAGGAGCACAAAGAAAGCTCTCCATATCTCTAGGCATCACATCCTTCATTATGTTTTGTGTTCTTAATTGCAACGATCAATTCCGGAAATACAATTCTTTAGTTAACTGATGTAGCTGTCGGTCTCTTTGTGACATTATAAACCTCAATATGAAATAATTTTTTTTTGATCCAGTGGCATAATCTCAGCACTTACAACCCTTCGGCATGATCAACCAGCAGAACGGTGCCCTACAACAACAGACCTTGTACATGGGCAGCAACTGTGTCGGAGAATTCAGCAGGTGCCCAAATTCTGTGTCCTGTATATCGGCCGAGACTTCGAGTTCTGGAGTTTTGGTAAAGGATGTCCTACATTTAGTTGCAGGAGACGAAAGCCATGAACACGCCGAGCCTAAGGCGGATGCAACATTTGGGTCAGTTCTTGAGCATCACATCTTTGGTCTTCACAGCCTCTGAATTCAGTCAATCGACATCAACATGACAGATTATGCTCTTGGGAATTTGCAATCATTTTTGCCTCCCCTATCTGCCTAAGATATATCTCGTTATCGGTTTCTATTAGCAATGTAAATGCAGTTGTGGACAGGTGCAGAGTGGTTCTTTCCGGGACATTGCAGCTCCCAATGGCTTGCTCGTCCTCATCATGGGGAAGATATCATTTCCTGGCATTTTATCGAGGGAGGCCAATAGATCAGACTCGCTCTCCTCTGTGTTTCACCCACCGTGGGGTGGGACAGATCAATTTTGCGATAAAGGTAGTCCTGACCAGGATGAGACCTCGAATCCGGCCTCATGAAAATAAGTGGCTTATCAGCATGGTAGAGTTGTTCTTCCACTAGAAGAAACTTATCCTGCAACATGAGTCCATAAACTACTTTTTGCTGACTGAGCTATAGCGTCACCGCGACTCAAATTCAGATGGGATAGACGTGACTCAACATGAACATCACCGCTCTGTTCGATTCCGGGATCTGTTTCACGTTCTTGATCTATCCAACTTGTACCGCACTGTCGGAAAGCATGAGCTACATTTTTTTATGCAGATCCGCATGGCTTCCTGACTGACTAGGTTTTGTTTGTGTTATTTTGGTGTTGTTGTTTCTGTTGCAGTTTCTCTCGCAAGTACAAGATAAGCGGCGCCTTCATGACTTGAGAATCCCTTTCAAATACTGTAATCATATGAGATGATGTTTTGGGATTTCTGGAGACAATGTCAGTGTGATATCCTTACAGTTTTGTACTGAAAGCTAGTTATTCCGGTGGACGGTCCAAAAGGCAAATTAGTTTATGAATGGAGGCGACCAATTTGCTGTCCATGAGCCTAAAATTGTTATCTCCACATCTGTACTGAGCTTGATTATACAAAAGATTTCAGAGATGTCTTCCCGCACTCTCGCGATCATTGTTCAATCTTCTACCATATGGATACCTACGAACAACTGAATCATTTGTGGGACTTGGGAGCACCTAAATCCCAGATTCACGCTTATATAAGCTAGGCACTTCACTCGATTCTTATGGGAATGATCAGTTTTGACGGGCTACCGAGTTGTGTTCGACCGCAAAATGTTTGTCCTGGGACTGTCTGTGCTCTTCAGTCCCCCGATTGACTAAACATTCCAATCCTCCGATCTAGTGAGCCTAGCTGACAGAATTATTAATTTCCGACCTCTAATGCAGGCTATGACACTGAGGATCCTAACAAACTCCCCAAGAAGCCACAAAACAAGACAAACAGGGACGCGACGATGACTGATTATCAGAATTCAAATGCATCATCATCATCGTCATCTCAATGAGGCCATACAAAGCTCTTTTGCTTAGGCTACCTTCTCACGTTGCTCCTCCCGTGTTCCAGCCGTTTTAGGTCCACTCATCCACAGAACAATCAGCCCACGCTCAATCAGTCAAGAAGAGGTCAAAAGGGCTCAGTTTGAGGCATGAAGATTGTCTCTGTGAACATGCTTGAGAGTCCATGTAAAGCAAAACATAGACAAGCAAGCACAAAAAAAAGTCTGCAACAGCCGATTTTAGGAGTGCCACCAGGAGTAAAATTTGGTAGTAATCTATCAGTTCAACCAAATTCCTGCTTCTGCTTCATAGCCACCATTGTTGGATTCAAGAAGAAATCAGCATCCTAATTCGCTAATTCCATTGACATCATGCATACAAATGTCACCGCCCTAAATTAGATGTGCACTAATTCATTCTAGGGAACAAACAAATTAGATTTCTCAAACTAAGAAAACTCTCTAAGGTCTTGTGAATCACTAGGGGAGTTGCTTGTTTGGAGTTCAGCTCTCAAGATCATCTAGTCTTTAGTCTTCTGCTTTTTGTCGAGACTTTGAAAGCCTTCCCCTTTTTGTAGAACTGAGACTTCAAAAGTACTCCCGAAAGCCCTTCTCTTTTCTGCAGAACTGACCCAAAACTCTATAGGACTCCATCAAGAGGGCAGGATATCGCACAGCAAAGTAAGCGTCCAAACCATCGGGAACCAATCCGAAGATCTTCTTCCATAAACATTAAAGCAACAGATATGAGCCTTGTATGCATGCTGCTGCAGACCAAGAGAGAATGAGAGAGCGAGAGAGTACCTTAGCTCGTTTTGAAGCTTTCGTGTGGGAGCTAAAATTGTCTCACACCGCTTGCAATAAATCTATGACATGCTTAACATCGTAGGCTCCATGTCTACGTAGGTTGTCCATAACTTTAGTATCTACTTTGTGGTCCCAACTCTCACCAAAAACTAGTGACGCAGTTTTCTCCAATTCTTGCAAAAGACGTGAATTGGGTCCTCCAGCTTCCAACTCCACTCTATCGCTAATCTCACGAATAAAGGAGAGCCTCATCTCTGAAGTCCGAAAAAATGGATGGTGAAGCACCTTTGATGCATGTGGCCTGCCAGCAGCTAAAAGCAATTAAACCATTTACTCTAAATGCTCAACTGAGATGGACTGACTTTCTGAGTTCAAAATCCATCAAAAAGCGCAATGAAAATGGTAGTGATGCAAAGTAAAGATGACAGCACTCACCTCAATCCAGGATCTGCGTCTAGCAAATGCAAAATCAGATCATGGGCTTCTGGTATAAATTCCACCTTGGACAAGTCCATTGTGCTGTCCTTAATATTAGCGTCACGTTCTCCAGGCTCGCCAAAAGGATGTCCACCACGAGCTACACAAAAGAAAAGGACACATCCTAAACTAAACATGTCTATCGCAGGTGATACACACCCATCATGTCGAAGCAGTTCAGGTGCCCGCCATCCTGAGGTTCCACAAACTGCAAAACAGACATCCAGGAGCCATCATCATTGCGCATATATAGATGGATGTGATAGATTCACCAGTCAATGAAGAGAGACAGGACGTTAAACCTCCACAAACTTTACCACTGCATAAAAAAGCAATAGAGAGCAACCTAACCTCCAACATAACATATTCCTTAAAAGAAGAGATTGGTCTAACAAGTGTTTTTAGTCAGGAGTCTGGAGATGATTACCACAGTATAGAATACGATTACGCACAGCCAAATCTTGAGGAAAAGAAGATTAAGATTATGCAAAGATAAATCTTGAGGAAAAGAAGTCTGGATAATCTTGTCAAGAGCACTTACTGGGAACGAGATATACGTGACGACGCTTAATAATGCCGACATCAGATAACTTAGCTACTAAACGGGTCCCGGTGATCAAGATATTTTGAGGCTTTAAATCCCGATGGACAATACCCACTTCATGCAAATGGCCGAGTCCCAACACCACTTCCCTGTATGTATCATGGTATAGATTGGTCACCATAACTTAAAACGACGATACCAAACCAAAAAGTATCTTGGCCTAACAAACTAACGAGACCTAGTAAGGATGCAAGACATATTTACTGGAGAAACAAAACAGTTATAGTTCTTCAGGTAAACTCTACAGGAAAAACCCAGTATCGCGAACCAAAAAGAGAGAAGGCAAACCGATTCTACCAAAATAGGAAAAGCAATGTTTTCATCACAAGGCAATTCACAATACCTAACTACGAATTTGGCTTTGATGGCGACATTGAACTTTTACCTGTTTCAAAACCCTCCTAACGACGTTGATTGCATTAGGTGGTGAGATGCTTCGGAGTCGCATGTATAAGAGAGCTCACTACAACTACAACTCACATAGATACCACAGTTAGCATGTCGAGAACATAAAAATTACCGCGCAAGGTCTGTCATGAAAGTAGCCCAGGTGGAAATTGCTCCCACAACTTCCCCTGCCTAGTAGTGCACTTGCAATCCGGAGCTCAGCACCGCAAGTCCCTCCAAACGCACCATCCGGAGGAAGAAATTCCTCAGGCAATCCGTCCGCCATATTATCGCCGAGGGCTTACAGTCGTCGGAGCGGGCGAGAGAGGATTTAGGTTACACGACGATCTCGATTGGATATGTGTTCTGGTACGCACGCAACACGAAAGGGGCGTTTATTCCATTTCATCGGAGAATGATTATTTCATTCTATTTCCTCTTTTGATAATAAAAAAAAAATCAAAACTTCTCAAATTATCTTAATCTATATCTATAGGATCCATTTTGATACAATCGGATATACTACTTGATTTGTATAAAATCGAATCTTTTATTTGGATTATACCCGATCGAATTTCAATATTTTTTATTTTTTATTCCTATCAAAAAGAAAGAATTTGTGTAAGGGGGGGGGGGGCGGGAATTGAGCAAAAATATTTAATTCGCATTTAAATTTTAACTTTTCCGTGATAAATGTAACTTAGTGAAAATCACGTTGCCGATTACATGTTAACATGACTTCTTTTATTTAAGCATTTCATATATTTTCAGACTTATGAAGTGAGATCACGGTGATTTTCTAACTGAATAATAAATTACTAGCTATTTTTATGTCATTTTAAATAATTGACATCCAAAGGGAAGGACTGCTCATCCTCACCCTATTCATATGACAATAAAGGAATACACCTAATAATTGCTAGTATTTTTTATTTTTTTTTTGCAATTATGGAATCTATAAGATTAATGCTACTCTATTAACAAGTTTAATTGCTGCCAATACGTTACAACGGTCCGCGTGTGTTTATGTCTTTTCTTGGCCAAGTAGTCCCGCCTAGACAGCCCCATAGGGCAAGAGTCGAAAACCAATCGAGCTTTAAAAATGGTCACGAGTTCCATCCTTTTCCTTAAAAACATGCAAAGGCTGTCCCTCAACTATAAGAGCTTGTTGTCGATCCTGAATAAGGGAAGCAAATTAGGGGCTCATTATGTGTAATTAACCCGGAATTTCACCCTTTTAATTAGGTGTCTTCGAGCTCCCATGAAAAGCTTTTTGACTAGTCCGTTCACGGATGATGTAGCAGGTGAAGTTGCTGCGTGCCGTTGGAACGCAGAAATACGAAGATCTCCTATGAAGAACATCGAGAAGGGTGTAGATAAAAGGGTTTTATCGCACGCGTCGAAGCTTACCATTCCAAGTTGACATCGCTACTTTTGATCTCGTTAAAGCATAGACAGGCACCATGATTGATTAGTCCTAAGCAATCCGGATTCGCACCTCGTCATAGAAATGGTGGAATCGACGGCAAGCGTTAAGAGTAAACACAGAGTCGCACGTGGGATTCTTTCCACGGACACAACATGACTTGTTTACTTGTTTAATTTACACAAAATCGAAATGGTTTCGGCACAATCTTGCAGAAACCTTCCAAACTGGCCACAGTGGAAGTCGACACTTTTGAGTAGTTTGGTGTTCCTCTGATCAGCCTCTACACACTAACACCACAAAGAATTGGACTAGGGAATGCGCGAAGCGTTGCTCAAGTAGTACCTCAATGAAGTGGCCACATTATTATTGCGTGCTTAACATAAGCGAGCAGCGCTATCTTTCGCATCCATTCCATTTCGCTCGTCGACTAGCGACGTCTAATTCACTACACAACAAAGGGGGTTTTCAAGCAAATGCAGAGTGATAACTACACTACTCTAGATTATTCACATGAGGCTACACACCATCATAAGAATATTATACAGCTTTTTCATGTGCACTCACTGACGATGTCCTTCGGGCAGCGGAACCACGTTGAAAAAGGGTACGTTCCTTTGAGGCATGGCACCATCTTCTTCGTCGTCGTCGAACTCTAGCAAGTAACTGATCAACCAAAAAACAAGCACAAAAAGGATGTCAGATGGGAGGATTGAAATTACCTAAATTTATACATTAGAGATAAATAAACTCACGAGAAAAAGATAAACAAACAGTTTCCTTAAATCACCAGTGATAGCAAATGTAACACTCGTCTTATATTCTTGCCTAGAAGATTCGTCCTAAAACAATTAGCAGGAGTGTCTGCATTTTAGAAAGTGTATGCTTATCTACCACTCAATATCACAGAAAACTGCGGATGAAAGAGGGAAGAATGATCAAACTGAATCAATGTAAACTTCGATTCACGCAGTTTTCGCCAAATTCATGTCAGTAACTTGGAACTTCCCACCAAGATAAAAGATAGGACCGAAGGTACTTACTCCTCTGTCTTTCTCTGGAGGTTCAAAGAGCAGCAAAGCACCAGCAACATGGACGAGAAAATTAGTACTCGGCCTAAACTCCATAAAAAAGTGCGACCAAAAAAAATGAAAAGAGAGTCACCTTTCTGGAGTTCACGACTGTTGCTTTGTATAGTGCAGTTGTCCCAGGATAAACAGCCAAAACATGACTTCCTGGATGGAAATCTTGAGCACTAGAGGGCTCATTTTGCTTTGGGAAGGGAATAATGTGAGACACTGGGACCTTGTATTTCCTATAATTCACATTAAAAATTCATAAGAAAAAATTCACACGATAAAATCCCAACACCGGAAAGCATTTGAAGAAAACATAAGCAAATAAGGCCATCTTAGTCCATTAAAATTACTTAGTACTTTCAATAATCCCACTATCACATTTACTTACCATCAGACGTAGCACAGGCTAAAAGCTAAAGTCAGTTTATTAGGAAAAAACTCAATGCTACCACCTAAATCTTGAGAAGGCATGACAGGAGATTCGGCATGGTACCCACCATAAGCTACTGGTAGGGATAAATTCCTATTACCACTGCATTCTTTATAGCAATGTCATGACTGACTTAAAAATGCTACCTTTGACCTCCACTTTCTTCGTCATCACCTGGCTCCTCATCTAATACTTCGAACCTGTACAGATAAATTAATAGTTAGGGAAAATAAAAAGGAGAAATAGAGCATTGATATTATCTAACTAAAGGGTGCAAATGGTATTCCACCGAACACCAAGCAAGACATGTCCGACAACCTCCATCTGAAATTTAAACAGAGCAATCTCTTCTGGAACAGTTGATTATCAGTTTGAACAAAATCCACAATGGCTAAATTTATCGAAAAAGGCTTGAACTGAGCTTATTATTCCCTAAGAAGCCCAAAATTCTATCACACTCCAGGCCAGCAGGGTTGTAGTAGCTTGAGAATAAGGAAATGCGAGTTCCCCTTCACCATATCAACTAAAATAAAGTAACTACTTTTAATCAGATCATTGATTCTCCTCAAAAAGTTGCATTAAGATGCCAAGTTGCTGCAGGTGAAATCATTGAGCAATCTCTATTGCAGTCTGAAAATTTGATGAAAACCAGTTCACGAAAACTAACAGAATGGGAATATTAGTATGTAACTCGAACTTAAATAATCTTGATTATGTCCACATAATTAGTGAGTTTAAAGTTGTTCCTCTATGGCCATCTCAAGGTGGAAAATGCAGTTATTCAGCATGAAGTAAAATCATATGCACATGCATGTGAATGGTGCACCTGTCACCTAATGAGAAACATGGATCAGCAATGAACATGGAGAAAATTTAAATACGCATCTAATATATGGTTGTATCACCATCATATGCACATGTATGTGAATGATACACCTGTCACCTGAAGAGAAACTATGGTTCAGCGGCGAACACTCTTACATTTGGTTTGGGGCCCACCACTTGAGGGTTAACTAATATGGGTAAAAGCCAATGAAATTGAACAAACTAAATATGCTTGGCAAATTCAACACGCACATATGTAAAAAGCTATAGAGACAAGGAAAATCTCTCTGGCAAATGATAAATAGATAACTGCTTCAAGGAGGATGGATTAGTAGCAGTCCTGCTGCTCAAGGAAAGGAATATAACCAAATCGAGGTTCATATGCTATTTTTGCACTTAAAACATTTTGTAGACAAACACAAAATAATTAACTTTATATTAGAGAGCACACATAAGAAAAAGAGATTTTCTGTTTTTCTCACAATAAATCTCTTTCAAATAAATGAGTATCTGCAGTTGACCACCTCGAATGAGCATTGTACATGAATGTTAAAAGATTAAATATCAGGATAAAACACAGGACAGAATACAATACCCAAATGAATAACTTGGCTCTTGATTATAAACTTACTCTCTTGTCTCTCGGTCAAAGTTTGTCACTTTCACAATGAACCACTCATCCTTATCAGCATCTTCTGTAACCCTAGCCGCCACCTATTTATGACAAATTATCAATCACATTAGTTCATAGGTTTAGCACCCCCAAACAAAAATTTGCAAAGACAGGACAGCGGGCTCATTCCTTTTAAAGGAACAAGTATTGGAGAATTCCTACCCACCTGTTGGCCTTTCAGACTAGCAAAAACCTCAAGTTGGCTTCTCATGGAAGAAGACATCCCGGAGATTTCTGAATCATTCTTCATCCGTTTTCGCCTCTGATCATTACTATCTGCAGGTTGCACAGAGCTAGCTGCGTCAACAAGAAGTCGAAACAGAAAGATTTCTCTAGCTGGCAATTTAATCAACAAAGTGTCTGTGGCAATGCATCTTGCTCATTGGCTTGTCACTCATTTGAAATATCTACAGCAAGTAGCAACTTCGAGTGGGTGATATGATTATCTGCAGACGAGTTGCGAATTTTACGCCAGCACATTTCGCAGATTTCATGTGGAGCTCTTACCAATAGTCGCTTGTTATCAAACAATAAGGTCCTAAATAGCAAGTAGTTTGGATACTCTGCTTCAAAGTAGGAGCACTTGAATAAAAATTATTGAATATGTAGTTAAAACACAAGCTAAAGTCAAGTTGATTCCCTTCAGTTACAGATTGCAAAAGTTCCATAAATAGAATCAGTGATCAAAACCAAGCTTTGCCAAGGGTGGGGTCGGTTGGTTAAAAAGAACTGTCCTGGCTAATGTTCCCTACCATACATACGTCAAATTCAAGAAGGTTGGTTGGTTAGATAAATTTTCTGGATTTCATATCCAGATCTCTCCTCATCTAACCAGCATCAAAGTCCTTACCGCGATGAATGGTGGACAACAGACACTGATCGTCACTGATTAAGTTAGCGAGATTTATACGTATAAGAACAAGATGGCAATGTAAGAGTCTGGATGAGTTGAAGCAGCTGACTTGCATACTTGTCTGAAGGGTTGCTTCCCAATCATAGAAACTAACTCGAGAAACTTTAAATGATTGGATTTGGATAGATAAATTACTAACTCAACAGGAGATGCACCAATAGGTTAATCTACCACATCAACTATTTGGTGAAATAGTCTATGTGCAACGTAAGCAGCATCACCACAAGTACTTTCAAAAGAAGAAGCAAAGACTACAACTTGTTTAGATAATAAAAACCTATTTTCCTTCGTGGTTGTCCAGGAGATCCAGATGCTATCAGAGCATCCAGTTGATCCAGCAACACGCTAGAAGCCCTGCAGCCATCATTTAATAATGAGGAAGTGAAATGATCTCATTGATCTGATGAAAATTTCCATGTTATGTAGACTGGTTAAATGCCATTGTGCAAATAAACATGCTATAAGATGTGGCTTAAAGAAACTCATCATTATAGAATTAACCAAGAGAGAACCATACGTCACTTCAGCTTCTGAAAGATCTTTAGCACGAGTATAAAAGTACTTCAACTTTGACAGAGAGGTATCACCTTGCTTCTCAACCATCTCAGGAGCTGTATCACCATGCAGAAGATAAAGTCATGGCATTGAAAAAAGTACTTTAGAAAGGGTGACAAACAAATCAAATCACCACGAAGCTACAAAAGGCATTTGATCATAACAGTTTCTATTTTCTTGCCTCTTTAACCATCCCGCAAGGATACCTAGTTTAGTCAAATTTTAATTCATCAAGCAGTAAAGCTTTTGCCATTTCGATTCTACCTCTAAATTCTAACCTGTAATAAGCATGTGAAAAGTCAAGTGCTTTAGTCTAAAAGCTTACTAACTGTTTTAAATCCTACATTATGAGACTATGATAAATTAAACAAAAAATCGACACCATAGGATGTCATCCGCCTGGGCACAAGTGCAGGACCAACTTAAAACAAGTTGGTATTTCCTCAACAAATTTTGCTAGACTCAGCTAGATTTTCCTGGAATATTTCAGCTCGCTGATGTTGCTTCTTCCCAACTGAATCAAACTATTCTTGATAATAACCTCAACTCCCACCTTCAGACACCATGAGATGGCCAGATTTAGCGATCATTCAACGACAATCAGACAAGCGACACAAAATACTAATTGAAGATTCACATTGCACTCAATCACTTAAACAGGCAAGGCTTCCAGCTCTACCATCACTTTTAAAATGTTCACTTAATCAATCCGCTTAAACTCGGGCAAATTAGATAGGGTTTGCGAAGCAGCTCAACCCCAATATCAACATCCACAAGCAGCATCGGTCCACATTCTCAACTTCGATACTTTCTCATTACTTCCTAACCCTCCGCGTGCTCTCCAACGAGTGATCGCAAGTTAATCCGGACAAATTACATTCAGTTCACTCCCAGCTCACTTCCATGAACCATAAAAAAAAAAAAAAAAAAACACCTTTTGAAGAATTTAAAAAGACAAAAACTACGGTAGCTCACTATTTAGAAAGATGGCAAACAAACGCAGCAGCAGCTCAAAAGGCACTAACTTGGGCACTCGATTCGATCAAAGATCGCCACAAATCAAGCTGAAAAAAGGCTCCACAACAAGCGAAAAAATTAATGGGCAAATCGCATTTTTCCAAAAATTTCTCTCTTCTTCCAGAAACTTACTAGCTTGAAGCTTCTTGTGCAATTTGTTGATCTCCACAAGCACCTCCTCCTGCTCCTTCTTCAACCGATCGAGCTCCCTCGACCTGTCCAATATCCCGGCCACTGCCGTCGACGACATCGTTTCTTTCTTCTTTCTTTTTGTCGTTCACTACTCGAACCCCGGAAAGAAAAAAATGGAGAAAAAAGAAACGAACAAACCAGAAAAAACCAAGAAAAAAAAAAACCGACAGGATCGCGGTATTAATTACTCAATCATCAGCAGGAATTTCGCTTCGGAAATCCTTCGGTTTCAGTTGGATCGGCTCAACGGAGGAGGGTATGAAGAAAAATCATTAATTTTTAAGACAGCAAAATTGCAAAATTCCCCGAGTTTCTTCTTCGGTGTTAGATGACAATAATGTCAAGCCCGTGGTTTTGATGTTCGAAGAAGATGAGAAAATTAAAATTAAAATTAAAATTAAAAACAGAAAAATTCGCGGATTAAAAGGTGTTTCCAAGTGTCCGAAGCTAGAGCTGGCCACCGGCCCATTAAAGAACCGTTCCGAGGCCCTGATGCGGCCTGAGTCGCCTGACTGGGTAAACGGGGCGCGTGCCCAGGACAACCGTGCCCGTCGGATTCAGGGGCTGATCATTTCAAGGTAGGTGTGAGTATTGTCCTGATGTACCGTTCCTTCTTAAAATCGAGAACGCCTTATTAAGTGCCGGTTTCGAAAAATTAAAATCGAAAACTGGCTGTTAATTCAATAGATCCATATGAGAACCGGATTGACCTCGCCAAGTAAATGGAGGCGATCGAGAAGGACAGATGGAGGTTATGAAGGCAAGAGGTGCGATCGTGTGTCGATGAGAGTTGAGGCCATGCATTGAAAAACGGAGATGTCGAGAACTGGATTGATCCCGCCAAGCAAATGGAGGCGATCGAGAAGAAGAGAGGGAGGTGATGAAGGCAAGAGCCGCAATCGCGAGTCGATAGGAATTGAGCCCGTGAGGTGAGAAATGAAGATGGAGGAACCAAGTGAGAGTGAGACGACCGAGGTTATAAACCACAGTGAAAGTTGAGAAGAACAAATTTCAAATTAATTTTTTATTTTTTATTTTTAAACAATCAAATCAAATATTATTAATTTTTTCGAAGAATAGTTGAGGTGCGCGTAAACAGGCATGGACACCGCAGTTATAAAAAAAATTAAATAATATATTATATATTTTCGGTCCGAGTATTCCGATAAGTAATTCCATACTTTGAAAACGAAAATCGAATCGGTCAATTGAAGCCTGCAAAACGGATTGGTTCCGAGAGCTGATATAGTCTGGTTTGGGGTGATTCTCGATTCCTTTCCTGTGGACATCCATAGTTCTTGGGACTGTGGGCCGAGGATGGGGCTTCGCTTTGGTGTGGCGACTGACTTGTCTTACTATGACGTGATCGTCCATCATCATCACCGATCATCGCGTATGATGGACTGACGTGATTTATAGTGAGGCGTCGATCTTCGCCACGTGTCGTGAAGAATGGGTGCGGTGTCGGGATCCCGCGGCCATTAAACGCTTGGATTTTCTTTTGGCCACCAAACGACGCACGGAATTTTTGGGTAAGTGCGAATTCAACGGAACCACTATTTTTTGGCAAAACAGAATTTGAAAACCGACAATAATTATTTCATGATAAATTTTTTCTTTTGTAATTTATGTCCCATGACCCAATAATTGAGTTCCCATTTATGGCAAGAAGTAAATATAATCTCCACTTGTAGCGACACGAAAAATCCGCAATCTTTAAGAAAATCTCTAGAAAGTTCGAATTTCTCTCTTCTTCTTTTGTTTCCTTTCCATTCGCTCGGATCCCTTCCTTCTCACCAATTTTGCATGGATCCTCGTCTTCTTTCAAGAAAAATCTTCCTCGCCCGATCCCTCTCATTCTTGTTTAATCCCTTTTCGTTTCGAGAATTATTTCTATTTCTACGTCTCGACAAAGAAATTGTTCGAGGGGGCGACAAAGAACTTGTTCAAGGGATGAGTTAAAAACAATTGAAAATAAATCATTAAAAAAAAACTATCTGACCAAGCAACTCCCCGTACCACAGGTTAGGACAGGAATAACTTCTTCCCGGTCAGAGTTAAAAAAAAAACGACAAAAAAAAAGGACTTCCATAAAATTAAAAAATAAAAAAAAATAATAAAAAGTCGTTGTACATATTCAATAAATGGACTACAGCCTCCTCCATAACGGCAAAAGAAGTAAAAACCCGTCTAGGGAACTGCACCACGCATAGACATGGTGACTGGAAGAACAAGGCAAAAACAATCATATGCACAAAGATTCCTCATTTCTTGGAGAAAACGGTTCTTGATGATTGGGTCTTCTGTGGAGAAAACGAAGAATTCTAAAAGTATCCTTTGGCAATGGCCTCTTCTAGATCCTTGAAGTCCCAAGCATCATCAGCAGAATACCGCCCTGGAAAACAGAACAGAACAAGAATTCATCTCATAACATAAAAGTCAATAGTTAGCAGCAAACAAGGTGGATTCCTAAGCATTGCTACTCTTCATTGGGCATTTAGAAGGAGCAGGTCCACAATTGTAATCCACATTCTCTGGATAAGGTGATGGATCTATTGATAGCATCCAATGACATGAACAAGAAGTCCACACGACACCACCAATTGCTGCACAGGGCACGGGGGGCAGAAGTTCAAAGTGTAGAACGAAAAACCCACCAAAAGATTGCAAGTAAGACAGTTGTTGAGATACCATACCACCTCATGCTCGACCCCAACACTACTTGATAAAAAAACAGTTACCATGGATTAAATCAACTCTCAAAAGAAGGTCAGAGGTGACTTTACCTATTGAGTCTCTCCTCAGAGCAGTTAAATGAGCGCAGCTGCAATTTCAAGATTTAAAAGCAGTAAACATTTTGGACGCTGTTGTTCAAAATGGAATGGTGCAAAAAATTCCATTTTCAGTTGTGATTCATCAGAGGATCATAGAGGCCAGAAACTTCGTAAATACCTGCCGAGGTTCTTCGCAAAATCAGCGCACAAAGAACGGATGTATGTCCCTTTTGAACATGTTACCCTGAAAATCAGATTTTGTCTGCAAAGAAAGAAATAGGAGAAGGAAGGCCTCATTACTTAACGTGAGCCGCTATAAATACATAAACGGGACTTCTGTTGTAACTTGAGGACTTAAAGTTATATTTTTTGTCAATTGAGGACTTAAGGTTCTTAAAATACCAAAATCAAATTCCAAGCTTGCTGTTTATGGAATTTAGGTATCGGAAATCCCATGTGGCTCCTGCATTAAACATTTGATCATTTGCCACGGATCACTTCTGATGACTGATTTGCACAAATGGTGAACTTGAGACCTGATTGTGGTTATTTTGAACTTTAAGTCCTCAGTCAACCAATAGCCATAACATTAAGTCTAATTTCTGTACTTATCCCAACTCAAAACCAGAGGAAGTCGTAACTATGCAGCTATGCATTTCCCTGGAAAAAAAGAATGTTCAAAAACTGAAATGCTTTTAATGGAAACCTCTCTGGAACACTAGAATCGATAAGATGATAGTTATCATGAGAGCGTAAGTGGTGAAAATCTTCATATTAGCGCCCTGTGATTCCCATTCCACACAAACAGTTTGAAGCCATTTCAGCCTCACATCAGAAAAGACATCCTTTAGCGAGAGAAAGAAGAAGCCCAGCTTCCACTAACTACTTCTGCCATTCTTGAAGACAATGTAAATTCAAAAAAGGTTTAGACATTTAGTCGATCTTAGTGGCGCACTTTCTTCCTTTCAGGATATCATTGTAAAAATGCCCTTGCTCGCGATCTCAGAAAAAGCTTGGTTAATTCACACACTAGACTGGCCAAATAAAAAAAAATTGCATGAGAGACAAAATTAATACGATTCTAGCTTTCTTTTTTCAAGTTGATTATGGAAATCAAGATGCTAAATGCCCACGAAAGTTAAACACATCCAGTGTGTTCAAACTTCAAGACAATAAGTGGAGTTGCTTCAAAAGATTAGAAAAAAAAAAAAAGAGAGAGAGAGCAAAACCTGTCCTCCAGGCTGCGCTCAATGTCAAATTTGAGTATCGAAATCCTTCTTGGTGAAAGTTCAACAGTTTCTCCTCTTCTTGCTTTGTCATACATTTTTTCTCCACCAACCTATACAAAACAAAAACAGTAAAATAATTTCAGCAAAATGCCAGTGCCATACACTGAATAGAATGCATAAAATATATCAATGATTGAAAATTAATTATATTGTCAACTACCATAATTGTCGCGTTAGGATGCTATTGTTATCAAAGACTGCACCATAAAATTTCTAGATATTAATGAATATGAACAAAACAATGCTGCGGGGGTTCCCTAGGTTATCAAAAAAACAAAAAAACAAAAAAAAAAACAAAACAAAACAATGCTGATCCTTACCAAAAAATAAAAAAACAAAAAAATGCTGAATGCGTGTTTAAATAAAAGCGCCATTATTCATCCATGCACTAGATTCAAAGAGATGATGGTTAATTGTTCACTTACCTTTATGGCCGAAAACATGGGTGGGACTTGCCAGATCTCTCCAAGAAAGGATGCCGCGGTTCTCTTTATATCTCCATCCTTGATGTGCTCCCAAGGTTCACGCTGGATGATCTAACAAAGGAGGAGACCAACTTCAGTGTAAGTTGTATACCATCAACCATATAAAAAAAAAAAAGAAGAAGACGAGGGCAAAAAGGTGGCATGGTCATAAAAGAGCCTTTTCCCCACATTCCGAAACACCCCCACTAAGTAACACAACAAAGAAAGACAGAACAAAAAAATCATTGTACTCATTAGAGGCACTTATTTGTGTATTCTTAAACATGGATATAGTAAGTAAACGTTAAAATGACAGGTCTTTGTTAGAGAAAATACTCATACTGGCGAATCAGCATCCAAAGTTGATGTAGCCTCTCCTAAACGGAAAACCCCGCTATAACCCTTTACCATACCCTGATATCTGCAACAACCATGTTTGTAAAGTTCCAACCAAGTTTTCTCAGTGCAATTTACCACGAAAAGATTCGCTTACTATCATATATACAAACAACTAAAGGACCATAAAAATCTAGACCAGAGTGATATAATTTACGAAGGTAGAATGAACTTCTCTCTAAAAAGGCTAAACAGAACAAGGTTCAAATCTTACGCTTCCACTAGCTTGGTAGCTTTACCCACACATACAATTAACAATCCAGTTGCCATAGGATCAAGAGTACCAGCATGCCCAACCTATGCCAGAAATAGAAGAGTGAGAAGGAAAAGTTAGCTAATCTTCCAGGAAGCACCAAGATGGAACATCAGTAACAAGTGGGCACCTTTTTTACTTTCACCAGACGTCGAAGCTTTCCACAAACTGTGAATGAAGTCCAACCTGTATTGCAATGAAAAAAATGTAAGATTGAATATTTCTAGGAGCTAAAGGGTACTTATCTTGCACTTAATGTGGAAATGACTCCAGATACTTAGTAAACTGCAAGATGCGCAGAATCGACAAAAACACAATGTGCAACAACCGTAGTACATAAAAAAATGAATCCAAAAAAAAATCCTCTCACGGAACTAATTATTTAGTTGGAATACTTCTTCATCAGCATATACAGACTAGGAGTAGCAGGAATTGCTTATCCAAATAAAAGGAATGAAATATAGCCCAGCATCAATAATTTGAAGAATGCAGGGCAACAGAGTACCCCCCCCCCCCCCCCAAAAAAAAAAAAAAAAAAAAGGGCCCTTCACTGTCTAAGAAGAGAGGCCACAAGCCCACAATCAGCCAATGTAACATCTTGAACTTTATACATCTCTACCCGCTATTTCGCACGCCTTTCTCTTGCTCTTGCATGGGCGCAAACACCCGAGAATCTTTCAAGAATGACTCAAGGACTTGATTGAGACCTCATCCATTTTGAGTTTGCACATAAACAAAAGAGGATGCTTGCTGCTACGTCAAACCGGCGAGCAAAATAAAATAAGCCACTTTAGAGTTCAGCTATCACCGGATACTAAATATGCATCTATCAGTCGATGCTCTCGCGAAAATTAAACCAAAATCTCATTTAGGTTATTCATTTAGGTTACCATTTCAAGTTAGTCTCTGAAACAGTAGGGGCACAGGTTTCACTCGCACTTTTAGACATTCAATTAAGCTAATCAGTTTACGACGCACCTTTGGGTTTGTTTATCAAAACCACTGTTCCACAAGGACCGTCCCATCTTGGAGGAAGCTCAGTACTCCTTGTCAAAACATAAGGCTCGCCATCACTCGCCACATTTTTCTCACTGGGAACTTTCTTCAAACACTTGAAGAACTCCTCGACCTTCTTCTCCATCACATCCTTCTTCCCCGCGTCCCTCGTCAAATCATCGCCATCCTTCTTCTCCTCCTCAAAGAACACCAACTTCTTATCCTCCATTTTTTCCTTACCCTCGTTCACCCTCCTCTTATCCTTCTTCCCTTTCGCGCCCGCATTTCCCTTCGATCCACCACTCTCTCCAGGTTCGACGAACGCCTTATCGAGGCAATGCTCGGGGAAATACTTCTTCTCCAGCTGATAGACCATCTTGTAATGCTTGTCCTTCTCCCAGGGATAAGCGAACGCATCGTAGAAGTACAACTCCTCCTCTCTCTTGTGCAACCTATGAAACTCCGCCACCTCAGGCTTCAACTCCACAAACCCACCCTCCGCCTCGCTCCGCCTCCTCTCGTCCTCGGAATCAGACCCGTACATCCTCTTCAACCTCTTGCTGTAATACTTCCTCTTGGACTTGTCCATCCCCGAATTTGCCTCCGGCGAGAGCTTCCGGTCAGCCCAGTCGTCAAACCCGAGCTCGACGTCGGGCTTGTCGGAGGCGTCCGGCTCGGGGGAGCTCTCGTCGCCGGGCCTGCCGAGCCGGGGGCGAGTCCTGGCGAGCGAGGACTGAGTTGGGCGGTTGACGATGAGGTCGTATTGGAGAGGGTAGGGGGTAGAGGTGGTGGAGAAGAAATGGGGCGGCGTAGAGGGAAACGAGGACGACGAGAGAGCGAGAACGGCGGTGTTGGGGATAGAGAGAGAGGGCGGAGAGGGGGTAGGAGAGACGATTGGGCGGAGGAAGAGGAGGGATCTGTGGGTGAGAGAGAGCGATTTCGCCATGGCCGAACGGTGCGGCGATGCAGGAGTTTCGTTCAAGATTCAAGCCAAGCCCGCGAAGGGTTTTAGCATGGCGAAGCAGGAGGACCAAAACTGTATGAATCGTCTCCCTCCGCCTTCTGCTTTCGAACTTGGCAGGAATGGAAGTCGAAACTCCTCCCTCCTGGCTGGAAAAGACGGACAGAACCAGCCGACGAGACTTCTCCTGGGCCTGAGCTGACGGAACTTGAAGATCATGGACCCCATCTCCATTAGCCCACGCCAGACCCAGATGAACTTCGGACCCCGACAACATACAATGATGTAACCAACCCAACGGTCTACTGGGTCCCCCACTCTCCAGACACTGCAAGCGAAGGCGACACGTGGCGACGCTACGGAATCCCGCAAAGCACCCTCCTCCCAGGTGGGCGATTAGGACGACACCGAGCCACAACAATTTAATGTCTAGATCTTCCAACCAACGCCCAACCCCACCCACCCCCCCCCCCCTCCTCCTCCTTTTTCTAAGTTTGTACTTTAGGTCACGCATCATTCTATAATAAACAAACAAACGTCCATGCATTTTCCTTTTCCTGTCGATTTATACGACCACGTGCCTGCTATTCTCGTGCGCCGGATTTTTCTCGTATGGTGCGATGCGCCGCGGACGCTTGTATCGCCGTCCGTTCGTTTGACGCTTCGACCACTCGAGGTCCAGGCAAATTGCTTCCCAGGGTCGAAATGATTGGCGTTCTCGAAATTGCTGAGCGTTTGTTCAGCCTTGAGATTTTAGCTAGTGTAGGAAAAAGGAATCAATTTCATGAAAACTGATTTATTTCTTTTTTCTATTTCTTTTTCTTTTTCTTTTATGTACAAGTCCAAATAACACGAATAGTCCTTTAAGTTTGGCCCCAATGTATAACAACATCGATAAAAAAAATTTACTTTCTTCGATTTGGCAATTGAACTTTAATACAATGTGCACTGTCATGCTCGAATTTTCAACTTGCTCGATGTGGTCCTTGTAACTTTCAATTCATGGACTATATGAAAACAATCAATATTGTTCTCGAACTTAAATCAATAGTAGAATAACATTCGATATTTTCTTACGGTTCATTCATGACCTAAATTGAACATTTATTAGAAAAGCTCGACCTTCGGTTCACATGACGATATTACGCATTGGACTAACGTTTAGGGTCCAAATTGAGCGAGTTGAAAATTCAGCGACGACAATGCACATTACAGCAAAAAAAAAAGGTTTAAAGAACTATTTATATTTATATAATTATCTTTATATGAAAAGTCATATTGGACTTATCTATTAGTGACCAAATGCCAGATATTTATCAGACGTGACATCAATCAATCTAGTTCCGACAGCTGATGCCGATTTAGCTTGGTAATTAACACATTAATTCGACTTTTTTTTCCTTGTTTATTTTTTCATTTTTTCACTTTCAATAAGACATGGACCACGTACAACAGAACATATTCGATTTCGCTCATCCTTTTTTTCGCTTATGCGAAAAGGAAAGGTGCTTTCAATTTTTGTTTTTTCGCAAAAGCGGTGCTACAAATCACCGTGAATTTGGGAGATTCCTTAGTTCACCTTCACACGTTCCTCTCGCATCGGGGCGTGACCAAAGACGCGTGTACTTTCCTTTCATATGTACTAATTACTAAACCATAGTAAGCAAATAATAATAATAATAATATTTTTAGATAATCATAGGTCATGAACGTGGCGTGAAAAAAAAAAATAGCAAAAAAAATTTGTTTATCTTCACGCAAGCGTCGCGTCGTAGTCGTACTATGACTTTTGATTTGGAATTCTTAAGATTATGATTTGAGATGACATGGTTACACTCGGTACGTGTGCATATAAAAATTCATAAATTAAAGGTATTACAAAAAAACAAAAAGAACAAAAATCGCAAGTGGTTATTTTTTTTTTTCTATTATTTGTGAAGTATTTTGGCATCGAAGCATTAGAGAATGGATATGCTTTTTGTACCATAGGAACTTTCTAGGAAGTTGCTACGAACGTCCACGAATCGTTCCAAATTTCAAGTTTGACGTGGACAAGCCGCTGTCGTAGCCCTAGCCCCGCACACAATCCTTCCACTTAGAAAACGTCGTATCTGCAAAAATACAAATAAAATTATATATATATATATATATATATAGACACACACACACAAAGGCACGTCGGACAACAAAGGCTACTTCCTAATTTGAGGAGCATTGCATTTCCGTCGTTCTCCAGACAAACGCCATCTTCTCTTCGGATATCGATGACTACGTCGGACACAAATGGAAGGTTTGGTCAATGATGCACACGTACCTGGCCCGTTACGTATTTTCGATAATTTAACGTCTCTTTATTTCGTTATTGTAATCGATGTAGGTAATCATTTAAAATAAAAACTAAATATTCATATTTCATGAAACGAATGAAGCCTTAGATAAGAAAAAACAGATGCTGTGATTTATTTTTTCGGCACCTCTATTAAAGTATTTAGGTATCAAACCACATTATGGATTGAAAATCGAGGGCGACATTTGTGAGAGATTTTGAATTAAGAACTTTTCGAGATCCTCATTCGCCTTTCTTACTATGTATTTACATGCTTACGCTGAATTTACTTCATTAAAAAATGAGTGATGTAGAAAATATTTTTTTCCCTAAAAATAATTGCTTCTTTAATTTAGTGAAAATTATTTTCACTATTTATATTAATTTACGTCTAAATATTTTCGTGAACGATAAAAACATTATTCGTGCATTTATCTTCGCGAGATATTTTTTTAGAAAAATAATTTTTGAATCAATTATTATTTTTTTGCGAAATAAACAGAGCCATAATATTAAGTCAAAATTCAACATGAGAAGGTCTAAGTATTTAGGAAAATTGTCAAAAAAATTTACATATACGCAAATTAAATCTGAAATTATTTTTTTTGTGGCGATTTAATGCTAAACCATTTTCCATCTATATCAATTCAATATTTTCGATCAATTTAGCCGATCCACGTTAACGTTGGTGGCGGTTCCGTACATGGGAAAACAAAAGCTCGCCCCAAAAAAAATAATATATAACAGCGACTGAGCACGTGGCGTGGCTTAGATTCCTAAAACCATCACATCAAGTGAATCAGATGCAGTAGAAAATAAGATACTAATAAAATATATTAAATTTTTATTAAATAAAATCAAATAAAGTTGACTTTAATTCTCAGGGTTTCTTCTGTCTGGTCCACGTGGACTTACGTTCAAACTCCAAAAGTGAAGACCCCTAGCGAAAATAAACATACGAAAATATATTAAAAATAATCGCAACTGGATATTAAAAAATACGTGTGAAATGGGAAGGAGGCGCGTCCGAGAGCACAGGTGGCGCAACGCTTTGGTAGGGAACAAAAGAAAGAAAGAACAATTATCTCTGCCTTTCCAGGGATTTTTCTTAGTTGCGAGGACTAAGAATAATATTCTTCCCCGGGCAACCTTTACCTAATTTAAGTTATTTAATTCGGAGTTGTTCATCTACTGATAGGATCTATACCCTTTTTTTATATATATATAAATATGCACACGCGATTTCAAATTTTCTCAGAACCCACCTTTCAAAGCCGATTTTTGAATTTTTTCAAACCTAAAAATTAAATTTGCCCTGCATAATCCGAAACATGAAACTCACAACGATCGATGAGCGGGACTTGTGCACGACCCATGCTGGCATCAATCGCTTGTGCCTTCTTTGATCAACATAAAGTTTCCCCCTTTTGTTTGATTAAGAAATAGCAACTTTCTAAGACTAGGACTAAGCAAACAAAAGTGTATTTTTTTTTTCCTTTTATAATCCCAAACTAGAAAAAGCGATTTTTTGGGGTTTCTTTTCCAGCTCTTAATTTATTTTATTTCCATTTCTTCTTTACCCCTTTTTTTCCCCTCCATGAAAGAAGGGAGGAGCTTGAAAAAGGCGACATTGCATTGCAAGCTCGCGACTTTACAAAACAAATTCTATTTTTATGTTATTTTTCGATTATTAAAAAAAGCAAAGACACCTTTTTTTTTACAAAGTTTGGGGTTGGGACCAGACCAGACCACGAAAACGGGGCAGTGGTCCTGACCTGGTCAAGCGGCGCGTGGGGAACAAGACCCCGGAGCCACTTAGCCCACCCGATTCAGTCTGAAATCCCCATTATGCCACCACGTAACGACCCTCGACGGCGCGAAAAGGGGGAGGGCCTCGATCGTAATTTCACGTATCGTCCGAGGTTTAACCGTGGGACAGTGGGGGGCAGCGAAACCGAAGAATGTTGTTCCCTTTTTTCTTTTTTCTCTTTTTTGGTTCGTTTGGGCAACGTGGTCCTTCGCTACGGCTGACATTTTTTGTCTTTTATTTTCTTTTATTTAATCTGGTGATGTGAATCTACAACGCGGCCGACCTGACGGGGAGCTCTCGACCGTCCGATTGGATTCCCCCCCACCTCACACAAAAAGGTCCAGGCGATAGGTTGCATGAAACCCGGCTCATGTAAGCCAAGGATTTCGAGCCGTAGGATCATGTGAATCCCATAACCGTTCAAACTCACATTATTTCTTTTTTATTATCTAGCAGGGTGATGTGATATTCAAATATTGCATTACTTAATAAAAAAATAAAAGTAGATTTATAGATTAACCTGATAAAAAAAGAAACATCTAATTGAGGAAAGATGATGATATTTTAATGAGTTAACTAGCAAAATGAAGCATCTTAGCCAAAATATGAGTGAAAATAGCGCTACCCAAAATAAATCATCAATCATTTAATATCACACGACATTTCGTTTCATTTGGACTGTATATTGCCTTTAGCGATATTTCTACGGTCCCCCGCATAAAGAAAGAAAGTTATTTTGCTTTCCATTTTTACGGCATTGTGATTGCTATGTTAAGAATCATGTCACTTTATATTTCTTTCTTTTTTTGGTCAGCTGCCTATTTAGAAGGTATAGAGAGGTAGGGTTTAATCGAAAAAATAGACCAAAGCCTCATACATGAGTTCGAGATAATGCGTTGTGCATATATTTAAAAAGCAATATATGCATTTCGACGTAGATCAAAAGTCAGCCGCCAAAAAAACGACGAGACGGAAGATGTTAAATCGGTTTTGAGACTTATTTTGGCGATAAAATGGGCGATTGATTAAAATAAGTGCCGACGAAAATGGAGATAATTTATAGATGTCAATAGGAACGTTGCTTGACCGGACGAATGAAAAAGAAATCGCATAATGGAGATCACAGACGTGCGAGGAAAATCGACTAGACGAACATGTGACTATGGATAAAACCCGATCGAAACGGGCTAGAGGGCCTAAACCTAAAGCTATGCTTAAATATATGACGAACGACCGCATTATATTCATTTAAATTTTGTTGAATCGATAGTTATAATCCGTTGAATCAACTGGTTAGATTCATATCAATCGTAACCCATCTCCCCTTTTCTTTTATTTTTTGACAAAGACAAATGCAATAATTTTTGTTTAACATAAAAGGGGAAAAATCCATTTTTTTTGGGGGTGCTTTTTTATGTTCTCTCTCTCTCTTCCGGCTGTCACCGGGCAATACTTGGAAGAGAGTTTGTCTGGTGAAAGGGCGAGAAAAAAACCACCAAACGGCTATAATTGACGTTTCAGGTTTTATTCTCTCCTTCCCCCAAGTCACTGCCCCGCAGAAGGAGAAGAGAGAGAGAGAGAACGCAACAACCCCACGAACCGCCGTCTGGGCTCGCCGCCGATATCTTTCCACCGGCGATTTTCGGGTCTCTCCCGTTTCTTTTTCTTTTTTATATATAAATTTTATGATCTGGGTTTTAACGATCCTACGGAGGTGTTGCCGGAAAGAGAGGATTGAAGCAGCATTCTTGTTTGTTTCAATCCTTAATCCTCGTTGCTTCTCACGATGCCCGATGGATATTACAGTTCCAAGAAGACTGACGATATTTGTGTAGACGTATGTGGTCAGGTACTTCTTCGTCTTTTTGTTTGGGTTGCCTTTTCTTTTTTCATGTCCCTGGACACAAAAGAAGGAACAACAAGAAGAAGTGGTCATTATTTTCATCGTCGGAATGAATTCTCAAAATTTTAGGGCGTTTTTTTCTACCTTGTTGTTTTTCTGAGTTCGGGATGATGGAAAGTGCGATTTTTCTTTTTCTTTTTTGCAATTATGGAGAAATTTGAAACTGGGTCATTTGTTGTTCTTGTATAACCTGCCATTTTTTTTTTCCGAAAGATAAAAAGTTATTGAACCTGGTGGTGGTGTTAATTGATGGTTTTTTGCCTTTGCATATGTTATATTTTCCTGGAAAACTTTTTCTCGCTTCGTGCTTGGGGAGACACTGAATTCCCCTTTTCAAGCAGGAAAAAAGGTGAGATTTTGCCTTTTTAGCGACAGGTGACAATGTTGGGGAAGATCATTAATTTTCTAGTCCTTTTGGCCCTTGAAATTGGGCATAATCTGCTGCTTTCATATCTGGATTGCAAAGTGGTTTTTTTTATTTTTTGGCCTCTTTTTACCTAGAATTACTTATTGTAATTAATACAAACATTGGAGAAGTTGCTCTTTGAATCACAATATTATCTTCTGAATAGCCAACTTTCAGAATGTTATGATTTTTTTGGTGATGTACCGAATAATTCACGTTTCTGCTTGATTCTTTGCTCATGTTGTTGGCCTTTAACACTTGATGTTCATGTTAGATGCCTTCAATCGTGATTTCTGATATGTAGTTCTGGAAAGATTGGTGTCTCAGTTTGTATTTCTTCCCCTGCATTTTGACTCGGTATCTTAGAAATTCTTTTGAATATGCAGCAGGCAACTCATGCAGCTTTGGGCATGTCGAGACTTCGCTGTGTTCTTCGAGGGATAGATATGAAGACATACCTATTTCTGTTTGTTGTCATCCCAGTAGGGATTTGTGGCATGTACTTGCATGGACAGAAGATCACCTATTTCCTTAGACCCCTCTGGGAATCCCCTCCGAAGCCTTTTCATGTAATTCCGCATTATTATAACGAGAACGTGTCAATGGAAACTCTTTGCAAACTCCATGGATGGCGAATCCGTGAGTTCCCAAGGCGGGTCTACGATGCCGTCCTGTTCAGCAATGAGGTTGACATTTTGACGATTCGGTGGAAGGAATTGTATCCTTACATAACTGAGTTTGTATTACTCGAGTCAAACTCAACATTTACTGGACTACCCAAGAGGTTGCTTTTTAAAAAAAATCGAGACAACTTTAAGTTTGTTGAGCCTCGGCTGACTTATGGTACGATTGGAGGAAGGTTTAGAAAAGGAGAGAATCCATTTGTTGAAGAGGCTTATCAGAGAGTTGCTCTGGACCAGCTTCTTCGGATTGCTGGCATTGAAGACGATGATTTGTTGATTATGTCAGACGTGGACGAGATCCCTAGTGCCCACACGATCAATCTTCTCAGGTGGTGTGATGACATCCCACCTATTCTTCATTTGCAGCTGAGGAATTATTTGTACTCTTTTGAGTTCTTTGTAGATAACAAAAGCTGGAGAGCATCGGTCCACAGGTATCAATCTGGTTACACGAGATATGCGCACTTTAGACGGACTGACAACTTGTTGTCCGATTCGGGTTGGCATTGTAGCTTCTGCTTTCGCCACATAGATGAGTTCATATTCAAGATGAAAGCTTACAGCCACTATGATCGGGTCCGATTCTCTCATTATTTAGACCCGACAAGGGTTCAGGATGTCATCTGCAAAGGGGCTGATCTATTTGACATGCTTCCTGAAGAACACACGTTTAAAGAGATAATCGGGAAGATGGGGCCCATCCCTCGTTCTCACTCAGCTGTTCATCTTCCTGCCTATTTGTTAAACAATGCAGAGAAGTACAAATATTTGCTGCCGGGGAACTGCAAGAGAGAGAGTGGCTGAGTAACTTCCTTCGAATGTGAGGTGGCTTTTGTCGGCAAGTTTGGAAGGGTTGGAAGGTGAAGATGCTTTGGGCACAAGAAAACAGCGCCCTAGGACGATTGTCAATTACGATCTTGGGGACTTAATACCGGCAACTCATAATGCACCTCCTAAACCTTGTGTCATTCTTTAGCGAGGCATTTGAAGAACTTGCATGTTCCTGAAACTCTGTGGGAGGATCATTTCGGGATTCGAGTTCTTTGAGTGCTGGATTTGGGGCATATCGTGCTTTGGGTCTGTGGATGTTGATGTCGGAGGTGATAATTCGCCCTGAGCCTTGCAAGATTGCATTGCATGCCACCTCTTGTAGGTATTACTAGATATCTCCTGTCTATAAGATAGGGTAGTTCATTCGGTATTTTTCCCACCTTTCTCTGCTGGGAGTTTCATTGCGTTAGTCTAATCTAAATCCATTTTTTGTACCATCAGATGACTATCAGCGATAGGATGTAGATTAATTCTTTACATTCTTCTTGCACAGTAGTGTGTGCATTATCTCCATTTCTCCACTTGTTTCTTCATCCGGAGTCCTTGTACATGTATTTAGTTTGATTTGATGAGACTGATGGTCGGGTGACCGACCGGCTGTAATTGTTAACTTCATATGCAATGTGGGTTCCCTGTTCAACACCTAGTCAAATGGCCGGCACGTCCGTTTTGAGGGTGAAAGCTCACTTTCTTTTTAAGGTAGGGCATGAGTGACCAGCAAGAATCTGTGCTGGGGTTTTTCTTGTATTCCGGCAACAATGTTATCATATATGTCGTCCTTAGAATGTCAATCACTACCAATTTAGTGCATGTTGCAAGCAAATTAAAAAGGAAAAAAAATTCGAAGAGAGGACAGAAAAGTGAGAAGAAATGTCACTTCTGAGGAGAGAAAGTGAATGAAGGCACAGTGAGTTCATGTGGATGTTCTCCGTAAATCTGTCAAATTTGGCCGTAGTTACCCAAATCGCGTTCTTTCTTCCATTTTATACTCTCTTCTGCTACGAAAACACCGAGACGAACCTGTAGTAACTTGAGCAAACCAATTGTGTGGTTTTTCTGCAGAACTTGAGCACCCAATTTGTGTGATTTTTCTAAGTTTGCACTTGCAGATGGATAAGAAGGGTGCCAATGAAGTCGATTTTTCAAATAATGTCTTGAAACAGAGAGGCTGGAATATGCCATATTAGGTGGAACCACTAGGGGGTTGAGTGTCTCGGGCAGCCTCAAGTGCATGTGGAGGTTTCATGCAGAAACGTGGTCTGCAAGAACAAATTTGAGTCCATCATGTAGCAAAAAACCGTTTTAAAACCCAACAAGGAAAGACCCTTGATGGGGGTGAAAATTATGTTCAGACAGCTTTCATGAGTCCGGGCAATGTCATTGAATTGGATAAAGACCAAATCACTGCAAGATCCAAGTGATTGATTGTCCCTGGGATCCGACCTTTCAAACATCTAATGTGTCCTCGATTAAGGCTTGAGTCTAAGTCTAGCTTACCTAACAATTTTATTTTATTTACCTTAGCTTTTTTCTTTTTTTCGGTTGTCTCTTTGTTGCACAGTACTGCCATCATCTTTTTGCTTCTGGGTTCGATCATACTTTTAAGTGATCGACCGTCCCAATCAAACGAGGAAAGCTCAGTCCATTTGCAGTAGACACGAGAAGAATATCCTAATATTCCTGACCAGTGACGGTGACCATCATTTCATTATCTCCATGTACCGGAGGGATAAGAGAGGGGGGGAAAAGATTTGGTTTTAAGTAAAATATGCATTGGCTGACTTTGTCCGTGAAAAGTTTCCAAAAAATCCTTTTAAAAAAAGTTTATCCATGTCAGTAGCGATCACGCCACGTAGAATAGACTGCGTCCACATCAGCGATTTTCCTAAAAAATTAGCCGGACGAAATCAATTGGCACAAATCCACGAGATCAAAGACTTTTTGGATAGTTTTACCGACTTTATACCAATCAATTGACTAGCTCAGTTTAGCTTTAGCTCATTAGAGAAAACCCGATTGAAATACTATTAAATATGCAGCTTATTTATGCATCTCTCCCATGAAACCTCGCCGCGGACATTTTGAAATCTCAAGTCTTCCAAACTACTTCCATCGAAAAGGGTTTTTTTTTTTTTTTTTTTTTGAAGAGCCATCGAAAATGGTATTGAAAGGCACCATTGTTGCACACTTCTCCATCCTATAATTTGCCTTTTTTGTCCGGAGAGAACATTAGTGCATGTGGAAGTTGACTTATTAGGTCCTTTTTTTTTTTTTGGGTGCTAAAAGAACTCATTAGGTCATTATGGATCGAATGAAGCACAATCTGGATTTCTTAACATCTTCACTCGATATTCTTCTCTTTGGTGCCCCACCCCACAACCTACTCCTTCCATCAAATCATTGATAAGCTATGCTTTTTCTAACATAGGTCAAAGTAAAATTAAATGAGCAATTTCTCGACCGGAAAATACTCAACGTGTTTATTCACCAGCTTAGATGTGTATCAGCTAGCGATTCTTAAGCCCTGCTCGTAATTCTAAGTTAGGGAGTGACTGGTCAGAATTGAAAAATAATTTAGACGATATGGTAAGCTTGGCCCAAAATGGCTTATGCCCAAGCAACCCGAAGTCACGCATGTTCCAAGTATCTTTCTCTTCCTAGTGGAGAAAAGGCCCTGACGACAATTGACACATAGAGAACTCTACGATTTCTTTCAACTTAAGCTCAAAATCATGGCCAAAACATACAGTAAAAGCACCAGCAATGCCAGAGGTATCTGCAAAAGTTTTCCTGCGTAGTGTCCTTTTTTTGCCCTGTCCCGAAGTTTAATTGTTATGCCATGGGACAGGCTGTATTCACCACTATGAAATTAAATCCAGACATTATGCTCCACATATATTATCCACAAGTGAAGATACAAGGAGAATAAATGAGGGGTTCTCATGCTCGGCTTTGTCAAACTATCTGAATCTAAACAAAACTTCAATACAATGTCGTTAGTCTAATTCAGTAGCACCAACACCTGGAAAATCTTTATTGCCTTAGATGAAGAGACGTGCCCTGCATGCAAAAGTTACATTCTGGCAGTCATGCCCAGTTAAAAAAATGGAGCATCAGCAGAGTTTAAGATAGCTTTGAGCGCATGGAGTAAATAACGGTTCATAAACACATTTTGCAGAAAAACATCCGAAATGTAAATCCAGTGTTCTTTACATGTACAAGCACCGAACAACTAATAATTGCATTATCACAAACAGTCACACAAGCCAAGAACAGCAACTGATGTAGGTTCCCAGAAGAAAGGAACAGGGTAAGAAGCTGCAAAAAAAGCTCACTTTCAGCTCGCTAAGAGGTGAAACATTTTGCTTGCAGCGACACAATTGACATGTATGGAAGTGACGCATATCAAATGATGTCTAGGTCCAATTTTGTGATCAGAAGGGCCAAGCATCCATGTTCCCTCAAAGTGATTGGCTTAGACATTGGTCCACCAAAAGATACTTAAGTTGTGAGTTGAGCCAGTTCCAGCAAGCAAAATTGGGAACCCACAACAATTCGGAGGTTTGTACTTCGTCATGTCTCTTCATATGCGTCCTAACCATTCGAATATGCTCTCTTGGGAACCAAATGGCAACTCCTGCAGTGTGCACAGCAGATACATAATGATTAGTCGTTAATGTTGAAAAAACTTGCCACCTATGCAATTATGCAACGTATCAAGAAAATTGTGTGCAGATGCAAATTTGGCCAATCTAGAATTTGCAACTTACAGGGTGCAGGAAATCTGGTGGAGTATCAAAGTCTAGCTTCTCAAGTTCAGAGATCCCAAAGGTTGTGTTTCCGTTGGTTACCACTTCATTTGTCTTCGGAAGTGACGCAGTTGGTGGAATGAGATTGCATTCTCTATCACTGTACCGAGAACAAGATTCAACAGGCTCTTTGCATAGCAAAGACCCGTCAATGTGACCTAAATCAAAGTCGTCCAGAGGCTGTGATTCACCAGCCAACCACTGAGCATATGGCTCATCATCCTCGAGCTGAATATCCTTATTCGTATCCTGATCAACAACGCCAGAAAAGATTACATAAGCTTCTGCAGAAGAAAATGCACAAATTTTATGTCTTTCAAGAAGTTTTCAAGTCTGAATTCTCTTGGGATATGGAAGAGAGTCAAGGTAACTCTGCCACCAAAATTTTCACATTTCTAGAACTCTCCGAGGAAATACCGTTCTCTTTGGCTAATTTGATGAGGGCCATGCCCACAGACAAAAATACTACTGTTATGCTGTTACCTCATACACCATTCAATAAGAAATTTTAAAAAAAATCTATTCAATGTTTGCACCTCTTTTAATTCCCTCTTGCAAAAATTCCAGCAGGCTGCAACATTTTAATCATAACTCGGAAAATGATTCACGCAATGAAATAACAATTTCGACTAACCTGATCAGAGGACTTCATATCTTCCTCGGCGACATCATCAAGCAGAACATTCGTTTCTGTTTGAGGTAGATTGGAAGGATTTGGTATAGGGGTCCTTGGATTGGTTCGAAGAGTCTTCACATCCTGATCATCAATGTACATACTTTCATCATTCTCCTTGTCAATCTTGTTATTCTTGTCGGTCTCCTTGGGTTGTTGATAGAAGATCTTGGAGACCACATATTCCCCATCCTTCTCCTCCTTGTCCGTGCCCAAATGATACTGATGCATCACCCAATTGGACTTAATAGGCTTTGACCCCTTCTTCGAACTTTTGTAAAGAACCATTATCTTCTGCCAACCTTTATGAACACCATCAATGGCAACAGGTTTGGTCTTACCAGTCTTGTGCCAGCGAACATCTTCTCTGTTCAGATTATGCTGATCATGAATTTTACGACGCTTTCGTTGTCCAGTAGTGTAAGCATTCATGGTCCTGTGAAAGAAATGGACACTTCTTCCATCTTTATTGGCACCTGAAAAATGAAATAAACCAAGAAATTACCAGAGTATTGGTATTAGAGATCCATAATGCAGCTTCCGAGGACGCACCCTTTCCATTTCATATGAAGCAACGAGTGTGGCATGCATAACTACAAAGGTATGATATTAGCAAATTAATGGTGTGACGCTAACTAATTACCTGACTTTGGGCAGTGAATACACCAGAATGGGCATACTATGATCTCAAGTGAGTGTTTTATAAGGTAATTTGAATTTTGTTTAGATCGTGATTATTCAAGATATTAGGTAGCCAAATGCGATAACACGGTTCATCTTGCACAGTTAACAGCGACGCTTTTCGACTCATGATTAAGACAATAACATCTCTTCTCTGCACAGGACGTGTGGACTGTAATCAAGAATATGCTTCAGTACTTAAACTGAAATGAGCTACTTAATGCATATTTAGCCACAAAACATTTGCTTTATCCTTTGACAAGCAATTTCTTCATTGCTCCAAGGACTTCAATTTCAAAACGTAGGCATCGACGATTTAAATGCAAGATATAGAAAAAGCCATAAAAGCCCAAAAAGAGCACGAAGGTTCCTCACCAGGAAGATTTTCAGGATGAGTATAACAAATTCCTTCATTCCACTCAAGTGTGGAAATAAATTCATCAATCAACACGTGTTCTTTTGAGTTTCCAACGCCACATTTTGCTGCCAAGTGTTCCAAGAGCTCACCATCAGAAGGATCGAACTTTACACCAATGGGTAGGCCAGGCCAATCCGGAAAAACCTGCAGAGCAAAAGTTATGCTAGAAACATCAATTAAGCTGGACATCCCCAAGTAAATTGAAAAAAAAAAAAATCACCCACAAACGAACAATGCAAAGTAAAGCGGTGTGACTAAATTACTTGCCATGGACCTTTAAGGTCAGCTACACATGTTTCCTTCTAGGTTAAATGCCAAAAATATGAGAAGAAAAGAAGAGATTTCACTTTCTTAAAGCGGAGCGTATCCTACGTCTAACATGATGAATCTACACGTCCAGTTATGCGAGGGAAATAATAAATGGATAAGTATCTATGAATTCAAGTAGTACATTAAGTCAATCCTGCAAGTAGCATCACTAACTTACATCACTGTTGTCGATAGAATAATGGCAATTTGGGCATTCACGATTTGCACCAGAGTCTTTGATTTGAGAAGTAGTAGACAAGGTAGCATTTTTCACTTTCTTTGCTATTGATCTGCCATCAACAAGCCAGCTCCTGCAAACAGATAGAGGCTATAAGCTAATGTCGAAGTGCAAATGTGACAGTAAACTTCAGCAAGAAGAAATATTTATTAGCAACGAGAGAGATTGAACAACAGCATGAAACGATCCAATGTGCTATAGAAGTTGTGGGGAGTCATCATTGCATAACAACGCTACAACAGTTGGTGAGAAATCTCTTAGTTTTTCTCTTGCTAGAAGTAGTGGTAACGACATTCAATATGAACATGCTGCCAGGCAAATAAACAAGAGTACCAACACAATCAATCTTGCAAGAGATGCTCAGAAATAGCACGAAGTCTGCACTTCCCATAGAAATATTGACAGCCAGTTCTACGAGGACAAAGTGATGATAAGGACCATGGAATGTCGCAAAATTCATCGACCCTGTCAAATTACTTCATCAGAAAGTGTAGGCACACACTTAGCATAGTCACAAAGACTAAAGCTAAATGAAGTTCCTTGTGAACACAAGCTTCATCTGGGTGTTCAGGAAAAAAAATATCCACCTAGAACAAATTGCTCTTGTTCATGCGTAACGACCTAGGGCTATACAAAAGGAGAGCAAATGAGGAGGCAAAAAGGGTCGCACATGGTTGAGCCTCATAGCTCTTGGAGTAATTGGATTGCGCACTCTTCCACATTATAGTCGTCCAATCCCCCAATCCTTCATTCTTCTAGGCCTATCCCACAATTTTTCATTCTCTTGTTTTGTAACATTGTCAGTTTCCGGCATTCCCGCACCTACCATCGTTTAATCGTTTATGTGTCGTTGCACTTCAATCAAGCGAACGTAAACGTAACTAGCTCTCTCCTAATAGATATCCACCACGCACCACCCCACCTCCCCACCCCCCCCCCCCCCCCCCCCCCCCCCCGAAAAAAAAGTTCAAACCCCTGAAAACCAAGAACAGAAAACCCAACCCCATCACTCGTAATAAACGCAAGAATCCCCCCCGCAATCACTACAAAACTCCAACACTTCAGCTTCCGCTTCATGTTTTCTCCCTCTCATAGCCTCGGGCAGAGAAGGAGACGCGGGGGGTGGTGGGGGGGGGGGGAGAGAGAGGGCGCGCTACAGTTGCAGCAGAGGAAGAAGACGGAGAAGGGGATACGAGAAGTTCCAAGAGAAATCGCAGGTGAAAGCGAGAGAAAACTAGAGCAAGAAAATCGCCAAACGATGCTCGGACATCTATTGCTCCAACCCGTCGGAGTTACCTCGCCATGGGTGTGGAAGAGGTGCTGCGAAGCTCATTCGAAGCAGAGGAGAGACGCCGAGAGACCGACCTTTCACATTTGGCGACCCCTTCGCGTTAAAAAGACCGAGAGAGAGAGAGATAGAGAGAGGGTGTGTGTTCTCGCTTTGTGTACTACGATTATATCTTTGGGCGGGAAACGGGAGCCTCAAGAGGCTCGTGCGCCGAGCCGTAGCTTCGGACAAGGCATCTTTCGCTCCCGAGGTCCCGACGGAGAGGCTCGGGCGGGCCCCCAGGGTTGATGGAACCTGCTAAAACGAGACGAAGCTGACGGTCTCGGTGGGGATCCCAGCCTCGGAGCTTGCTTCGAAAACCGAGTTCAGTGGCAGGATGGTAAATAGGACAGAAGCACTCAGCGTTGGCTTTCTTGCTGACCAAGCTTAGACAGGATCGAACGCCTTGCTTTTATTTTTTCATATATTTTTTTCTAATTAAGGGAATTTTTGTTTTTCGTTTTCTTGATTTTTCACTGTTCGCTTACGCGGTGGCGGCTGTGTGACCGTTGCGAGCAGTAAATCCCCCTCTAGAGAGAGAGCGGTGCCACGAGTCTTTGACCGCGGCTAAAACAGAGAATCGATTTGGAGATGAGAAAAATTACCATCAATGATTTTCACCATCCTTTTTTGGGTCCCAAAGGACGGTAAGGACTTGTGTAAGAGGCGTCGAAATTACCTTATATGGTTATGGTGCATTTCATATGTGACGTTCGATCACATGAATCCAGCTTCGAGGTTATCCGATTTAACGGTCCATATGAACTGGCTCGCATGCATCAGATGCATACATCTCACAAGCACAGACTTTTCATTTGAAAATGTGCCCAGACATGCCATGTAAAGTCCAAGCTATATCTAGATTCCAGAGAAGTACGATACAGGCACCTGCCAAGTATAGCTTATGGTCTCATTACATACACCGTTGGATTGACCGAATCTAGCATGAGATTTATCCAATTCGACGGTTCATACGGATCGGCCTCACACGCATCGGATTGAATGTATACAACTCACGAGTGCAAACTTTTCATTTGAAAATGTGCACGTAGACATGCCATATAAGATCCGAGCTATATCTAAACTCTAGCAATGTACGATGCAAGCACCTATCAAGTATAGCTTGTTCTCATTTTGTACGCCATTGGATTGGGTGAATCCAACATGGGATTTATCCGATTTGACGGTTCATTTAGATTGGCCTCACATGCATCGGATGCAGACAGCTCACAAGCGCAAACCTTCCATTTGAAAATGTGTGCGCAAACATGCTATGTAAAGTCCGAGCTATATCTAGATTCCAGCAATGTACGATGCATGTACTTGTCAAGTATAACTTATGATCTCGTTACATACGCCGTCGCATTGGGTGAATCCAAGTGGGATTTATCTAATTTGACAGTTCATATGGTCACATGCATCGAATGCAAATAGATCAAGAGCACAATCTTTTCATTTGGAAATGTGCGCACATACATTCCATGTAAGGTCCGAGCTATATTGAGATTATAGTGATGTACGGTTTTTTTCTTTTTTGATCTCCCATAGTGATGTACAATTTAACTTCAACCATGGTGAGAAGGAACGGTTTTGTCTGCTTGTGAAATGTGGGAAAAATGACAAAACAAATACCATAACTTTCTAACGGTGTTCATTTGAGAGTCGTAACTATTTTTCGTTCACTTAAGTATAGTAACTTATGTATAACACTTACTTTAGGGTTAATTTTTTTTCCGATCTATTTAGTGTCATATAATTTTTAATTGACCACTTGAGTGACACCGCTATTTGAAAACATTCACCATTAATACCATGACACATCGGATTTTCAGCATTTGGATGAATATTTAAAAACAAAAAATTTACTCAGTTGAACGTTTTTAAGAAGTTACGGCACTCCTATGATCTAAAAAAAAATTACGACACTCAAGCGGGCATATTAGGAAAATTGTGATGCTTGTGATGTGATCGTACCTTTAAATGCCACGATAATAGAATGCAATAATTTTTTTAGCGAGACTAAATGATAAGAGAGGAAACTTAAAAAATCGAGAATATTCATATTGCATGTAAGACACACCGCTCTACAAGACAAACCTTATACTAGACTTGCTCGATCTAACGGTGCACATTAGTTCACGTCATACGCATCAGATGTGGACTGTATATTCCATCAGAACACGAGAGCATAGCGTAGCGGCGAGCAACGGAAACCGTCCAGACTAGACCAGACCAAACCTGCCGATTTTACACAGTTCCCCATTTCATAAAGTTGAAACCGGCAATTTTCGGTCCGATTCTCAATTCCAGGGGTGGAATTGGCCACCCGGACCGAGACCGTTATCTTTTATTAGTTTTTATTTGTTAAAACTTCCTTAAAACTGGTGGTGAGTCCATAAACTGTCTCTGACTGAAAATTTCAGTGGCGTTCTAATCTTTGGAGTTCATGAGCAGTAGTCTGTCGCACGAGAGTATTGGATGGCGCTGAATTAGAGGTATGAGTTGGGGCCTTCGTGGATGAGAGAATTTTTCAATGAAATTGTAATTTTTCGGTTGATCGGTTCGTGAAAACTCTCATGTGAAGTAAGAGTGTTAAAAAAGCCTGCACCGATCTGGCATGAAAATTCACATAATTTTCGAGCCTTTCAAACCAGGTTTGGTACTGTTCATCAGGCCGGGTCGGGCCGCCTGAATTTAACTGTTTTTTTGGCACCTATGTTTTTTAATCTAATTTATTTTATATTTATTTTTTTAGTTTATATTCTTACATTCGACTTGCTTGTCAAGTGATTTTAATTCTAAAAATAAAAAATAAAAGGAAAAAAAGAATCCGATCGTCCCGACTCGGCCCGGGGCATATGTAATTCGAGTTGGGCCAGGTTGAGGTTGATGCTATTTAGTTTCGGGCCGAGCCGAGACCCGGTGGCTTAGCCTGGCCCGTTGACACCCCTAATGTGAAGATTGAGACGAAACGAACTCGATTATGCTTCATCGATTACAAAACCATGGGTCTGAGTTTGCTGTGAATCCATCGGTTCCATCGGACCACTTCCGCGAACTAAAAATTGGTCCTCTTGATCCAAGGTGGGAACCGAAACATGTCCCTACATAAACATGCTATGTATATTCACCGCGACACATAAAAAAAAAAAGGGTCACCGTGACATCTAAATCCAGGTAACGCACGATGCACACACCTGTCAAGTCTATTTTAAGATCTGCTTTGTCTACTTCTAAATTTCAAAGTAATTGAATTAAAAAAAAAACAGTGAGACAACTGATAAGAGAAAACTATATAAAAAAAGGTTTAGAATGAATCCCGTGCATATGAGTATATGACATATACCGCTGAATAAGATAGGATTAAACAAGACATGCCCGATCTGACGGTATCGATGACTTTGCATCACATACATTAGATGTTTAGCCTTCTTGACATCTAAATCCAAGCAATGCATAGTGCAGACATCTGCTAAATATATAGTTTAGCATTTTTTCATTTCACCAACGGTGAGAGAGACCCAATTTTTTTATTTTTTTTGGTCTACTTTTAAATCTCGTAGTACTAGAATTCGAAGCAAACAAACAATTATTACTTTCAATTTTTTTTTTATTGTCAACTATATTAGCAGTATTGGGTATGTGGTGGCACCATCGAAGCAACAACGTCGTTGTAGTATAGTGGTAAGTATTCCCGCCTGTCACGCGGGTGACCCGGGTTCGATCCCCGGCAACGGCGCTCTAAATTTTTGTGAACTTTACCTTTTTACGTCCATTTTGGATCCAACTAATTGCAACCAACAGAAAACGCCGGGTCCAACCGAAGCATGAACAGGACATGGATATGTTGCTTCGCCCAATGATACCTTTCCTGTCGGAAGTCAGGGTGCACTTCGATTCATTAGTAGCTTTCGTAGGAAATATCAGATAACGCGAAAACAGTGAGGTCTCCTCCTTCCGCCTGTCTTTCCGATCGAGGTATCCTCTGCTTTGCCTGAAAACGATCACATTGTGCAGGCAGCGACCGGAGGGTTTGGTTCCCTCATATATGTCCAAATGCTAAGCAGAAGAGTGAGTAGGGATGTGACGGCGAAGAACATTTCCCGCTTAATCCAATCAACTTCAAGATGGAGGCAACGTAATGTCCAGCTGAATCTCGAACCAGTAACCAAGATGCGAAATTTTGTGGACGAGAACATTTCCCGCACAATGTCGATGATTAAGGACCACAATGTCGATGATTAAGGACGAGAACAGGATTTGATTCAAATGGAACAGCAGGCCTGTTGTTATTGATCGAATCCTCGAAATTTTGTGAATCGAAGCTAGTCAGACGCAGCACCTCATCATATTCGTAAAATCCGTATCAGTACAAGATCGTTCCATTATTACAAGCAGAACAGGAGTAAAGGCCTTTGGATGGAACCTTAAGTTTTTACAAATGACAGAACACATCCCAGCAACCCCCACCCTCCAAAATTACAAGTACACTCTGCTTTTTGTCAATTTGGAACCAAACTAGTGTCATATTCTAGGAGCAGCCAGTGTGTCATACGATAAAATATAAGTTATTAACCGCAACTTCCTAATTACCTGATGTTTCCCTAGATAAACCTCTTTGGGGTCCAAAGGTTTATTGCTCTAACCTATAGAGGAATCTGAATAACTTCATGTATATATGACCATTCGAGAGAATCAGTAACATTGGTTAAAACAGAAGAAGAAGCTCTTCGGCCTGGGCTCCATCTCACTTGTTGGGGTGTCGCCCGAGTTCTCCCTTGTAGCCATTAGAGCGCTTGTACCTGGAGACTCCGGAGGCAGTACAGAATTTTTCGAGGCGAAAATGCGCTGGGGAATAACCGGCTTCGGCGGGGATATGGTTGAAAGATAGTGAAGGAGCATCTGAATTATCTGACTGAAGCTGGGCCTATCATTTGGATCCTCTTTCCAACATGACGACACGATACAAGCTAGGTCCTCTGGCAAGTTATCTACGCTGGGCCGTACATTCTGAAATGGCACAACAAAACCCTTAGATGACATTTCTAACCGCAGCTTATGGCGGGGCAATCTTGAATAGAGAAAAGCGGACTTTTAACACAGTTTGCCCAAACAATCCAATCGTGAATGATATCCAGCATTATGGTAATGAAGTAAAAGGGAATCGAAGGTCCAATAAAGTTGGCCTCAGTCCCATCCAAAGAGTACATGCAAGCAGAAGCACCTGGGTCTGTAAAGCATTAATTGCAAATATAGATTTACGAAAGCAAAAGTCCTAGAATTTGATTGATCTCAGCCCGTGAATTTCCTAAAGAAAGCTACCCTTCCCTTCATCTCCCAGTTTTCTCCGTTAACTGAATCACCGGCTGCACAAACGGAATATAGTCTAAATTTAGCGACATTAATGGCACATATCCTCAAGCAGGTACTTCTCCTCGATATTCATCCTTTCGAGTTCATGAACATGAATCTTCAATATATATGGTGGCATGCATTAGTAATTGCAGTTTCTCATGCATATAATTAACAAGATTATGGATTGAATAGACATAATTAATGATACATACAGAAAACTGTACCACCACAATTACAGCAGCAGCTTGCTTCTATTTCATTATCTCCAGAAAAATCTAAATTAAGAGCTTCACACCAACAGCCGCTTTCAGCTCAAACTTCAAGGTGAAAATCCAGGTCATGTAACAATTATAAATAACTAACTTTTGAGACATAAAATGATGAAGACAAAATTCCAAAATCAAAGCCCGATTTGTTCTTCGCCTTCTTTTTTACTTCCCCAGGAGGAAGCCACTTTACAGGGGACGCTTGATTTCTCACAAAAGGTAACTTTTTTTGCTAGAGATAGCGAGTGGCATATCAACACATGGTAGACAGCCGAAATTACCTTAAAAGCAGCTGCATATGCTGCCTGGAGATTAGACATGCCTTCGAAAGGAAGCTTGTTATGGATCAGCTCCCATAATACAATTGCAAAGCTGTAGGCATCCACCTTGTTATTGTAATGCTTCTTCTCTCCATGTCTCAACGTGACTGTGCTGTAAAGCTGTCAACATTTGTTGGTTCATTTAACACAACGAGGAAGTTGGAAAAGGATTACAGAAGCAGTTCCAAATGTCACGATGACTTACTTCCGGGGCCATCCAACGATATGTTCCAGTTTCAGCTGTCATCATCTCAGTCAGAGACTCTTCTCTAGCTAAGCCAAAATCCGCAAGTTTAACTGTTTTGTGGTCTGCAGTTAAGATCAAGTTCTCTGGAAAAGGAAAATTAGAAGTCAACAAAACGATCCACGATCCCCTCCTCTGCCGCTCTCACGATGAAACGATAAAGCACAGATTTCCTCCATGGGAAGAGAAACCATGACCTTAATAGCAGAGCGTCACGATGAAACAATCAAACTGGGAAATGTCAAGCACGGAACTGACTATTAAATTTTTTTTTTTAATATTACTTGAATAACTCGAGAAAAGGGAAGACACATTTATATGAACTGTACCAGGTTTCAAATCACGATGTATGATCCCATGCGAGTGCAAGCACTCCATTGCGCGGGCAATATCAAGTGCAAAACCGACCGCCACACCCATGTCCAAGCAGCTGGGTCGCGTGTTGAGCAAGTATTTTCGCAGTGTTCCCCCTAGTAGGAGCTCGGTGACAATAACCATGACAGGATCCTTACAAGCTCCGATAAACTGGCCACAAGAGAGTTAGCTTCTTTAACACATCAACTTTAAAGAACTACGACCACGACCAATTCGTTCTAATCGCACCGAAAACACACCAGAACTGCGTAACTGCTCCGTTGTTCCACAACTAAATCAACTAACCTTGACTAGATTTTTGTGCTGAACTCTTGACAACATCGCAACCTCCCTCCCGAACCTTGCCTCTCTCTTGGCAATCTCTTCAGGAGTATCGCCCCTGTGGAGAATCTTGACAGCAACAGTCTGGTTCTTGTACCTAATTACAAATGAAATCATACAAAAATCGTAAACAAGCAAAAAGGGGCAAAGAAGCGCACGAGTGCACGCCTGCTTCAGCTTAACCGCAACTCAAATCCAAATCAAAGCGAACTTCACAATCGAGTTGACCGTTGACTTACTTGCCCTCGTAGACTTTGGCGTGCGCGCCTTCCCCGATCTTCGGCCCGACGAAAAGGTGCTTGGGATCGATCAGCCACTTCCCCTCCAAATCGAACTCCCCGACCGAATAGAACCGGTTCGCAGATCCCATGCCTCTCTCTCTCTCTCTCTCTCTCTCTCTCTCTCTGCCCCCCTGCGATATGCTCTAAGCTGCAGCTAGAATCGCAGTCCCGGCCACATCACCCGCTCGAACCGCGACCCGTAAACATCACCGTCCGCCCGCGATTGGAACATTCGCGGGAAGCACAAACGCGCAGCGGTCCATGCAGGACACCAGGAGGGCGCGCCCGGCGACCGAAAGAGCCCACGGCGATAGCAGATCCAAAGCCGCGCAGCGGTCGAATGAAGAGCTCCGCCGAGGGTTGCGGAGGCGCTCGACTGGAGCTTCGAGCTTGGCAAGTTCAGCTTCAGCTTCAGCTTCAGAGTGTGCGAAAACGTAGAGAGAGAGAGAGAGAGAGAGAGAGAGAGAGATTTTAGAGATTTTTCTCTCGACGCGGATGTGAATGAGGGTACTGTCGAGATGTACACAACCGCAGATAAAGCCGCGGAAGGAATGGAGTCACTGTCGGAGAGCAGCGCGAGTTTTTCTTTTTCTTTTTTCTTTTTTTTTTTATCATTTTAAAAAATTTCGAAAATTATTGCGGTAAACAAAATTAAATAGTAATAAAGGAGAGAGGAAAAAAGAAGGAGGGGGTCGAGTCAAAAGAGGTTGAACAAAGTCTAGATGCGTCGGGAAGAAGACGGTGGATTTATTTATTTATTTATTTTTGTGACGCCGTTGACTGGGAGATGGTTGCACCGTCTGATCAGAGATGAGATCAACGGATGTGATGTAGGTGACGTGATCCGACGGCTAATAAAGTGACTGGATAAGTTAAAGCTACGTGATCATGGAAATTGGAAGCTATCCAACGACAAGAGAAAGCAAGACGAGACATGCTTTTGCTTTTTCCCTTGGGTCGTGTCACGTGTTAATTCAACTAAGCTGTAAAATCAAAAGGTTAGGGCACTTAGGATTAGCTTGGATTACTTAACGATAACCTACCTTCTTGGCTGTGAAATTCGATTGATTGATGCGAATTTCGCCAATTTGAATACCATTTTAGGATAAGTATACAATTAAAATCGTCTCTCCACTTGGATCTCTCTCTATTTAAGCGTATAATCGCTCCTTTCTTAAGCGACGAGTCGTCAATATATAAATTTGAGAAAATCGCGAAGTATTTAACTTTTGACAAACTTAGACTTTAAAATACCGATACAGATAAAAATAGAGATTGAGACTTGACACTACCTAAAATGCTCCGAACATCGTGCCAATGTAGTTGAAATAAGAGTTGCCGTTTGTTTGGCTCGATGAATTCCGATTTTATTTTTATTTTTTAGTTATTTACTATGAACTAATGTCGCGATAAAGCATCTTACCATATGAATATATTCTTCGCATAGGACTGCTTTGTTGTTCATAAATGATGCAAAATCAAGTAGATTGTCCATCCAGATTCGCATTTAACGAAATTGTCGAAATTTAAATGCATGCTTATCAGATTCTTAAATATGTTTCTAGCCCAGACTTAGACTTTGACTGCGGTTCTAAAATCAAATTTCTTGTGCCAAATTTTTCTCAATTTCCACCCACATTCCCTTCCTCGCTTCCCAAACACAGCAGGACATCACATGCTCATACCTTTCTCTCTTTTTTTTTTTTCTTTTTTTTTTTGGAGGGGGGAGGGAGGTCGTGATATGCTTTTGATTAAAAGCGAACTCAAAGCAGAAGAGCCCCGAAAGATTCAGTACAAAGTAAATCTCAAAGAGCATAAAGGGAGGGGATTCAATCCTGAGCTAGTACAATTTTTTTTGTATTGACAATGCAAGTTTGTCTCCAATTTTTTTTTTTTGCAAGTCACACGTGGTATAAAGTTGTCAGAAGGCGGTGTGGTGGAGGCAAAATAATACTTGAAAATATTTGAAATCGATATCTCATGCTTTGAGATTTTGTAGGATCGATGTTAACTGTTGTAAAAGCTTAAACTGTTAAATGATAGAATTATTATTTACTCATTCCATGCTAATGTGTAATTTGCATCTAGAGGATGCTATCGGGTAGCCTCGAGGCATCCTTTGGATAGCTCCAATCTGTCGAGGAACGTATAATTTACATATAAATGTTCGAGCCCGTCGGGTCGGGATCCAAACTAGACGGGTCTAGTTGGGTTCTTAAACCCTATAAAGCACCGACACTTTTTGGGGGCCTACATGTACAACACTCTCTCAACATTCTTTGACGTGTGATCGACCCATGGTCAACACCCTAGGTAAGTTAGCAACGTACAAGTCAGCATCTTGATACGTATTGGTCAACTTTACGAATTTTCAATAAATTAACGATCAAAATGAAAATTTATCAAAAGTATATATACTTAAGCCATATTCTCGCCACCCAAAAAATAATAATCATGGCATAACATAAGACTAAGAAGCTTAATGTTGATATAATTGACCATGTATGTATAAAAAACACGATTTTAATATACAACGTATCGAAATTTGCTATTTTTTTAGAATGACGTGTCTGTCGCATGTCGGTGTGACGCAGAGAAAATCGATAATTCAAAACAATCCAAAAGAAATTGACAAATTTGATTGAAAGATAACGTAAATATTACAAAAGTGTACATCATTATATATAGATAAGACTCAAGATTTCTTAAAAATAACATAAAACGAAATATTGAAATCAAATCAAATCAAATCAAAATTAAAATAAAAATATTGTAAATATCTAATCTAATATATATCATAAGTTTTCTAAAATCGAAAAATGCTTAATACAAACTAATAACGCCAATTGTCCCGCATCACCGGGTCTACTCAAGTCAAATCTCTCGAACCGGGCTCGTCAGTTGAATTTTTTTATCTGGAGCATCTATATCGTGGCGTCCGACATGAATTGTGTATAGGTTCAAAAGACCAATTCACATTACATGGATCTTCATGTGGTATGCATTGACTCGTCGCCGCATGGATCAACCCAATTCACATTGCTCCCAAAAAAAAAAAAAAGTCAAATCCCACGGGGTCAACCCACCGACGGGCCTCGCAACTCGCAAGTCCCGCCAAAATCGCGACACGAACAAGTTTGACTTGCTATGTCGTTTCGTATATTTTCCGCCCCAGAAATAAATAAATAAATAAAAATCAATAATGACGTGGAAAGTACAAGGGACGCCAAGAAAGTCCCACGGCTCATGTCTTGATCGAATGCTCCACCGGTGGTCCGTCGTGGGGTCCATCCACCTTCTGAGGCCGCCGTGCCTCACCGACATGGTTTTATAATCATTAAGTCGAGGGGAAAAAAAATTTAATTTGTGTTAATCTTATGCAATCACAACTAAATAATTAAGTAATTGATTGAGACATCTTCTAAGAAGGTGCCGGGGAAATTAACAATAGATAAGCGGGAGAGAAAAAAATATGTTCATAAATCTTAATGAATACCATCGACTGTTCGTAGTTGCTTATAAGTAATTTTGTGCACTGCTATTGAAAACAAAATCATCGGTAAATAAGTTTAATTTGAGCATGAGTTCAGAATTTGCATTGAATTGAGTCACATTGGAAAGTTATCACGGCACCATTCAAATTAGCAAAGTCATTTGTATATGCCTCGATCGACAACGAGAGACTAGGTTAGCAAGGCCTCCACTATCCTGGCTAAGTTTGTGTTATTTATAGCAATACTTAAAATTATATTTGGAAATATATATATATATATATATATATAAACGATCGTCGGGTCACATGAATTCTCCGTGATAATTATATTCCATAATTTAGCTCTTAATGCAATGGCGTTTAAGTACTTTTTATTTTAATATCTTTTGTAATCGATATAGGTGAATTTCCATAGATCCATCCTATGAAGAAACAGCGCATGGCATTTTACGTTATCCGACTCGAGCAAGAATATAACAAATCAAATGAACTCTATTTTTTCTCAGTTGCAACACTAATCGTAAGGAATTCATTTATCATGAGCAGACGCTCAAGGACCATGTAAGCTTATAGAACCGGCGCGATGACGTTGCTTTCGAGGCCTAAGGGCGAGTGGGGCCGAAAGGATAAGAAGGGGATGTAAATGGATCTGAAGTAATCCTACCGTCGCTCCTCTTGCCATTGTCGGTTCCGTTAGCGCGGTCTATTCGGCCCTCTCGCCTGACAGAGGTAAGGCTCGGAAGTGATCTCGACATAAACCGCCGAAGATCTCGCGACGGTTACAGGGCAACCCCACATCCAAGCCCTCCGAGGAAAGACTCAATTCGGTCGTGATCTTTCTGCTATGCTACATGGATCCGAGCTGTTGAAGCAACTTTCCTTCTTAGTTAGCAGAACGGGATGATATTAAAGCCTCTTCTTTTGCTCCAATTATTTATTTATTTTTATATCGGATTATTTTGACAAACAATGTATTGAACAAATATAATTCGATAGTGCATAAACAGTTCTATCTATCTTCCTTATATTTTTTTTTTCTTTCTCATATTTCGCTTTTCACTTTACTCAAAAAAACATATCTATATATAGAACATGAGTCCGTTCGATTTCCTGCAACACAATTTTTTTTTTTGGTTAAAAAAGGACAACACAAGTGATACGAGGCGGTCTATCCAAATTGCCCCTTTTTTTTCATTATTTTATCTAAAAATTTTATTATTCTTATTCGCGAGCTTAACAAGTTATCGGCTCTCTAAAAGTTTATAAATTCATTTGCCTCAAAGAAAAAAACATAATTTGTTATATATATATATATATATATATTCGCTACACTCGCAAAAATACTTATCTTTTAACATTTTCACCCAGTATCCAAATGCTTTCCCATCTTGCAAGTGCGGGTTATAAACAAACAATTTCACCAGTAATTTACTTACATCCCGGTAAATCACTATAGTTTCTTTGGAAGTTTACAAGGATGGTTAGCGAAAAAAAGACCACGCAATTCGCCAGGATCTCATTAAATAAGCAAGTTACCACCAACTTTTTCATGGAAGTCCCGTGTCTTGGGTTATGCCGAGGAGGGAAGTGTTGCTTCGATTCATGGAATCGTGTGAGGATGGAAGGCACCTCGCTTCGTTGCACTCGCTTTTGCTGAAAACGGGGGTCGCCCATGATCGCCACTACGCCACCAAGCTCACCGCTTCTTACGCCAAGTCCTCGTCCGTCGAAAGTGCCCGGAAGCTGTTCGACGAATTGCCTCACAGAAGCGTCTACCTCTGGAACTCTGTCCTCGGGAGCTATTGCAGAGACAGGCAGTATGAGCAGACGCTGTGTCTCTTCAAGCAAATGGTATCGAATGGAAAGAGCGCCGAGGGAAAGCCCGACAACTTCACCGTTCCAGTCGCCTTAAAGGCGTGCGCGGGGTTACGAGTGCTGGAATACGGCGACATGGTTCATGGGTATGTGAAGAAGAGCGGCGAGGTTGATGTGGACATGTTCGTGGGGTCTGCTTTGATCGACTTGTACTCGAAATGTGGGCAAATGGGTAGTGCCTTGAAAGTGTTTAGAGAGTTTCCGAGTCCAGATGTAGTTATGTGCACCTCTATGATTACTGGGTTTGAGCGCAATGGTTCTCCTGTTGAAGCTCTGCAGCTTTTCACTCAAATGGCGAACACTGGGGGTTTTGTTGCTGACCCAGTAAGTCTCATAACTGCCATTTCAGCTTGTACACAGTTGTCGTGTCTTAAGGCTGGAAGTTCTGTGCACGGTTTTATGTATCGGATGGGTTTTGATGCCATCTCATCTCTTCTTAACTCAGTCTTGAACTTGTACGCAAAGACAGGTTCCATCCGTTTGGCCACGAATTTGTTTAGGAAGATGCCAAGGACAGATGTTATCTCTTGGAGCTCCATAATCGCTTGTTATGTATGCAAAGGAGCTACCATTGAGGCGTTAGACCTTTTCAATGAAATGATCGAGAAGGGTTACGAACCAAATGAAGTTAGTGTAGTTAGTGCTTTACAAGCTTGTGCTGCAGGATGCAACTTGGAAGAGGGTAAGAAAATCCATGCACTTGCTTCAGAGAAAAAAATAGAGCTAAATGTGTCAGTTTCAACTGCTATTGTTGACATGTACATGAAGTGCTCATCTCCTGATGATGCGTTTGATCTCTTCCTTAGAATGCCCAACAAAGATGTTGTTGCTTGGGTCACTCTTTTGAGCGGGTGTGCTGAAAATGGAATGGCATACAAGTCCATGGATATTTTCCGCGGCATGCTAGCTAGTGAAATCATTCCTGATGCTGTTGCTATTGTCAAAATCCTTGCAGTTTGCTCTGGATTGGGAATTCTCCAGCAAGCCATTTGTCTTCATGGTTACTTAATTAGAAGTGGCTTCAGCGATAACATGTACGTCGGAGCTACTCTTTTAGAGTTGTACTCAAAATGTGGTAGCTTGGACAATGCGATCAAAGTTTTCAATGGCATGTGTGAGAAAGATGTTGTCGCCTGGAGTTCAATGATTGCTGGTTATGGAATTCACGGGCAAGGAAAAGAAGCTTTGAGACTATTCTACCAGATGACAAGAAGTTCATCAGCGCAGCCAAATAACGTGACGTTCCTCTCCTTGTTATCTGCTTGCAGCCATTCGGGCTTGATTAAAGAAGGAATAGAAATGTTTAACAAGATGGTGCACAAGTACCATCTGAAGCCTGATTCGGAGCATTATGGTATAGTTGTCGATCTTCTTGGTCGCATTGGACAGTTGGATAAGGCCATAGATGTTATTAGAATGATGCCAACTCTGGCTGGTTCTCATGTTTGGGGAGCTCTGCTTGGTGCTTGCAGGATTCATGATGATATTGAGATGGGGGAGCTTGCAGCAAGACATCTTCTCCATCTGGATCCTGATCATGCTGGATACTATGTTCTGTTGTCAAACATATATGCTATGTACGGGAAGTGGGATGATATGTCAAAAGTCAGAAGTCTGATTAAGGAGAAGAAGTTGAAGAAGGCATTTGGGCAAAGTGTCATTGAGGTGAAGAATAAGACGCACACCTTTGTTGTTGATGGTAGAGCCCACCAGGATTCTTGGAAAATATTTGAACTGCTGAGGAACTTGGAAGTGAGAATGACAGAGGAAGGTTATGTTCCCAATGTGGAAGTTCAATTGAATGGCACGGAGGAATTTTGCTAGGAAAGTAAAACAGAGTCAGTTTTGATAGAGATCTCGATGCTATTCTCGCAGCTAGTCCACGTAATTGTCCAAAGGCCTCGAGTTTTTCAGTGCATATGACGACATCCACTTCAGATTGGCCTTCTACCTAGTCTGGATGCAAGGCGACTAGACTTGCAGAGCCTTCGAGTTTCTCTACTAATTCAGTTGTCCAAGCATTCAATTCTGAGTTCACTTCAGAATGGTTTCGGACTTTCGCTCACGAGATGATGGTTGCTGCCCTTCAGCTGGACCTCAGGTAGGTAGCGGCATTTGTGAATTCATTCATTTTAGACGATTTTGATCTTTCCCCCTCCTTTCTGATTAAGATCAAATGTTGTGTTCTCATCTAACTTTTTTAGTTGCATTCCTCCATATTTCAGACTAAGATCAAATGTTGTGTTCTCATCTAACCTTTTTAGTTGCACTCCTCCATATTTCAGATTGCAATGATCCATGCCTCGAGCCTTTTGCAAATTGTGGAATCATCACTACGTACAGGATTTTGGTTTATAGAGCCAAGAATAGCTCTCTTCGAATACTTAGCTCCCTGTAGAAACTCCTTTATCCAATCTTTTTCCAGTCTCGGATGTTTGGTTTCAGTCTGCAAGATTAGTGATGAATCGATTGCCTCCTACTGATGCCTCGGAAACAGCCAGGAGTTCTTTCCAAGCATTTCTTTTGAAACCACATACTGTTCTGTTCCCGCGGGTCTTCAGCTCTGGCTGGTTTCGGATATCAAGATTCCTGATGCAACTATTTCTCTTTAGGTGCCGATTCATGGAGACTGGATCTTAACTCACTGAAGGTGGAGTCCGAGCATAGGACAGATTGAGACATTGATTGCGCTATCATCTTCGTTCTTTCATTTTAATTAGTGTTTTACGGGCATCATTAGATATGCCATCTGTGCTACTGTATGTGGACCATGCTTTCAATTTCTGGTTGTTAAAACGGTCGGCATACACTTAGTCCACAGCATTTAGAGATGCCGATCTCATACACGCCGTTGTACGAATTTTTTCTTCTGGATTCCACAGATACATTATGTGCTTCCAGTTATCGTTTTGTCCCCGAAGAAACCCTTTTTTCCCGCTCTACTCAATGGCAAAAAATGATGGTCTCGCCGAACTATATCGCGGATATATGATTTCCGGTTCGGCTTTTCCTCTCACGTATAATGGTTTTTGGATGACAAATTGCACTGTTAAACTCTTCCTCTAGAATGAGGTCCTCCTCTTTCTTCTCTTGCTCGGTAACAATCTGGGACGAAAATCAGCAAACGGAACGCGGGGCTTCCACATAGAATCGGCGACGTCCGGTTGCGGCTGCAGAAGCCCGGCCAGTGATTTCTAACTACCCGCAAACGTGACATACTGATGAAAAATTACAAGTCAAGTTATACAGCAACAATAATGACGGAAAGCAAAATAGAAAGGCGAAAAGAGAAAAGAAAAGGGAGATAATCCAAGTCCCTCAGTAACAGAACAGACAAGAAAAAAGAAAAAAGAAAAGAAAAAAACATCATGAGAAAGCGAGAAGAATTGCTTGAACATGAAGCCGCCGTATAACGGCGAGAGCAAAGTGGGTAAGATTCCTTAAAAAACACACTGGCGGTCCCCATGCGCTCTGCTCCTGCTTACTTTCTAGTCCACTCCCTAGCCTGTTGGATAACTTTTTTTTACATACTAGGAGAATCAATTTTTGGTATGCAAAACAGGCATTGGAAATTCGAAGCCAATTTTGTTTCGAAACTACAAATCAAGTTTAACATTTTCAATCGGATTAATGCACGTATTCAGAATATTGATCAGATTTTCCTAGGCGACCGTCTCCACGATCCGTTTTCTTGTTTATTCGCAGTGATTCGGGAACCCTGGAAGACTTATTGAGTTGTCTCGATCGATCTCATCTCAAACAAAACCAGGTGCGAGACCCACAAGAGTCGAACTCTACACCTTTTGATCGTTTAGCATCAGTCTCCCAACCACCGTGCCGTAACATATGGTGAAGCCTACGTTGAACGAGGATAGATCACGGCTACGAGGAACGAGACAGGAGTAGCCGAGTATAAGGTCATGTGCCTGAATCGCAAACAGACAGCAGCAGCCCGCAATTCAGAGGCCTACTTCTTCGTGATTGGATGAAATCGACTGCGGGAAGCGTCGGGCTTTGTTCTTTGGCATGTGGCCTGGTCTGGTTTAAGACAGGAAAAAATTGGTTTCTGGTTTCGATCACCACTTTTCGATAAAACCGTGAGGATCTTCGAATCAGAAGTTACGAAGTTGCCCCTGGATTGCTTTCAATATGCGGAGGGCAAAGGTAGGCAGAAGAAGCACCTATCAAATGTGTTTATTTAGGAAAATTTCCTGTTCATAATGAAATTGAAATTGAAATTGGAAAGAATGAACAAAAATCGCTTTAAGCAAAGATTCCTTAAACCAAGTATGTTCCAAGTAAGTACTAAAATGGAAGAAAAAAACATATCAAGAATCAGCTTGCACCTTCGATCTGCATTTTAGAAGGAAAAATAATGGCAAATTCAGACTGCGAAGTTCCCGTGGCTACAACCTTCCTTTCTCTAGACTTCAGCCCCCGGCGGATGTCTCAAAGAACAACCTAAAGCAGTTGCCGCAAATTCGATGAAGTGCTTACGCACGAGAAACTGTCGGGGCTGGGCGATCGAAACCGGCATCTTCCATCTCCGGCCCTCAAGGGAGTTGTAGCCGATTCATGATTAGGTTTTCAGCAAAGGGACCAAATCCATCCTCTTTGTGAGAAGATTACGAGAAATAAACGCAACCTACACTAAACAGAAGAAAAGAACGCGAGGACATTACTCGAATTCGCGACTAGCCACGTCGTCGCGTCGGTTGTGAAATTTAGGTACTAACAGGACATTTTCGCAAACCTCAGACAGAGGAAAAAGAACATCCCAATTGGAGTTAGGTCCATGATCCGAGTATAGATGGACCAGCAGCTTATCCTGCACATGCATCAGCAGCAGCTGAATAAGGCACAAAACAGCAACAATTTCCCAGGGAAAAAAGGAAATAATGAAGCACACTCCACATGGAAATACTAAAAATTACCAGAAAGCTGAGGATGAGGAGGGGTTGGGGTCTTGCTTCTACAAAAGGAAAGCTAAAGATTCACTCATGGGTATTGTCATTCTCTTTCCACTTCAGACACAGTAACCCAAAAGAAGGCCGATCCAAGAAAAGCAGAGAGAGAGAGAGCTTGCTTCAATCTGAAACAATGGATGCCCCCAAAAGACAACCTTTGTATCTCCAAGCAACTGATATACAAACCCTGCAACTACTGCTCCACAGGCAAGCTCTTATGTCCATGATTGAATAGAGAGAGAGAGAGAGAGAGAGAGAGAGAGAGAGAGAGAAAGAGAGAGAGAGAGAGGGCAATGGAGGCATTTGTCGTTGAGGCCCTATTGAGCGGTGACGGCGGAGCGCAAATTCAGGGCGCTATCGAGCTTAGCAAACTCAACAGCAAACAGAGGCACAAATTGGCCGACTGCGGTGTGATTCCTCCATTGATATCGATGCTCCGGTCGCAAGATGTTGGCGCCATTGAAGCTTCTCTTTTCGCTCTGCTCGCCCTCGCCTTCGGCAGCGAAAGGTACCACCTTTATCAGTTTCTCTTTTCCCAAACTTACGAATCACCACCAACGCTTCCACACAGCAATAATTATCACGCCGATCGGCATCGACTGCAAAATTTTTGTCCTAAAGGTAGCGAACTGGACGGAAGATTTTGTCAGTTGTTTGAAATTGCGGCTAGTATAGCACACGAAAGAGATGATTCTACATTGATTATCTGAAGTATTACACCGTCCTGACTAACATTGCGGTGCTTGTGCAGGAACAAAATTCAGATTGTGAAAGGCGGAGCCATACCGGCAATGCTGAATCTCCTTCGTGGCCAGTCGCTGGTTGAATTGGCAGCGACGGCAATGTTGATCCTCTCCTCTTGCGGCGCCAACAAGCTGCCGATCGCATCCTCCGGCGCCATCGAAACACTAATTGCGATCATATCCGGCGAAATCGCTGCGAATCCCCCTCCGATCGCCATCTCGCCGCAAACGAAGCTCGACGCAGTCTCCACGCTCCTCAACCTCTCGACCTCCCGCCGGATCGCCCCCCTCATCGTCGCGTCCGGCGGCGTGCCCTCCCTCCTCGACCTGATCGTCGCCTCCAGCTCGCCGCGGTCCCCGGAGGCCGCGGAGAAGGCGATGGCGGCGCTCGAGAACGTCGTGGGTTCGTCCAGCCACGCGGTCCGCGAGGTCGCCGGCCACGACGGCGCGATCCGAGCGCTGGTGGAGGCGGTCGAGGAAGGGCCTCCGGAGTGCAGGGAACACGCGGTCGCGATACTCCTGGCGATGGTGAGGAGCTGCAGGGACAAGCACCGGGAGGCGGTGCTGAGGGAAGGCGCGGTGCCGGGACTGCTGGAGCTGAGCGTGCACGGGACGTGGAGGGCCAAGGAGATGGCTCAGCACCTGCTGCTGCTGCTCAGGGATTGCTCCGACTACGGCGCGAGCGCAAAGCATGAGAAGAAGCAGAAGAAGCACGAGCTGGTGGAGCAACTGATGGAGGAGATCGACGCGGAGGGGGCGAGCCTGACGCTGGTGGAGGAGATGGTGGCGAAGCTGAAGCACGATCGGTAGCCAGGCTGCCCTCTGTTCCTCTCTGGAAGCAGAGGAAGGAAGAAAAAAGATAGTTTGATTAGCGTTAGGGCTTAATCGAGGTTTTAACATTGGATTAGCTAACGGGAGTAAGTTGAGAAGGAGTGATTATGGTGTACATAGGAAGATTGAATTCGTGGGATTAAGAGCTCATTTGACCTTTGTCTATGATCTTGATTCTTGAAGCCTGAGCTTGATCCGCTCTGTGCTTGAAATTAAATTTAAAAAAACTTAAAAATCACATTAACTAAATTAAAAACGCATGAACGATATTAAGAATGGAAAGAAATTAATAAATCAAATTGAACAAATTAAAAATTTGAAAACCGTACATACTACCTTGGAACTAAACTAAATATGTACAAAACAATCTAAGAACTAAATTGAACATGTTCATACAATTTAGGAATCGAATTTAATATAAAGATGGCATATAAAAATTTTATGAATTATATTAAATATTGAATTGAAGCTGAGGAGCGACGTTGAATAAATTAAAGTCTAAAAACCGCACGTCGGACCAAAACTGAGGACTCATTTTTCCGATGTTTACAAAGGAGGGCAAGACGTTTGAAGATTTGTGTTGATGGGCCCATCTTGATAGGCCCAACGGGCTTATGTTTTGAGTCTAGCCCACCCAGATTGTAGCGTATATGGCATATTGCTCCGGGCCGGGTCCTTGCCCAACTGGACCTAGCCCGTTCTTAGGAAAAGGACAGATCGTGGTTCGGGCTTTGCCCGTTTGGTTGAGGCCTTTTGTGCTTTAATAAAGCAAGCAACGCTGCTCAACGGTAGTTAAACTTTAACCAGCATATAATGTGGATTTTTCACTTTTAGGCCCCATTTATTTCACAAAAATAACTTTTTAAAAAAAATATTCCTTTTGAATTTTGCCTATGTTTGGTTCAATGAGCCAAGACACATATTTTCCATTGATAGAAAAAAACACCATCAAAAGTGAGAAATTTCATTCGTCTTTACTCTCTTCACTTCTTCACGTTTATTTTCTTTTTAATTATCTTAAAAAAAATCCCTTCTTCACTTCTTTTTTATAGTTTCCTTTTCTTTTAATTATTTATTTTATCTATTTTTATTCCTTTTTCCTTGACTGAGCAATGGTTGGCGTCAAGGTGATCTAGTGGCTTGTTGAAGCAACTGCGGTGGAGGAAAATGGAAAAGATGAACGTAAATAAAATAAAAATAGAGAAAGAAAAGAGAAACATAAAAAAATTAATTAAAATTTTGAATTTTAAAAAATAATTAGAAAATAAAAACTATACAAAATATACAATTGTTAAAAAGGAGTGCATGAAGGAAATTGATTTTCCTTAAAGAAAGGTGGAAAATATTTTCTAGTTCATTAACTTTATATTTCAGCCGAATTACCGAAAAATATTATTATTTCCTTGAAAAATGACTTTTTCGCAAAAATATCGCATTTCCCTCTAAACAAATGGAGCCTTAATTTGTTTAATAGATTTTTTTGAAGTACTTCTAAATATTCAAAAACTCTCATTAGTCCAATCTAATCCGTCACAAAGTCAAATTCATCTCTTGTTACTATTTCCAAGTTTTTATAATCACACTATTGCCTAGATTCTAGTAGTTACTTATTTCATTTCATTCCATTTACCAATTTAGTTAAAAAAAATATCCTTTTTATTAACTTTTCATCTTTTTTGTCTTTATAGATATCAAAATGGTTTTATTTAGGTATATATTAACTTATAGTAGGATTATCATTTAGAGTTATAGTAGGTTGATATATCTGTCATTTAATTTTTTTTTTAAATCTTGTGTTTCGCGATTTTAATATAATTTAGTTAAAATTTTAAAATAAAAAATTAAATAGCAGGATTATCAATACGATACAACTCTAGACGAAGTTCAATTTTTTCTGTTATAGGTATCATAAGCTAAGTTATGCCTAACTAGAACTATCATAATATTTACAAAGACAAAAAATGCAATAAAATTTTGCCGATTTAGGAAATAAACCGACATGAAAAATCTCAATAGTGGTGCCATTGTAAAAATTGACGAATAAGCTCTGAAGGACTTATTTGACTTTGTTGTAAAAATTTAAATGATTAGGTTGCGTAAATTGAAAATTTAGACACTCCTAGTGAATTTGATAAATGGATTTTATATCCGATTTTCCCTACTTTTACATTTACCCATAATAATTACTAGGAAACGAAAAATTACTCGGGAAAAACGGTTAGAAACTAAAAACCCTAGATCAACCTCTGCTTCTTCTATCCGTCGACTCTCAGTCCTTCCCGAATACTCTTCACGCCGTCGCCACCTCCCCCCCTTCATCATTTCCGTCGTTCGCCAGCTAGCCCGCCGCGCCTCCTTGAGGTTTCTCCTCGCCTGATTAGGGTTTCTCGTTCTGAACAGTCTCCTCTCTTAGCTCATTGCGAGGTTCGTTTCTGTTTCTAGGTTGCGATTCTCTCTTTTTTATCTTTTCGAGAGGGTTCGAAGATAAGAGGCGACAGCCATGGACGACGCGGCGATAGAGGACAGGGGTGCGCTGTTGGGAATAGATATGTCCCAGATTGATCTCGATTCGGTTCAGCTCCCTCCAGGGGAAGATTTCGGCATCATCAGGTAGGTTTCTCTCGCGCTAGTGATGAGCATTTCATCCCATCTGTACTTAGTTTGGTCTTGGGATGAGGAATTTCTCTCTCTCTATCTCTATGCGCTTCTCTTTGACTGGTGCTTATTCGTTTGGGTTCGTGGATGCGAGCTCTATAGATGGATTGCTGCTGGTACGGAATACTGGGAAGAGGCGCTTGGTTCTGTGTGTTCTTGTGTAGAGAGGGTTTCTGTTATGAATTTGAAGGCACAGTTGATTGAAAACGAAAACTTGGAGCCTAGACCGATAGAAAATTCATGGCTCTCCAATTCGTCTCATTTGTCCGTTGAAGTACCTGTTTTTTCGAGAGTGCAATAGTGACGGGCGGGGTGCTTGCCCAGTGATAGGCCTATGTCTTGATTGGTATATAAGGCAGAGTGATCCTGTCCGATGGTTATGTGAGATACGAACTAAGAGCCACAATAGCTGGAGTGGAATACGAGGAGGTGATTTAGATGTCATTGGGTGAAGCGTTTCATGAAAAGAAGTCTGCATCGAGTGATATTCTCACCATATTGCACTATGGCCGTTCTTTTTCTTTTTGGTATTGGTTCCTCACTCGATCTTTTCATGACAGTGATGATGAAGATCTATATCGGCAGGATAATTTGGATATGGATAAGGGGTTGGGAAATATTATTATCGTTGATAATCTCCCTGTTGTTCCCCGCGAGAAATTTGAGAAGCTCGAAGGTGTTGTTCGCAAAATCTATGGTCAGATTGGTGTGATTAAAGAGGATGGCCTTTGGATGCCTGTTGATCCAGATACACAGAAAACTCTAGGATACTGCTTTATCGAGTACAACACGGCTCAGGTGCTCTTCTTCCCCACCCCCCCCCCCCCCCCAAAAAAAAAAAAAAAAAAAAAAAACCCCTCTCTGTCCCTGACCCCTTGCTCTCTCCCCCCCCGCCCCTCCAAGCACACCTCCTTGTCCCGGTTATATAGTTGGTTTGTGTGATGAGTTTATGTAAATGTATTCATGATTAATGCTTTGTGGCATACACATAGTGAGCAAGATGAGCCGATGCATTGAATTGTCTATCATCCTAATATGCCAAACTTTGCTAATATCAGTTGTCTTAATTGGCGAATTGAAACATTTTGTGGGGCTTTATCTTGCCGTTGGAAAGTCTATCAAATGTATCTTTCTGATTGTGTAACTCTTTCTCTGGTTATTGTTGCAGGAAGCTGAGCTTGCTAAAGAGAAGACGAATGGTTATAAGTTGGATAGATCACATATTTTTGCTGTAAGCATGTTTGAGGACTTTGATAGGTTTATGAGAGTTCCTGATGAATGGGCACCTCCCGAAACTAAGCCATATACCCCAGGGGTAGTTTCTCAAATCCTTCTTCCTAAGTGGATTTTTTGTTTTGGAGCCTGTAATTCCTTTGACCAGCACAGTTTTATCACTCGTTTATTCTAAGTATGATAAAAACATGTCAGTTTTTGTTGCTTTAACCTCTTGCTGACTCTTTTCTCAATGCTTTGAATAAAAATTTATGTTAATTGAATTTAATTTTAATGCAAAGATCATGTGCATGCTTTTAAGATGTAGGTGTAGATGTTTTGAAGGCATTACATCGTGCACCAGAGTTTGTATGTGCTTAATGTTGTTTTCTGGACTATCCATCTTCCTTTCATAGGAGTTATTTTGGGTGCTCAATCAGCGTGTAGATTACTTTGTCATCCAAAAGAAAAATGGTCTTTTTGTATATTTTCACAGGAGAATCTTCAGCAGTGGCTCACTGATGAAAAAGCTCGTGATCAGTTTGTCATCCGTGCTGGCTCAGATACTGAGGTTTTGTGGAATGACGCTAGACAGTTGAAGCCTGAGCCTGTGCACAGACGTCCTGTGAGTGCAATGCTAGAGTTTTCCCCTCTTTTCATTTACTTCTTGAACCATTTTATCTGGATTTGATGAATGAATTATGTCTTTTTCCTGTGACAGTTCTGGACCGAAAGTTTCGTGCAATGGTCGCCACTAGGAACTTATTTAGCAACAGTGCACCGGCAGGGTTCTGCAATTTGGGGAGGTGCTTCTACCTTTAATCGTCTGATGCGCTATGCTCATCCTCAGGTTATATTTGTGCATTATAATCGGTCTTTATTTCTTTAGCTTATGTTGCCTCGATCTTAAGCACTATAATGGCAAATGCAGGTCAAACTGATTGATTTTTCACCTGGCGAGAAGTACTTAGTGACGTACAGCAGCCATGAACCAAGCAATCCCCGAGATCCTCAGGTTTTTGAAATTCGTGCAATGTTGTATCCTCTGTCTTTTTTGCAATTCTTGTTCCTTATTTGAGCTCCCGTGCAGAGGGTCGTGATTAATATCTTTGATGTGAGAACGGGGAAGATAATGAGAGATTTCAAAGGAAGTGCTGATGATTTTGCTGTTGGTGGAACTGGGGCTGTTACAGGAGTCTCTTGGCCTGTTTTCAGGTTATTTACCCATTCTCTCTCTCTCCCCCTGTGTCTCTCCAAGTGGGTTCGTTTATACATTGACCTCTTCTACCTTTTCTGTTAAGCTTTCTGTCATTATAGTGTGTGTATGTGGATATATATTTACTTATCTAGTGAAACAGGTGGGGTGGAGGAAGAGATGATAAGTACTTCGCTCGAATTGGGAAAAGTGTTGTCTCTGTCTATGAAACAGAAACCTTTTCACTTGTTGACAAGAAATCTCTGAAAGTTGAAAATGTGATGGACTTTAGCTGGTCTCCAACTGATCCCATTCTTGCGCTGTTTGTTCCTGAACTTGGTGGTGGAAACCAACCAGCCAGGGTGAGTGTTTTGTTTCTGCAGTATCTTTCGTATAATCTGGTGGTGATTTTCCTAATCTTGTTTCACACTTCATAGGTGAGCCTTGTCCAAATTCCTAGCAAGGAGGAATTGCGACAGAAGAATCTTTTCAGCGTTAGTGATTGCAAGATGTATTGGCAGAGCAATGGGGACTATCTGGCTGTCAAGGTGGACCGCTATACAAAAACAAAGAAGAGCACTTACACAGGCTTTGAGCTCTTCAGAATCAAAGAACGAGATATACCTATTGAGGTTTTGGAGCTTGAGAATAAGAATGACAAGATTATTGCCTTTGCTTGGGAGCCCAAGGGCCATAGATTTGCAGTAGTTCATGGTGATGGCCCAAAGCCTGATGTGAGCTTCTACTCAATGAGAAGTGGCAATAACACAGGCCGTGTTTCAAAGCTAACCACTCTCAAGGGGAAGCAAGCGAATGCTCTCTTCTGGTCACCTGCTGGTCGCTACATTATACTCGCCGGATTGAAGAATTTCAATGGTCAGTTGGAATTTTACAATGTGGATGAGCTTGAAACCATGGCTACAGCAGAGCATTTCATGGCAACAGATATTGAATGGGACCCTACTGGAAGGTAATTAAGAAATTCTCTTGATTGGGAAGCTTGTTGTAACTAAACAGTGCACGAATTTTCTACAAATAAGTGGCTGGCAGCAGCAATAGGAAGTGCAGTTGGTGATATTAGAATATCTGAGGCTTAGCGGGGCTAATCGAACATTTAACGCTGGGTAGCCAAGTGTGGAGCAGATAACTGGTAGTTAAACAATACTGCGGTGACGATAAAGCTTCACCCAGGACGATTTCCTCTGGCTCTAAAAAAAACGTTATATGGCCTGGTTCTATAGGTACTGTGAACATCATCTGGCTCTAAAAAAAACGTTATATGGACTGGTTCTATAGGTATTAGTTCACAGTGGGGGTCCCTTCCTTACCATGGAAAGTCATGTTGAGTCTTTGTGAAATAAGTGTTCTCTAGAGGAACCACACCAATCCATCCTGAATTAGGATAGACCAATTTCCATTACTTTTGAATCCCGTAAATCAGTAGTTCTTGGGAAGCTTTTGTAACTAAACTATGCATGATTCGTGTGTGTTTTCCATCTTGTGCTGGAAAACTCTCACTCTCTCTCTCTCTCTCCATGGGTTGTGATGCTGAATCTTTTGGTGCTTTTAGATATGTTGCAACAGCTGTAACTTCAGTACACGAGATGGAAAATGGTTTCAACATATGGTCCTTTAATGGCAAGCTGCTGTACCGGATTCTGAAGGATCATTTCTTTCAGGTGCGCATTTACTTATTTTATTCTAGTTCTTTTTGTGTGGTTGACCTTGTGGAATGTGCAAGCTTCCCATGACTTTTATTTTTTTGTTTTCAGTCCTAGAAAGTTTTCTTTCTTGACTGGACTTCTGGTTATTTTGTTATGTGTACAAGATTGGCAATATATCCACTTGAAGAATTAGGTTACATTTTCGGCTCTGTTTTTGACCGTTCAACTAGTTCGTTTGATGTTTGCTCTCGGAAGACCTCACCTCTTTTTGGGCATTCCTTGGTTGCAGTTTGTATGGCGCCCGAGGCCACCATCATTGTTAACTCCTGAGAAGGAAGAAGAGATTGCAAAGAACTTGAAGAAGTATAGCAAGAAGTACGAGGCAGAGGATCAGGATGTGTCAATGCTGTTGAGCGAGCAGGACCGCGAGAAGCGCAGAATGTTGAAGGATGAATGGGAGAAATGGGTAAGCAGGTGGAAGCAGATGCATGAGGAGGAGAAGTTGGAGAGACAGGACCTGAGGGATGGAGAAGCTAGTGATGAAGAGGAAGAGTACGAAGCGAAAGAAGTCGAGGTCGAGGAATTATTGGATGTTTCTGAGGAGGTCCTTTCGTTTGACTTTGATGAGTGAGAGATCAGCCACATTCTTTTGGATCTTTCTTCGTCCATCCTGCTTCCAGTTTCAACAGTAGGTTGCCGCGAAGTGACCCTTAGCATTGCTTATAAAGCTCTGGCACCGCCAATCAGGAGATGTTTTTTTTTTCCTTTTGCATTCCTTCTTAGGGGATGGATGTCAGAGAAAGGAAGAGTTTGTTGTTCTGTCAAGGAATTTAAGTGTTTTAAGATGGATACCTAATTCAACAAAGTTTTGTAGTGCGTTTGCTTGCACGAGCTATCGGTTCTTGTTCATGTTCTCTTTGTCTAGGAATGGGGTTTCCTCCGTTTGCTCTTTTGCTCGCTTGCTAATGTCTTGGTTCAACTACTTGGGTAAACTAGTTCTGATTTGCTTGCGAGCTGCACTTTGTCGGGCACTGCCTGTTCAATTGCCTTGCAAGTGAATGGGAAGTGACGCCTTGCCTAGCTCCATATCCGTCATTTTCAGTAACAGAATTCGCCAAATAGAAAGGAGCGCTGAGAAAACTCAGGTCCAGTCGGAAACTCGAGACGAAATTAGCAGAGACTCGCCTTTCTACTTCATTCGGCTTCTGAGGAATTGTTGTTTTGCTCTTCCTGCTTGGCGATCACCTTAGAAGAAGCAGGTCAATCAATTTAGAAAAAAACGAGACAAACGGCAGCAATTTGATTTTTGAAGTTTTATTTGACTAATATTATTCTCGAATTTTAACTCAAATGCGCCGTGCAATATGAACTATGAACTTTTAACTTATTCAATGTGGTCTCGAAATTTTGAAAACACGTTCAACTTCTTCTTGAACTATAACGTTGTCCCTAAACTTGAATTAACGAAATTACTACATTGAACATCATCTTATAATTCAGAAGCTAAGTTAAAATATGTTCTAAAAATTGAAGGACTAAATTTATCAAATTAAAAATTAGATATCACATGGCACATGGAGTGAAATTGTGCTTCTGCAGAGGGAGCAAACGTTAAGTACGGAATGCCGCAAACCCGCAAGTCAAAAAACCACAGCCAAAATTAAATCCCCTTTGTCTGGACGTGCGTACACGATGCAAATGTCATTTCTCTTGAGAGTACAAATCCACAGAACATGGCAAAAGGGAGAGCGAGATGACAGTGTGACCAACTTGTTCCTCGTTCAATACCCTGGGGAAACAGCAATGCTGCTGCAGGGAGTTGCATCCGCTCGCTCGTGAGAGTTAAGATTCATATCGCTTCATCAATGGACGAGGAACCATTGGAACAAAATACAAGAGATATAACAGAAACTGATGGGCAGACAGTGACAGAGAGAGCAGAGCAGAGCCATCAGAAAAAATCAACCTCCAAATAATTACCCGAAGGTTTCACATCCACACCTGTTGCTTCACTCACGGATGCTTGTGGTGCACTACTAGCGGGCTTCATTGGAGACTCTGGTGTTACTGGTTTGGGCACATCTGGTGGACTCGCGCAGCGAATTAGCGCCCAGTTCACGCTCTGAAAGAAAGGGTGCTGTTTGATTTCGGTAGCTCCACGCCTATAAGCGAGCCGATGCTGTGGTTCCTTAACAAGTAACCCTCTGATCAAGTCTCTTGCGGTGAAGCTCACATTTGGCGTCTCGGGAAATCTCAAAGGTTGTCCCACAACGTTGATCAGGGTAGCTCGGTTCCCCGCCCCCTTGAATGGGGTCTTCCCATACAAAAGCTCATAAAGAAAGATTCCGAATGTCCACCAATCTACTGCACTGCCATGTCCTTCACCTTTGATTATTTCAGGCGCCAAGTACTCATGTGTACCAACAAAGGACATAGATCGAGCATTTGTAGGTTCTGCCATGAGCTCAGGGAGAGGCCTCACTTGGTGATATATTTCGGTCCTAGGTTTGTTCTTCTTTTCCTTTTTGCTCTTGCTTGAAAATAAGCGCGGCGTGAAACATGCAGGTTGGATGCAATCTGGTTGCATTACACAGGTTGGTTCGATGCAGGCGGGCTGAACGCAGAATGCTGAGTTCTTCGACTCAAGGCTTGAGTTTGAGGATTTGACCAGAGTGGGGGAGACAGCACATCTTAGAGATAGATCGAAGTCTGACAGCATTATGTGCCCATCTTCCCTGACTAAAACATTCTCTGGTTTAAGGTCTCTATAAATGATCCCAAGCATATGCAAGTACTCCAAAGAAAGGAGAACTTCCGCCACATAAAATCTGCGAAGCAGAGGTTTCATGAATTTGTGAGCAACTATACTTGGCAAATGATATTATGTCTGCAGGTCAATAACCAAAAAAATTCAGCTCCTGGCAACAAACACATCAGCTTTGTTATCATTGTCATTATGTCCAGAGAAATTTGACAAAGTTGGCAAAGGAGATCATGTGAACTTGGACAATAGTCAATTCATCAAAAGAGTCCCATGCAGTTCACCAAGACCCATTAGAGATGGGACAATTTACTGAGAATTGAATCAACAACTAAGCAGAAACATCTTGACCATGTATAAAATGTAAACGTGATGAATACGCGTATTTAAGTGGTCAGACAGTTGGGCTAAAAAAGACAATATTGAAACAATCTATTGGCTAACAAAATTCAAATTCTACAACCACAGTCTAAGTTGTGGCCTGAATACAATCAGGGCTGGAAGAAAAGATTTCACAATATGGAAAAACAAAGAGATTGATCAGAAGGAGCAGCAACATGAAACATTAAAGGACATAATTGGAAGTGCCAAGTCAATGAGAATTATGCCTCCTTTTTTGAATTGTAACTTAGTCAGATCCATCCAACTGCACCAATCCAGAAAATGAAAAACCTAATGATCATTGACACTGCTTTGGTTCATATCCACAGTCCATTAAGTTATGGGATGATAGCAGGTGGCATCCATGAGGTGAAATCATCAAGTTTTAAGTACAGAAATTACAGATTCAACTTCTTCCTGGTGTGGAAAGAAGCTCCACAGCAAACAATCGTCCTCCAAAAAGCCTTATTTATAACATTCTCTGTAAACCAAATGACATTGTTTAGTCAACAAATAGCGACAGAAAAAGCAAATAATTCATCACCTGGCAGCATGCTCGGAAAAATATTTTCCTGGTTGCCTTTGCCGCAGAGCATGCAGGTCCCCCCCGGGGCAAAACTCCATGACCAAGCAAGTGAACTTCTCTGTCTCAAAGTGTGCATACAAAGTTGGAAGGAATGGATGATCCAGAGACTGCAATATCTCCCTCTCTGTCTGAGCCCTCAGAAGCTTCTTCCGACCGGCCAAAGCTTCTTTATCCATGACCTTTGTGGCAAAATAACTTCGAGTGCCTTTCAACTCAGATAGATACACACTGCCTATATCGCCGCACCCCAATTTCTTCAAGAACCTGAAGCTATCCAATCCCAATGCCCCGAAACGAGATCGCACAGCTTGGATTGCTTCCCATCTTGTATCATTTGCCTTGTGAGGCTTGTACATGGCACTGCTCAAACTGCTTGAGCTGCTCTCATCGCTGACATCACTCCCCGTACTGCCTCTGTAAATGCTGGTTTTCCTGCTTTCAATAAAGTCGCACGAGCTGCTAACATCTGCACTTTCACCAGATTTCTCAATACTGCTCACACATTCACTGACATCCGTGTTGGTGAAACTCTGTTTTGCCTCTGCATACAGAGTGGCAGAATACATGCTGTTTTGAGGGCTGGGGCAAAATTTTGCTTTTGAGAGAGGTACCAACTGACTGCTCGATAGTTCAGAACTTCCTTTACACGCACCTAAAACACGGTTTTCAGGCTTCACTAAGCCATTTGTATCAGAGTTCTCAGAATCATCAAAGACTTGCTTCACAGAAGAATTGGTTTCTGCCATTTTTTTGTCCCGTGTAGAACTTTCCAATGATTTATCAATAACACCATTTGGGATTACTTGTTCGGATTTCCCCTTGCCCGAATTGTAAGCTTGTCCTTCCAACCTTTGCGATTCTTCGCTTTGCATGTCGCTTTGGGCCGATTTCTGCGACTGCTTCTCATTGCTAAGCGAAGCAATTGGGTGCCGGATCGGCCTCACACTAGAACTGGGCGTACTTGCAGAGGATGCAGTAGACGATCTGTTTCTAGATCGTCTAGGAGAGGGAGGCCGAGATGGCCTGGGAGTACTTGATGTCGAAGGTGCATTATTCCCTATTAAAGCTGCCAAATTCTGAGTCTTTGGTATAGGACTGAATTCATCAAAGAGAGGCTCCATGACCGCAATTTGACACAGAATAGAATCAAATCCCAAGGTCAGAGCTATGAACGACACCTCTCTTTCAGCTAAAGTTGCTTGCTACAGAAAATTCAGCCTATTCTTCATTCTGGACGCAAGTAACTGTCACAAGACAATCAACCATTTTCAGGTAATGACATAAATTCGTCAGAACCCACACATATCCCGGAAAGAAAATTAACCCACGAAAAAAAGAAAATGCATCTCAAGCAAGATATGACTCGATGAAATTAAAAAGAGATACTGCGTGTCTGACCAGAAAATCAAGAAACATAACGTGATTCACAGTCCACTGAATGTCAACATCTCTATTATCAAAAAACGAACAAGAAGAAGAATGTGAGCATCGTACAAACGAATCAAGAAGTTGAGTTCCCTACAAGTACACAGGCATCGTACACCACACAATGCTTTGACAATTCAATCAAAAACCCCATCAAGAATCTTGGCGAGTACACAAGCGCCCCCATCTAAGTCACTCCAGAAATGAACTCCAAGCAAAGAAAAAGGTCACATTTAAACTACTCGCCGAGTGGCGGCGTCAATGGAAATCGAAACGCGACACATATCATTGCCAAACGGTCAAGAAAAGAGAATCCCGCTGCAACTCTTCTCCAGCCAACAAAACCCATGAAAAAGAACAGATCAAAGAAGAGAGCCAAAAGGGTTACCCGATCAAAGATAGGAGGGATCAATGCAGAGAAAGGCAAGTCTCGTGACTCGAGGTAGAGAGAGAAAAGGAGGAGGGAGGAATCATGAGACCCGCCAAGACAGAAAGGAAAGAAAGAGGTGAGGAGAGAAAGTGATGCAGCTTTGGGAGTGTTAATGAGGTCCTTCTGCTTCGTCGAAGAGCGATTTTAGATCGGATCGGAACACACAGAGCGAGCGAGAGAGAGAGAGGGGAGAGAGAGAGAGAGCGACGATTAGCAGTGAAGATGAATATAATCTTTCCTGGGAGAAGGGGGGGAAAGGAAAGGTTCTCTGTCGTTTTTCTTCGCATAATGGGTGGTTTCGCTCTGTGAAGATTTAAGACCAACAAAAACTAAGGATGAATGGTGCAAAAAAAAAAAATTTTGTATAAAAGGTAATTTTCTTATAAACTTTGTAAATACATTTTTTATAACAGGTAATTTTCGAGCGGCATTGATTATGTTGATCGTGACTCGAAGAAAACATCAATTTGAGTTAGAGTCAAACAACTTTATGGAAATTTATAGAGTGATTAAGTATACCCTAAGCGTCATAATTTATGTACGGAGCTCAATTTAGTGCCAAAATTTTCAAATCAATTAATTTAGTGCTAAGTTTTTGTAACTTCAATCAATTTAGTGTCAAAAATTTCAAATTGATCACTTTAGTGCTAAATTTTTATAACTTCGATCACTTAAGTGTCAACTTCTTTAAAAAACGATCGCTTCAGTGTCAACTTCGATGGGTCACTTCAGCTCAAATAATAATAATAATAAAAAATACACGTGTCGAATTTTCGACGAACCACGTCAGCTTAAATTGAAATTGGCACTGAATCGATCGTTTTTAAAAAAAAATTGGCGCTTAAGTGAACGAAGTTACAAAAACTTAACACTAAATTGATCGATTTGAAAGTTTTGACACTAAAGTAAGCGCCATACATAACTTATGGCACCTAGAGTATACTTAAACCGAATTTAGAGGATCAAGATATAGAGGATCGAGACTGAATGGTAATGGAGTGCGTAAAAATATTGTGCAAAAGCAGTAGAATGCCTGGCAATGTCGAATTGAACATTCAAACATTATCCCCAACTTAAGAGATTTGGCACAGCGTCCAGTCCAGTGCTGATATATCTGCGACGTTGCATGCGACTTGATTTTACAATACGATTTCGAAAATCATGTCGGAGATATAGACAAGTATCATGCAAATTTTTTTTTATTTTTTTTTTTGGTCAATTGGTGAGTCTTGTGAGGCTTATAAGTACAATGACAGTTATGGCACAACTTATCGATCTTTTTTACAAAGACATGTGGATAATCAGTTGAGTTTCGCAATCATTTTAAAGCATTAATTCAATTTTTATCTATGCATTTGCGCATTTAACTCGCTAAATAAGTATTGGCAAAGAAAGAAATGAAGCAAACAAATGCTAATTTGGAGATGTTCCCAAGGGCTTCTTGGTTCTTGAAATTGGAAAACAACCGAGGAAAAAAGGAGGTCCTCGAGTGGATGGAAGGAGTATGATTTTGGGGCACTCTAGGGGAACATTTTCTTTTTGTTTGTAATAATCCCATATGCTCAAATCCTTATGTCCTTTCTACTTTACCTACAACATTGGGGAATGCAAGAAAAATTCTAAATAAAAATATGACGTGATCTCATTTTTCTTAAATAATAATATGAAATGTCATTTTTTTTTTCAAAAAATAGACTGACCAAATACATTTTCATCATTTGCGTTTTTTTCTTTCTTTCTTTTTTTGACTTTTTTCCCTTCATTTTTGCTGGTGGTCGGCCGTAGGGCTAGGCGACCTTGCCTAGGGCTGTCGAGGCAATGTTGTCCTCGACGGCCTCACATTGCCTATGGAGGCGACCATCGCTGGTAGCTGGCAAAGCGACCCTCACCTAGATAAGACGAGGTCGCCCTCGCCTCGACATCCCCATACGAGGCTGCCTTGTCCTCATCGGTGGCCAGCCATGAAACCAACCACAGGCGAAAACGGAAGGAAAAAAGAAGAAGGGAAAAGGAAAACAATAATAAAAAAATGACGAAAATTCCATTGATTATGCCATTTTTTTAAAATGAAGATGGCGAGTCATACTTTTTATTTCAAACAATGTCAATTTCATGATTTTATTGGAGAAAATAAGAGCACTTCAGGCCCTTGTCTTGAATTTTCTTGAAAATCAATTCTCATTTTTTAGGTCGGTGATATTGAGCTGTGATGATCGTCGGCGGGGGAATCGTCTCCCAATATTATTTTGTTATTGCTTTCTTGTAGTGCGATTTCTTTATGTAAGAAAATTGGATCAATCGTATGACCTCATCCTACAGTACGGGTCTCGACAAATAAAATTAATATAACACGTACCATCACTTCAAAAAATTGACCGAATTTAAAAAATTAACGAAAAAAGAAAAATACTCACTTCGGTTAAAAAACCTTTTGTTTATGGAACAAAATATTTGTCGCAATAATTATAAATTAATACATTTAATTTCTTATTATGATAATAAATAAATTATAATAGATAAATAAACTTCTGGTATCACAAATTGCAATATCTGCTAATATATATGGATTATTAAACTCGCGATTGACTGTTAAAATGATAATCCTCATTTCTTGCAATTATGATTAAAAGGGCATCTTCGAAAATTCTATCGGTATTCCTCCTTTGTTACCGGTGAAAACAAAACAACGTAATACCTAAGCTATTTTTTTTTACCACAAAAAATTAACAGCACGAAAAATTCTAAATTGCTACATCCGCGATAAATTTACCACAAACTTATTTCCATGCCACACAAAATTTCTCAACTGTTGCATTTGTGACAAAGTTATCATAAACTAATTTTAACCATAAAAAATATTGAACTGATACACCTGCGATAAATTTACCATAAACTTATTTTCTGATCATAAAAAATCTCAAACTAGTAAACTTGTGATAAAGTTACCATAAGCTAATTTTTCACCCAAAAAAAACTGAAAGTAGTACCCCCGTGACAAATTTACCTCAGATTTATTTTAGGTCACAAAGAATCCCACGTCGGTATACTTGTGACGTAGTTACTTAAACTAGTTGTTGACTATATAAAAAATCTCAAACTGATACATTTTGGACAATTTTATTGTTTCATTAGTTTTTGTCGAATTGATTTAATACCATAAAAAGATCGCAAATTGGTACGCATGTGATAAACGGAGGGCAAAAACCCTAAATTGGTACACTTATCAATTACCACATGTAATCTAATTCATCAATTTAACGGAAACTAACGGACGACAAATTTATCGTAGGTGTATAAATTCGAGATTTTTGTAATGAAAAAAATTAATCAAGGACAAATTTATCGCCTGTGCGATGATTTAGAATTTTTGGCGATATTAAACCCCTCGGCATTATAACCCTTAGAAACTGTCCCAAAGAAAGCACATGCACAAAAGCTAGACTCCCCAAGAACCAGCCACCTAAAGAAACCAGAGAGTCCTTACAAGATGTTCCTCCCCTTAATCTAATCCCCAATTTGGACTTTTGAACAGGAGGAAAGATTCTCTCTCTGTTTTTTTTTTCCTCCCCCCACCATAATTGAGAAACAACTCGATATAATTATCACTTCATGCGGTGATCTAGCTACTCTGGAAATTTTTAAAATTGGTGCGTACCCTATTGGCTAGATTCCGCCCGATTGATGGAGCACAGGTGGGATTTGATCTCGGGTCACGGGCAATGTGATTTGCGGATTCGGGTTTCAAATGCAAAATTTCACGGAGGTTCGTTCGTGCACTGTGTCGACACAGAATGAATTAAGGAAATTCGACGAGGGAGGAGGGGGGATATGGTCAAATTGACAAGTATGATAAGGGAGAGAGGTACATAATATGTGGATTGAGGTCGATGTAGCACTATTTTAATCCATTGATTTGAGGTAAGCGGGATCCTTCATCATAAGAAGCTGATATGCACAAGTTAAATGCTATGCACTACGGCAAACAAATTCGACCTCATAATCTCGTGCTATAGAAATATTGTGGCCCAGACAACCATGTCACTGCGGCTACTGTCGCCACCAGTGGTTTGAGATTATTACTATTATTTTTTTCGCATTTATCTCATTGGCCAACGCCGTGATCGAAATTATAAACACGAGATTAGTAGAGATCACATGGGAGAAAGCAACTCACACCAGACCCAAATTCATATCATCCACGAGAACGAGGAGTAGGGGTCACATGCTCGCACGTGAGCACGTGGCCGGCTGTCCTCCCCCGCCGCCCCATGCTAAAATACGCCCGGAGGCACTCGTGCTCTTGTGCGGGTGTGCCCGTAGCAGTAATTACATTTTTTTTTTTCTTCCTCGGGGCGCTTCCGACATGAAGGGCCCCTTGGGGGATTGCTTTGGCGGTGGGACCCGCGTGGGTGTCTGTGTAGGGGTGACGGTGAGCAGGGGGGAAAGGCCCGCCATCTGGTTGTTGAGTGGTCCCCTCTCAACGATGGCGACACACTCATTTCCATATGCCTTTTTCCTCCTCGTCCTCTGGGCCCCGCTGGTTGTGGGACCGGGAAAGGGCGGTCTGACTCGGGAAGCAGGTATTCCCAATCGTGCGGCTGAGGGGAATTAGAGTGGGGGCCACAGGTCAAGGGGGAATCGAGGCCTGCTCAGATGCTAACAACGTGTAACATTGATTGGGGGAAGTTCTGCTTTCGATTTTTTTTTAATCCTTCCTTCCAAACCAAAACAACCCCCCCTCCTCCCTCCTCGCCCCCCCGCCCCCAACACAAAACCCCGGGGGAAATGGGCCCACAAGAAAAGCCCATTAACGAGAAGGAGTCTTTCCAATTGCTTTTTGGCGGGCAATGTCCGTGCTAAGGAATGTTGAGAGGGGCAATCTCCGAGAATCCCTCGACAGAAACAGGATATTTATAGGCTCATCCCGGAAATAACACGATCGGAGAAACCCATAAGGATATGAGCAGTTCACTAAGTGATCTCGGGTTGAACCCATATCGATATTACCAATTCGATCCGATCCGAGCAGGAATTGCACGAGATATTGTGTTGATCCTAATCTCGTCATTCCTTTGAATATGGTCGTCTATGGTGTTGTATGACGTCTCAAGGAACAATCGCTTGAGCGCATCACGCAAAATGAAAAGGGTCCCTGGAATTTCTTCCAGCAACGTGACCAGGCGAACCCGTCATCGGTCTGGTCCATATCATCACCCACGGAATTTAGTCAAGCAATCCCATATTAATTAAGAAGATGATCTCATAATTACTCCCTCTTAATATCATCTAAAGAGAAGGTCATTCTTTTAACTGCTTAGGACTAGTTTCCATGATTTCATGTGTCAGGGAAAAAAAAAAATTGAACTAGGTATGGAGAATATGATTGCCTCTACGTCAGGCAAATTTAGTTAATTCTTTACTTTATGTACTGGTGAGAATATGATTTCTCTGGGCTATGCCTTCCTATATTTCTACATCTAAGATCCGACTTATATCACTGATACTATTAGGAACTCCCTTTCCTAGTTCGCAGTGCATAGATGAACAGATAAGGTTGGATAGCTAACAAGAATATAACAAGATGAATATATTCTGAATACCGCATCATGATCTGAGCCGCGAGAAACTGGTGCTCGAGCATGAAGGAGAATAGATGTCAAGATTGTTCATACAGATTATCCAAATACAAGTTCAATATGTATCTTCCTGTCGATAAGACGTCAAGCCTCTTCTCACTAGGCTCGTACTTTCCCTTCCGGAGCTGATAGCGGTGAGTCACAGCCGAGATTGTATAGGCCTGGCCCTCGATAGTGACGCTCTCGCCGCATTGCAAGTTCTGCCAGGAATTTCCACCAGGGAAAAAAACATAAACATCAGACGAGATATCCCATAAGCAAGAGTCTAGCTTTTAATTTTTGCATGTAAAACTGGACAAGACCCGCTAAGCCACGTGATAGAATAACCAGAATGTGCTACACCAGTAAATGAAGGATGTAACAAGAATATAACACAAAATTCCCACGACCATTTTCTGTCTTCCATATTTGGAGCAAGGGACATGTACATACACAAGTGCCAAAGGTAAAATCAAGTCGCGGGCCATCACTCCACAAAATGATTAAGTACCCCCCTTCTTCACCTAACTAGGGTAGATCCAGATTATGAACAATTTTCTGGGGCCTTATCACAATGTCTCTCTCATTATCGAATGGATGAGCAGAGATAAAGCAGTTACCTTCCCCGATAACCTGATATGTCCAACCATTTTTCATAAAAATTCCAGCGCCTTTCAGAGGGATACACCAAAATGAAACTGTTATTACACGTAAGAAAGCTGGTTTGGTTTGCCGTTTGCAGTATAATTACACCTTTTGATGTTCTGGCAGTTTCAACTCTGCACTTCACAACTTTACAAGGAAACAAAAACTTCACCCAAGTCTGTACTCAATGTCATTGTTAATCATTTCTCACCAATATATAACCTGCATCAATTTGTATCATATTTTGTCATGATATTCCCACATGTTTTATTTGATTTTATACGATTTTGACTTGTTCACTGAGGACCTAGACTTTGGCTTAATCTTTGGAAGTGCATTGGTTTGCCCTTGATTTCATATTTTCAGAGGATTATGAGCATCTGAAAGATATTCAGTCAGAACTCTGAAGTTTCCACTCTAAATTGCATGTAGTTCTCTATCTCCCTCGATTATTTTCTGACTCTACTTCTTGTATATCAGATGATTAGCAAGCGCTCCATAGTCAACATCAGAATAACATGCTATGAGAGCACTTAAAAAACATTATGTCCAGAATGCAAAGTCATCACTTAGCAAATTTTGGCCAGTGCCAGGTCATTGTCATGTTTTAGCCGCAGTAGCACGTGGCAATCATATTTCAGCCTAGGATTCCTTTGTGGATAATTCTGATAGAAAAAAAGAATAAGCTAATCAAGGAACAACATCAATTTTACAAAGCAAAATCAAGAAGAGCAATGAAACATTTTATCCACTCACTGTGGTTGCATTCACAATCTCTCATCATGACGTTCTGTTAAGTACCACCTTGCTACAATTATTCTATCTTATAAGTGACATCATACTCACTTAACATCACCATATCACCGGCAAAGATGCGTACACAAGGGAAGAAAATCATAATTGCGCTTGAACCTCTTCAAGCGTTAATGTAACGATATACACGGACAAAAGTGCACCTCAAAGTAGACTATTGCTATTGAAATCCTTTGTAACATCTCTCTTGGTTGTCACTGAAGTAGTGAAGACATTAAATATGGCCTTGTTGCCTGGATATATGCAACTTGCAACACCTTTTATCCAAAATCATCAAGAACCTATGTACGAAACTCACTAGATGCTGGATCCAAATCTATGTGCAAAATCCTTTTCTTTCACAAAGTGTCTCCATCAACTACCTCAAAGACAGAAAGGCCTCCATAGTCCCTCACCCTAGCTTAAAACCAAACATATTCTAAGAATAACGGAATGTGCTGCCCAACTTACGCTACGCCGAGTCAGTGCAATCCCTCTAAATTCAGTATAAACCTGTATTCACCTCCCCAACCAAAACAAAAAGGAATTCTCTTTTGCATTCAATAGGTCCCTAATAGACGGTCAAACGGAGCAACCCAGATAGCGCTTCCTCAGATGGCAAGCTTGACAACGAACGTGGGAACGAGTATGGCCGACCGCCAGCTAATTGTCAACACTCTTAAAATTTCAAATATTGTGGTCCAACACCTCCATTTCACCACATACCCAGTACAAATTTGACAGAAATGCTTCATATACAGAGCAAGAAACGTCGAAAATATCAAATTTTCATATGAAGTTTGCTTCGATCGCCTTTACTTGCAAGCGCTCAACAGATCATATTACCCTCTAAAATTCCACGACAACAATTCAAGTAACTGAAGAACACAGGACATGTACAAAGCAATCACACCCAGAATGAGTCCCCAAAAAAATCAAACGAAAACAACCGAAATTTCTCCAACTTACCGAGGGAAAGCAACGGACGCCGAGGCTCCTGGGAGGAGGAGTGATCTCGACAACCTTATAAGGGTGACGATTATCCCTTTCTCGGTCTTTCTTCCTGCAGGAGATTCGAAGACCCTGCGCGCAAGCAAAGACCAATCGTAGAGAAGCCGGTGATTTTTCCAGACGCCAATCTCGTTTATGCGCATTCGGTAGAGATGAGGATCAGAATTCCAAAAAGGGGAGGAGATAAAAATCCGAGAAAAAAGAGAAAACCTCCATGGAAATGATGAAATGCTGAATGTCGCACCTTCGGGTGGGCACTCAAGCTACTCAAAACCATCGCCATTCTGGTTGTCTATCGTCTCTACCTAAGAGAGAGAGAGAGAGAGAGAGAGATTTTTTCTGGTCCAAAGCAACCCAGAAATCTCGCACACGCGCCAGAGAGAGGGAGAGGGAGGGGGAAAGAGAGAGTAGAAGCCAGAAAAAATGAAAACGGAAAATTGAAAAACCCTTTTGAAATTAGTGCATTTTGGAACAGTCTCGGCATGGGTCGGGTCGGTTCGGTTCGGATCGCAACTACACAATGGTGCTCTCATGGCCCACTAAAACTCGGGCTTAAATTAGACTAAACATTAACACTGTGTAGAGGTGATTAGAAATGGAAGGAAAAAAAAGGTACTCAGGTAAATACTAGAAAAAAAAGAAGGAAATGACTTGAATGAATTGAGATATAGCGAGGAAAAAGAAATGAAAAGTGTACATTATAAATATTCTTCATGCATTTAATTGCATGCAAAATAAAGACAAAAGTGGGACGGGAAAAAATGTTGTTTATTACTATATAAACCTCTCCTAGTCCCTCCATATTCGGACATTCTTTAATTTGCTAACTGTACCGATTCCTCGCCGCCTCTATTAATCTTCTTTCTTCTACTTTTTTTCCTGTTATCCAAAATAAGATTGTGTCTCCGGCGTTCTTTCTCTTCCTGATCTTTCTTATCACAGTGCGTGGGTTCCTTTTTCTCAATTTTGAGTCAATCTTGTTGCATCATCGGGCTTATGAACAAATCTAGGGCGAGCAATGGCCGGGGCCGAACCTAACCGATTTTCGGGTGAATCGAGTAGGATCACCAATAAGAGCCCAGGGAACCGGTTAACCGACAGCCCTTATTTTACTCATGAATCTGTCTACTGAGGAATATTGCAGTAGATTAGACTTTTAACCAGTTTTAATCCTTTTCTTTCAAGAAACAAGAGCACAAAAACAAGTGCAGCACGGGATTCTATCCTCAACGGCTTCAAAAGCCTCGAAGCGCTTCAACCTCTTTGACAAGAGAAAGCTAATGTACCAATTATGCCCACAAAAATTTGACTCCTACGAAAGGAAGACCCACCAAAGAAAACCCTGAAATTGGTCGGTTCAATTCCAGATTAATTTCAAGGCATCTTTGTTTAGTTCCTCGTTTTAAAACGTTGGAACTGGAGCTTGACCAGGTTGCTTCCACATCCCAGATCGAAAACCGACCTACCATAGAGCCTATCAACTCCAAACAAAATTAATAGTCTACACCTGCTTTGATCTTCCAAACTAAATAATTGCACGCCTTGTCCACGTACTAGTTAATTACAAGTGACAGCTTGATAGTGTCATGGTTGTCTCGGGCTCCTGGTTACGATTTCATGTGCTAGATATGGAATATCACGTCTTAAGACAGTTTCCTGGACTAGCTGCTATGTACAAATTAGAAGTGCATATGCCAGATAAGCAGACCAATCTCCAGAAGAGTCCCGTACACGAAATACATCGCTCAACCCATACTTCTCAAAGATCATAATTGCTCAAAAAGAAAAAGCAAAATCAATAACTCTGCACCAAAAAGAATACCCAACTTGAAATGATTCACATCAAAAAGTAGTGCCGAAAACAGGATGAGATAAGAAATAGTCAACCGGATCGACTAAAGTCCATAAACAAGCAAACAAGATTAACAGAGATTGTACAGAACAATACAGAAACGCATTACTAATGTCTTTTAAGATGCAGGAAATGAGTAGAGAAAAATACCCATCTGCAGAATTTGCAGTTCATTAATGTCCAAGTAGTTTGCAGATAAAGAGAAGACCATATCTCAGATTTCAGTCCTAGAAAAGAAGAAAGAAAAACGTAATAGATGGATCTGTTCGTCTTCATGATGACAAGGTTCCTTTTTCGACATGATTAAAGAACATGAGAGCATATAAGCTTCGACTCAGTCAAAAAGATCAAATGCTACAAGCTGAGAAAGTCCCATTTTGCCGCTACACTTTAACCCTCAAGCATCTTTATTTCAATGAGATTCTACCTTCCATAAGGATGATAACGGCCACTTCCCGCACCACCATATCCTCCTCTACTCCCATAAAAGCCACTTCCACTGCCACCTCCATAGCCACCTCCAAGGCCAGCATCGTAACCGGCCCCGCCATAGCCAGCACCAGCACCCCCAGCACCAGCACCACCGCCATATCCTCCATAGCTTTCACTGGGACCGCCATAAGCACTTCCAAAGTCATATCCCCGGTTCAAGCCGCCAGCGCCGGCGCCTCCGTAACGACTAGCATAACCCATTGATGGATCTCCTCTGTAGGCCCCCATGCCGCCAGCGCCTCCAGCATATCCTCCATATCCACCGAAGTCACCAGCACCATATCCCCCATAACCACCAGCCCTTCCTCCATAGGCTCCACCACTCCTGTAGCCACCAAAGCCACCACCTCCATACCCACTTCCATATCCACTGTGAGCATCTCCATAGCCACCACTATATGCAGGCCTGGAATCAGAGTATCGTTTAGATGGTGCGGGAGGGGCGTTTGGTTTCTTTGGCTCAGCCTTCTTGATCTCCACCTGGTTAAACAAAAAATGAAAACATTTAGCAAGCATAATGAGTGAATTCAGGTGAAACAAACATTACTATTCCCTGACAAGTCAGCTGGACTAGTGATGAGCAAAATCAAACTTTTTTTACATGATATAAGGTGACAGCCATGTGACCAAGAATCCAAAGTTCAAATATCTCTCCAACATCACATGACTCTCATTCAGACTCAGAGTAGCAATTCTATGGGATTCTAGTAGAAATAGGGCATTTTACTATTGTACAAACAGGTTCACCGTAGGACAATCTCTGCACTTTACAGTATCTCTCAGCTATGATATGAATTTCGGATACTCTCAGAACTCAGATGCTTGCTGAATGTGACATTGTATATAAACGTTTACTGAAAGTTGTCCAAGCTCAACAATGAAAAAGATTAGCACGAATATCAGCAGTCAGTGCCTCAACTAGCCGATAAAAATTGGGAAACCAGATCACCTGAGCACCAGCCAGCTCAAGCCTATTGCCCTTGGCCAAAAGATCATCTACAGCTAGCTCCGATTCAAAAGTTATAAACCCAAACCCGCGAGAACGATTGGTAGAATGGTCTCTCATGATCTGGTGTTCCTTGACCTCACCAAACTGTGTAAAGAAGTCCTTGAACTCATCTGCCAGTAAAAAAAGTTGTTCAGACCAGTGTTTTCCATGATACAAGAAGAACTTCACCCAAATAATGTTACCTTCGGTCACAGCTGTAGGAATTCCACCCACAAAAATCTTCTTGGTCTTAAAATCCTTGGAGCCAGCAGCCCCCTTTGGAATAGTACGCTTAATTTCGACCTGTTATCCAACACATAAGCTACTCATCCAACCAAATCAACCACAAACCTTGTAATTACAATACAAATCCAGATGTGTACACAAAATAGGTTTGAACAAACCTGTTTCCCGTTGATAATATGAGTCTCCTCAATGACTTTATCAACAACAGAGGGATCTGCATATGTCACAAACCCGAATCCACGAGGCTGCCCAGTCTTCCGGTCCCTCATAATAACGGAATCCGTAATATCACCGTATTTACTAAAGTACTTGACAAATTGTGCTGCATAGACAATATACTCAATCCGTTGATCCAAGTCACATGTTTTAAACAACTGATATATCGGAAAGCTGATCCAATACAAACAACTAACCAGTAGTCGTCTCTCTTGCTAAACCTCCTATAAAAATCTTTCTGCAATTACATTTACACTAAAATTAAAAAACAGATAAAAAATGTATACCTAATCAACAACTACATTGAAAGACTCGTAAACTAATTCTAAAACACAGTCAGCAGAAAAGGCTGTATCAGTTTCAGATACAGCAACTTCAGCTAAGCTAAAGAAAAAGGAATCCACTGCTTGCCATGAGCCTGAAAAAGATTATCCTACCTGATCCTTAAATTCAACACACCCAAACCCATCCAGAAATAGCAGCAATTAATAGCATCTACAACAAACTAAACTTAGGGTAATCCACAGGAAAACAACTTCCTTGCTTTTATATATCTGATGCATCAAGATAAACTGACAAAAGGGTAAATGTTTCATGTTTACTTTTATAACCCTTATGCTCCACAGAACAAGAACTGGTCATCAGAAAACTTGCTCTTCCCAAACTATTTGGCCATTTTAAAACTTCTCTCGCAAAACAGATACTGCAAAACGTTCTGCCACAAATCATTTCGGCGAAAATTATCCATGAGTGAAAATTTTCCCAAAGGACAAATTTCCCCATGAAGCAGAGGAAACGACAAGGACTTTCTTCTAGTTCCCATCTTTTCTACGAACATTCCCACTACCTCCTCATCCAACCCAGCAGATCCGCACAACCGACAAAGTGAAACCCTAACCACGTGACAAAAAAAAAAACTCCAATATTTTTCAACGTTCTACTTCACGGCACACAAGCATAGGCCGAACAAGGAAACTCACCCAGGGCTAGCTCCGTCGCCGGAGTGCGACCGCGATTTGTCTTCCTCGACGTGGTCGCATTGATTGAGGTCGTTGTGCTCTCCGTCGAGAGCCTCTTCTCTCTCCTGAAGGTCCATTCCGTTCCGGCGAGCTCGGGAAGAAGGTGGTGTGAGCGACGGTCGCGGAGCGTTAGGGCTTGGAGGAGGAGGAGAAACGGAGACGATAGAGCGGCAAGTGCTCGGCCTTGTTCGTTCTAAGCCCTAAAAACCCCTAAAATTTCAGCACCTGCTGGCTGGCTCGGTAAAGGCTGGTTGGTTTATAAGGACTTTGGAAAAATCAATTGTAAATATATATTTCTATTTATCTTATCTTATTTTCTTTTTTCGAGGAATTGTGAAAGAATCATTAACACAAGAAATAGGGAAAGAAAAATCCACTGAAATTAGCATTTCATCGCTCTGTTTATTTCGCAAAATATAAATAATTTAAAATTTATTTTATTAAAAATAATTACTTATATTGCTTAAAAAAATTAATATGACGAGCGAGAAAATACTTGATGAATTACCTAACTAATATAATATCCAATGGACATTAATGTATATGGACCAGTGTAAAGTCCTTAAATTACTTCGTTTGAACTTTTGGACGTAAAATTCGGGGATTTCTCTGGTATGAAGGGAAAAAAAATATTTTCTCTTAACTTAAAAGGGGTGATGATTGGGAAAATTAGACTCAACGCCATCTATGGATGACTACCTCGATAGAGTCGTACAATAGCGTCCCACGCCTAGAATGCATTATTGGAGTTTCGACTCCTGCATTGTCGCACAATGTCTTTGAATCGACTCGTCAGCAACGTATCTCTAATTTATATTCGCGCAAATCTTTTGATATTACTTACCATTTCATGACTGATCAGTAACTTAATAAAATCTACCGTATAAATTTTAATTTGCTATCAAGTACCATTTTATTTTTTGTTTCTAGTACTTGATAAAAACGAGCACTTAATATTCAGTTATTGAAAAATTCATTTCTTTCTGTTTTTTTTTTAATTTTCCTCTTTTGTGCTGGTTAAAAAAAAAAGAAAAAAAAAAAGAACGACTTGTAGGCAAACTTCTCTACTTTGGAAACATTTAAGTTGCAATTTTCCAATTTCGAGTCAAACACAACACAAAATCGCAATGACATTTGCAGGACCCACCCGATTAAATATAGAGAAGTTGCAACATGAGAACTTACGAGCAACGATGACACTTGACTCGGTTATCGCAGTTTTTTTAAAAGGTAAAATTGTTATATTAAAAAAAAAAACCTTAAATCTATTGCATTTGAGCAAATTCAGTCTTAAAATTTTTTAATTGTTCAAATTCAATCCTAAACATTTTCACGTTTTCACAAAATAGTACATCCGACCAATTTTGACCGAAAACCATTGGCGTGAATATCAACCTTCCCACAACGTGGACATAATTTATAAATATATTTTGAGTTTTCATTAATTATTATTTTATTTTATTTTATTTTATTCTCTTTTGTTTTCTTTTTCGTTATTCCTCCGCTAGTTGCCGGGTCTCAACGATGGCCTACGACTGGCTTAAGGCAATTTCCGGTGAGGGACGCTCACGCCGAAGGCTAGAGTCGGCCTACAGCGAGGGTGACCCTTGTTGGCAATTGCCAATGTCTTACAGCAAGGTACGGAAAGGAAAAAGAAAGCAAGAAAAAGAATAAATTGATAAGTTCAAAATATATCAATAGATTTATAAATTTTGTTTGTACTAGCATCAATTGTGTCATGTAAAATGATCGGCATTCAACGATTTTCGGTCAAAATTGACTAGATGAACTACATTGATAAGACTAATTGACACAATTGAAAAAATTAAGAGCCGAATTGATACAAGTGCGATAAGAAAAAATTACCAGAAAAGTCCTAAAACCATGATTCCTAAACCTTTTTTTTTTTTCTTATCGAGTCCGAAATCTTTTCATATTTTGTTAATTGAATGCATGAGATACATTTTTGACCGTCAATTGATGACATGGGTGGTGGTCATTCACCAGCCGTCCTATATGGTTGTCACGCCCCGCTCATCTTACGAGTGCGCTAATCCGCTTATGCCGTAAATTCAGTCTCAAGATACCATTCTTTTACGGCGATAAATAAATGAGACTTGCATGCGAATGTGTAATAGAAAATAAATACATAACTCCATGCAAGGTAATTCAAACGAAACAAAGAATGAGATACGAGACAAAAAAAAAAGGTGATTTACATAACAAGAGGTCGAGTTTATACAAACGAGGCTAGGTACTAGCAAATACCACTAGCTAAAGTTGAGGAAGACAAAAGTACAAACAAAGATAACCATTAAGCCCCACAAAAGAAAATCGTCACCACCAAAAGACAACTCCACTGTTGTGTGATCTCGAGCCCACTAATTGGTACTAATATATTCGGCTCGACTCAAGTCCTCTGCGGGATCATAATCCGAGAAAGTTTCTGATCGTACTTCTATGATATCCTCTTCCATCTCATCCTCCTAGTTAGAAATCTCCATCACCTCGATCTCTCCTCTCTAGTCGGGGTCTCCTCTGGAACGTTCCTCGAGCCTGCCACGGAATCCTCTACCTCGATCTCATCTCCAGAAATATGGCACTACAATAAAACTACATGTCTTGGTACCTCGTGAGCCTTTAATGGACTAGTGGTAATTTTCCCAGCTCTCCTGAACCAGGCATCAAAACGATGTGGCTTCTAGTCTTCCCCCCCTCATCGACCCATACTACCGTACTCTTACTAATATAAACTGTACCTCGTCTATCAGGAAACTGCTCAAAACAAGCTGTTATCTCCTTGGGATCTCCTAGGCGTGTAGGCAACATATTCAAGGCTTGGGATCTGAAAAATAAAAAAGGATCTCACAACGATCCTAATTCTAAATTAGACCATCAGTCCCACCAGACGAACTATCATAACAACAACAAACAGCCAGTGGCATAAAGGCATATATCGTTTATACGAAAGCATCACATCGTACAACTTGCGAAGAGAATGACATCTAAGATCAGGTATAAAGAAAGTGACCTAAGCTTCCGTACTAGCCAATAACCATAGCAACACCATAGGAATTAATAATAAATTCAATTCTCAATCCACAACTCAATAGACTATCATGACAAATAAACCCGAGTTAAGACGCGTCAGGTTTAACAGCTTGTTTCCAAATGCATACAAGCATAGACCAGTTCTTATCCCGCGTTAAGACTCCTCATGATATCATTCAAACCACAATCCCGCGTTAAGATGCCTTAGGGCGTACTCACGATAAAATCCCGCGTTAAGACGCCTCAAGATACCATAGGCATCAATAAATATCTCAAGTCAAGAGATGTCTCAACCATCATTTAATCACATTCTCATCATGAGAGTTTCATAAAGTCGATCGCAAACCAATTGTTTGTCAAAATGATCGTATGTTATCACAAAGAGTAACTCGAGAGTCGAGTAACCTATGCCACATAATCAAGCAAAATATGCCAACAAGCATATCACTAATTCAGTCAAAGGAACTACTATTTTAGTAGCAAGCGAGTACTCAAGACTCATTCCTCAATAATTCCATTCAATTTCTACTCAATCAAGCATAACCAAATCGTCAACTCATCGATTCTGCAATAAAACTATCTAGTTATGTCCAAATGTTCTAAAATAGGTTTAGGGGTTGCTTACCTTCGTTCCAATTAGCAATTTTTTACCAAAATTTCTTGTCAAGCTCAGCTTCCAAACAAGACCGCCGCTGTCCAAAACAGGGCAGTAATATACTTCAGTAACAATTCATCGTTTCAATCAATTTCTCTTTTTTAACTTCAACTCCACCCATCGTACACTTTAATATCACCCTAAATCACATTCTAGTATGCCTTAACACCACATTTAGAGCATGATAATGCCAAGAACAACCCCCAACAGAACCGGTGTGCTCAGAATTGAAACAGAGTAAAAATCGGTTATGCTCCATCTTGTTCTAACAGTTCACACATCACCCTTAACTCCAATTTTTTTTCATCAATTCACTTGGAGCAACCTTAATCAACATGTTATAGAGCCATATAAAATTTTGAAGTCAATTAGCACTCCTAAGGCCTTCAAACAGACAGAGTCTTCTCAATTCATCGGTGGTCAGAATCTGTCTGGAAAATCAACTCCAATCAAACCATCAAAACTCATTCAAAACTCAACTAAATCAGTGACCCTAACTCAGTGACTTCAAGTATAACATATTATGTAACTTTCATAAAAAATTTAGTTCCATTCGAAGTCTCTAAGAGGGTGAACCATAACCCTCTCTCAGTTAGCTCAGAATCTGTCCAATTTTCTTCCAAAAATTTTCATAAATTAACTGGATCTCCAAAAATCACGAAATCAACTGGAGCTTGTTAAGGATAGGTTAAACTAACCTGTGGTAGTTGGAGACATGCCAAAAGGTCACCGGAGGAGGCACTCGTATTGACCGAACTGGGCGGCAGCAACTGGTTGGAATAGATTAGTTTCTGCTCTTGAGAAGAAAATACAAAATGAAGGAGAAGAAGAGGGACATGGCTCACAAAAATTTTGAGGGAGCAGATGATATGATCCTAATCACTTTTGATTAAGCTTCTAGAAGGTTTAGAGTGAGTGAAAAATTAATAACCATCACCCATATATTGGCACTTGTCTTAGAGTCAATAATATCAAGGCTCAAATTACTTTATTGCCCCCTTAATTTTCTGTAGCCTCCTTGGGGATGAAAGAAATGTCAAATGGCTAAAATTTCCTTTTCACATCAATTAGGCAAGGTTAACTCTCCAAGGGCAAAATGGTCTTTTCACACATTTCGTCCGAAATTTTGTTTTCCTTGTATTTTTCACCCTCGATAAGGTGGCGTCCAATCCATATCAAATGTTGGAATCCCTCATTTCCATTTTCAAATTTCGAGATCCCATCTCATGATCGATTTTTCGTCGATCGCATTTCAATTTGTCTCGAATTAACGGGTAGCTCTTGCGGACGTTACGTGTATCGACTCTATGATTCTCATCACACTTAGGATAACTCAAACTACGACAATTTTGATTACCATCTAATCGCGAGGGTCTATCGCTAGCCCCGACGGCAACAATCGTCACAATTCGATTTAAGAAAATTTTGTAAATTATATTTTGGTTAAGCGGTATCACCCGCGTCTCAATTGTACAACACTAGCAATGTATTCCTTAATCGCTTTTAGATCGACCTCGGTTCTAAATGTTCCCTTGACGGTCATTATGGTCAAAGTGCCGTTTTTTAATCGAGTTTCTTAGGTCCACGTACCTCATCGCGCGTTAACTTTTCCCCTTTGGTTAATTGACTCGAGATTAATCAGATCCGAGCGAGACATAAATAAAATACTTTGATAAATATCTTACAGTCAAAGATCTTGAAATGATAGGAATTCAGAATGTCACAATGGCACTGTCGATGCTAACATGAAATTTATTTTATTTTTTGAATTTTTTTTTATTAAATTGTGTGTGTGTGTGTGTGTGTGTGTGTGTGTGTGTGTGTGTGTGTGTGTGTGTGTGTGTGTGTGTGTGTGTGTGTGTAGTTTTAAGAATATCACTCGTTTCACTTGAATTTGAACGTTTTTCAACAAGTCTAAAAGATAAGAATATCATGAAGTCACTCGTTTTGCAAATCAAAATTCATAATTATAGTATAGATGAAGGATCAATTCTATTGTCTCTCATCTATAAAGTTCATTATAAAGTTATGAGTTTAGCATTCGACGTTCATTCTTTGAATGATGCTCCAAAAGTACATACCCTTTTGCTGTAGATTGATATTTCTCGTTCAAATTCCATAATTCCTAAGTTCATAAGTTGGAATGATGTTCTACCTGATCAATAGGAAATTGAAAATCTCATTCCTCAAATTTCTGTTAAGAATGGCACACCAACGAATGTTATCCAACGCCCTGAAGGAAAAGTTACCATACAATTCCTTAGGAGATCTTTTGATACAAGTTCTTTCATGTCAGCAAGACCTTCCTTCCACGGGTCTTCTTCCCGAAAGTCAGCTGATTATCGTCCAAATTTGCCTCCTGTCATCACGATTCCTGTCAGCAGTCAAGGCAGCATCAATGTTTCTGACGCCATTTCTGCATAATGACAAGCAACTCCAAGTGCACCTCCATTAAATCTTTTTGGTCTAGACACAAGTTCAGGAATCTCCAGACCTGTTTATCACCAACAGGATCCTGAATCTTCTGAGCCTACTCAATCTCAAATGGAAGATGATGATTCAGAGTGTAACATGCTCAAAAGAGATTTCACTCCTGATCGTAAGTTTTTAAATAAAGAATTTAATTTTGATGAAAATTCTGAAATCAGAAAATGATTTTTTGACAATTTCAAATAAAGTGCTAAGCAAATGAAAGAATAATTTTATGAATTTTTAGATGAAATTGGTGAACATATGTTTTTCTTTGACTGGTTTGAAGATTATTTTCTAAAGAAAAAAGAAATTTATAATTTGAAAAAAGTTTTTAAGTGGAAACTTGATGAAGATCAAGTGATCGAGTCAAGTCATCATTCTTTAAGAAAAATCAAAATAACACATCGTGAAATGGAGATCACAGTTGCTCCTTTCAAAACCCCTTTTAAAAGTGAAAATAATGAATTTAAGAAAATAATTGAACAAAATAATTTTTTAAATCAACATTTTTCATTCCATAGGAGTTCAATTGGATATGATAGAATCTTCCATTGGAAAAACTTCTATCCATTCTATTCCTTCACTGTCTACTCCTTCTAAGTCTTTACAAACACCTTTATTTAAAAATTTTGAAATGCCAAAGTCTTTTAGTAATGAATTCCAAGAAGCTCTTCAGGCAAAAAACCAAAAACTTTTAAAGGAAAAAGTTCTTAAACAACCTGTTTTAAATACTCCCAAAGTTAATAAACCTTTAAGTATCAATTCTCCCAAGCCTGATAATCAAATATCAGTTCTTGAGAAAATTGACATTCCCGAAATCAATCGTATTTCATGGAAGGAACCACAGAAATTATATTATTTTCGGGTTACTCCACCTGACATTCTTTCTGATGAATCCTTCAATAAAGTTCAAAACAAGTATTTTGTAGACGCCATTTATGAGTGGAACATAGATGGCATTTCTGAACAGAATATCTTGTAAGTTTTAAGTCAAATGGTGATATGTGTTACGACTTATAAGACTCTTCCTGATACAACAGATCAGCAAGTAGCTTCTATGATCGTTGCAGGTTTTTCTAGTACTTTGAAAGGTTGGTGGGATAATTATCTCATCTAAGATCAAAGAGATCATATTCTTAATGCTGTTAAAGTTGATGATAATGGTCAAACTATTTTTGACGATTATGGTCAAATTGTCCAAGATGCAGTCTCCACTCTATTGTACTCAATCTCCCAACATTTCATGAGAGATCCATCTGTGATTCGTGATCACAACTAAGATCTTCTTTCCAATCTCAAATGTCGATCTTTTGGAGAATTTCGAGAGTACAAAGATGTATTTCTCAAAAGTGCACTACTTCATCCAAATTGTAATCAACCCTTTTGGAAAGAAAAGTTCATCGCTGGTCTTCCTACCATCATAGGAAACCAAGTTCGCGACAAAATTCGTGAATAATTTGGTGAAAATATTCCTTATGATTCACTGTCTTATGGTGAATTAATTTCCCATGTTTATAAAGTTGGAACTCAAATGTGCAATTACATTAAATTGCAAAAGCAACTTAAAAAAGAGAAAAATCTCACTCGTAGAGGATTAGGAGATTTATGTTGTAAATACGACCCTTCCTACTATTTTACGACATCCAAAGTGTTTTGGTTCTTGTCCAAAGAAAAATCTTTGAAAAGAAAGAAAAAGTTTTTTAATAAGAAACAAATTTCAAAACCAGAAAAGAAATTTTTCAAAAATAAAAAGTTTCAGAAGTCTGAAGATAAAAAGGATTTTAGTAAATTCACTTGTTACAACTGTGGTAAAAAAGGCCACACGAAAAGATTTTACAAATTAAATAAAAAGGTCAATGTACTTGATTTAGATGAAGACATCCTCAACCAGTTAAACCAATTAATGGTTGAAACTGATTCGGAACGTTCTAATCATCCTTTAATAGATGAAGAGTCAGTAGAACGAGGTCTTCAAGTTAATGAAATTGAATTGTCTTCTGAAATGTTTTCTGAGTCAGATTTTGATAAAGATCAAGAAGTCAATGTTTTGACCAAAGAAGAACAAGATCTTCTCGATTCAATTGATAATGTTTCTGATTTTAATGTTTTACTTAAGCAAATTCAAAATCCCAATTCGTCTTTTCCTCAACATTCCCATGTCCATGTTTACAATCTCAATGAAATTTTGAATAGGGGGAAGAAGTCAGTAAGACCAACAATCTCTAATGATCTTCAGTTTGATATTAATGAAATTAAAAAAGACATTCAAATGTTAAAAATTAACCAAATAGACCAACAAAAGGAATTTTTAGAATTCAAAAAACAAATGTTAAAAAGGAAAAATATTTCTAAAGAAACAACTTACAAAGTAACCACTTCCGCCTCAAATGTTAATGATTTTGATTCTTTTAATTTTCTTGAATTACTCACAGAAGTGACAAGCAAAAAATGGATAATCAATGTTTTGATCAAAATCAATAATGAATTCATTTTAGAAACAACTGCCCTTTTTGACACAGGTGCTGATCTAAATTGCATTAGAGAAGGCCTTATTTCCACAAAGGTTTTTGAAAAAACCATAAAATCATTAAAGTCCGCTTCTGGTGATTATTTGAAAATTACGTATAAGCTTCGTGAAGCTTTTGTAGTAAAAGATAATATTGCTCTAAAGATTCTAGGAACCCCTTTCATAAATTTAATTCAATCTTTCATGGTCACAAATGAAGGAATAGAAACCCAGATTCTGGTAAAAAAGTAATATTCAGTTTTGTTTCAAAAACCTGAACAAGAAATTTAAATGTTTTACAAAAGCATGCAATTAAAGAAATCAATTGTCTAATTCGTGATAAAGAAAGTCGTCTTTTATTTTTAAAAGAAGAACTACATTTTTAGAAAATTGAACAACAATTTCAAAGTCCTGAGCTTCAAAAGAAAATTTTTGCTTTAGAACAAAAGATTAAAAGTAACTTTGCTTTATTCCTAGTAATGCTTTTTGGGAAAGAAGTGATCATAATCATATTGTGACACTTTCTTATGAACCTGGTTTTTCTGACAAAAGTATTCCAACAAAAGCTCGAACCCTCAGTCTTTTGATCCTCACTCTCTCTCTCTCTCTCTCTCTCTCTCTCGAAGCTCACTCTCCCTCTGAAGCTCTTCCTCTTACCCAGAGTCGACCTTCACCGGAGCACCTAAGTATCTTTTTTGTCTCTCAAAGTTTTGAAGTACCCAAAAAAATTCATCCGGATCCAGATCCGTAAGTCAGAGTCCCTTCAATTCAACTATTCCTACCCAGAAATCTTTTTTTGTTTTTCCCTGAATCGACTTAAGTTTTGCACTTGTAATCATATATCTAAAGTATATTTAAGTTTTTCTTGTGTAAACTTTCATCTGCTTTCAATAAAAGTACATATTTCATCTTTTGCCTATTACGATCCAGAATAGGTAGGCTTTGCCACCTGTTGGTGTCTATTGCAGAGTAAATTTAATTTTCTGCAATTTATGTTCAAAGTTATGCATACATTTTGCATACAGCTCCCAGTAAAGATTAATCTGTGGTCTCCTCTCCTGAACTAGCCGCACACGCTTCACTTTGCATATTTAAGTTTCAGTATTTATTTTCTGCAATATATCATACCCTGATATTGTTTGTACTTTTAATATATGTTGCTATTTTATATACTGCAATTGAATTGTTATATCATCTTTTAAGTGTTTATTTAAGACTTTCAGTGTCATATCGTAACTATTGGACCAACAAACTAAAGAGACGACGTTTTTAGTCTTTCTTTGTAACTTCTCTTCTATTTCAGAGATCTCCGATCCTGTCCTCTTATGATATGGTATGGTATCCACTCTTATAGTATCAGAGCCAAGTTGGAGTGAAATTAGTTGATATTTCTAGAAATGTTTTGTATAAACTAGATTTTGGTTGTTCTAAGGTGGATCCAAATGTACCAAATTATTCCACTGCAAGAATTGTAAGAGTCATACACTCAATGGAATAATACCCTAAGTACCCTAGTGAAACTCAATTCGCGAATCACTGAAAGTATTTCTATTAGGTGTAATTTTACCTACTTTGACTACCAATAAGCTTGGTGGAATTGTTTCTTTCGTCAAAACCCAAATCGTAACCACGCATAACTATTCTTTTTTCAAAGTCCCTTTGATATCTCAAAGTTGCCCTTTTGATTTATCCACTAGTGGGATAATTTTGATCCCGTTCCAAGTATTCTTAAAACGTTTTGTATCATGAAGTGACAAAGCCACAAAGCCTTGTGGGTATGTCCTTTTGGGCCAATTTTGTCCCGTCCCGGATATTCTTAAAACGTTCAAATTCAATATATATATATATATATATATTGTGTCAAGGCTAGCAGCACTGGCGGTACCATGTAAGATGATTTGTGTCCAAATTGTTAAAATCCGTTCAAAATTGGCCGGATGAACTCAATTAATAAAATGTGAATAAGTTTATGACTCAATTATTAAAAAAAATGAATTATGACTGAATTAACCCAATTATAATACATTTAAAACTTTTTTGATAATTTTTTCGTGCGATACGGCTACTTATTTTTTGTTATAATTTTTTCATTCTTAAAGTCGTCTAAGCTTTTGAATCTCTTGCCCCTCGAAATAAATTGAAGAAACTAAAGAATCGATAAGCATCGACCGTTTGACTCAAGGAATGAAGAACTCCCATCGATACAATGCACTTAAATCTCATAAGCCTCCGTCGTTTTGAGTTAGCAATAAGAAGCCCCCGATATGATTCTTACGCAACATTTGGGGAACATGTGCTTAGCATAAACCTTTGATTCATCAGATAAGCGAAATCGAAATAATGTACGCCCCAAAAGCACTGCCCGATTACCAAGGTTCGTGCTATAGTTGCGTACGGACGATTCCGAAACTTCCCGAGCACATAACGTTGGAACTGAAGCCGGAGAAACCGTGTACAAATTCCTCGAATGGGCGAAAACATTTGCAAGTAAATACACTTCGAAAGTTGATTTAACAGTTGGAGTGACGCCGGTGCTGCTGATTTCACAAGCGAAGAAGATGATTCTTCAGCTGTAAAAATCAGTAAAAATCACATTAATCATGTCCCAAAATACGCCTCCAGTGGCATATCTGCTAGTACTTATACACCCTCAGAAATCCAGATGGGTCAGTCGGTCCTACTCAATACAAAATCACTCAGCACGTACATTTCAAAAAATTTCTGAGGGACTTTCTCACACTTCGGCGTCTGTGAACATAATGTAGTCCGTCTATCATCCTACTCTTTAACACTCATGCAGGTAATAGCCGAGTGAGGGAGCCACTGTTCCCGTTCTAATCTAGTCAAGCATTCAACTAGTACGTATTCTGCGGGTTGAACCTCCTCCGTGCTGCTTCTCGCCTATAATATGGAGTTTCATCAATTGTCCTCCTCACGTAGTCCATGAACGGCTGGGGCGTCCTCAGGGACTGCTCGCTTGCTATACCAGGGCTGCTGCGATCAGGTGTAGTTGGTGCCACCGGTCTACTAGGCGTTGCAGGACGAGCAGCTGGCACACTTCTGTCTGGCCTGGCCAGTATGGAGAAAGAGATGGCGAGCAATACCATCAAAATCGCTAGAATTACGGGCACGCTCAACCAGAAGGAAAAAGGCGACAGCTTCCTTTCTCTGGTCGTGTAGCTCACATCCAGTTCCATTCGTTGGCCTAAAAAAAACATAAGCACTAAAAATACGAGATAGGAGTAAAGTAGGTTGCAGAAATTTCACGAGCAAGGACACTCACCACTGGCTGGAAGTGTGAAGAGTATTTTATCCTTGAAGCTGTTGGATGCAATTGCTTTGACCTGGAGATATGGATACAGCAGATGATTCGAAAGACACATGACTTCACAGGGTTGTTTGCTCTATCCAGTCAAAGTCTAAAATTTGAAACTAAACTCATTCATTGTACTGACGAAGAAGCTATAGGATTGAAGCTTACATTACCCAGCTTTATTTCTTTAATACAATCAGCACTCAGCACCCACTCTTATTATCCAAAAAGAACAACTACACTCCAGGAAGAAATATATTTTACTCATTCAACTAGTTGAGACTTGCATCTGCTTACCTCATACTCAGCAACACTACCAATCCCAAAACCTTCTCTTCGTATAGGAGTTATCGTAATGAGATTCGGGGATTGCTGAATCTCAATATCTAAAGACAAAAAAATTAAAAACAAAATTAACATGTCAGGAAAATAAGCCAATGACACTTATCTCACAAAAAAAGAAAAGAAACTACATTGATGGGACATGATAACAAGCAAGAAATCAAACACGATGTGTGCAGTTCAATTGTGATCTCATTCACAGGATGAGGGGCAAGAAGATTTCACTAGAAATGACTGGTACAAGTAGGAAAGAGATTACAATCATGGTTTAGATCACACGAACACTCACAATGTTTCCAAGCTGCAATAAGCTCCGCAATAATTCTCATAGAAAATTCACTCTAATCTCATGGAGAGTTCTTTCAACATCGGCACCTATACTAACACCCTCAACTTGGATACATAACAGAAGGCATGCAGATGCACGTTAAGCAATGCAATGGTAAAGTGGACAAGTGAGAAAATGGATATCATTGTAATGATGGTGCCTCTGCTACAACAACACAAGTGATGATGATCAACACGTGGTGGAGTAATGATGGTGGGGCATGATGAGCAAGCCCAATAATCCAGATTGAAGAAACTTTTAACAGGTAAATCTCTTTTGCATTTCCACGTTCAAAATTTTGCTTATACAACTACTTCTTAAGTACTTCAAATTTTAAAAAGAGCTTAACAATCTTGGGCAAGCCAGTACTTCTTAAATCAGTAACCACAAACTACCCAGGCAATCCTGCATGAAAACAACATTTCAAAGGTCACAGCATTAAACTAAATCAAGTTCTTTCCTAACAAAAATGATCAAAGCACAGACACTCTAGCACATACAATAGATCATATTAACAGTGAAGTATTAACTAGAAAAGCTAAGCACACAGGTTCTTCGAGTATACAAAATCTACAGATTTTGTCATCAAAATCAGGCATTTGCACAAAAACACACCATGGCAGAATTTTATCACGTGCAAGGGTTCTTCCATTGCACACCCCAGATTTGAAGCTCAAGAAAAGAATGACAATTTGTCTCCTCTGCCCGGTGGGAGAGTCTCATTATACCTGTGTTGCCCAAGAGAGTTATGGTAGTTCTGTTACTGTCGGGTGTCAGATTCAATTGCATTGCATCCTAAAACACAAGTATTTGCAACATCAGAATGTTTAAAATTAGTTTTTAAAAGATGACACCAGAAAGGGCTTAAAGAGTTAGAATAGACTTTTCAATGGATAAAAAAGCATGTATAACGTAACTCATGGCTAGAACCATGGCAGAGATAGCCAGAGATAAAAGTCCAACACAAGTTGTTCTCATTGCTTCCACAGCAAAAAACAGCAGGCTAATGTTTGATTCGGGCGTCAATAGTATTAGAAAAGACAATAAAATTCCCAAAAAAGTTTTGCTCATCACCTTATCCATTCCCAATATAGAAAACCCTCCGATGAAGAGGGCTGAGGCAGATCCTGATGCATTTCTGGCTTCTCTTAATATAGCCTTGACGTTAATAGAGATATCCGATCTCATGTCCTTTGATTTCAGTGTCGAACGTACCAAATGCTCAGGCGAATAAGGGAAGAAGAGACAATACGTGTTACCAGTGTCAAGATCCATCCATGCCTTGGCATACCTTTATTGCAAAGTTATTGGCTTCAGAAATGTTTGATGAAATAAAGAATAGAAACGGATAAAACACGAACAGGATAAAATGTAAGGCTTGTCACAATAAAGCAAGAAAAGAGGTGCCACATACCCAACAAATGGAGGGTCTACCACACAGTCATAAGGGAACCTCTCTTTCTTTTTGTTGTATCCATCACTGCATAAAATTGATCACTATATATTGTCAGCGACCTTAGTATTGTTACGAAAAACAAGTAGAGTATATAATACACATATTGTGAGTTCAGTATCAATGTGCCCGCATGTAAAAACATTCAGTTACTATATATATGAAGCTAGTTGAGAACGCAGTGCACAAATTGTGGGTTCGGTGCCATCCATTCAAATTGAAAGATTTGATGGGACCACTTGCCAACTGCTCTAAAAGCTTAAGCTATTAGAAGAAGACGTGGTTTAATATTTAAATATTTCAACACTCCCGCTCATGCTTAGTGTGGTCTTTTTGACCAGTACTAAGTGTGGACAAATTTCATTGGGGAGACAATAGGGTCTTAGAAAGATTTGAACTCAGGACCTCCTGCTCTAATACCATGAAAGATTTGATGGAACCACTTGCCAACCGCTCTAAAAGCTTAAGCTATTAGAAGAAGACGTGGTTTAATATTTAAATATTCCAACACAAATCTATCTCCTGCCTCTGTCATTGAAATTCCAAATGAGAAGGTGTTATGCCTATTGTTCTTTCACCCATTCTGTTTTCTCTCTCCTTCGCTCTCGTTAGAGTCAGAAAAGACCCATAAGAGAATAACTACCTCGATTAAAGAAATTGCTACTCAGTAAGTCAGAGGGGAAAATTAAAACAAGATCCCCAAGAGGGTTCCGTTGATCATGGTTATCACACAATTCCGCAAGGAATCCAATAATCTGAGAGAGAAGGAATCAAAAGGGCGCACGTGCAAAGCCTGCTGAAACAAAACAGGGCTAGAACTGCAAGCAGCAAAATGACGTAGAGAAAGCATCTTCTAGAAGAAATGCAATTTCACTTAACTAAAGGAATGAAAGCAAGTTGGGCATTGGAGATACTTTTCTATCAAACTCGAAATCCAGTACAATATTTGATTACACTGTAGCTTGCAGTTTCACTCTGATCTAGTATTTACCAAATATCTATTTTATCCCTCTCCCTCTGCAAACAAAATGGATCGTTTTCATAGGCTGAAAAGGAATGCTTGCTATGTCAAAGTTTATCAACCAATTTACATTCCTAAGAAGCAATCAAGTAGAGCAAATCTGGCAATGTTAACCACGTAGGTCAAGACCATTTCCAAAGGTTGGCATGTGGCGATGTTGAAGCATTGTCCCTCATCACTTGATAACAGGTCCTAAATGCTCTTTATATTCATGTGGTCTCCCTCCACCTATTAGCTTAAGCTTTTGGGTCGAATCTTCTAACATTGTATTAGAGCCAGTGCTATCCCTTTCTCGAATATCCGCGGTCAAAATTTCACATGAATGTGTGTAGTCAAAATTCCACACGCCGCTCATAATCCGGCTTGCACATGAAAGTGGGTATTGAAGTATTGGCACACATCACTTGACAATGAGTCCTAAAAACTTTTTATATTCATGTGGTTTTTAAGCTTTTGGGTTCAACCTTCAAAAAGGCAGAAATTGACTGAGGCTAATTAGCCTATTACACCAGTATTGTTCTTTTTGCCCCAAAAGAACGACAAAAGTTAACCCATGCTCTTTAAAATGAGATAATAGTAGAGGATCAATTCCAGTCAAAGAAGCATGCTAGTAGAAGAGCATAACACAGACCTGAATTTTACACGGAATTCATATCCTCTAGCAGGGAAAGGAACATTGCTTAGTGCCTCTCTGGGAGCATCCACAGAAACCATGTCACTTCCCAGTACCATAACCTCTGTTTGCAGCTTTGCACTTGAAGATTTGAAAATAACTGCTCAGAAGTAACGTATTGTGAACCAAAAGGCAAGGGGAAGGCTCAAGAAAGTGGGATAACTGTAATACAGCAATACCGAATACCTCGTGTAGTGCCCTCTCCAACTGCCTTGGATTTTCCAGAGAGCAAATCTATGGTTATGACACTGTCATTTGCACTAGTCCACTGCCCAGGAACTTGCTCCTTGAATCCTACCATGCAAAAGGTAATTTGGCATCATTTAGTGAAAAAGCTACTCTCATCCTAGTCAATATGCGGTAGAGGAAATGATGAAGGGATGTAGGTCATGTAGTGTAACTCAGACCTATTGTACACACATCATGGCAAGCATAAAGGTAAATTTTCACTCACAGCCAAAAGATTAGTGGCCAAAGAAGTAGGGGATGGGCAGAAAAACATTCCCACGAAATGAAAATTCAAAACGATCAACATCCATGGCATATTGAAAGTTGAGTGTCTGGAGAAAAGGTGACAAATTCTATTTCATGTGACAATAATGCTGCGAACAAAATAAACGCAAGTCTAAGTTACAACCTTTCAGAGTGAAATAAAAGAAAAACTAATAATAACTGATCTTTTGATTGGACAATCAACATCAACAACAACAACATCACCTCAACAATTGCACAAAATCAGGAAGTGAATAACCAACATACAGTGGCTTATGTCTGAAAGCATCCAACTACACAGATGAAATTTTCACATAAGACGCACCTTCTAGATTAAATTCAAGTGAGTTCCCAATGTGAAGGATGGGATTTTGAGGGTATATGAAGGCACCGACTGACACCTGAATGGAGATGAATACACTGATATTATATGACTGCAACATTGCAAAAGAGATATTAAATATGCACATAACAGAAAGAAGACCGAGAATGGCTGATGCTCTAGAATTCAGTTTTAATTGTACAAGGGTACCTATAGACGAATCAAAAAGGGAAACTACAAGCTTTTCAGAGAAAAAAGAAAGTTTGAGGATACATAGGGAGCTACCGTTCTATTTATTGAAGAGGAATACTTCTAACAAATAAGCCACCTATTGAGTTATGGGCTCAAGTGGGTGCAAAACCTTTAGCACAGTAACAACTGTTTAGAGGGTCCAAGTAGATGGATTCCATGCTTCCAGCCTATAATAGGTGCAAGAGTCCCCCATACTTAAATGAAACGGGCTAAGTAAAATAACAAGAATCTTCACTAAGTGATATGGCAATCACTTCTGTTAGAAAGTCCAATCCAAAAGCTTATGTTCAAAAGTCCAACCCAAACGCTTAAGCTATTAGTTGGAGGGAGACCACATGAATATAAAGAGCATACAACACTCATTTACAAGCGATGTGGGACAACAACAATAACTTTAACACCTCCCCTCACGTGCAAGCAATCTGCACGTGAAAATTAACTAATGGGGGGCGGGCCCACAAACACGGAAGGAAATAACACTAGCCCTGATACCATGTTAGAAAGTCCAACCCAAAAGCTTAAGCTATTAGGTAGAGGGAGACCACATGGATATAAAAAGCATACAACACTCATTCACAAGCGACGTGGGACAACAACAATAACTTCAACAACTTCCACTCTACAAAAGCGTGTCAATCAACTCCCACGATCAACATCATCTTTATCCCAAACTAGTTGGGGTCGATGGTCGATAAACCCAAAAATAAACGAACTAAAAGCAAAACCGATTTAAGGGAAAAAAATTATATAAAAATATAATAAAAAAGAAAAAAAACTCCCACAAGATGTTAAAGAAAAAAAATTCAAAATAGAATGCCGAGTTGTGTGTGAGTATATATTATTTGAAGATTTATATTTATTGTTGATATTTTCAAACCCTTTTCTTAAAGAAAAAGTTGTCTGCTTGACCAACACGTTGGTATCAGACAAAACTAAAACTCCATTAAACTACAATCATAGTCTATTGAAAGCAAAAAAGGTACCAACGCATAGTCTGACTTCCTTGTACTGCCACTTATCGACACTCGCAATAGAGCTGTACCGTGTTGTACTGCCTTCAATAAGATAGAAGAGCACAGTCACAAGGAAAGAATAATCACTGGACAGATGAATGGACAAGAAAATAAGTTGATACAATTTTTCTTAATATGTTAATCAAAATAAGTTTTATTTTGGAGCAAAGGAAAGCAAGAAAACTGGACTAGATATCTGAGACGCACATTTGTGCGTTACAATTCTATTTTTGCAGCCTATTCCTTCGAAAAAAACAAAAGTTGGTATGGGCATGTTACCTTGAGATTGATATTTCTATTCACACTGCCTGTTGTGTTAACATAAACGATGTCCGGATAGTTCACTTCCATGTCCAAGGCAACTGCGTCATATGCTTCATAAAAGGCATATCCTGGTAAAAAAACACATAACCACAATAGTGACGAGGACTGAATAGCTCCACAACCAACATGCATTGAGAGTGCTTTTAAAAGAGTACCTAAAGCATCGAAGTAGCCAATCGGGATTTCAATTTCAGCACCAATAGCAAGATTCACTATATGGAAAGGAAATTCTTTATTTGCAAATCTCACTTGAGCCACCTGATTACAGTACAGAGCAGGCACTGTCAGCACAAGTTTAACATCAACATCACCTTTATCCCAAATTAGTTAGGGTCGGCAGTCGATGAACCCAAAAATAACACTGTTAGAGCAAGTTCAAACAAGCAAAACAACTTCATCGAAGAAGAGAAATGGAAGAACATAGAAATCAGAAACACTAATCTATCATTGAAGCTCTGTATCTATCGAACTCAGAAATACCATAAACAACTACAATTTAGGACCTTTTAAAGTGGGCACTGTATGCTAGTGTTAGAAGCTCTATATTTCAAGAGGAGAAAGTTATGAGATTGAAAATGCTTAGAATGGTAAAGTCGGTTATATCACCATCTGAGATGTGAAGAAAAAGGTTGAGAATATTTTGCTTCACTTCTAATGACCAAGTATGAGAACATAATTGTAAGTGAAAACTATGACCGTAGGTACAGGAAAAAAAGGGGAAAAAATAAACACTCATGAAAAGTTGATCATATTGTAAATTCAAGGTGCATAGTCATGAATGTTTGGTCTTTCTTCAAATAATAGCACATGTACAAAATTATAGTCCTACCTGAGAAGTACAGTCCTCTTTTCTATACATGTCGGCACTTCTTTGGTGCTTTAACTTATGATTCTCCGTAAAATTTAGAGACGGGGGCTCAAGTAAAGTAGTATAGCTACCTCAGTGACCCTGATACAGGAAGCAATCTCAATTCTCCCTGTCAAGTGATCTTTAGCCTGAATGCATGCAACTTCATTACTCTCAGCTGTTTCAATTCTGTTATCTTGAATGGAAATAGTCTTGCTGAGTGCTATTTCATTCAATTCACCGCAATTTCTCAACAAGGAATAGGTAACGGTCCCTTTTCCACTGTGACTGTCCCACTGGCCATTTGATTCAAAAGATGAAGGCAGCAGAGTTGATGTAATATACTGAGGAGGAAGAATCCAGGTTATTGGAACTCCAAGAGCGAGAGGTGGATCAGGAATCACTGATATCGACACACTAGAAATGTAAAACTTGGATTCTGAGAATGAAGCAGAAACAAAATCACATGAAAATGAAACTGAAACTCGGGCCTTGCCAGCGGACCTGAAATAGATCAACGACACTTCCTCATTAATAGCGTATATTTCACATATGAAAAGAACCAGATATAGTTTGCTCACAAAACAATCCCACAAGAAACAAATAATAAGGAACAACAGGATTATGTCAGCAAAATATTCTTTTTAAAGCCCACTTTAGTGAGCTTCAAGCACAGGCAGACACAGAGGAAGCTCCAGTATTTGACAAACAGACAGAGTAGCCCCAACATTGTATGCTTCGTAAGAAGCTTGCCGAAGAGAGGACCTAGAATGCAGGTAAATATGTATTATTCCAGACAAAAGACCACCCAAACCCTGGTATTCTCAGTTCTTTCCAGAAGATGCAGACGAAAGATTTCTTAAAGCAAGTTAACAATCATAAATAAACAAACTCAAAGGTACTAATGGATTTGTAAATTCTTATGTTGTTATCGACAGAAGCCCTGAAAAACAAAGCAAAAAAGATAAGACTCAAATTTCACAGACAGACAGAGATTCCTACTTGACCCAGGCACAACGACCCAATTGAGTAAAATATTTATGTTCGCATGACATGACTGACTCAAGCATCAATTATAAGTTGCATACCCATTCATATGCGGATTTTCAATGAGACATTAGTGAAACTAACAGAGAGGCCCAAACACGGACTGGAAGAGAAACCAATGACATCAGGCTAACGTCATCGCATACCTAAGGTTACATACCATGGTACAACAAAACCATTATCAATCCAAGTTCCCAAGTATACGATGTAGCGCATAAAAGAAGCCCAATTGTGGAAAAAGTTCTTTTACCTTCCAAGCAAAACCTTAATAAAGCCAAGTTCTTTCTCATTGAAATAGGACAACTGAATTTCCTTTGAAGAGATCAACTGGTTACCAATTTTCTCTCCAGGAAACTGCTCTCCTATGTTGAATCCTAAAACCTGCCAGAACAGTGGAGCAGCCACCTTATTATTTGGTATTATGCAATTGTAATCACTCATAGCATGGTAAATCAGTCCAACCTTTTCATCTTCTATGGTCCACTTATAATTTTTGCAGATCTCATAAAGAGAGAACAGGTCACCCTGGTCATTCCCCAAGAGTCGTGAGTACATAAAAAAATCTAGGAGAATTAATCGACTTATTACTAAATGAAGATCCTTGCCTCAAAAAACGCAGGATATATAGGCATCTCACGATTGATACCAAGCTTTTCACTTTGCACATTCAGCACTGCAGAAGAAGGGACCACCACATTGACACTACCAGTGGCTCGACAAAGGATGGAATTCTCTCTCCCAAAAATCGTGGCAAGCATAGTCTGCAAATAATATAAAAAAATAAGAAAGAAAACAATACCACCAAATTGTCATGATCCCACAGGACAAATACAGTCTTCGGAGAGCCAGATGGATATTGCAGCATCCTTTTCAAAGGACATCCTTTACAAAGGAAAACTATTAAGCAGAATTATCTAGCTGGGCAAGTTCTTACTTGCAGATTTTTTAATGACATACCACATTTCTCTTGAGAAAATTTAGGACGAGCTGTGGAACGTAGATGGTGCAAATGTCACAACTACTTCATAAAAAAAATGCTCAAGCAATGCAGAATATGAGCATCAAACATCCATTACTCGAGCTCCAATCCACATAGATTTGTTGTTACATTTGTTGTTATGCAATCTCACCTCCAATACCAATAAAACAATGGTAGCATCAGCCTACCATAGTCACTTACAGTGTTCCCAGGTGAAACTGCAGACAGGCGTCCCGACGTTCTATGTACAATTGCAATCCCATCTTCAAGACTCGAATATTCAATGCGAACACCAACTTTTGGGCCACCTCTGACAGTAAGCTTAGTGTAGACAAAAGTGGTATTGTCAAATGAAAGGTAAGCATGATAATCAACTGCATATCACAGAAAATTGGATAGATGGAAAAGATAGATAGACACTGCATCAGATTAAATCAAACTCAAGTTCCCACTCCAAGCGACTTATCAATATATCAAGACATGGGGTTGCACACTCAGCTTCTAGTATATGAAACTTGAATTCGAGCAACAGTCCCTCCATCGCCACCACACAATTATTACTCCACAACCACCGCCATCTGGGGATGGCAAATTCTAACACGACTTGCCACGTTAATGAATATGGATATAGGCCTAACCCAAAACTGATACGGATCAACACATTCACAATACACCCATTTTAGCATGTTTGGCGAAAAATAAACTAGTAATGCCACTGCTTGACATGAATTTATAACATGAAATGTGAACTCAATTACCAGCCTAATCCCTCCCCTACTCCTGTCAGCACTACTACTATTCCTACTTAATCGGCACAATAGCACTGCCACCAAGCCGCTTCATCACCATGATTCCATCATGCATTAATCCTCTGCTACCACCAGACTAAATGCCACATTGGCTAATGCTTCATCATCACAATTTCACAGCTCACATCTGATGAGCTCTGAAAAATGCAGAAACGTTCATGTTTCAAAATCTTGAGATGTTAGTACATGTTAGTTTTTATGTATGAGTACATATACTACTACAGAGTTATGACAAACAAATGCCCCAGGACACACAACAAAATATTTTTACCACCTACCGTTTACAGCAGAATACAAAGTCTAACGTTACAGTTGAAATTTGGCAAAACCGGTTAGGGTGGTTGCCAAAAGTGATATCTACTTCCAAATCCTTTCATAGAACACCATCATGAATTGTATGATCTGTTCTTATCCTCTCTCATCATGCCATATACGATATCTTTCGATTGTTTACATCATATTGACTTTGAAACATACAACATGCCCCTACTCTTTGAAATGTTATGTTCTTGAAGGAAGAGGTTATGTTGAGATCAGCCGTCCTTTGTGCAGAAAGTAAAATGTCATAGACCACCTCATATTTTTCCTACTCTGAATGTAAACCTCAAGCTGCTTGATTTGAAAGCTGCATACTGTTAATAATTCACATTTCCTTTCATTGAACACCAATATGAATTGTATGATCAGTTCTTATCCTCTCTCATAACACCATACACGATGTCCTTCAGTTGTTTACATCATATTGACTTTGAAACGTACAACATGCCCTTACTCTTTGAAAGGTTATGCTCTTGAAGGAAGAGGTTACGTTGAGATCAGCCGTCCTTTGTGCAGAAAGTAAAATGTCATAGACCACCTCAAATTTTTCCTACTCTGAATGTAAACCTCAAGCTGCTTGATTTGAAAGCCGCATACTGTTAATAATTCACATTTCCTTTCATTGAACACCAATATGAATTGTATAATCTGTTCTTATCCTCTCTCATAACACCATACACGATGTCCTTCAGTTGTTTACATCATATTGACTTTGAAACGAACCACATACCCTTACTCTTTGAAAGGTTATGCTCTTGAAGGAAAAGGTTATGTTGAGATCAGCCGTCGTTTGAGCAGAAAGTGAAATGTCATAGATCGCCTCATATTTTTCCTACTCTGAATGTAATCCTCAAGTTGCTTGATTTTAAAGCCGCATACTGTTAATAATTCACATTTCCTAGCGGAGGGATAACTCAACGAAATCTGGCAAAGCTTTTCGAAGATTTTTGCCTTTATGCATCATATCAAATACACGGTTGCGGAGAAGAGTGCTTTGAGAGCCGCTTAAGGACAGATCTCTACTTATGTTTCAACTCATTCCACGATTGGTGCTTGGCTTCCCATGGTCAATCTTGCAAACACGCCTTTAAGTACATCTTTTGCATAGTTCCCATATTTGTAAAATTCACTCTCACCTATTTTATGTAACTTGAATGTATTTTGCACCTTTCAAGTGATGTAAGCAAATTGATGAGAGAACAAGCAAGTAAATCTGATACATACCACATAGGATGCCCCTGGAGCAAGAGAAAGTTCACAAGGGTGAATTCTTGGTGGAGCATAGACTTCTATTTTTATCGGTTGACTTAGTAGTTCATGTCCTGATTGCTGTTTCACACTGACCTGATTTCAAGTTGTTTCTGTAAGCTTCCAAGATTTCAAGTTCAACATGAAGAATACCCGTTGATATAAACGAAAGGAAAAATGCCTTTTGCACCATGCAGAAGAGGAACTTACATACAAAGTGGTGACTCCGAGGTGCTTTGCAATAATCATGAAACTTGGACCTTTGACATAAGCGTCATCCCTGCTTGAGTTGTCATTACCATCCACTAGTTCAACTATGTCATCCCCAATATGCACTTGAAGATCCATGTAAACATACTGCACTATCCCCATAAGTTATTGCACTTTCTAAGTGGGAAGAACAGTGATAGATATAGAGGCACAACCAAGTAGTAGGAAAGTTTTCAAACAAAATAAATCATAATGCGCAAACAGACACAAAGGAAAAACTCTGGGATGAGAATAATTTCCATGTATATATCATTTTGAATATATAGAAAATTTAATGTCTTCAGCATCAAGATTTGTGCCAAAATAAGAGATGGTACATAGCTAGATAAAGTACATGATTTACCTGAGAAAAGTCAAAGGAACCACCATCATTTGTCCCGGTAACTATATCAATAGATAGCAAGCTTCCTTCCTGAGATAAGACGTCTCCACAAATTAAGCCCCAAAAATGGAAGATATTTTTGCATAGGGAAATTTCTTCTTTTCGTGAGATAGATAAAGAACATTACATGATGGAAATTTATCTGAGTCTACAGAAGAATAATGCCTATATAAAATACGAACTATTCTGAAGGGAATGTCCTCAAGTTAGCCTCACCATAAGGCTTATTTCTTCTCCTGAAGTAATCTTAATCCAATCTACATCCGCAACCTGGACCTGGAAGACATGTATAATTCAGAATAGAGGAACAATTTTTTTTTTTTCATAACACAGAATTTTATTAACAGAAAATTTTCTAGTGCACAAAAAATATAAAACGAAACAGAGAGAAAAACAAACCAACGTAAGAAAAACAACACAAGTCTATAGGAAATCAGAACAAGAAGACCAAATCCAAATGAAAGAGTACAATATAGAAGCAACCGAAGGAGCTGAACCCTCAAACAATCTTTATTCTTTGCAAGCAAACCATACGAGACAAAACAATGCAGCTCAGTTCTTACAAATTGAATCTCCTACACAGGCGTACCAATAGCTAAATAGCCGGACGGCATGTCTTAAAATGACCCAAACCATCTAAGAGGAACTGAAGATATGATTCCAATGCTTAGAGGAAATCCAAAAGTCAACAAGTTCAAAAAGAAAACGTACGGATGGACAGGCCATGACAAATCAGAGGAAACAGCTGAAACCTCAAAAGCTCCAGAACATCGTAGAGCTAGCATAATGCACTCAACCAGGATTCTGACTACATCACGTTCTCTAAATTTATCAAAACTTTCACAATAATTTCACAAGTACTAACTCAAGATACTTGGGTTCAAAGTCTCTACTTCTCGTATGGGCTAACGGGCCAGAAATTTATACACACGATTTTCTGGACGCCTGGACAGTAAATTCCTTGATATTCCCTAGAGCTTCATAATGCCACTCTACTATGGAGTTCAAATCCTCGGTACAAACTAGCTAAATTTGTGTTCAGAAAAACCCAAAGGCCAAATATATTGCTCTGTGTCATAGAAACTTGAGAAAGCCTTGCAAAGTATAGCCTCGGGGAGGATCGCTCATTCGCACGCAAAGCAACCTAGATTTTGATGAATGCCTCCAGAAGATAATATATAAAATCCTAAGAAAATTAACAAAGCATCCATAACCTCAGAAAATCTACTAGCAGCAAATGAGTAATGAATAACAGTTTGAAGAAACAACTTATACCGTGGCAGATGCCATGAGTGGTGGTGTAAGCCCAATATCATTAACAGTGACTAATGCAGTCCCAAGTCCTCGAGGAGACAGCATCAATTGCGAACATTGTAATCCAGGTGGCGGGTGAATAACTTCTACTATTTGAGAATCATTAACAGAAGATTCCAGAAAGCAGCTGCCTCCACTTATAGATAGATTTAACTGGGAAAAAATTAACCTTGTAGTCACATGTGATGCCTCAATGTACAGATAGCATAGTGCCAAAAGTACAGAACAATTGTTTGAATCTAATCGATAAGACAAGTTGCATCAAGCAACATCCAAGGTATAATAAATCAATCCTTCTTTAACCATATTTATTTTCGGTGTTAAGTAGGACTTGACCGCATGGCACTAACAAAACATAAAGATTCACTAGTGAGTCTTAGAAAGCAAACGAACGGTTCGAAAAACTAAAAGTGAATTACTGATACGTAAGAGATCTTGACCAGAAGTAGGCCAAAGAAAAAAAATCAGATTTTGGAGTTGACTATACCATTGTACAGCGAGTGAGCCATGGCGCATTTTAGAATTCTATTTCTACAGTGCTCTTCATATAAACGTACCAGTATTTTTTGCAGTAAAAGATATAGAAAGGAAATAAAGAACCCAAATAATAAAACAGAAAGAGAGAGAGAGAGAGAGAGAGAGAGAGAAGAGCGAGATTCCTTTAACAAGAATGCAAATTGAAAAGCACGAAATGATATGACATGTAAAGAAAGTCCAAATGCTCACTGTTGTGTTTCAACATCCTAGGACATACCTAGTGAGGACATACCTAGTGAGCTCAATCACATAAGTTCATGTGTTTTTATTGAATTCTCACAGTGACTAAGTTAAAGAAATCAGAGTCTTAACTTTATATTGCATAAATCCACAATTTTCAATTTCACTTGCATTGCCCCAAAATGCAGCAACTATACTCTGAATGTTATGACAAAGGGCATTCAACAATCATATCATCATCTTGAGTTATTGCCAGTCCAATGTACCATGAACAGATATTCGCAAGCTTAATTGAGTTGACAAAAAGTGACAGCACGATAGCCTAAATCAATTAAAGAAATGCTAAATGACGCATTCATTTGCTTAACTGAAGTTCTGGATTTGATTTTAGAATTTTTTAATTACTCTCAGCACTAGGAGTAGCTCGTCTGAAGATGATGTATATATTGATCATACACACTGCAGGTAACGTCAATGGGTTTGATAGAAAATGAACGTCAAGTGGCATTTCCAAAAAAATCGAAAGGTTGGAGGCTACTGCCCAAAATCTACCAGGACAGGGAACATTGCAGATAACCCTATGGGTAAATATGCATTTGCTATTAAAGCCTCCATTCAATTTTCCAGATAAGGCAGAGCATTAGTGGGCCCCTGGATCCGGGAAGATGTAGAAGATTTGGCTAAGAGGAGTGATCCACATACAGAATAAACAGGTGTCTTTTATTTATTTCTGACCGCATTTTGTAGTTGAAGTTTTCATGGATCTCATTTAACTTATTGCCTAACAAGATTGCCTCCTTAAGACATGATGCTTCACACATCCACAACGCACAGATGAATGACATACATCTTTCATCTTAAAATCACTCAGGAACTGTTGATCCACTTAAAACAGGAAATGGTATGTAGTAGGGACAGTCTGCAGTTATTAGCTTACCTTGGCACGAGGGTTGAAAAACAGCAAGCTGTATTCAGGGTCAACTCGCAAAGTTGATACAAGCTGCATATTTTGACAAATGCAGAATGAAAATTTTGAATGGTCAGATTACAGGTGACTCGAAAGCAGAAAACAAAGGCACATAAATGCAACGACTTTAGCATCCCCTTGAGTGCTAGATTATTCCAAGAGCTTACCTGTAAGCGTATAGCATCTGTGAGGACTTCTCGAGAACTTTCAGACTCAAGATAATCAGAATTCGTGATTTGATCAGATCCGACCACAGTAGCTCGTACAATACACTGACAATCAATATATGAATCTCAGGAATACACCCAGATGTAATATGCATATAAAAGGGAGATCATTCTCTTGAATATTTTTAGTACGATCTGTAGCAGGTTTCAAACGTAAGGACAACAGAAAATATTATAGATAAGCGCATGGCCCCGCAAAATTCATATTTTAATGGTATGATTCGGGGAAAAGAGCAAAGAAAAAGCCATGCATGAGCACAAACCTAATCTGATTCCAAAATTAGACGGACAATTTCTGCAAATATAGGATAAATGAATCCAAACCTTAAGGGAAGAAGAAATACAGAAGCAATCAGCATACCGTCTTTGCTTATTGAAAGAAAAACTGAAAATTCATGGTTAAGCCTATATTGTGAATAAACCAAAAGATGGATGCAAGGGGCCAAACAGTACCGGTCCTGATCCATTGCGCAAAACCAAAAAGCGTTCCCAACCAGACTGAGCCCTCTCCACATCATTGTCATTCCAATATGCCAGCTCGTCACAGTTACTCAATTCCCACCTCAAACCAAGAGAGGATGAGTTTGCAAAAATTTCTCCGGAGCTAGCAATACTGACTGCAGCTACGCGAATAGTGCGTCCATTTGCCACAGTAACAGGGATCACACGAACTCTTTCTGGAGTGTTTTCTGCTTGGCTAGCACTTAATATAGCACCTTTTCGATTGACTGTAATGTGAAAAACAGAATGTCAAGGGACTTCTCAAGACACCCATGCCAACAGGTGAATTAAAAAGCTAATGCGTACCAGGTTCGTCTGCTATTAACACGATAGAGGAAGGAAACGAACACATGACTGACAAAGATGCTTCTCCAATTGCAGGTAAAGGATGGTCAACGCCAACTAAATTACCACGTTTGAAGACAATATCCTGAGTTCAAAGAGGACTATTTAGTAGATGGATCTGGGGGTGCCAGCAGGCCAGGCTATTTTGGTTTTGCTAAAAGGCCCAGACCAACCCGATTAGTATATGAATTTTTTTGCTGGAACAAAACCAGAGAAAACAATAATCACATTGAACATTAAAAAGTAGTGCTGTCAGCTTTTCTTCACAGCCTTTTCTTAAAGCATTTTTTTCGCAACATCTTTTACAAATTTAAATTAGATATTAATCATTCTCTACAAATATAGTTTGAAGTAAAGAAAGAGTAATGGAATTTTATACACTAGCATAATTCGTTTTAGATTGTTTCATGTTTTTGCTCAATGCCGGGAACCCATTTTGAACCCTCACTTCATGCAACCAATCCTGAATGAAATCCAAAAACCCGAAATCTCTTGTCCAGTTCAGTTTATTCAATTTCAATGCCTCTTTGTTTTGTCTATTGTATCGGTTCTTTCCTAGAAGGATTGTGATTATACTGTTCAAACAACCACGACATTAAGCCAGGAAAAATGCAGATACTCACAAAAGTTCCTAACAGTTGGCATGAGACTCTGTACAAACTTCTATTACTGCTGGGAAGCTGCTGAACAAGATTATGATCTTTCAAATTAGCAGGTTCTTTATCCAAGCACTCAACAGTTTCGATGTAATTGACATCTCCATCCCATCTTTCAGGTCCTCCAAGAAGCATAACATCAACATATGTTCCAGGGACAAGATATATTTTATCTAAACTTTCCAAGTGTCCATCAGCTTCGACTTGAGCAAAATCAATCCAGTAACCACCAAAGTGGTTACCATCCCCAACCTGACGCAAAACAAGGGGTGGGAATGCCGCTATACGTGATGAAGCTTTCAAAGCAGTAGTTCCATGTGAGAAAGGATCAAAATGGTGATACTCTTTCGGCAAGGCAGCATGCAGCATAGTTTGACCTGAACCAGCAGCATAAACATAGGTCCACGAACATGGTGGACCATTGACCACGGCCTCGACATCATCATCATCTATTATATTCTGGACCTTAGTTGTTTCTCCAGTCTCATTGACAATGATGAATGATTCACTTCCAGCCTTCCACTTAATGAAGGAACCAAAAGCATCGCATCTATAAAAATGTGAACCTGCAAATGACAGGTAACTTCAACAAGCAGTATAAAAAGAAAACTATCAAATAAGATTCAAACTGACTGGGATTAGCATCACCAGTTGATGCTTTCAAGGTCACTGCAGCTTTAAGGTGTGATCCCACGACAGTCTCTACAGGGAAGTTTGGCAGCACAACCATAGCAGCCGGGGTGGAAACTTCAACAATCACCTGGAGAAGGACATATAGTGAGGGAATGCCTATTAAGATAGCATTGAAATCGTGTCTAGACTGAAACTTCAAAATCCTAGAATTGTTAGAGCTCTTATGTGTTTGCTGTCACCAGTATTTGGTCCAGCGCAAACTTCAAACTGTTAAGTATAGCTATTTTGAACATGAAATTCAAGCAAAAGCTTGGCCCCTGGTGATTGAGGGCATACAAAGCATGCCACGAGGGCGACATGTCCCCATTTCAAACCATGTCAGAATCATTAATTCCTAGATAAATTCAATCTGATACTTCTTCCTCCGACAACAATGTCAGAATATACAAATATTAAGTCATGCCTTCTTCTAACAGCTTAAGCTTTTAGAGCAATTGGTGGCGGTCCCACAAAATCTTTCATGGTATTAGTGCAGGAGGTCCTAAGTTCAAATCTTTCCAGGCCCGTATTTGCCTCCCCAATGAATTTGTCCGCGCTTAGTACTAGGCAAAAGACTAGACTAAGCGTGAGGGGCAATATTGGAATATATAAATATTACGCCACGCCTTATTCTAACAACTTAAGCTTTTAGAGCAGTTGACAAATGGTCCCACAAAATCTTTCAAACAATAACATCCTTGTCTATACCATCACCAACAATGATGGCCTGGTCAGAGTCTGAGAAACTTATGGCCAAGGACAATTTAATACCGGGTTCAAAACACCAGGTACATACCTTACCCATTTTTTTCAAAAAATAGGTTGAAGCAGGCTAATGTCAGTTCAATCTGGTTTGTTATCACTTGCAGTTTGATCGCTGAGCTGGACAGACTACTAACCATTTATTGGTCCACTCAGTTGAACCAACCAGTCTATACGCTACTCTTTACAGACAATGCGAGTCGTGTTGGCTGTGTTCATGGTCATGGTATAAACGAAACAACGACAACATAAACTGTGGATACTAGGTGCCGTGTGTATCAACCTGTGTAGTGCTGCAGCTAACATGAATGGTAGAGAAACAAAAATGAATAATGATTCCTACTAAACGCATGCACAAGTAATTAAGTCAACTTCCCCAAAGGGATTCGTGGTTTCTAATAGGCCACAGGACTAGTCAGGCAGTTTTTCTTTACAACTTTGGTTGTAGTAATTGTGGACTCTATTTCAGCCATGAGAATCTGCAGCTTGAGCATGTACCATACAGATTATTCCTGGATCATTTAAAAACTGTCTTTATGAATGCTATAATGAACGTAAGAATGACCATATATGGAGATTTACCACAATAAGGACAGATAAATTTTATAAGTATTATACCTCGTCATAATTGAATGAATCATAAACCGATAGTACTTTGATGGTAGATTTACCAGGCTTCTTTGCCTGGACGACGCCAGAGGTGGAAACAGACAAAATAGCCGTGTCCGAAGAAAACCATTTGAAGTCAGTGACCACCTTTGCACAACCTATAAAAGTGAACTTAGTTCATCAAGAACAGAAAAACCCAATTAAAATCCAGAAAATAGAACAGGTAGGAAACTTAAAACCTCCTGAAGCCTTTAACTGCACTTCCTGATAAATTGCGGGGGCCCAGGGAAGCAAAATATTGTCAGAGGCAGCACTTCTTTTGTCCAGAATAATCGTCACTTTATCACAGACCATGACTTCTTGCACAATTTTGAGAACCTACGAAAGATGAAGCAAATAAAATCAGGCTACCTCTTTCTTCTAATGACAAATTCAGCCTACTAAATGTCTCTGGATTAGTTTAAATGACAGAGACCTCCTTTGATCCCGGACTCTCGCCAGAGTAAGCTAAAGCAGCTGATAGTTTTCCCAATCCAGGAATAGCAGCCTTTAGGATTCTAGAATTTTGCCAACCACGTTCCACCACAATATCATCAGTCACCAAAGATATTTCCCAGTTCTCAGAGTGGTAGTCGTACAAATTGAGATCGTCACTCTACACAGAAGGAACAATGTTTTCATCAACCCAAAGCCCAAACCACTATATATCAAACAACTACAATGCCATTAAAGAACAAACAGAATCTGCAAGGTATTAACGCAAAAGAAACAGAAGAATAGAAATGTGTATAGCACAGAGGGAGAAAACAGTCATCAGATGCCAATCTCAATGCCTCTTCCTTTCTCTTTTCTCCGCAGGGATATCAATATGGATTAGGTCAAATGAGATGGAGTAATATAATATAAAGCCAAATATACAGCAAATCGCAAACCAACACAGAGAATGCATAATGATTACAACAAAGTAAAAAGAACCAATCATACATCATCAACATCAACATTGAAAGATTTTGTAGGACCACAATCGACTGCTCTAAAAGCTTAAGCTGTTAAAAGAAGGCATGGTTTAATATTTATATATTCCAACACTCCCCCTCACGCATAGTCTGGTCTTTTTGCCCAGTACTAAACGTGGACAAATTCATTGGGGAAACAAATAAGGGCCTAGAAAGATTTAAACTCAGGACCTCCTGCTCTGATACCATGAAAGATTTTGTGAAACCACAACCGACTGCTCTAAAAGGTTAAGCTATTAGAAGAAAGCGTGGTTTAATATTTATATATTCCAAGAAACATCAACAACACCTTTATCCCAAACTAGTTAGGGTCGGCGGTCGATGAACCCCAAAGATTCATAAAATAAAAGCAAGACTAATAAAGGGAAAAGAGATATATATGTAAAAATAAATAAACAAAAATAATAGATATAATATAGGGGAAATCTTTATATAATTTGCCAAAAAGCAAAGATCGAGGATTTCTTTTGAAAATTTGCTCGGACTAAGATACACGTATAACTTGAATTTGTATATTACCTGACAGGAAAGCTTCTTTTCCCTAAATATGAACACTAATGTTGGAAATAACAGGCATACACCATGTCCCCAATCATAAAAGAAGACAGCAAATAGAAAAGTGAATGTATTTATTGCATATACTCCAGGATTCACTTGGTGATATATAGCCACCCTTTGGAAGGGGCTCATCATAGAAACACTTAAAGAGCCCAAATACATGCACTCAAACACAAAGTAAAGGCCCCTTGACTACTTACTTTTCCTTAGACTAGATTAACACATAGACAAAGCCAAACACCTCGATGACGTTCAGAATCAACCAGAGTTAAGGAAAAACTGGGCTACCTACCTCTGTGATGTAAACTTCTTGTGAGCCAGGTCCTTGTGAGAAAACCTTTATATGAACAACATATTGATGGCCAGCGACCAGATACCATCGTGTGACAGATGGAATAGCCTCAATACCTTCTGTAGGTTCCCAATTATTAGACAGAGGTAATATGTACAAAACTATGGAGTCAGGTACGACTACATTAAGTGATGACACTTGCATGTGTCCAGCAACCCTTGTATCCTCGACAATAACAGTTGTGATCCCTAAATTGTTTGCATGAGCTACGCCCATTATAGGGTCCACACGAGCAACCGAAGAATTCAGGGTCGACCACCGGTAGTGAGGAGATGGTAAAGATACCACTGCAATAAACAATAAAATAAAACAATTATAAAATGGTGAGACCAGAAGAGAATGGCGTTAATTTTCTTCTTAACACAGATAGAATAATGCTGCTAACAAACCATCGCATCTAATTTAAATAATGAAAGGTAACTGGTAGATGAAATTTGTCATGGAAAGAAACAGAAGACCAGAAAATGAGCTTTCAGGATGCTTCTCTATTTGTTTAATCTACACGACATGCCAAAAGTGAGAAAGACATTATAAATCCAAGACTGTGACAAAGACGCTACAAATCAAAGACAGTTTTAGGGGCCTGTGCAAAAGCCCCATGCCATTCTGTAACCAAAATACCAAAGTGGGCTGAGGATATATGTATTTCGGATCACATAGTAGGAGGCAGTACCAATCCAACTGATACTTGCTTAAAAGTGGTCCAACATCTCTAAGTGGAGGTTTCCAAGGATCACGGACCTTGTGGGTTTTAGAACAGCTCTCCCTGGCTAATGTTTTATTGCTGACTGTGCGATGGTACCGCAAAATAATTAGAAATAGATATTCCTCCTTTTCCCAGCTTCGTAGTAGACCCCGGGACGCTTACATTATGCTGTAAAGACTTAAGTCGACTTGGAATTATTTGCTACAGACATCCAAGATTGCGAGTCAGATAACATCTAAATTCTTAGAGAAGTTTCACAACTTTAAAACATCCGAGGAAGGTATCACTGGAAGGAAATCGACCAAAAAACGACCAAGGATAGATACCCAACATTTCTAATATTATCTAACAACGCAATTTACAAGAACAGTTTGATTGAAAGCAAGCAGAAATTTTACCAGTAAATACTTTCGCTAGAATAAAAAAAATAAAAAAGCAGCTTCTTTGCAAGAAAAGCTACTCGATGAGTAATGTTAATTACTGATAACTACCAGGAGAAGGAGGAGGATATCATTCAATATGAGTTCTCTATGCAACAAGAAAGCTGAGACAGTCGATCACAATGCTCAAAGATAAGCATAATATCGAGCTAGTTCACTTATATGTGTCTCTTCAGTCTCAGCAGGTTTATGAAGGAAAAGAGCAAACACAGTGTCCTTGACTTAGGCAGTATCTTATCAAACAGAAAGAATGGGAGAATCTCAATCAAGAGCAGCCTTTTTCCTCATATGCATATGATAAGATAGTCATACTCTCAGTTTTAAAAATGCATGAAATCTTAGATTTTGCAGATACTATTTAATTTTGGAGATACTGTTTAATTTATCTTTTACAAGTTGGCATTATGTTGGTGCAATGGTCTAAAAACCTTTCCAGTATATACAGTAATGCATTGTGCCGAAAATATATCTGGTAACATGACAATAGATAAACAGAAGGACAACCTTGAGGAGTATTTCCACGGACAACTTTCAGAATGTAATGAACGGAAGCACCAACTAGAACATAAACAGGTGAAGGAGGTTCAATTGACATGGCTTCCGCTACAGTCAAAACAATCTTGTCAGCCATGTGCTTTAATTCAGGTTCAAGCAAATGCACGGAAACAATCTCATGGCCGATCCCAACTCCTTTAACCACAAAAAAGTCCGCAAACACCCCCTGCAGATTTCATAGAGAAACATTAGGTGCGAAACTTCGCATGCGGTCACACGAATCAGTCTCCCGTCAACAAGTAGAAATCTTACGTTATCTTCGAGTTTTATCTGGATATCTAAGTCACCGCACATTCCACCACAGTCACTCAGTGGAGAATTTTTCAGAGGGACATGAATAAGGTGATGAGGGAATCCGTTGGTTTCAGGTGTCAGCTGCCACATGAATTGTAAACCCACTAGGGATGAAAAGACATTCTCTGCAATAGTGAAACGTTTTAGATTGGGAGTTCAAAAAGCAATGAGATAGCGGTATGCATTGTCTACCAATCAATCCATACAAAATTGCACACTCAAGCACACACATCCAGGCACGTAAAACTATTGTTGAGAAAATAAATGGAGAAAATTATTGTTGAGAGCATGCAGTACGGGCATTGCTCATCGAACTAAAAGTGATCAAATTTTCATTACACATAATGCGCAATTACTTGTTGCCCCTTGTCTCCCGTGCTCCAAACAGGCAGAACCCTCTCCCTCTCAACCATGAACACCGGTTAAGCAAGACACGTCCACAACTACGCAATTACTTGCTACCCCTTGCGTCTCCCGTGTCCCGAAGAGGCAGAACACACTCTCTCTCTTCGCCTCTCCCTCCCCCCCCCCTCTCAAAACCATGAACACCAGTTAAATGAGACACATCCACCACTGCTGGTCAGTTCAAAAAGCAATTAGATCGCGCTATGCATTGTCTACTGTTAGATTTATTACTTTAGAATATTAGCAAGTTGGAGGTATTTGTGTAAATGTATTAGGCTTAATCCTATGCCTATAAGTATTCTTTGTTATCTTGAAATAATACAATTTTTGCTTTTTTATCGTCAACATGGTATCAGAGCCATAACTAATACCTAAACCCTAAAATCAACGTATCCTTCAACAAACCCAAGCCGCCAGCCACCGTAGATCTCGCCAGCCAGGCTAGGCGACCTCATTCCGGCATCGACCCAGGGCCGACGACCTCAACCCAGCGTCGCTGAGGGCCAAGAACTTCAGATCAGGGCCGACGAGATCTACCCAGCGTCGCTGAGGGCCAAGAACTCCAGATCCGACGTCGACCAGGTCCCGGCGACCTCCATGCGACCTCATCCAGAGTCGCCCAGGTCTCGGCTACCTCGTCTAGCGCCGATTAGCTCTCGGCGACCTTCCGACGACCTCGTGGTGAGTCGCCCAGGTCTCGACAACCTCGTCTAGCGCCGAGAACTCCAGATCCGACGTCGACCAGGTCTCGGCGACCTTCAGGCGACCTCGTCCAAAGTCGCCCAGGACTCGGCGACCTCATCTAACGTCGATTAGCTCTCGACGACCTTCCGACGACCAGATCCGACGTCGACCAGGTCCCGGCGACCTCGTCCAGAGTCGCCCAGATCTCGACGACCTCGCCCAGCGCCGATTAGCCTTCGGCGACCCTCCGGCGACCTCATCCTGAGGTCCTCAAGTCTCGGCGACCTCACCCAGTACCAGCCAGCTCCCGTTGATGTCACCCAGGAGAGTTTTTGAGGCCTTTTGTTACGTAGATTGAATGAATTTGCTGAGTTGGTTGAATTTAGTGATATTTTGGAAGTGAATTTTTTAGTGGGCAGTGAGTTGAAGTTGGTTGAAGTTGGTGTGGCTGCTGGGATTGTTGAATATGGTACTGGACTTGACTGCATTTGGAGTTATGTGGCGTCAGAAGTGTGAATGTTGTGTCTGCATTTGAAGTGATACTTGTGGATACTCGAAGAAGTGATATATAAGTGGTGTGTTTTACTTGATTGCATACAATTCAAGTTCCTAGTGATTAGTGATTAAAGGTCTGTGGAGATGTCTACTGATTCATCAAATTCTCCATCTATTGTTCCGGGATTAGTTCCGGGATTAGTTCCAGCTAGAACTTCTTCGAGCTTTGGATCTTTTGGTCCATATTATAGTATGACAAATTTACACAATACCTTGGTCAAGTTGGACGGTACCAATTACCCTTCTTGGTCAATAGCCCTTTCAACTTTTATTTATTCTAATCGTCAATCTAGATGGTTTGAAGACGAACCACCTGCAAATTCAGCTAGTCTAGAAGAATGGAGGTATGTAGATGCAACTTTACGTACACTTTTATGGGGAAGTATGGCTGCATCTGTTCGTCATCTTTTTATGGATTGCACTACAGCCCGTGCGATATGGACAAAATGTGCTTTATTGTATTCTGGACAGAATAACATGAGTCGAGTTTGTGATATGTGGGAGGCTTTATTTGAAGCCAAAATTGGTGAAACTAGTTTGGCAGAACATTATGCTCGCTTTGCATCTTTATATCAGCGCCTCAGGTCTTAATTTCCACCTGCTACCACAGTCACTCAAATGAAGCAACGAGAAGCGGATATGATAACCGTGCTTTTTTCTCCATAGCCTTGGTCCAGATCATAGTGCTCTTCGACAACAGATTACCTCTCAGAGCAATCTCCCTTCTATTGAAGAAGTGTATTCTCGAGCTGCTCGTTACACTTCTAGTTCCAAGACTTCAGTCATTTCAGATAATAGTGCTATGGTGGTTCGTGGAGGTCAAGGGACTCGTGGTCGTATTAGCGGTCGCGGACAATGGAATTCTGAAGGTTCTTACTGTGGTCGTGGTCGTGGTTTTCAAGGCCGAGGTGTTGTACATGGTGGTGGTAGAGATACTTCTAGAGGAGGACGTGGTGGTGGTCGAGCGAATCGTTTTTGTACTCATTGCCAGCTTTCTAGGCATACTGTTGATTATTGTTATGACCTCCATCCTGAACTGCGAGGTCTACATGCTTCTATTGATACTGAACCGTGGACTTCTTCTACTGAATCCTTTTCTGGACAGGGTACAGTACAATTGTCTCGTGCAGAATATGATGAGCTAGTCAGAGCACAACAGAGTGAGAGTGGTGGTGTCTCTGCTCCTATCGCTACTTTAGCACAGCATGATGACCCTACATGTCTATTGTCCACTACAGGTCCTCCTCGTTCTTGATTATTGATTCGGGTGCCACTCATCACATGACTGGTGATTCTCGTCTTCTCACGTCCACCTCCTCTGTTCCCTCTATGTCGGTCACCTTAGCAGATGGTTCTCAGTCCAAAGTAACTGGCACAGGTTGTGTATCATTGAGTTCCTCTATCTCTTTACCTTTTGTTTATCATATCCCACACTTTCCTTACAATCTATTATCAGTCAGCTCTATTACTCGTGATCTTGATTGCGATATTATCTTTTCTTCGTCTTCATGTATTCTTCAGGATCGGAAGACTGGACGCCGAATAAGTGGTGGATGTGAAACTGGTGGATTGTACATTCTGGACCCTGAGATTACTGCTGTTGTTACAACAGTTCAGAATAAAGCTGTGGATGATCCTTATCGATTACATTGCCGTCTTGGCCATCCATCAGCAGACGTACTCCGACGGTTTCCTTTTGTGTCTAGTTCAGGTCTTCAGTTTAATTGTGAAACGTGTCAGTTAGGTAAACACCATCGGCAGTCTTTCTCTTCTCATGTTTCGAGTCGTGCGTTACATCCATTCGAGTTAATTCACTCCGATGTGTAGGGTCCTAGTCGAGAGTCTTCTCTTGATTTTCGCTATTTTGTCACTTTTATTGATGATTGTATTCGTACAACTTGGTTATATTTAATAAAAGATCGTACTGAAGTTTTTCATTCTTTTTGTCAGTTTTATCATGAAGTTCGTACTCAATATGATTGTTCTATTAAGTGTTTGCGTAGTGACAATGCTCGTGAATACTTTTCTTCATCTACTTTTATTCCATTTCTCAAATCTCATGGTATTTTACATCAAAGTTCTTGCGCTCACACTCCACAACAAAATGGAGTTGCTGAACGTAAGAACCGTCATTTGTTGGATGTTGCCCGTTGCCTACTTCTTCACAATCATATGCCTAAATCCTTCTGGAGCTATGCTCTACTTACAGCATGTTATCTTATTAATCGTCTTCCGTCCTCCGTGTTACAAGGAGCTATTCCTTATGCTCTTCTTCATCCTGATCGTCCCTTATGGTCTGTTCGCCCTCGTATTTTTGGATGTGTCTGTTTTGTTCATTCTTTGTCTCCTGGATTAGACAAGTTATCACCTCGTGCCGAAAAATGTATATTTGTGGGTTACTCCCGCACTCAAAAGGGCTATGTCTGTTATAATCCTACTCGTCGTCGGGAGTATGTTTTTGATGATGTGACTTTCTTTGAGGATCAAGCATTCTTTGGAGATGCTTATCCTCGAACACCATTAACCATGGATCTTTTGCCACCCGCCGCACCTACATCTCAGTCGGAGCCACCGTCTGTTACTTTTGATACAGCTCCACCGAATACAGGCTCACCAGTATCAACTCCTCTTCAGGTTTATACACGTGGCCCTCGTTCTATTTGGGGTCATACATCTTCACCAACGAGTGTTCCACCACCATCTCTGGTCCAGGCTTCCGATCCTCTTTCACCATCTTCTGACAATTCTCCTATTGCCCACCGTACTCGATCTCGGTATCCTCTTTCTAATTTTGTGTCTTATCATAGCTTAAGCCCTCAGATGTCTGTTTTTGTGTCATCTCTTGCTTTTGTGTCTGTGCCTAGTAGTGTCCAGGAGGCATTGGCCCATCTAGGTTGGGCTCGTGCTATGGAGGAGGAGATGGCTGCACTACATCATAATAAGACTTGGGAGCTCATTTCATTACCAGCGAATAAACAATTGGTAGGTTGTCGCTGGGTATTTGTTGTCGAACACCATCCAGATGGTTCTGTTGAGCGCTTAAAGGCGCGTCTGTGGCGAAAGGCTATACACAAACTTATGGTATTGACTATGATGAAACTTTTACTCCAGTAGCCAAAATTCCTTCTGTTCGTATTGTTATTTCTTTGGCTGCTCGGTCTCAGTGGACTCTTCATCAGCTTGATGTTAAAAATGCTTTCCTTCATGGTGATCTTCACGAGGAAGTATATATGGAGCAACCTCCTGGGTTTGTTGCTCAGGGGGAGAAGGTGTGCCGATTGCGAAAAGCTCTTTATGGACTTAAGCAATCTCCTCGTGCTTGGTTTGGCCGATTTAGTGATGCGGTTGTCACTTTTGGCATGCATCGGTGCAGTGTGGATCACTCAGTATTTAGTATGTCAACTTTCAAAGGATGTGTTATTCTTGTCATTTATGTTGATGATATCATTGTCACAGGAAGCGATGTTGAAGGCATACAAAGACTCGAGTAGTTTCTTCAAAAGGAGTTTAACACTAAAGACTTAGGTCGTCTTCGATATTTTCTTGGCATCGAAGTGGCCTATGCTAATGGCAGCATTGCTCTCTCCCAGCGAAAGTATACTCTTGACATTCTTAAGGAGGTTGGCTTACATGATTCTAAACCTGGTAACACTCCTATGGATCCTAGAGTGAGGCTTGACAATGAACAGAGAGAACTTCTTCATGATCTAGAGAAGTATCGTCGGTTAGTAGGCAAATTAAATTATCTGACCATTACCCGTCCCGATATTTCATTTGCCGTCAGTGTGATGAGTCAATTTATGAGCTCTCCTCGTACTACTCATTGGCAAGCTGCTCTACAAATTGTTTGGTATTTAAAGGGAGCTCCAGCTCAAGGACTTGTGTTCCATAATCAGGGTCATCTTCATATAGCTGGTTATTCCAACCCTGAATCTTTGGAGGTAATAGGATATTCTGATGCAGATTGGGATGGTTGCCCTATGGATCGTCGATCTACTTCTGGATATTGTGTATTTCTTGGTGGTAATCTTGTATCGTGGAAAAGTAAGAAATAGTCTGTTATTTCTCGATCTAGTGCAGAGGCCGAGTATCGTGCTATGGCTAATGTTACAGGTGAACTTCAATGGGTTCGTATGTTGTTAGCTGAGATAGGGCTACCTATGATCGGATCGTCTATTCTGTGCTGTGATAATCAGTTTGTTATTCATATTGCTAACAATCCAGTGTTTCATAAGCGAACGAAGCATATAGAGATGGATTGTCATTTTGTTCGAGAAAAGGTGAACTGTGAAGACATACGATTGGTGCATACACGTTCTGAAGATCAATTAGCAGACATTTTCACAAAATCTCTTCGACGTGGACGAATTTCATATATTTGTCATAAGTTAGGACTTTTTGATATATACGCTCCAACTTGAGGGGGAGTGTTAGATTTATTACTTTAGAATATTAGCAAGTTGGGGGTATTTATGTAAATGTATTAGGCTTAATCCTATGCCTATAAGTATTCTTTGTTATCTTGAAATAATACAATTTTTGCTCTTTTATCGTCAACATCTACCAATCCATCCACACATAAATGCGCCCAAAAATACACACATCCAGGCACATAACACTATTGTTGAGAAAATAAATTGAGAAAATATACTGTTGAAGACATGCAGTATGGGCATTGCATCCTCGAACAAATAGTGATAAACTTTCCATTACTCATAATGCACAATTACTTTGTTGCCCCTTCTCTCCCATGCTCCAACAGGCAGAATCCTCTTCCACCCCACCCCATCCCACCCCACCAGACCCCCCCCCAACTCTCTCAAAACCATGGACACCGGTCAAGTGACACATCCACAAGTGCAGGTCAGTGGTCGTCAAAAGAATTTCAAAGCCATCTATTATCTCACCTCTCTACTCTCTAAATGGAACAGCCAGAACCAAAGCATCTATTAAACATTTAGGCTGGGCATATGGAATGCATCAACAATACCATCTAGTCAAATTAGCCTCACAACTTCGCATGCCCATCTAAGAAAAAATGTGCATACCCTCTGCGTGCAATGATTCTTCACAGTCACTTGCAACCAAAACCAATTTTTAATTTAACAGACATTGAACAACAAAGAGAAACATGTAAGTTACAACTTCCAAAAATTCTAAGGTTCTTAATCATACTAAACAACTGAGAAAACATGAATGGACAAAACATTAATACAAACAAAACTACTCAGGGTTTAATTAAGATGCTTCTCAGGCTTTTCCAAATAGAACATGATTCCCACGATTCGAGGCAGGAAAATTTAACCATGTAGTCGTCAACAAAAGATGTAGCGAATAAGATATTAATTTTATTGATTTTATGAAGATGTAGCAGTCAACAAAAACATGATCATCAACAGTTCAGAACCTTCTAATGAACCATGAGTGGATACAATTAAAACTTCCGATACCTTCACTGTCAAAGGCACGAACACGAAGAGTGGCAAGGCCATCCAAGTCAAGTTTGACAGAATTATGAAATATCTGGATTCTGGAGAAAATGTCTATGAAAACTTTGCATCGAATTACAATCCCCGTGTGAATATCGGTGGCATATATCGCAGTCTCCTTTCGACCATTGTATGGTGCGATTGACCTTATCCGTGCACCGGTTGAGCAGAAATTGCTTGTGTTATACTCGGGCAGAACAGATAAAATATCATGATGATCCCATGTCCTGTAGAAGGATGCAATGTTTAGCGCCATCTTCAACTATTTTTAACAGTGTGTAACTCCTATTAAATTCCGGGAAGAATTAAAATCAGAAAAATCACCATTTGTCCAATCACATAACATGTCATTTGTCACTTGCGTATAATTGAACATTATAGGACTCAAAAATTTTCCAGAATCAAAGCTAATCTTCTCCCCTTAGCACCATGCCTAAATAGGCATGACGAGTTGCTCCAGAGTTGCAACGCTCATCAGTCTCTTTCTCACTTGCCTTATTCCCTCCCCTGCCTCCCTAGTGCTCCATTGAGCGAATCCAATTAAAGGGTAAATCGACAACATTAGAACTAGCTAACAGAAGCTGAGAGGCTTCATTTTCTGTCAACATATACGCAGAAACAGCTAAATCCCAAGGCAAGCCAATTTACGGGCTCAAGCTAGCAATCTGATGGCTCGAGAGCGTTTTGCTAGCGTGGCCCGCACAGTCGGATTGCAGTGCGGACAGACACAGAAGCACCCGTTTCTTCCTCAGTCAACAACGGAAATTCCATTGAAAACCCAAGTGTGAAGAATGCAGATGAATCAAATGGTGGATGAATCGAAAGAAACATGCTGCGCATGTGCACTCGCACATGGCACATTATCGTTTTCTTCTGCGCATAGACCTTGCGACTTGGCTGGTTAGCACACCGTGAGAACTACACTGAGCTAAAACGGAGCTGAAAGAAACTAACCAACAGACCCGACGAGCAGCAGTACTTTGTGAACGCGAAATGGACTCACCATTTGAAGCAACCATCGCTCCCCTGCAGCCTGTACTCCACGGGAAGCGTCATCCTCGGAGGCAAGAGGATGTTCACGTCGGCGAGGTGAGGGCCCGAGCTCACGTATGAAGACGTCCGCTCCACCGCCGCTATCATCAGCAACGGCAACAGCCACAGCGGACCGATCATCGTCGGGATCAATCGCGACATTGCGAAATGAAATCGGAGCGCGCCGGCTACATAGATTCAGCGGAGAAGCGGGGACTGAGAAGAGGATTTGCAGGTGTCGTTGATGTTAGTATTTTAGGCAGTTTGAGTTCCGAAAAGGAAAAACCCTAGTGTCCGGGGGTTTTGGCCATGTGGGGTAGGGGAAGGGGCGTTGTTGGGGTTGGGGTTGGGGTTGGGGGGAAGGAGAGGCTGGAGACACGGCGAGACGTGGCGAGCTTTGGTTGGCTGTTGATGTTGAACACAGTGGCTCCGACCGTCGCTGCTTTTCATGCTTTTCTTTTTCTTTTTTTGTAAGAGGTTTTCGGTCTTTTCAATGTGTAAAAAAGGAGCTCCTTTCCGGGAATCTTCCTTCTTCTTTTTTCTTCTTATTCTTTTTTGACAGAAATTATTAATAACCTCGAATTACGCCACTTATTTTATTCGATTGTTACACATTTATCTTGAATTTTTTTTATACATACAAAAAATTCTCAAACTTATAGCTATGTGATGCATTTACCCTTCAATACACATTCCTGTGATTTTTTTTGGCCAAAACAACACGTTTCTCTTTCACTTAATGCCGTCCGACGTCTATTTAGATAGATTTTTAAAGGTGCTTGTCGGCGAAACCTTAACGAATGGCATAGTTTTATAATTTTCATGGCTTTTTTCTTTTATTTGTTCGTTATACCTTTCTAGCTAGGTAAATGATATTAGGCTAATAATTTTTGTCTTTCTCAATAAATTGTATCGGCACGTGGCCCATTCACGTGAAATTGGAGCCTAAGGCTCGTAAGGCAATAACACGTCCTCGTCGACAACCATCAAAGCCAATTCTTCCGAGGCAATAATAGACTCTGTGGGACGACCATCGTGGCTCGAGGGGTTGGAGAGCCAAATCAAGACCACGTTGCTATGCTTGGAGCAGCACCAGCATTTTGGTGCATTCTTCTCTCCTTCCTTGGTCTTTCGTCCGTCGTATTTCTAATAACAACTCGAATTGTAATGTATTTACTACGCGTTTCTTCTTACCAAATCTCATGGACATGTTCTAATCATGGGGTAATATTTGATCATGGCGTCGGATCTCAATTTTTCTTGGATTCTTTCTTAATAGACCCGGAAAACACATGTTTTATATAAAAAAAAAAGACAACTTCACATAAAGGGGAAATTGCGTCCATTATTTGATATGCAGAATAAGGCCTATGAACTCTCTATTTTATGGCAGAGATCTCCCCACACCAAGAAAGTGAATCACAATGGACCAACGCCGCCTTTGATTTTTCACTTAATTAAATTCTATATCTTTCTTATGAAATTGTGGTCGACCCCGACTTGAAGAAGGGGATGGGGAGTGGCACGACACTTAAAAAGAGACATCATCGTCCAATGCCTGAGCCCATGAAATGCAATCGCAGATGCCGATTAAGCGGAAGTCGATTTGGCACGAGACTCGAAGGTCAAAATTCTCGCCCAGTACTGGTTCCTGAACGGCGATGACATCAGGTTCACGAAATCAACGGCTTTGATGGGCCCGGCTTACGTGGACAAACTCAGGCGAGAATTTGCCGGCTCAAACAAGCCGAGCATGCATACACGAAGAGGATTATTCGGTGCCCTCGATCTATGTGGGCCTATTTCACGTCCACTGCCAGCGAGCGTTATGGCCCTTATTAGTCGGCCCATGGGGCCCAAAGCCATCGACCCGTCTCTCTCGCCCCGCTCTTGCTGCTGCTCCTCTTTGACTCCTTCCTCTTCACCTTCTTCGCTACTTTGCAGTCAGAGCCAATCCCCAGTCACCATTAAAGGCTCAGATCACTGTTCAATCGGACGTGGTCCCGATCACCAGCACCGGCCTCCGGTGACGTCCTCTTCCGATCATGGCGGAGTCGGACACCTCGAAAGCGAAGCCTCGACCGATTGTCCGATTGGGGACCCTGCTCATATCTCACAGCGTCTTCGTCAGGTACCCCACCAGCACTTGGTCTTGATTATCTGCTCTTTTTTGCTTGTGCGAATCTGTCCTGGCGACTCGAGCTCGAGCTCTAGCTCATGCGGCTTCGACCTTTTTTGGATTTCGCAGTGTCGTTTGCTGTGTCTCTGGTGTTCTGGCTCTGCTTTTGCTGCCGATTCTCGCCAAGAACACCTACATCTCGGAAAATGCCCTCATGCCAGGTCAACACTCGTTCTTTCTTTGTGAATATGATCGACTGAAACCTTAGATTAGCGTCTTCGTTTGGGACTGTCTTCTTCTTCTTCTTTTTGACCTCCTCCTATATGGGTCGATGTAAGATGCAGCACTACATTTCTCTTCATCGTGCAATTAGCAAATAACTTGCTCTAACTGAGAAGAACTTTCGTGAGCTCGTTCGTATTTGTATTGTTCTGTAGGTTCTGCGAGCCCAGTGCTCTCAAATCAGGACGCGTCAGATGCGAATAGATTGGTGAACGATTTGAGTGAATTGAGCTCGAAATCAAATGATGCAGGCATGTACGTACTTCCCTCACACCTAGCTTCTGTTTTTGAGAGGTTTTTTTAAAATCATTTTGCTCGAGGTCCTGTGAACGAGTCTTGCTACATTTGCGTGTTTGTATGGTGTGTTCTCATAAAAAAGAGTTCTGGCCTTCATACTGAAGATAACTACGCGAATCTTTATTTACAATGCTACGTATGCGGCTTTACTTCTCTTTCTGCACTCACGAACATTTCAAAAACTATTGTCAGAGAGCAAAAGCAAGGTGGCATCTGTGCACCTTATGCTGCTTGAGCTCGTATGTTTCTAGGTTATAGGTGAAACTCAAGATAAGTGATGAAATGAAGCAGCGTCACCAACAGTCTACTGAGAGCTCGTATTGTCATCACCTGCTTGTTATGCAAGTTTCTGCAGTTTCTAGTTTTATCTTTTTCTTATTAAGATTGTTTATCTGTTAATTATTATAGTCAGAATCGATCCTTATGGTCTCTGATTTATGATTTTTTCTTCATCTTCATATTTCTTGGTTCGTATTGATGACCCAATGAAACTTCAAGCTGATCCTTTCCCGAAGAGAGATGAAAGGGAAAATACAGGGTTTTGAATATAAACCAGTTGCTATTTTTGGCTGAATATATTGTTGCTTTTCGCAGAGTGCAGAGATTGGTAGGGCGATACATATCCAACTTGGGTGCAGAAGTTGGTTATCATCAGTTCCATCCTGACTTGAGTCGGTTTCATCCACTGCACTTCTTTTCTGTCCCTTATACTGAAATTGTTCAGGAAAACATTAATTGCTCCTGCCATGGTGTCAATGTTATTGGAATAGTTAGAGCCCCCCGAGGTGATGGGAAAGAAGCTATTGTCCTGGTGACCCCGTATAATTATACAAATGCTGGTCTAGCTGACCATTTATCTCTGGGAGTTTCATATTCCGTGTTTTCCCTGCTCAGTCAAGTCACATGGCTGGCCAAAGATATTATTTGGCTTATTGCCGATTCACAATGTGGGGAATATGCTTCAGTTGCTGCATGGTTAAGAGATTACCACACACCCGCATTTAGTGGTTTTGGTGCTGATAATGCCTATACATGTGATGTTATTGCAACGCATCATGATGTGAAGGACAATGCGGCGATGGATATCAGCTCGCCTGGTAGTTTCAGACGTGCTGGAACAATGGCTGCTGCCTTGGTTGTGAAGGTTGTGGATAGGAATGAGCCATTTGAGGACAGCCTTGGTGTTTATGCTGAAGCATCAAATGGGCAGATGCCAAACCTTGACCTCATCAATATCGTGAACTATTTAGCTGTGCATAGGCAGGGCTTGCGTGTTAAAGTGAGGAAATTGTTTTCTTTGCTTGACACCAAATGGCTCAGTTTTTTAGCTGAAGTACTGGAGTCATTGGGTTCGATTGCCAGAAGATTAAACCCTCAATGGAAATTCGGTATCCCTGCTGCTGATTATGTTGATGGTACTGCCACTCTGCTCGGTTCATTATATTATCAGGTATCTATCTTCATGGCCGTTCAAATGCCTCTTTGCATTTCTTTCCATTAGTACCTTACTACTTACTTTGTGGTCGTGTCAAATGGAGATGTTTCTGAATTTATGCTATGAGAGTAAGAAAACATCTCGGTATCATTCATGGGAGGGCCTATTCTATCGCTAGATTTCCTCAAGATGATTTCAAACATGATGAGCTTAAGATATTCATGGTCGTCAGCGACTTATCTGTAGGCATTAGGGGTTCCTACTGGACCCCATGGCGCTTTTCGTGACTACCAAGTTGATGCTGTCACCCTGGAATTTTCACCAAGACATTATTCTATTAGTAAGGGCCACACCAAGGATTTCATTTTGCGAGGTGGCCGGTCAGTATCTTCTATATCTCTTTATTTCTGCAATTTTAAAGAGCTGTTAATAGATCTCTCTTTGACGGTTAATGTTTGAAGACCTTCCTAGAATGAGGATTGTCTTGCTGCTTTCACAATTTAATGAACTATTGGAAACTTGCGCTTAATTTGGGTGTTCCGACGGAGAACTCTCTTGTATGCTTTGTGGCCCTGTATGTGCTGGTGCGCATTAATGTGCACTGAAAGATGAGGGTGAAGAGGTTTAAAGGCTCGCTTTTGATTTCTAATGAATTTTCTAAGAGAGCTGTTAGGAAATTTGAGGCTCGCTTCTTTGATCATGTCATCAGCGGCAAAAGAACACCAAACTAGAGCATTATTATTCCGCAATACTAGTATATATGGCAGAATTATCTTCCGTAAGCTTAGAGTTGTTGACATCTATTTGAAGAAGTAAATTTTACATTTTAGTGGGCATTATTGGTACTTGAGAAACTTTGTGCTCGGTTTTTGAGGTCCTGTTAGCATCGAACTAGTAGTGGACAGCAAGTCTCCTTTTCGACTTGTTCATATGGTTGGATTTAGGAATGTAAAACGAATGGGCCTAGGAAAAATTGAATAGTGCCCTGAGGTGGAGAGGTAAGAGGAATGCAAAATTTGCACTTTTCTTCTGTAATTACCGTTACTTTTTATGAAATGTGCATAAGGCGAAGGATGATAAAGTCTGTTCACAAAATTGACTTCCCTTCACATCAATTTCTTTCAACGTGCCTCCAAGCATATCAAATAATATTAATTTCCTTTTTCTTGGTTTCTCCATCTCCACTATTCCATCCACTTCCTTTCTTGCTTAATTTACTGAACAAAGTTCGCAAGACATGCTATCATAATTTTAAGCGTGTCAGCTGCTATTATGAAATTCATAGATGAAGCGGTGCATAAATTTCTTAGTTCACTGGAAGTTCTCTATTTGCTTGATCCAGGCTGATTGAAGGAGTTATCCGTTCTGTAAATAACCTTCTGGAGAAGTTTCACCAGTCATTTTTTCTGTACCTTTTGACATCTCCTAGTAAGTTTGTGTCGGTAGGAGTCTACATGATTGCTTTTGCACTCCTTGTCGCACCGCTTCCAGTCGCAGCAGCTTCCCTTTATGCTAAAGCAAATCGCCTGGATAGAAGTCTGGATGATGCCAAAAGTTTTTCTCCTCCAACTGCCACAGCCAATGAGCTTGTTATCAGTGCAGGGTCATGGAGATGGATAAGGGCAGTAAAAAAGGTGCTTATTGGACACTTGTGGGGTACTATTGTCGCATTGCTTCCATACTTTATTAATCAGACACCCAGTTTGACCCCAGTAACAAAATTAGCAGTCTGGGGCTTGTTGTCGGTAGTCTGCCTCCTATTTCCATATTTTCTTCTGGGGTCCCCATTTGCCGGCATCAGTGGTACTGAAGGATATAAACATGAGTGGACGCTTTTGAAATCGGCAACTATTTCAGCTGCATTCATTGGTTTATGTCTGATGTCGGTTATAAATTTTGCCACGGCGGAATTTGGTGCAATACTGATGGTTCCTATGTGTTTGATAGTTCAACCCTTGAAGCTTGACCTTAGAGCAGGGACTTTGCAGAATCTAGCAAGGGCTGCTATTAATTTGGTCTTGGCATTTGTTGCCTTTCCTCCTGCTTCCTATTACATATTGAAAAGCACATTCGTTGATGGCATCGATATTGGGGATTTCTGGTGCTGGGTTGAGTCCCTCTGGAGTTGGAACAGCTCGACGTACCTTTTCCTTAGTATGGTTCACCTACCGTGCTGGCTCCTATGTGTGCAAATATTACTTCATTCGTGATTGCATTTGGGCAAAAATTTTCTCACACCCTTATCAGTTGGACATGGCATTTGGGAGGGCGAGGCAATCAACATCTGTGTTTGTGTTTAAGTTCTAACTCTTGATCAAGCTGAATTGTTTCCAAGCTACAAGGTCAAGTTCTCATGAGCAGAAAGATTATCCTGTGAGACGCCCCATTTATTATTTCATTATTGAAGATCTTCCTGGAGCAAGTGTGAGTCGTGCGGACCATGAGATTTTGCACCAATTTAATCTGCAACAGTTGTGCCGTGGGATCAATTGTCCAATCAACCGGGAATTTCAACAATAGTCAGACCAACATGACTGCACTTCATTTGTATGCCTTTTCCACTGCAAATCTCATTAGAATGTGATCTGTATTTTTTTTTTATATATAACCAATGTGATCTGTATTTTTGTCTTTGCTAATTTCTCGAATGAATTCAAGGACATAAAATTCTGACTGTCATTCGTGACGATATTCAGGATAGTAGCGAATATTGATTCGTGACCTGTTTATATGTTATTGTTAGACATGATGGGTTTCTTTAACTCTTCCATTCATCTCACTAGTGTACCAATAGAGTTCTAGTTTTGCATCCCTCGCTCTCTTCCTTTTACTGCACTTTTATGGGGATGTTGGCGACATGCTTAGTAACGAAAACTTAAGTGGAGTGCTGCTGAGACACACCTTTGTCACGAGTTTAACGTGAGATTAAAGGGAATAACTGAATATGTCTCTATCACTTGGTGCAGCTGGTAAATTTGGGATTTTGCTTCTTAATTACTGCTTTGTTACCCTTGGTGGGACCTTAGTTAACTTCCTCAAAAATTGCTGAATTGATGTGGAAGGGAGACGTGTGACATTAACCAGCCTCCTTGCTGATGCAGTGTATGCTCTGCCTCTGATAGGGAAAAGAATGAAAGGCAAAAATAGGATGCCTCCCTTGCAACTAAAATAAGTTGGAAAAAGGTTGGGGCAGAATCTTCATGCTGTGACTTGCTTTCTCTTTTGTTTTTCCACACTCGGATGTTCATGCACGTTTTGGCTTTTAACCGGTAGACAATTTGAGTGCCTGTCCTGTCGCCAAGACGTTGTCATCAACGTTTGATCTCTTTGTAAAGCCATTCACTGTTAATAGATATTGGGCTACGATTGTTTCGAAAAAAAATTGAATGCTTTGAAAAATGTATATATATTTTTAAAATGATTATTTATATCGCTTATAATAACTAGTCATGAAAATTATTTGTCATAATGAGTAATATTTTCGGGAACGATAGAAAATAGTTTTTGCTCATTTATTTTTATAGGCAATATAAACGATCGATATAAATAAAATATTCTCTAAAACATTCCTTTTCCGCAAAACAATAGGAGATTTGATGTCAATTAGTCTTTTGGGACTTGTTTCTCATATTTTCGCTATGCTTACGGTTTTCTTTCTTCTTTTTTGCGTGAAATGTACGTACTGTTTAGACGCCATGTTTCTCTCTCTTTTCTTGTTGGCGCTTCTTCGAGAATTCGACACGCTGACGGAACATCTTTCCCACAATCTAATAAACAAATTCAATTTCTTAATGAAATCAGTGCATAAACGAGCGAAAGCGCTCGAAACAGATTACGAAAATCGAACCCGTCATTTGGGAAGCCCGGCAAGTTTATCAAATTTAATTACAGACCTTGAGATTATGCACAAAAGCCTGATTTTCAGATTTTAATTACAAATCTAGCGATTGTAAACAGAGATTTAAGGTCGTTTTCTGTATCGAAAAATTGTCACATGGACAGGTCCCTGTCTTCTGCTGCCCTCTTTTCTCTTCGTAGTTCCTTGTCCCAATGGTGATTCCAAACATTAAGTTACAACCAGGAGAAAAAAAGGGAAAAACAATAGGGTGAAAATGCAAAAAATAAAATAAGAAAAAACAAATAATCGTCACCATAAATTTAAGATTGGGTGTTCCTTTTCGGCACCTTGCGCTCGCCGGCTTCTTTTGGCTTCCCGGAGACAACAAAGATAACAGTCGTGGCACTTAAGCACTTGTCCTTGGTTTAAATTAGACGGCACAAAGGAGCATTCTCGCAATCGGAGATTCCTTCCACTCGCTTTGTCGGCGCGTGCGTTTAGGGCGGATCGGAGCAGCAGGGAAAACACTGGCCCCCACTGCCCCCACCGGCGCGATCCCCTCTGTCCAAATTAAGTTAGTGAGCCTAGGATTAATCTCTCAGCGAGGTTCAAGCGAACCCAAATCGAAATCAAACGATGGCAACAAAGGGCGTTCAAAAAACGCCGAAGGCGTAATCGCTATTCAAGTTTTAAAACGAGTCAAGACGATGAGCGTCGTTTCGTATTAACGGATAAAGGGGAAAAAAAATGAAATTTTCGCGGCCGATGCATCCGTCCCGCCCGGCAATTCGAAGCTCAATCTATTAAGGGAAGTTAGAAGCAAAGTGAAGCTTAAATCAGCCAATAAAATAGGAAAACAAAAGTAATATTCTGGGATAGAGTTTAAGATAAGAGATCAACGTCCAGAAGAGAAAGACACCTAAGGTTGCGTATGGTAGTGTTTCTGTTCTGAGAGTATTTTTTGAACAGAAACAATTATTTGTGTTTCTATCCCGCTTATGATTTTTGGGATCAAAAACGAGTTTGGTAAGTAAAAAAACATATTTTTTTGTCTGCGACAGCTACGGCTGACGGATGGCGAGGGACGACAACTGGCGACGGCTGCCGGTAACAGGCGGGCGGCGATAGGCGATTGGTGGTGGCCGGCGACGGGTGGCTGTCAACGGGTAATGATCGCGTCGGCGGCGATAGATGGTGATTTCAAAATTGCTCTTAAACCCAAAATCAAGTTTTTTTTGTTTCTTAAAAATTGCTTCTTGGCACAAAATTGTTCAGTGTCACAAATTTAAAATATTTTTAAATCATATGCGTTTTTGTTCCAAAATTATTTCGATAATAATTTTGAAACAGAAATAATTCTCTAGTTACGATAGTTGCGCAGCCTAAATGTCAGCCAAAGCTTCGAGTCATCGCCAATCCTCGCGTAAAAAAAAAAAAAAAAGGCAAAGTCCTCAATTTTCAATGTAGAAAAGAAAAAAAAAATTTCGCGGTGGACGTTTCTTCGGTTCACAATTTCTTTTTCTGTGCGATCTCTTCAATCAAATTCCATCTCTCTCTCTCTTCCCCGTCCTCCATCTCACCTAATCACACCCTCTCTATTTCTCTGTACAGGAGCAAGCAACAGCGGGCGAAGATTCTTGCAGCAGCCCCGAATTTCTTTTTCTTGAAACAGAGGACCCAATTGAAGAATAAAGCAGAGCGAGGTGAGGGAGGCGAGAGTCACGGGGAACATGGACAACGTTTTGTGCGATGAGCTTCTCCAAGAAATCTTCATCCGCCTGCCGCCGTCGTCGCGACCGGCGCCGTCTTCTTCGGTGCCTCTGGTCTGCAAGCGGTGGCTCCGCCTCTACCGCCAGTCCAGGACCGCCCTCTCTCTCCATCTCGTCCCGAGCGCCGCCCTCATCCCCGCCCTCTCCTCCCTCCTCTCCAACTACCCCTCAGTCTCCTCCCTCTCTCTCGTCCTCTCCTCCGACCCTTCCTCCAGGGCCTTCTCCGACAACCTCCTCCTCTTGCTCTGCTCCCACTACTCGCGGCTCAGGAGCCTCAAGTTCTTGGCCGGTCCGGTCTCCGATTTCTCCCTGCTCTCTCTATCGAGAACCTGCACCCACATGACCCACCTCACCGTTTCTATCTCGAGGCCGCTGGGCTTCAATTGGGTCGTCAGTTTGCCTTCCCTGAAGGAGCTCTCGGTGCTGGTCTCGTCTGGGGATTGTGCGGGGGGTGAGCTTCGGGGAAACAGTGATTATGGGGTTCTTGAAAGTGTGGAGCTTGAGGCTGAATTAGGGCTTGAGAGCCTCTGCTTATCTGGGGTTTGTGGTGACGACTGGGGAGTTAGTTGGCTATGGAGGAGCTGCACGAAGCTGAGGAAATTACAGTTGAAGGGCTGCGAAGGGATCGGCGATGGGGGGTCTTATGCATCATTTGGTAGGTGCTTGAAGGGTCTTCAAGAAGTCGAGCTTAGGACTTGCAGGAGCATAGTGGATGGCGTTCTTGTGAAATTGGCTGAGAATTGTGAGTCATTGAGTTCTCTCTTGCTCTACGATGGGGGTAGCAGAGACAGCCTTCTTCATTTCATAAGCAATTGCCGGTGCGATCTGCGAAGGCTCGATCTCCGCCTGCCTCTCGACTTCAAGAATGATCATCTCTTTGCTCTGTCTCTGAACTGTAGGAATATGTCGAGTCTCAGGCTTCAAAGCTGTTGCTTGGTCACTGGTGATGGCCTAAGGACTTTTGGGATTGCAATGAATGGTGGCCTCCAAGAATTGGCATTGATAAACTGTGATGTGGTGGAGAGGGAGCCAGGCCTGCTTGCCACATTGGGACAACACTTGGGGCAGCTGAGGAAACTGGACCTGTCCTACAATGAGATGCTGCCTGACAAGGAATTGATCGCAATGCTCGCTTCGTGTTCCCAATTGATTGGCCTGAGGCTGAGAGGGTGTAAAGGGCTCACCGACTTGGCCATCCTTTCGATTCACAGGAGCTGCAAGCTTCTGGAGAGCCTCGACCTCTTGCAATGCTGCGGGATCGGAGAGAAGGCCGTGGAGTCGCTGGTGCTCAACTCTCCTCGACTGAGGCAGTTGCTGGTCGAGGAAAGCAAGTTCTCCGATGCCGCGAAAACATGGGCGTCCCATAAATTCATCGAGGTCGTGGCCTGATCAATCATCAAACCATGTAGGTACTTGTAATTTATGTGTTATGTTACTGGAAGTACATGAAACCTAGTACAAAGAGTCGCCATGCCAGCTCCTTCTCTGGCTTCAATCAGCAGGAAGCAGCTATCCAGTTTGCTAAAATTGATTATCTTGTATCGACGATCGATGTGTAAATAAACGAAGACTATTGTTTCTTCGTCCTTCCGGTCTCGCCTTTTTGCGAATTATCGGGAATGGATTGAAGTGAAGCTCTTCAAAGTTCGCAGGAGTCTTTTCAAATATGAGGAGAGGCTCACTTTCCTCCCTACAAATGGAGTGGAATGTTCTTCATCACGCAAGAATTCTCTGCGTTTCATATGTCGTGCATTATGTGTGTATGTAAAGTTTCGTATCATGCCGAGTGTTGTTTCACATGGAATCCGCTGTCTTAAACGCGGATTAGTGTCGCAAATTGCCGACCCCCTTCCTGTAATTAAACTGTTGCAGACTGAAAAAATGAAGCTTTACGACATAGAATCGTGTCACCATAAATCTCCCCAAGTAGGCTTCTGCCATCAGGATTTGTCGAAGGTCGGAGGATCGAGATTGAGATTCATACTCCAATTCCAGCTACCTTCCCCTTTCCGCCTGTCCCGAATGTGAAAGAGTTCCCTTTGTAGTTTGTACTAGCTTCCTCGAAGAGGAGGTCTTTAGTTCTGGTGGGGTTACAGAAAAGACATCCTCGTACTTGGGAGTAGCATCTATCGATGCGCTATCCAGTATTGAGGAATTCGCCAAAGCCGTCGAATACGTGGTCGGGGTGACCAGGTTCCGACCTGAATCGGCCCTTCGATGCTTGGCTTAGCAAGAGAAGAGTGTATTGCGAAGCGAGGGGCGTGGAAGAAGCAGCTTATTTTGAGTGGTTAAGTCCATTATTCTCAGGTGAAGGCATATTGAGGCCGTCAGGGGTTAGTCGACCACTGGCGATCTGACCATGAAAAGCGGCCGCATGTCGCGACATGCGGTGAGTCGGATCGTCCTTAAGAGCCAATACGCTTTGAGCCTTTGGATATTGACGAGGACAACTCCCGCATTGTCTTGCTCCTCCGATGCCTCTTCGCCCAAGGACGCCCCCCTCTACCGAAGCGGCTGCTGAGGCCGGTCCCCCCACTGTGGCCGCTGGTCAGCACGACAACACTGACCTAATTCTAGTTCGGATTGAATACGATGAACGCCTCACCGATTGCTCCAAAACTGTGGTGAAGAGCGTGCTGATTGAGATCGTGGACCTCGGGCCGATGAAGGGGAAGCAGAAGAGAAGGCCGGCCAAGAAAATTCAAGATGAGCTTGTATTACGGGGGTTGTCGAGAAGTTACCCGTTGGGGGCAAACCAACTTGAAAATTGAAATGTGAGAAATTTACCAAACAATTCATAAAACTATGACAATTATGTTAATTCAATCATAAACTTTAACCCAAAAAAAAAAGTCATAAACTTTTTTGTTGCTACAAAAATTAAGTCATAATCCTTTTCATATTTTGCACACACACATAACACACATGGTGGCTTGTAAAATAGAATTGAATAGGATCAAACAAAAAATATATATTTTCATATTTTTTTAGTTGAGTTCATCCAACCAAAATTATTTGGAAATTGATTGTCACGCCCCGACTCTCAGGCCCGCGACATCCCTTGCCCAATCTCCACGAAGTCATAGAGATAGCGTCCCAGGCACGCTATTGATCTAACACTTACTTAAGCATGCGGAAACGTATCAACTCCTTGACAATAAAATAAACATGAATAGCATAGTAAGAGTCAAACACCACAAATAGATTTTAATCCTGTCGACCTTAATTCCGTACAAAAATAACCACATACTTCGGGGAAATTAGACTAGACCTTTGCAGGTGTACCTAATCAAGTAATGCTAACTTATCATCTTACTTCAGGTGACTAACCAAAAAGCCAAACCTTGGCATCTACGAGGCTTCGTCACTTGGGATCTGAAAATATTATCTCACGACGAGGTGATAATAAATCTCAGTAAATCAAGCCTAAGCTCGGTTAGGAAATTGATTCACCCGGGCATCCTAACGAAAGTCTCACCAAAGTAAATCACCGCAAATAATACCAAAATACTGAAATATATAAAAACAATTCACATGCGTACTTGTCAACCTCAACCACACATAATGCAATGCTTAACTCGACTAACAACCAAACAGTCGATCACTCAACAAGCATTTCATCTACAAGTACACACTGGACATTACACAAGTCCATTTATTAATGATGATCGTGTCCACGGCACATGAGAGGATCTACGCGAAAGAAAACATGATTCGACTCCCACAAATAACACGATGCAGCACCTCAGTGCAATCGAGCGTTCTACTGGTAGAACCGAATTACGTTCCTTTTCTCTTGGCAACGGCTACTACAAGAGGTGTCTCCGGTGTGACTGGCACAGCACCAGTAAGTAGGCATCCCTAAACGGGGCGTCGGTCCATCACAAGCTGCGATCGGCATCCAACAATCTCTTAAAATCGTACGTACCATATGGGGCATGAATTATCGTGCTTCTAGCAAGCCTGTGATTCTATACAACTGGTATAGTACGAACTTGCTAGGAAAAGCATCATCGTTCCATCATATGACCACACAGAACACATCCAGCAATCAACCTATTTCATTATTTTCGGTTAAAGCCGGATGCTCACTCACGCATGTAAAAGATCAGCCAAAGGCTATTTTCATGCTAAAACATGTCTTTTGATTTATCACACGGCCATTTACCTATGCAGTCTAACTTTGATACTGCAACCATAAACGGGCTATCAAACCCTAAACAGACAGTCAATTGCCCGATGGCAAAAAGGCAGTCAAGCCGACAACTCAGCGAAGCGATCAAATCAACAAGGCCACCAAGCAATCACGAGTAGTAAAAATCTATTAGGCCACAAAAAGCTCGAATCGTACAATAATACTTTATTAACCAACTTAATCGATTTAATGCGTCGATCGCTCGCTCTTTTCTAACCTGTCGCTCGCTCGCGAATAAACGCAATCAATCACTCAATCAATCAATTTCAACTAATCACAATTAGCCACAGATAGTAAAATCAACCGACTAACCTAATCGATCGGCCATTTAACTTAATCACAATTTCTATCTAAACCGGCCTCGATCGCGTACCTAAATTTCTTAATAGCCTAAACGATTAATCCTAGGCGCAATTAGCGCCCTAACCAAGGATTAGGGTCAACTCACAATTTAAGTCGACTAGGACGGTCCCAACGGCGACGGCGACGGCGACGGCGGTGGCGACGAATGGAGTCAGCGGTCCGCAAACCAAAATCCTCGAATAATGGCCCAAAATTCTCAGCCACGGCCCAAACTCTTCTCCACCAAATGGCCCACGAGCCAGGCGACTGGCCCGGCCACTGACTTGGTCCGGCCCAGGCCACAACGGGCCACGACCCGCGCGAATCGACCCAAACAGGGCAAGAGCGGCGCCGGGGGAAAAACGGCCGGAACGGCGATCGGTGGACGGCGGCCAGCTCGGAGGTGGTCGGTGGAAGGACCAGGGGGCCGGCAGGAGTTGATCGGGAATGGTGGCCGCGGTGGAGGGCAGCCGGAGGAGGTGGATCGGCGGCCGACAGAACCGGCCGAGAGGTGGGTTTGGGCGCCGAGAAACAGGGCGTCGGTTCGAAGGGATTTTCGGCCGCCACGCACGGCGGCCGGCGGCCAGGAGCTCGGGGCTTATAGAGGAAGGTCTTGGGGGTTCGTTGGTGGTGGCGGTGTGAAGCGGCGTCGTCGAAAACGGTCGGATCGAAGAAAAATCCGACCGGTACCCAAAACAGGGCACCGATGGTTCCGCGATTGATTGCGGCGGTTCCAACGAACAATCGGCAGCGGGGCTAGGTCGGGGACGTTGAGGGAAGGTAGGGAAACGTCGGAGGGGTGGTGAGTGGCGGCGGTGGCAGCCGAAAACGGCCGGAGGAGACAAAATGGGTCTCGGCGCACAGGCGGCGGAAATAGGGGGCTGGGAGTTCGCGGCGTTTTTGCGGCTTCCGGAGGCTGTTGACGGCGGCGAAGGGGTCGGGAGTGACGGCAACGAAGAACTGAGGGTCGTGGCGGTCGGTGGCAGCGCAAATAACCGGCGGGAGGAGAAAAACGAAAGAGGGGGCAGTTCGGTCGGGAGGTATACCGAGCGGGAGAAAGAGAGAGAGAGGAAGGGAGCAGGGGGGAAGGCACGTGAGAGAGAGTGGGAGGGGGACCACCGGGGGTTTTTTTTAAGAGGGGTAATTCAGTAATTTCGTAAACGGGGGCTCGGTCGGGATTAGGCTCGAGCGCGAGGATTGAAATCCTAATTTGCGACGACTAAGAATTTCGAAACCTAATTTAAACAGACTAAAACTCCAAAATTCGTCCAATTTCGTCTCTTCAGTTCTTGCGATCCAAAATTTTTCATCGACTGGAATTTGATGTCAATTTCTTAAATTACTTTCAATTACCTTACTAGAGGTGAATTTCCAGGATGTCACATTGATAACATTAAAGATAGTCGACATTGTCGCCGCTGAAGTGGAATTTTCTTAATATTAATTTTTTTATTTTTTTTTCTTTCGAATAAACGAACAAAATTTCACCGTCGACGAAAATATTTAGATATAATTTATTGTTGAGAAAAAATCACCCATTGACTAATTATTTCAAGTGATCATTTTTAGGAAAATACTCATTTGCAGCAAAATAAATGAAGCTTCCGCGGAAATAGTGACGTTTTTGGAAAATGTTTTTTGGAAAGCCATTTTCCGGAAAATGACGATATCTTTCGATGTTTGCCCGAAACCTGAAAATGAAACAGAAAATACTTTCCATCGCTTGCTAAGGACAATATCATTTGATTTTTAGCGATTTCTCGCATGGATCCGGCCATCGTACGTGACACAACCGGCGCTAACATGGACAATTTTCGCGATTTACAAACTTAAAAAATAATAATAAGTTTTTTTAGATAGTTTCTTCTCCTTTTTTGTTCTTATTTTTTCTATTCTCTCTTCTTCCGCCGGTTGCCGTCAGCCGGCCACGACCGAGGTACGACCTCGCCAAATCCGAAAATGGGTCGGACCTGAACTCCCCGTACGGAACAGGCCTCAAAGGTCATCCTCCTGCCGCATTGCCAGCGGTTCTGGATTGCATCAGCCCAAAAAAAAAAACCACGTCGTATTTGATGGTCTGGGCTTTTAACTTCCGCGGTGAGTCCCCTGAAAGTGGGCTCCAAGACGAGCTCGATCGGGAGTTTAGACAGGTCGGTCCAATAACCGGTCGAAGAAAAAACCTTTACCAGAACCAAAAAAAATTGTCGAATTACACGAGTCAAAGTCAATACATGGGATTCGATTACTGACAAACCGTTGTCAAAAATTGTCCAATTTTTTTTTTTTTTGAAAATTTAGGGACAAATGAGATGACTCCCCGGAAAGTCAACAGCATCGGATCCGTTCGCATTAATTGTCCGTGTTGTCGCCCGTCAATCAATCTCCGTCCACGGTCAAAAGCAAGGAAAGATTTTGCCGAAGTCAAAGACATAATTAGGGGTTTGAAAATGAACATTGAAATCATAAAATTGAGGGGGAAGGAAAAAAGAAAAAGAATAAGATGATTTCGGAATTCGACGTATCATAAACTTATGAGTAATATGTATTAAATACTTTTATGACCTATTTATTAAATTTAGTTACCTCGTGTAACAACTCATCTCATTATACTTACACATTGTTTGAAATAATGATTATGCTCATGTAGGCCGACTCTATGATTTGATGAGGACTTGAGCATGACAAGTTGGTCATGCTCAATCCGATGGTTGATGCTGATAGAAGTTTAATCTGACTATCAACGTTCAATCAATTAATCCAACGGTTAACGATGCATCAGCACCATTGGCACTATTGGGATCAACCTTGCGCCAATTATGTCATGTGAGGTGGCCAGTATCCAATCCAACGATTTTCAACAAAAAATTATTTGGAATTAACAAATTGTCAACAATTTTGGACTAAATTCACGCAATTAAAATGCTTAGGATTGAATCGATAACTATTACGGGTTTAAAACTTTTCAGTTAATTCTCTCGTATGCACATCTATTCCTCATGCCCGTAAGGTTTTTCACTTTCACATAAATGTCTATTTGATTGCAATGCAAACATGAATTCGCAATTACACCGCTATTTTAAACTCTCTCTTTCGAAAGACTGCGAAAAAAAAAAAAAACCATCGCCGGTCACCACTCTAACTAGCCACAGCCGCCACCGCCATCGCCACCACCACCGTCGCCACCAACGGACCACGAAGTTAATGTATTTTCAGCTAATTCATTTTTCCTTCTTTTTTTTTTTAAATAATGATTGGTGGAAATTCAAGTATCTATCCCAAAAAAGAAAAAGAAAAAGAAAAAAAGAAACACTTCCCGCCAAAAGATCAAAAGAGACCCATCAAAACCCACGAGACACGACCAGAGAGGAGAGGACTCAGGAGACAGACACCGACTTCGAAACCGCGTTGGAGTCGAAAAGTTCCGAGGCTGGCTGGTTGGCCGGCCCAACACGGGACAAAAAGCCGTTGATTGATTGGCGTTGAAGTTTTAACCACAAGACAATCTTTAGACCCCAAAAAAAAAAAAAAAAACCACGAGACATTTTAATTTTTATTTACATTTTTTTTTGTGGTGTTTTAAGATAAGAAAGCGTTAATGGCGGAATCTTCGATCATAGGATTCTTCAACACGAAGACAGAGAGGGCACGGTCGTTTTAACGCATTGGATTCTCCCCACCCCTCCTCTCCATCTCCACACCACGCAGTCACCACCAAGCACGAGCCCCGATACATTAATCCCATCATCATCTCCTCCTTAGGCCCCCTTGTCCCAAACTCCCATTCCTTTCATTATTATCTCTCTTGTCTCGTAGGGATAAATACGTAATTGACATTTTAATTTTCACCCGCCCAGCGTGTAAAAATGTGGTCTCTTCGATTCTTACGTGGTTTATGTAGTACGTAAATTCTTAATTTATTCGAACTTTTTGTACTTTCCATACTGTACATGAGCCATGTTGAACGTTGCATGTTCGGTTAAATTTTCATGGGGTGCCACTTTATACATGTGTCAAAAGTACAATTATCACGTCGAATGATTTGAAAATTCACGAACGACGACATTACACATTGGATTAAATTTCGGGAACCGCATTGCACGTCAAAAAAAAATTCTCCATAGATCGATTGTGTGATTTTCCCTCATTTGACTATAGTGTTAATCACATCATTTCTACGCTCTGGCCAACCATTTTTCGAGCACGTAAATGTCGCTCCAGCGATGCTCTTTGGGTACCTTTTGTCTCGCGAAAAAAGCATAAATGATTTGAAAGATATTTCCCTAAAAATGACCGCTTCATATCGGCTCGAAATAAATAATCAACGGAACAGGTTTCTTCACTATCAACAAACAAATTTTATGTGCAATTCGTTTTTGTAACCGACACAAATGGCCGTTTTTTAGAAATGCTTTTCTCGAAGCATTTTTCGTTTTCACGAAACAAGCGCGCCGTCAAACGTCGGTCGAGCCCGTCACGGATAATGTCTCGACCCGCATAAACGCCGAGCTCGCCGGGAAGGTGATTCGGAAGCTTTGATTAAATGTATTTCCCGAGTAATGCGCGCTCGTGTTCTTTAATACATGGGTTTCGATAAGGTAGGCCGTAGGCGTCGCGGGTATCTTATGTCCAGACATTAATTAAGCCCTTTAAACGTGCGGTTTGTTCTTTTGGCTTTGGGTCCAGGATAAGAACATTGTCTAAAGGGGACCACATAGTATTTAAGTGAGATTCCCTCAATTATTTCATTACATCTTTGGGGAATTTTTTTAAAATAAGATTAAGTCAATAATGTTAGCGGGATTAGCCAATAGTATGCCTACGGATTAGCGTGGTTATCTTATAATATTGCCTTATCCGACCGAGTAATGAACGAGCCTGTGTCGCTTATGAAAAATTGAATGAACGAAATCTGTTTGTTACTGTCCACGAAAAATATTTGAACATGAATTGTCGTCAACAATGAAAGCATTCTTCGTCGATTAATATTTCAAACAACATAAGCCATCGTCTTCATTAAATAATATACGAACCGTTTGATTTTGGCGAAACATATGACATAGAGTGAGAGCCCACGAAATTTAAACACGAGCTTTTGGCAACACATACTTTCGCAAAGGTCTCTCTAATCCCCATAAAGCTCGGCCCCCATGATCCAAAGACGACCTTATTCTCCACTTTTTTTTGGGGGGGTCATTTTTAAGACCATTGGCGAGAGGTTGAACGTCTCGGCACGCCGCACGTGACGGGGCGGCGTGCCTTAGGTCTTATCCACAACTCACAACCGCATCGATTTTGTCATGCGTACACCAAAGATTTCGCAATTGAAAAATATCATTTTATTTGGATGCTACGGAAAAAATCGCCGCCCCAAACTTATTTCCGTGACGCACGAGATTAATCTGTCATACGTCGAAATTTTGAAGTCGGGAGAATTTTGTGAAGGATTATCTCATCAAGAAACAAGGGAAAACGATCAAAAATTCAAAAGATCGCGGATTGATCGGGAAATTATTATTTGGCGGGAAAATATAAAGGAAATTGCTAAACTGATCGTGTGTACCGTCGGTTATTTCTAGCGGCACAATTTCCCAATCAATGATTAATTTATACAAAATATGTGGTCATGTTGTGAATTTACGATTGAGATTGTTGATTTTTCAAATACGAATTATCAAGTAAATAATTACAAAAGAAAAGAAAAGAAAAGAAAAAGGGGAAATGCCTATAAACCCCACATAGGATTCTATTGCGATCAGAATTCGGAAGCGCATTACGAGGGGACTTTGAGCTCGACACAGCCCCAGGATGTTTCAAGCCAAAGGTGGGGACATAGACAAGACCAAAAGTCCCCCGACTCGGTACTTTAAGCTTAAGGTTAAGTTTCTTTGGAGAGTCATCTCTCTCTCTCTCTCTCCATCCGTGCATCACCTCAGCCATGGAGAAAGATTTCCCATTTGTCTCCTGGTCAAACGGTACCGGACAATCGACTCGTGTGTCGCAGAACAATTTTGCAGTTGGTGGACCGGTGTGCATCGGCTCAGTAGACCAGCAGAATCAAGATTTCCCCTTTCCTTTTCGCGCCTGATGTAGCTTCGAATGATCCGAAACACAGCTGAACGGATCAAAGAACCATCGTTCCTCCTCCTTGGGTGCTAACTCGATCTGTGCCTCTAGATTCGTCGAGAGAAGATGGAAAGAGGCGGGATTTCTCTCGCGGATAATTAGCCTCGCACTCTCGGAGTTTCGATGGAGTTCAAGTAGTTTTGGAATGTGGGTAGGCGGAATCGGTAGGATACGCAACATCTTTATGATGTCCCCTTACTGAATATGACTTCATTATGATCGAGCAATGGGTCCGGAATCTCTCTTCGAGTGACTCGCTGAGTTGAATTCAAACGGTGGCTCAGCTGGCAAGATGCCCAATAATTTCCTCATGAATGATGAGTATGGGAGCAGAGCAGACCAGAGCGCAACCATCAGACAGAAGAACAAAAAGATGAGGGAAATTAATTGCAAGCTTTAAGGAGCAAAAACACGAGAGACCTGAGACGTGCCGTGAACAGGGGGGGGGGGGGGAGGGGGGGGGGGGGGAACCAAGAAAACATAACATGCCAAACTAATAATCCAAAATCCAAAATTTGGCCCTCCCCCACCCCCAAAAAAAAAAACAAAAAAAACAAGAAGATGATGCAGAAGAAAAGCTGCCATGTTCTTCTTGATCGATGAAGACGAAATGGGCAGATGAGACGATAAGATACGCTTATGTCACTCAAGTACTACCCTCTTCAAAAACAAAATATAAAAAGAGTCAAGTTCGACATAACAGGTAAAACCTCATCATCTCCAAATTGTGCAGTGAGATTCCGAGTGCAAGATTGGTAAAAACCATGAACAGGTCCTTGAAAACGAGCCAAAAGAAGCAAAAACCAGGCCAGTATTTGAAGAAAACAGAGCACTTGGAGTTACGGACTCAACTACAGCATTCATTTCATTGAAATTTCATGTTCTTTATACATCAACCCTAATCCTACTCCTATCCATGAAAAAACCTCAAAAAAGAAGAGCAAAAAACAGAGCAAAGTCTGTCCTAAACAAGTCGATCTAAAACTATAAACTACACTCTAGCCACCGGTCACTTGGCTCTCTCCACATGTCGCTTGAACACAGTCTCCAAATCCGGAGGGTTGAAGAACTCCCTCGCGCCGCTCAACATGTGACAGCTCGAGGAAGGTGGCCTCCTCTTCCGCGGCGCGGGCGGGCACGGCAGCTGCTCCGGTATCCTCGCCTCCCTGGCCGTCGGGGTCGTCGAGCGCGCCGCGTCCGCGTCGTCGCCCTCGCCCTCGCCCTCACCGCCGTCCCTCGACCTCGCCTTCGTGCTTGTCGGCTTCATCGCCTTGACCACGACGCCGGAGACGACCCACTTCTTGGTTTCCGATTCCGATGAGTTACTGTCCACTTGCGGCTTCTTTGAAAACCCCATCGCACATCCGGAAACAGAAAAAAGACCGAAACTTTGCGCCCTGAACCGGTGCAAAAGTGCAGGTTCTTTTCGCCGTTGGGTCGACGGAATCGAGAAGAACGAGGACAAAACGGTAATGGGCGACGGAGAACGAAGACGAAAGGAAGGACCTTTGCTTCGGAGGAGACGGGTTGAATGGAGTGAGGAGATAGATACTTGTATTGAAAATCAAAATTTGAGAAAAAGACTCAACTTTTTTTTATATTGGATAGACGAAGAGGAAGCTCTCAAAGGCCTAAATACGACCTTAAGACCTTAGAGAGAGAGAGAGAGAGAGAGAGAGAATTGAAGAGGCGGCTGCCCGGGAACTGACGGGGCTGCTAAATTTTGGCGCCAAAATTTCCGTGGTTAACCTATCAACGGCTCTATTTCCCGCTATTTTTCGGGCTGTTTTTCCTTCTTTTCTTTTCCGGGATCGTTAATCGAGAATCTTTTCTAACATCAATTATGGGCGAATCTGTAGTACTGCGTGTGTTTTTGCTGTTTATCATTTCTCATGTTTCTGGAAAGCGACGAATCGGCGCCGTACGTGGGGATGTTGCCGAAGCGCGGTCGTTTTCCCAGCGGATCATGGGGGGCTCTTTGGACCCAATTTGTCCTTTTTATCTAGCGCTACCGACCCGACCGGGCCGTGGTTGGGCGACCCGATCCAAGGACACGCCGCTGTGTTAGGCCTCGTCACCCGCCCGTCGACGGTTGATGAGTTGGCGTCGATAGGCCGTTGATGAAACGGACCCGTCTCGAAGAACCCGATGATTTTCCGCAGCGGGCGGGATTGAACGAGAGATCCCCTTCTTGTGAAGATCAATCGATCTTGCTCCGAAAATTCACACGCTAAAAAGAGAACGGATTTTAAAGAGTTGGTGATTGAGAGTTTACACTCATCCAGTATAATATCCCAAAACACCCTCTGCACGTGCGTCTTCGCTCGTCGGTATTTGGCTAAGGAAAAATGTGATCTTCATGGTAAAAAAAATTCACATCATGTGGATTTTCAGACTCCTAGAGGCAGAATTGAAGTGGAAGTTCCCAGTTACAGACTTACAATAATGTTAATCATATAGTGGGTATGAAGGAGGGGTTTTTTTTTTTTTTTGGCGCGGGTTATTTCAGATATTGATATTGGATTAAAAAAAAAAAGGTTATCTCCAACATCATCTCAAATGTCAAAGCACCGAAATTTAAAATAAAAATTGTTTTTGACCATTTGAAAAAAACCGCGAGCTTCGAAATCACAGAGTTTTTAAGGCAAAGTGCCCAAAAAAAAAGCCCTAAACCTATTTCGCTTATGCCGATTTAATCATAAAATTTTCAATTGTAATAATTTTTTTAAATCAAAAATTGTATTAATTTAACAAATTCGTTGGTTACGTTCCGAACTAATGGGAAATTTGATTACTCGCGACCCGAGTTGTTATTTAAGAGATGTCTCAAAAAATAGATTGAATCTTTTTTTCTTCAATTCTTTGAAAGACTTTATTATTTCTCTTCTAAAGCACGAGAGGAGATGCTTCCACGCCGGCGCAGCAACGCGACCACGCTAGAACGCCGTCAGTTGAGAAGGTGTTGGATATTTCAATACTTTTGAAATATCATTTTATAATGATTTTGAATAAATTGCGATAGTAATGAATAACCATCAATATTTTCAACTATCGATTTTCCAATGGTCGTATAACGGTTTTTTTTCTAACTATTTACTAATGGTATTGTAACGATTTTATTAACGGCTATTTCCTAGCTGCTCTTTACTAACGGCTCTATTTTAGTTTTATATATATTGAATTTCAAGAAACAATCTTCAATGAATTTTAGTATTTCTAGAAGAGAGGTTTTCTCTTTCTTTATCTTATTTGCCGGGTTATGCACATGACGTTATTCTTGTTCCTTCTAACACTCAGCACGGAGTATAGAAGAATGTCTATTATACCTTTAGAAAATAGCCGTTAGAAGCCTTACGCACCGAGTTTAGTACACCGAGGGGCAGAATTATCATTAATGGCAGTGCTTACACGTCTCAAACATTTATTCTTATTTTTCTGGTTTTTTTCAACATATTTCCTACGATTGTTATTTTTAGATTATCCAACATTATTTTCTAACAATCTTAAGGATAATTGCCAGATGGACTCTGAACTTGGAATTATGTTGTTACCGTTGCTGTTGGAATTGAGCGAGGAGTTGAAGATGGCATATTGATTAGTTGTGGAACATTATCAAGCGAAAATTCCTTTCAAGAGACACGCGGCGATATGGTAAGCTTGTCATGTTCATCGATATCATGGACCAGAACTAAGTATGTGTTACGCTCCAAACCCAGCGAACACGCAAACATTCCTCCAGGCCTTTCATTAATAAAGTCTCTCGGGATTCTTTTGGTCAAAACTCAGCAAGTCCGTCTCTTAAGTGAAAGCAAGAAACAACTCCATACAATTAAAACAACATAAGATAACTAAGGACAAAAGGAGATTCACTTCTTAAAAATATCCAGTCATTTACAAATCCAACTCCCAATTACGTCTTGATCATACTCATTATGATTTCCTCCAACGACTTCCTCAAATGCCAACCCATGGCAAACTCAGGTTTCTTTCGCTTGGAACCTGAAAAATTTAAGCCTCTATGGGATGAGATATATATATCTCAGTAAGTGAAACATAAACCTAAACTTGAACACCAGTCCCCACAGACCACACATAAATGCTATTAGATGCAAGCATTCAGCAACTCAATGTTACAAAGCATCAATTAGTCTGACATATCAACAAGTCAGGCATGTATAAAAATTCACAACCACCTATGTTCAACCTCATAACACTTAGCACATAAACCAATACTCACAGTCATTATAACTTTCACAATCACTCATCGTTTGGGCTTTCAACCGTAATGTACTTTCCTAGCACTCTTGTCAACTGACATCACTAGGGCTAAACATGGTCATTCGGAACCGCCGGCCCGTTGACCGAACCCGCGGTTCTGAACCAAAATAGGCCTTCAAGGGCCGGTTCCGGTTCTTAATTTTCAAAATTGAAAAAAAAGGCGGCCCTCGCTAGACAAGAGGGAAGAGCAAAAGAGCCGTTGCTCTTCCCCAACGGCCATTTGGCCATTGCAAATTTCTTATATATATGTATATATGTAATATGTTATATAAAAACCTCTCAACTCTTCTTCATTTTTCTCACAATTTCTCTCATTTCTCTCCAATACTCTCAATTCTCAAATCTCAATTTCTCAAATTCTGTCAAATTCTCACAATTCGTTATTCTCTCTCAATTCCGTTTGAATTCTTTTAATCAATTTTCTTATCAATTCTCTCAAACAATGGCAAGTGGAAGCACAAATGCTAGAAAGAGCTCGATGGGAGAATTTGATTATCCTGCTCGTGAATATGATTCTCGTGAATATGCATGTTGGGAAAACGACGATGTTCCACATCCCAACGTCGAGCACGCCCTAACGCAAGAAAGTCTTTATCCTCCTACTGGTGTCGAAGAAACGTCGATAGCAAAGGAGCCGAGATGGAAGAGCCGAGAATCCGACTTATGGCTACACTTTAACAAAGTATGAAAAGAAAATGAAGGTAAGTTTGATATAAGCTATAAATATTGTCTGCAAATATACAAACTTGGTAAAGGAGATGGTTACAGAACATTTCGTCGGCATCTGACGAAAAAACATCCAACGCAAGTGGGGATCGATACTAGCCAACAATAAATTTCCGGGTTTGCCAATCCTAACCCTCATCCTTTATTCCGTTTTATTAATGTACTTTATAAACAAACATTAACTGAATATGTGGCCCTTGAGCATGCTCCGTTCAATGCTGATGAAAATTTTAATTTTAGATATTTGGTAAACACTGCGTAGGCTCCGCAAGCACCATATGTTCTGAAAACTACTCTTAGACGCGAATTTAAACAAACTTATAAAAAATAAAAAAAATAAATTAATAAAATGTTTTTGGAGAATTCAATGGACGTGTACATATATGTAGTGATATTCGGAGCGACACTTGAAATATTAATTCTTATATGGGTGTCACATGCCATTGGATAGATGATGATTGGGTTATTCAAAAAAGGCTTCTTACATTTTGAGTTTTTCCTGAAAGACATACGGCCCATAATATTTATCAACTAATTAGGTAAGTTTCAGAAGAATATAATTTGATTAATAAAGTTTTTTCAATTGGTTTTGATAATGCCGCCGCAAATATTGCTTTCATTTTCGAGTTAGAAAAAATTTGTAAACCCTCTTTTGGCGGACAATTTTTTCACATTAGATGTGCTTGTCATGTTTTGAATTTATGTGTACAAGATGGTTTACGATCTCTTATGACTTATCTCCATCCAATTAATAGTGCAATCAGATTTTTATGGAGCCGTCCTCATCTTATGAAAGAGTGGGGAAAATTTTGTAAACAAAATTGAAGAAAGGCAAGAAAGTTTTCAAAAGATATTTCGACTCGTTGGAATTCTACCTACAAGTTGCTTCTATAAACTTTTGCTTACAAAGATTTATTATGTTCATTTATTTTGAATACCGTTCCTGATATTACTTTGCTCCTGCAATATTGGGACGTTTGCAATTTTTTTTAAGATTTTTTGAAAGTTTTTAATGATGCTACTAATACTTTATTTGGTATTTATTATCCCACAACGCATTTATTTTTAATAGAGTGTGTTAATATTGCCAGTGTTTTTAATATATATGAAAATGATACTAAATTAGTTTCGAGTATTTTAGTAATGCGAGAAAAATGGTTGCATTATTATTTGAATATTCCTCTTGTCTATTTAGTTGGTATTATTTTCGATGCACGTACTAAATTAGATGGTTTATTAGATTATATGAATGCTTATTATTATGATTATTTACATTGGAATGAAGTACTAAATATTTCAATTATATAAACATAGGTTAAACAAGCTATAATAGCATTATATGAATTTTCTAGTAGATATGGTTTAAGTGATAGTAGATGTGAATCTGCTCAACATAGTATCTCACAAAGGGATGCATATGCTAGTATTTCATTTAGTAGATGGTATAAAATGCCCATGAGTAGGCAAAAAAAACATAAATGGACATCAACAAGTAGTAATTCTGAATTAGAAAACTATTTAACAATTGCTTTTGAGTTTAGTGATTATAAAAACAGTGCGAATTTCAAGATTCTTAAGTGATAGAAGAACCATTCAACTCAATTTTTAGTTCTCTCCCTCATTGCGAAACAAATATAAGCGACCCCTTCTTCAACAATGGCAGTTGAACAAGCATTTAGTGCTGGATGATTAATTTTGGACCTCCGTCGTTCAAAATTAAATCCAAAAAATGTGGAGATTCAAACTTGTGTCGATTATTGGATGAAAGCTAAATTTTCTTCAGTGATGACTATGGAGATAATACAGCCACCACAACAATGGGTAGTAACGATTGACGATGAGGTAAGTTGGGGTTACCGAAGTCGAAGGTAATAGAATTACATGAACTTTAATTCTTCTATCCCCAAGAAAATATGTAGGCGCTTAATGATAATTCATTATGTTTAAGCCCATTTCTTCTCTTTTTTATCACCAAATTTTATTACAATATATAATTTGACTAATGATTATAATTTATAATTTATTTATTTTTTTTTAAAAAAAAATCAGAATTGGAACTTGACCTGGAACCGGAACTGACGGTACCGTGGAACCAGTCACGTCTAACTAGGGCAACATGCCAATCGATGTCCTCATACCACTGGGACCATAGATCAATCGATACTTTCATAATTATTCGAGTTAACCATCATTTATCACAGAATAATTAACATATCAAATCATTAATGAACACACCACATGCTATAAGTCCCATGCTTCACACATTAGCCTAAAATAAACATATTATTTTCAATGTGGTAAACCATTTGATCATCGCTAGGGCCCACTGCCGAGATGTATCGCCAAGGCTCTAAGCCGCGAAATAATGTCATAGAGCTCCAAGCTAAATCATCATCAGGGCCTACGGCCGCGATGTCATCACCAGGGCATCTCAGTCAATCCCTTAACAATAACAGGACTCATAGTCAATTCAATAGTAAGAACAGTGCATCATTGCCAATTCATGAATTCAGGGCTTAATAGCCGAATTATATTACTAAAGGCTCAATAACCATTTACCTCACAAGGATCTCTGACCAATCGAAACACACTAGCCAAACATAACGTCAAAGCATATCACAATATTCAATTGTCACATTATGCCGTCTAAGTCATGAAATCCGCTACTTAATCAAGTAATTCAAGCCCTAAGATTCACCAAGCACTCAATCCATCCAATTAATCAATTTAGTAATGTCCTAGCCTTCGAGTAAGAGTTTAAGAAGCATTTACCTCGACTGATTAGCAATAATTCACACCAAGTTACTCCTCTCAATGCCACAAGTTTACTTCCATTAACCCAGTCCTTCCTTAGCTATACCATTGGCAATTCAAGTCACATTATCAACCAATTGAACACATATTAACATTCCCACAAACTCTCAATGGGTTCGATCACACGGCCACATACAAGGCAAAACTTAGCTTAGGGGTTTATGCATCAATTTTGATTATAATCACTTCTAAACCCCAATCCACTTCACACACTTCCAATTAACACCTCATATCACATCTTATAGGGAATTATGAGTCAATTTAAAGCAAATTACTCCTTAATCAGCCCTAAATAGAACCGGCCAGCAAGGATTCACCCACAAAATAGAACCGATTTTCGGTTCAAACCACTCAATCAAGCCATATATCAATTTCAAACTTCAATCCATCACAAAATCAATTCGCCATAACCTTAATTTACATGTTAAGGGAGCTCACCGATGATTTGGAAGCAAAATAATACCTCAAAGACCTTTGAATAGTCCGGTTTCCACACGGCACTCAAACGGGCAGAATCTGTCCAAGTATAATCACCTATGTTCAGCCATGAAAACATCCTAAATTCTCATGAAAATAATCATACTTTCTTAGCCAACTCAAGTACTAGATGTTATGAAGATCTCACCAAAAATTTGAGGTCATTTGGAGTCCGGAAGCTTCCAAAAATGAAGCCTCTCCAAAATCGAGTCAGATTTTGACATTTGTCCACTCAAACAGACCTACGGGATAAACAGCTAGGCCAAATTAAGCTCATAATACCTTCCTAGAATGGAAAGACAATAAGCTTTAAGATGGTGATGGTTTTACCTCAATCAGAAGTCGGACGACCAAATTATGGCCAAAACAGTGAACCGATTTTTCCTTATCCGCGAGAACTCATTCAGCTAATAGAGAAAAAAGGGAGAGGAAGAAGAGAGGGAAAGGGTGGCCGGCAAAAATTTAAGGAGAGAGAGTTCATTCCATTCCAATAATACACTTTGAGTCAAATAGATTAGATGGGTAATTGATGGAAATTTAATACTTGGATTTATCTTTGATTGACACTTGGCAAGCTCCCATTAGTTTTTTCATTGACTTTGACTTCATTTGACTCGTCCTCATCAAATTTTTAGTGGCCATATAGAGGAGGGAAATGACCAAAATGACCTTCTAAACTTCTAAAGGCAAGGCCAAAAGTCGAGGGGCAAAATGGTCATTTGGCACTCTTCGTCCGAAATTTCATTTTTTCAATATAAACCATCCTCGTTGAGGCGACGTCCATCTTAATTTCAATATTGAAATTCCTCAATGTCCAATACCCAAATCTCGAGATCCAATTTCATGTCGAACTCTCGTCGACTGTAATTCCAATTTATCTCAAACTGACGGACGACTTTTGCAGGCCCTACGTGTATCCACCTTGGGATTGTCACAAGCTGTGGCGACTTTGATTGTCATGTAATTGCGACGTTTTATCGTTCGTTCATTCGATTCTGATCATCAGAATCCGATTTAGAAAATTCTCGCAAATTATACATTAGTTAAGTGGAATCACCCGCGTCCCAACGTATAATGCTAGCAAGGCATTTCATGATCGTTCTTAGATCGATCTTTGCTGGCCCAAGATATTTCCTGGACAATCTGTATTGTCAAAATGTCATTTTTCATTCAAATTCCCTAAGTCCACGTACCCGACTCCGCGTCAGTATTTTCCTTTTGGTCAGATAATTCAAGAGTGGCCAACTCCGAACGAGTTACAACTGAAACACAACGATCGATATATTTCCATTCAATAGCCTCAAGAGGGTCGGAATTCGAAATATCACAATTCTTCCCACTTAAAGAAATTTCGTTCTCCAAATTTGCCACTTTTCAATTATCCAATCTCATGGGATATCGACGCCTCATCGCATCCTTACTCTCTAAAGTAGATCCTCCCATTACTTGACGTTCCTACTTGTCTTTTCTAACAAAAGTTATATTCCTCCAGGACTTATTTCCCTCAGTCCTTAACTTGTGTTTGCTTTTCTCTACTCTCTTCCGACTTCACAATATTTATTGGTGATACACCTTTGAGCATTCGATGCTTCCTTTCAATTTAACTATTAGTCTGATGATAACACGTGCATCACACTGCAACCTTGCTTTTGAAATTCCCTGTCGAAAGGCTTTTCCAAAACGTCGCCTTAAATTCATGTTGTTTTCCTTTCACGACCATTACCAAATCATTACAAGAACGTACTCTTTGGTACCTCTATCATTTGACATAATAATCCATTTCAAACGTCCTTTCGTATCATCAAGGACGCACAAATTCCATTAGCTTACCCTAGATTGTCCAAATCGAACCATAACTTTCTCGACTTCTCATGCATACTCATGATTGAGTCGTTAATAGCTCTTCCTCGATTACATTCAAGATCCTCCAACGACCCATTTAATCCTCCAACTTACAACAGTTATGCTTTCCCTTCAATTCCTTTAAAGCAGTCAACATTTCTAACTCTTGCAGTTCACACAGTTGCGAGGTCTTTCCTTACACGGGCAACGCTCCTGTATCCGTAAGTAATTTCATCCATCAGCGTTGCTTCTCATCAATTCATCTCGAAAAACTATTACTCGATATCTTTTGGAGTAGACATAAACTTGAAATCTTCTTTCACCCAAACAATGTTTTCCAAACTTTGTCACGAGAACATTTGCAAACCAACTCCAATCATGCTATAAGTATTCCAACTAATATAACATTATCATTATAAGGTATATGCCATGTCCACTTCCGGTTGCCTCGTTATGCCTCAAGTTTCATTCCGCGTTGCGTCATTATGACCCTCATAAACTTTTTAACTTCCAACCAAAAACGCCATTAACAGCGTAGTTATCGACTTGACTTAAGTTCTCGAAATTTCTTTTCACGTTCATTCATCCATTTGTATTACATCTCATCCTTAGTCCATGTCACTAATGGAACAATTCTTGTGGGGAATCTTCCCACGATCCGTCTGTAACAATTCATAAATCTCGAGAAATTTCAACTTTCTGCAACTCACATCGACTCTAGTCGATTCATCACTTATTCCAATTCTCAAAAACTCCCCAAGAATTTCATTTTCCAGAGATTTCACGATTGATGAATCTTACTTTATCAGGTCCTCAACTCACGCTCTTCACATTCAGCATGCGCAGACATTTCCTTAGAGTTCATAGAATACTCTCAAAACTTATTCATATTTTTCATGACTCCTTAAAGAAGTCCAATCATCGTCTCTCAAAATGGTAATAGTCCCTCTCATTATTCCTCGGATGTCCAATCCGACTATTATCAACTTCTTTCTATCAGGTGTCGAATATTCCAAACTGTTCTTCACACTTTTCACTTGAGAGCTCAAACTTTGGCCCTCTGTTGTCACGGGTCTCCGCTAGGACCACGTAACATTTGTTCATTTTTGTCACTCTTCCTTGAGGAAGCACTCTTATATTAACCGCTGGTTTCCATAACCAGTTAATGCGACTTTATCCAAATTCTATTCATTCCACTTAATGCCAACATTATCTTGGAATTCAACATCGTCTACAAGACAGTCTCTTAAACTTAACTTTCCTTACAGGAATAATTCAAGTTCTGCGTCATTTTTTCAGTCTAGATGCTCCATCTTAATATCAAGATAGTTAGGATTTTCTCTTCCTTCCACACTAGGGTATCTTACTATGTGAAGGAAACTATACACTTCGGTGGCATTCTCTCACTTCGAATCCACCATGTCCTTCCTATTCCATAGGACGTCAATCTTGGAGTCTACGCTAACGGCGATGTTTTACTCCAGAACGTAGATGCCTCCATACTCGGCATTCTTCTTCCCATAATTCAGACACCTCAAGTGATAATATTAGTTCGTCATTGGTTTCCACCAATTTACGTATCGAATACTCGGTTAGATTACCTCATTTTACTCTGCAATTACTTTCTAAGCGCTCTTTTCGCTTCCTCAATCATTTACTAGAATTACGAACAGTTAGGACTATCCAGTCCATTCACTTTTCTTTTCATCAATGACCATCTCATGGTCCAATCGTCCTTTAAGAATGACGCCCTACCCTTTAGGGGCGATAACACACAATACCACTTCTAGTGGTCTAGATTTATGCTCAATCAATCTCATAAAATCATCAATGTCAGGCAACTGACAGATCTCTTTCCTCAACTTTTCCAACGACGGAGTGAACGACATGTCAGTCTCTTATTACGAGACTTGTGACAAGGTAACAACCATCTTCGCAAGTACGTTTCATGTTCCAAAATGAACATCTCTTTGCTCGTAATCCATGAGCAGAAATTTTCTTTTTTTATTGAGTCTCATTACCATTCCTCAAAATCAGGAAGAACAACTAGCCAAAAGGCTTTCAAACTCTAATCAACTTAAGGATTTACTTATCTTATTCAAGGGTCCTTGACCACCTTTACCATATGCTTAAACAACCTTAAGAACTCTGTCTCACACTAGTCGATCATCCTCTGATCTTTGCAAAAGTATCAGAATCCAAACAACCTTTGTTCTCAAGCAATTCCAGGAAAACACTTCCATTAAACAATTCAATTAAGGCAGTCTAGGCAAATATCATGCTTTCGAGGAAACCCTTCCTCTGGTGACCTTTCACCAATTATCAATAACCTCTTAAGGTTACAATCTGTCAGTGTCACTTTATTTCCTTAGTGTACGAAAAACTTCTAAGGTTTCCTTACCAAAATTTCCAATCCAAAGGGAGACAAATTCAAACCTCATCCCTCCTTCAAACTTAGTCAATCTCAACCTTTTACATGACTTCACAAGCTTTTCAAAACCTCGTGGTTCTTCCCACACATTCAATTTAGAAACGATTAACTCGGAGTCACCTTTCTCATGACTTCCATTATTTAACTCGTCAGCACTAGCTTCAACCGTCTCAGCGACTTGGGTATAATGATAGCTCCTTCTCGAGTTTGTCTACCCATCCACTTTTCTCATTTCCATTTAAAGTTCTCACGACCCCTTATCACACTGGGGTCTCGCACGGTTAACAAATCGAGCCCTATTCTCTTATAGTACTCATACTTCAGTCGCTCATCTTTACTCAATTTTATGATCCATCTCAATTCTTAGATCTTCTCATATCTTACATACTCAAGCCCAATGCTCTTCTATGATCATATTGTGGTCGTTTAACGTTATTAGGTCATCGTGTTACTTTGAACCACTATGATTCACTTCAGGAATCAAAGACTTAAGTTAGCTAAGTCTAGCAGTCTCAGACTGCTCATCTCATTATCTTTCACCATCAACCATCAGTGGTTTCCAAACAATTCTCAACTAGTTGCTCATTGTACAAGAATTCCAAATCGTCCTTAAGCAGCAACCATTCATCAAGCCAGCCTCAACGAGGTAACTTTTCACTTAATAGCTAAATGCTAGGCAAGTATCAACACCCAGCAAATATTCAAGGCATCACTTCTATAAGTCAATCGCTCATACCATAAGCATATAGCATTTGCCACTTTGTCATAAACGCGATAGGCTATCTCATTCTTAACAAACATCAGTTCAATGGGTATAAATCCCACAGGTCGTCTAAACTTTCAGTTATACCTTGGCCAAGCCAATCACATGATGCCAATCATAAAACATGCCTAATAGGCCAATCATAATCATCACTTTTCTTTTTCAAAGGGTATCAACTGCTAAGTACGAAACTTTTAACCATGCCACTCATAGGCGCCATTACACATGCCATGCTACGCCACTTTCGATCATTCTTTTTGAGAATCAATCTCGTGCCATGCATCTCTTAACCACAATTGGACTCAACCTGATATCTAGACTTTCCCTTTCAAGTTATGACTTGGGTCATTCCTACCTCATGCCATCCTAGAAGTCTATCAGGAGCTGCTCCTTGTCCAGACCTCTCTATCCCGGCGATCACTCCCCGCCCTCATCAATCATGGCTGTTGCAGGTTGTTCCAAGTCATACATTTATGGAAAAAGCCTCATTCTACATGTCCCATATCATGTTTCATTACAGTTTGTAGGTAACCCATCCACTTGTCCCATACCAAGCAACAGTTTATTAAGTCCAACAGCGATAAGTCCATGCATGCACCTTCATCAACTTTCATTTCAATGCCACAAACACATGCACAACATGATCGTTCTCACCACTTGTCATACCACAATCGTTTCCATATCAAGCCTTATCCATAGAAAACCTTTAGTTCCATAAAAACCATCGCCTTTCACAGATCAAGTGCATATATTCAACTATATACCTTAAGTCTAGTTGCTATTCAAGTCAAATTCACAAGTATTCGATCACAACTGATCTTTAATCCACATATTCCTTCCTCGCTTCCATATATGCATCTCATCTCATATCACCCAAGACTGGTAATAGCAATCGATAACTAAATCATCAAGATATAACACAATTCAAGCCTGAATCCATTAATACCCATCGTCTCTTTATAACTCACATTCCTCAAGTTGGATCATGAATAATCCACAATTACCATCACATACTCCAATTGACCCTTTATTCATAAGCTATTCTCTAGCAACTTCAAATTCAGGCTTATGACTCTTCAATTTCTTGCTTCCTTCCTTGTGAATCTCAATCATAGCATCACTCAAGACTATCCATTAGAATCAACACTAGAACCATTAGTGTACCTCACAAGTTCAAACTATAGTCCCCAAGATTTAGTCATCCATGTTTAATTCTAAAGGTCTCACTACCTAATTGTCCTCAAATCATCGCTCCTTATCACTCCAAATCTCAATCATAATGGATCGAGCTAACTTGGCTATGATACCACTTAAACAGGGATGTCACGCCCCGAACCCGGCTAGTACGCGAACATCCCTCCAGGCCGTTCATTAATAAAATCTCCCAGCATTCTTCTGGCTAAAACTCAGCAAGTCCGTTTCTTAAGTGAAAGCGAGGAACAACTTCATACAATCAAAACAACACAAGATGACTGAAGACAAAAAGAGATTCACTTCTAAAAAATATCCAGTCATTTATAAATCCAACCCCCAACTAGGTCTCGATCATACTCATCATGATTTTCTCCAACGACTTCCTTAAATGCTAACCCATGGCAAGTTCTGGTTTTCTTCGCCTAAAACTTAAAAAATTTAAGTCCCAACTAGGGTGAAATATATATCTCAGCAAGTGAAACATAAACCTATACCAGAACACTTGTCCCCCCAGACCACACACAAATTCTATCAAATACAAGCATTCAGCAACTCAATGTTACAAAGTATCAATTAGTCTGACATATCAGCAAGTCAGGCATGCATAAAAAATCACAGCCACCTATGTTCAACCACATAACACTTAGCACATAAACCAATACTCACAGTCATTATAACTTTCACAACCACTCATCGCTTGGGCTCTCAGCCGCGATATGCTTTCCTGGTACTCTTGCCAAATGACATCACTAGGCCACAGGCCAATCGATGTCCTCATAACACTGGGGCCATAGGTCAATCTGTACTTTTATTATTATTCGAGTTCACCATCATTTATCACAGAACAATTGACATATCAAATTATTAACGAACACACTACATGCTATAGGACCCATGCTTCACACATTAGCCCAAAAGAAACATATTATCTTCAATGTGGTAAACCATTTAATCATTACCAAGGCCCACGGCTGCAATGTCATCACCAGAGCATCTCAGCCAACTCCTTAACAGTAATAGGGCTTACAACCAATTCAATAACAAGAACAATGCATCATTGCCAATTCATGAATTTAGGGCTCAATAGCCGAACTATATTACTAAGGACTCAATAATCATTTACCTCACAAGGCTCTCTGACCAATCGAAATACACTAGCCAAACATAACATTAAGGCATATCACAATATTCAATTGTCACACTATGCCGTCCAAGTCATAAAATTCGCTACTTAATCAATTAATTCAAGCCTTAGGATTCAACAAGCACTCAGTTCATCCAATTCATCAATCCAGTAGTGTCCTAACCTTCGGGTAAGGGTTATGAAATACTTACCTCGATTGATTAGCAATACTTCACACCAAGTAACTCTTTTCAATGCCACAAGTATGCAATCCACTAAGAATTCATCGTCAACCTAAAAAGATTTATCAATTTTGAATCAAAACCATGGAATGCTTAATTTCATTAACCCAATCCTTCCTTAACCATATCATTGGCAATTCAAGTCACTTTATTGATCAATTGAACACATATTAACACTCCCACAAACCCTCAATGGGTTCGGTTCACACAGCCACATACAAGACAAAACTTAACTTAGGGGTTCATGCAATAATTTTGCTCATAATTCACTTATAAACCTCAATCCACTTCACACACTTCCCATTAACACCTCATATCATATCTTATAGGGCATTATAAGTCAATTTGAAGTCTAATTACTCCTTAATTAGCCCTAAACAGAATCGGCCAGCAAGAATTCACCCACAAAACAAAATCGATTTCCGGTTCAAACTGCCCAATTAAGCCATATATCAATTTCAAACTTCAATCCATCACAAAACTAATTTGCCATAACCTTAATCTGCATGTTAAGGGAGCTCACCAATGACTTGGAAGTAAAATAACACCTCAAAGACCTTTGAACAGCCTGGTTTCCACACGATACTCAAACGGGCAGAATCTGTCCAAGTATAATCACCTATGTTCAGCCATGAAAACACCTTAAATCCTCAAAAAATTAATCATACTTTCTCAGTCAACTCAAGTACTATATTTTATGAAGATCTCGCAAAAAATTTGAGGTCATTTGGAGTCCGAAAGCTCCCAAAAATGCAGTCTCTCTAAAACTGGGTCAGATTTTGACCTTTGTCCACTCAAACAGACTTACGGGACAAACGATTGGGCCAAATTAAGCTCATAATGCCTTCCTAGAATGACAAGACGATAAGATTTAATATGACGGTGGTTTTACCTCAATTCGAAGTCGGATGACCAAGTTATGGCCAAAACAGTGAGCTGGTTTTTCCTTGTCCGCGAGAACCCATTCGACAGAGAGAGAAAAAAGGGAGAGGAAGAAGTGAGGGGAGGGGTGGCAGGCCAAAATTTGAGGAGAGAGATTCCATTCCATTCCAATAATACACTTTGGGTCAAATAGAATAGATGAGTAATTAATGGAAATTTAATGTTTGGCCTTATCTTTGACTGAAACTTGGCAAGCTCCCATTAGTTGCTCCATTGACTTTGACTTCCTTTGACTCATCCTCATCCAATTTTTAGCAGCCATATAGATGAGGGAAATGACCAAAATGACCTTCTAAACTTCTTAAGGCAAGGCCAAAGGTCGAGGGATAAAATGGTCATTTGGCACTTTTCGTCCGAAATTTCATTTTTCAGTATAAACCATCCTTGATGAGGTGACATCCATCTCAATTCCACTATTTGAATTCCTCAATGTCCAATACCCAAATCTCGAGATTTAATTTCATGTCGAACTCTCGTCGACTGTAATTCCAGTTTATCTCAAACTGACGGACGACTTTTGCAGGCGCTACGCGTATCGACCTTGGGATTGTCTCAAGCCGTGGCGACTTTGATTGTCATGTAATTGTGACGTTTTATCGTTCGTTCATTCGATCCTGATCATCAGAATTCAATTTAGAAAATTCTCGCAAATTACTCATTGGTTAAGCGGAATCATCCACGTCTCAACGTATAATGCTAGCAAGACATTCCATGATCGTTCCTAGATCAATATTTGCCGGCCCAAGATATTCTCTCGATAATCCTTATGGTCAAAATGTCATTTTTCATTCAAATTCCTTAGGTCCACGTACTCGACTCCGCGTCAGTTTTTTTCTTTTAGTCAGATAACTCAAGAGTGGCCAACTCTGAGCGAGTTACAACTGAAACATATCGATCGATATACTTTCATTCAATAGCCTCGAGAGGATCGAAATTCGAAATTTCACAATATGTGTACTCATCCTCTTTCTCATGGAAATCTTGTAATATGTCCTTTTATAATGGCAGTGAATGTCACGGTTTGCAAGAAACTATGTTGGCTTCTTTGAGCAAAATGATTGCAAGAAAATTATTTTATTATAAAATTAGCCATGATTTGATAACTTGATATTTGAGAAGCGCTCGAAGTTCAAATATTGGTCTAGCGAAAATTGTGTGGATATGATGTTGCGATTGTACATTGTTCACGAAGAATTAATAATGGATATGAACGCCCAAATGGGGAGTAGTTCATGAAACTATTCTTAAATAAATATTGTGTGCCCTATCTACACCGGAATTTAGATCATAGCGTCTTTCATGTTCCTCGCACGAGTTTATGTGATGTTGCGAGTGAGTTAATTAGCAGTGTATATCAAAGTGAGAAAGCACACATATTTGATTGATGTTGTTTAGTTTATTCACCATGTATGTATCCACGTTATTGTGCTAATAATGCGAATTATGATTCATTTGAAAGCATGAAAATGTTGACGTGATGGTGCAATTAATGCAATCTGTGTGTGCACCTATAACTCGTGAAATGTGCTTTCGTGTAAATCATTTTATGGGAATTGAGTATGCTATTTTATGTATATGAATGTGAGACTGAATAAGCAAAAAGTGTAGACTAAAAAGAAGGTACGAAGGCCAGATATGGATCTCAAAGTTGTATTTTGCAACTATGTGAATACAAAGCTATGTCATTTAATATAGTGAATTTCTCATTGTATTAAAATAATACAATGATGTACTTGGATTTCGGATTGAGATGAGATAAGGTCCACGGATGGATATGTGTTCACCTTTGTGGAGGTGTTGTAACTTGGACAAAATTACGGGGGAAGTGATAATCCTACTAAACCAAAAATCGACTTGGTTAAAGTAGATGATATGATGATATAATGGTTATGGTCATTTCACAAGCCAATATTGTGGCTAATGTGAAAAACAAATGTGGTAAACTCAAGTGTTATCAAGCATATATGTAAAAACATTATGCTTCATCCTCCTACACTATAATAGAGGAAGGAGATGAAAATATGTATCTTGGTAATTTGAGAGCTACTCCAGTTTTTGAAACCGACAGGTTACGTGTTATAGACATTGTGGTTGCTAAGAGGTACTAGTCATTGTAAAGAATGAAAATCACGATGGTTAAAAGAGACACATCCGATTGAAACGTTGTGCGGTAAAGTAATTGCTTAAAGATAAAATTATGTTCATTGATTGTATGAAGTCAGAAGTGGATTTAGTCAATTCTCTGATTATTCGTCGAGGGGAATGGAACAAGCCAATTGAAGAAAATCAACGGTGATAGTAACTCCAACTATGTGATTGACAATCGCATGAAGTAGGTTCATATGGGTAATAATAAGTCACTTGTTGATCTAGTTATGCACTATTAAGATTCATGTCCCTATTAAGGTAAGAATAGTGCAAAGCTACAAGGAAAATCAGGTTGAATTGAGCTCTTAATGTATTCCATAGCTATTTTTAGTTGTGTGTTAAGCTGCATGATACACTTAATAAAATCACCTGTATAAGTGTGGAGTGGGACCGCTCCTATGAGAATTATTGATGATAATCTCTAGAGTATTTATGAATAAACCATTCATGCGCATGGTCCATTAGCGCAAAACCACATTGAACAACAAACCACATGGGAGTGTAATGTGATTGACAAAAATCATAATTCACATAAAGGAATTGTTGATTCATAGAAGTTTTATACTTCAATAATGATTTCGTGAATTATATTTCATTCTTTCCAGGGTTGGTTCATAGTCTAATCATGACAAATTTCGATGCGTTACGCTCCAATGACCCAACATTGTTCTATTTTTTCTTTTCAAAACTTCTTGAAATATGTAGAGGATCGTTGGATATTTCAATAGTTTTCAAATATTATTTTACAGTGATTTTAAATAAATTATAATGGTAATGAGTAGCAATCAATATTTCCAACGGTCGGTTTTTTAATGACCGCATAACGGTTACTTTTCTAACTATTTACTAATGGTACTGTAAAGTTTCTATTAATGGTTATTTGCTGATGGCTCTATTTTAGTTTTTATATATTGAATTTCAAAAAACAATTTTCGGCGAACTTTATTATTTATACAAAAGAGTTTTTCTCTTCCTTCATCTTCTTTGCTGGGTTATGCACATAACGTTGTTCCTGTTCTTTCTAATACTCAGTGCGGAGTATAAAAGAAGGTCAGTTGAATCTTGGGAGGATAGCCGCTAGAAGCCTCACGCATCGAGTTTCGTACTCGGCGGAATTATTCTCAAGGACATTACTTACACGCCTTAGACGTTTATTTTTATTTTTCTCGTCTTTTTCAATATATTTCCTACCATTGTTATTTTTATATGTTATCTAATATTTATTTTCCAGCAGAAGGGACTCTCTGAAGTTTTCCTGGTAGTCACCCTCGCGCCCGACGCCGCGAAAAACCAAGAAAAACGAAAAGCAGAGCTTTGATTTTCGGGCGAACCTCCGCAATTTTCGTACGGCACAATACGGAAATGCCCTAAGCGCCGTGCGGTTAAAAATTATGTACCTCGATTGTTTCTTTTTTACTGATCGGTATCGTGCGTCTCGATTGACCAGGTCAATATCTTCACGTGTTAATTTTCAATTCGCGGTATGAGGTTTTGAAACGTGGTGTCTATTTTAATATCAAGAGTTAATACCACGAAAAAGGAAAAAAAAAACCAAAAATCGTGAAAAATTTACTCTAAGTCGGTAAAATTGTAATAAATTTATACTCCGTTAGTTTCCGTTAAATTTTACTGTCAAATTGCCGAGTCGGGACGACAATTGACGTATATATCAATTTTGGATAATTACTCTATGTTAATTACAAGTGTATTATTTTGAAATTTTTGTCCGAATTAATCCAATCTAATCTAATCGAATCTAACGGTGAATAAATTTGTCACATGACACTAAATTAAGATTTTTTATGGTAAAAAATAACTTGAGGTAAGTTTATTACAGAATTATCAGTTTGCGATATTTGATGTCATTAATCCTAATATCAAATCTCTAAAACTGACGTAATTTTTCACAAATGGCTGATAATTTTTAAGATACGGGAATGATAGAGTTGATCTTAGAAAAGAGATTAACCAAACCCCCCTCCCCACCCAAAAAAAGAAAGAAAGATTTTTTTTTTCTTTTTTAAGACAAACTGGGAGTACTGCTTCGCGCGCGCCGGCCCGACCACGCCCGTCAGCTGAAATGATTTCGAAAGTTTCCCGCCAGTCGCTGGCGCCCTTCTCCGAACGATCTCTTCAATTTCGCCCAACCCAGAAAATGAAAACCATTCAGAGAAGGGGGGAACAAAAAAGCAGAGCGATTGCTCTCTCCGATCGACTGTTGTTGCTCTCTCCGCCTTCCGGATCCTCCGCCGTTCGCCCATGGACACCCAAGGCTCGCCCAGATCCTTCTTCCGGAGCGTCAAATCCAGAGAGCTCACCGGTTTCAGAGGTATCCGTGTGCGTGCGTGCGTGCGCCTGTCTCGAAACTTGTGCCGCGCCGGATGGCTTACTTGTTTGAGCTGCGAAATTTTCAGTTCGGAAGCGGCCGTACGTCGCCGACTCGACGGCCGTGGTAAGCGAGGTCGGAGCTGTCGCGGTCGAGCATCGCGGTGATGAGACTCCCCCCTTGGCCCTATCGTTTTGCCAGGTTCGTTTTAAAGAAATTGCTCGCTCGCTCTCGACCAATCGTGCGGATTTCGGCTATGGCTTCAGTAGGGTTTGATCCTTTTATTCGCGTTTTTTTCCCCTTATCAGACAAGTACGTACTCGTACATTCTCGCCATATCCGACGAGGATGGATATGTCAGCTTGTTCGATACTCGCCCGAAGTTTGCGCCTTCCACATCTTGCCGAGAAAATGCAGGTGAAGTAGTTGATGGCCATTATTCTGCCTCTCAATACGTTTCTTTAGTGTTGTTTTCACCTGAAAGTTCACTCTTTTGTGGATCACTCCGCTTGTAGATAAAGCTAGAATTGGCGATTGGGTTGCTCATCAGAATGCAATATTCGATATTTGCTGGATCAAGGTGCTTGCCCCCAGGCTTTGTTTCTCCTGTCAATTTTTACCTGCATTGAGTTATAATCTGTTTAAATTCACCTTTACATTTCTGCTCTGCTAAAATCCGGAGCTTCAATAGGGAACGAAAGCAATTTTTGTTCTAGGCATAATTAATGCTGTATGTCATACCATTGATACCATTTGTCACGGGATATGTGCTTTTCTGTGACTGCTAAGGTTGAAAACCAGAGCATAAGAAAAGCCTACGTCGGTTAGGCCGTTAGTCGAAGGAATGTCCTCATTCTATGGGTTGGCCAGAAGTATGAAGTGCTTCTCTTGATTTATACGATTGCAGCAATGCTGTAAAAGAGAGACTTGGTTTCTACTACTAATATCCTCATTGTCCCTTTCTCTTGGTCACTGCTGATAATTTTTTCTTTCTCCTATTCTCTTGCAGGAAGATACCAAAATACTAACAGCTTCAGGGGATCAAACTGTAAGTTCGAGAATTTCCTAGAAGCCATTGGATAATTCAATTCAATCTAGTTCTGAAGTTACTCCTACCAGATACAAAAGAAGTACTTAAATGGAAATGTCAGATTTTAGGGCCTCATTAATTGCTTAGCAGACAGATTTTCTCAAAATTGGTCCAAAATCAAAATGTTGATGGTGCTTTCATGTATCTTGTGTGTATATTCAGCAAAGAGTGCAGTTTTTTAAGACGCTGCGTTCCGAATGACTTCCTTTCATAATTAAAAAGATTGGCTGTTAACTTTTTAACCATCCCAAATTTATCACCATGTTCGATTTGTATCGACTTCATCCAACTCCCTTCTTTCCCAAATTTATCACCGCGTTCTGAACTGACCCTGTTTCCCTATTTAAAAGCCAATACTATTAGAACACTCTTTTTGGAATGCTGATGAAAGGAAAGAGATGGGCAATGGTCAGGAGGAGGTTGATCCCGTCCTCCTTCAGTATGCATAGCGAAATGAATTCCTGGCTTCTGTGCTTTCCTTTTCCTTCTTTGGCTTAAGTCAGTAGCCCTACTAAAGAAGTTCTATCCTATGTATGTGTGCTTAGAAATTGTTGTGACAAGCAATACAGGATTAAGATTGATTCCGATATTTTTTTTAGATAGTTGCCTCTGCTTTTCTTACTCCTACTTAGTGAAATAAGTACACAACCTATGTTATTCATCCTCAAGCCAAATTTTGTATTGAATTGTTAATAAGTTGTGCAAATTCTATCCCAGGTCAGAATCAGCACAATTTTTTTTTAACCAATTTGACTCAAGTACTGGAAGGTTAGATAAATAGACAATCAATAAAGATGAAAATGTACTTCTAAAGAGAGTTAAGCATCGGCAGTAGTGTTGATTCTTACTGACAGAGTCACAAATTTTTCTGTGGGCTCAACATTACACGGTCGGCTCTGTTCAGCTCATTATTTATTCTAGAGGATATAGTCATTCACCTCCCCGCTGTTTGTGCAGATTAGACTGTGGGATGTAGAGAAAATGAAATCCAGTAGCTTGTTGATGGGTCATGCAGGAAGTGTGAAATCTCTATGTTCACATCCAACCAATTCCGGTAGCTTTTTAGATCTCGTTTCCTATTTTAAAGCATATGGATCTTTTTTCACCATACTAATGCTCTAGACTATAACAGATCTTATTGTCTCTGGATCAAGAGATGGATCCTTTGCCATATGGGACTTGAGGTGCAAGTGCAATACTAGAAATAGGCTGGGAGAATTCTGCATAGGGTAAATTCAAATCTTTCCATTCTATAACCATAAACGGCGGGTACACGTGACATATAAACTTTATAATCCTCGTTTAGCTAACTGTAGTCATCACTTCCATTATCCAGCCCAATTCACATGGTCAAGGGAGCTCATCCATCACCTCGAAACAAGTGGGTCAGGCGAGACAAGGTATGCTCCTATTCAAGTGCTTTACAGTCCAATATCCAGAAAGGAATTTGTAATGCCACTTGGTGTGTCACAGGCTGCTTCAACGAGTACTACAGCAGTTCTTTATCTGAAAGATGAAGTTTCTGTTGCAACTGCCGGTGCTGTGGATAGGTAAAGGAGAATTGTAGTATATTGTAGTATGGCATCAAATGCATCTCCCCTTAGCAGCTAAGAGTCGTTACTTGATATCTTAATTTTTCCAACAGCACTGTGAAATTTTGGGACACAAGAAATCTAAAAGCTCAAATTATGCAGACTTGCCCTGATGCCAAGTCAGCTACTGAAAAGGTTAGTCCCTATGAAGCATATGAGAATAAACTATCATTTCTTTCTTGCTGAACGTGAAAAAAAAAATAAAATCAGATTGATGAGTCTTGTTCACCATGTGGAAAACATAAATATCCTTGACCTACATGATATCTGAAGTCAGAATTCACGATCAGAATTATCAAAGTTGGTATATGAATCTCTATCTATGCCAGGTTAGAAGACTACATGGTGTATCTAGCCTATCGCAAGATTCAAACGGAGTGTTTCTTTCAGCATCATGCATGGACAATAGGTATCTCAGTTTCTATAACCGCTACTTTTTATCTGCATCAGCCTCCATCTTGAGAATTGGATACTAAAGAGTGGAATTGGCCACATTAACTATCATAGCTCGAGTTTCCTGAACAAGTCTATTGCATTCAGATTCTCCCTTTGGTATTTGTTTTGTGCTCTATATTGACTAGATCTCTTCCCATTTTGCCAACAGAATATACCTGTATAACATACTTCAGCTTGAAAAGGGTCCCATGACTTCTTTTTCGGGCTGCCAAATAGAATCATTTTATGTGAAGGTAAGAACAAGTTTTCATGAAACTACCCTTCCTATTACTGCACAGATATTTCAGATTATGTAGCTTACTTTGCCTACTCTCTGACAGTCCAAAATCAGTCCAGATGCGTCTCACCTACTCAGTGGCTCAAGTGATGGGTCTGGCTACATTTGGCAGGTCCATCTCCAGCAAAAATTAGCATTGATGTTCCAGTTTACTTATTCTAACGACCTGAGTTTCATGACAGATGAACAAGCCTGATGCAGCTCCCATTACTTTGAACAGTCATGATGGAGAAGTCTCGGCTGTCGCTTGGTATGTATCTCTTGAATCATTTACTCACAAGTTGTTGACATTTTTTTTTTTAATTTGTGAACCTTCCACGGCAGGTCTCCACATGAAGCAGGAAAGTTAGCAACTTGTTCTGATGATTACACGGTAAGCAAAAACTACAAAAAAAAAAAAAAAACAGAATCCTTGTATCATTTTAGCAGAAACTTTTGTAGTATAATATATTTTTCCTGGCAAAAACTACAAAAAAAAAACAGAATGTATAATTTTAGCAGAAACTTTTGTAGTATAAGATATTTTTCCTGCTTTGCTGAAGTTCATCTAATTTGGGTTAAGTGGAGACAACCGAACTAAGTCAAATGCAGATTGCCTTTATTTTATTTTATTTTTTATTTTAGGGAGAGGCAAAATCAGAATCTTTTTGGAATACAAACTGAACTAAACTAAATTTGTTTCAATTCCGTTTGCTTTTAAAATTTGAACTGTAAAATGTACTTAGCATATATGTCAGTATATAATTATCGAGTTCGTAGTGCATTTTCTTGTTTTGGTTCATAATGAAGGGAATTTTCTTGAGTTGACATAGAAACAATTTTTTCCAATTAAATCAAATGATGGAAACCATAGTTTGCTCAGAAAGAACAAATGAAATTTAACTTGCCTCACTTTTAGAACTTACCCCTGTCAGGTTCGTGCTTGGAACATTGAAAATAAATGTTCCTCAACCTCAAGATTGCCATCGGCCATTCGAAAGCGAGTGATGGCGATCCCGACAGGAGAATGTAAAAGGCTATTGATGACTGAAGACACAGAACAAGTCACTGAGGATCCTACCCCGTCTTCTTCAGAAGAATCACAGCAGATAAATTTCAGAAGCTCAATCATGCCGTCAAAGATCAGCACTCCTGAAGCGCCGAAGAAAAACTTCGCTTCCAGTTCACATTATCTAGAGAACTATGAGAAATCACCTGAAGCCATATTGAGGAGCCCCTCTTCTGTGTTGAATCCTCCATCCTCCGTGAAAAAAACTATTCGTGATTACTTTGTAGCACCTTCGTAAAAATCTGTTGGACCCGTTTTCGCAATTAAATTTTTTTCTCTTCTTCTGGAAAGCATGAAGAGAGTATGTAAAAGAGAATTCATAGCGGCTGTCATAGGATGGTGGAACAGGAAATGTAGATAGCCAAATTACATAAAATGGTTGATGGAGATCCTTTTCCTCCATTAATGGCAATGCATCCTTGTTTCGCATTAAGCATAAGAATTTGCTCCATTCGATTCTCAAAAGATGCCCGAAGCAACTTTCGGTCATGTACAAAAGGAGCCTGGAGATCGAGACGCTAGTTCAGCCTCCTCCCTTTTTTGTCACTTAATTAACAATAATTAGAGTCTTGACTCCGTGTTTTCTTGAAACTTGATAGACCAGAAGGAACGATGATGAACCAGCGTGTCGATCTCCAGGCTCTACTGGTTTACAGATATGGCGGTCTGCCATGATTTGAAGGAGGCCTTCATTTTTTCCCTCCGCTTTGTTGACTTCCGTGACCCAGCGAAAAGGAAAGAAAAAACGACAGAAGATATAAAGGCATCTGAGCGAGCTGAGTTCATTCTTTCTGACAGGAAGCGTAGATGTCACATTGCAGGATCTCCCTTTTGACAATGGACTGAATTGCAAGAGAGGTTTGATTCCCTTTTTAGCATCGTTCCACCCACATAAAGTCAAAACGAATATATGTTCGCCTCCATGTGATGTCCGGATTTGGGCTGGAAATTAGAAAACTCGTGCAGAAATTCTTTCAATTTTACGCTTTTCATGTGATGAATATGGTTAATATTTGAACGGATACGGAGTATCAGAATTGTCCGCACAATCTCAGGCGACGTAGTAGCCTAAAGCACCAGGGAAAAAAAACCCATCAATACTCGATCAACGAGAGTAGGGAATCCCCCGTGTAAAGATTCGTGAGTTAAGGCGTGCTCGAATCCTTCGCCGTCTCTAGTGCCAAGTCTTGAATGAATGACACACAAGAGTTCTTTTTCCCGATTGAACTGACGGCATGAGGCTCTAAGGGACAGGCATGAGAGATCGATGTGGACACAAAGCTCTTTGATCCGATGCCCCCGTTATAGATAGGCCGGTCTGGTTTACACCATAGGCTAAATCATAGCCGCGCCTCGTGGGACTAGCGATGCTAACATGGACAAATTTCTATGATATTTTATTGAGTTTTTGTTTTTGTTTTTTTTCCTTTTCTCTCCTTTACTTTATTTTTTCCATGGGCTTAGACGGTAAGAGTTGTCGACACTGGGCGAGGATCGCGGCACCCTTGCCAAATCTAGCCAGGCAAGGATTGGCCGGCAATCCTTGCTGGCCCTAAGTCAGGAAAAACAAATAAAGAAAAGAAAAGCAAAAAATGAAAAACACAAAAAATTATCATTGAAAAATCCACGTTAGAGTCTGTCGGCTGGTCAAAATTGGCCGGAAAGACTGAGTCGGTGCAAACGCAAAAAATTTAGAATTTAATTAACACAATTGTAATATGTTTAAGGCTTTTCCCGTAATTTTTTCAACAACAAACAGTAGCTTCGCGACTCACTGGAGCTCCAATTTTGTGAAAGAATATTGTATAGATTTGAAGAGAGCTGATGTGAATCAATAAAATCAATCACACTAAAAGGAAGGTTTAGGATCAATCCAAAGTTTATATCGTCTCCTCCTAGTAAAACCACATGGTAAAAATGACTGTCGTTAATGTTCTTCGAGCACTATGCCGTACCCTTAAATACGGTACACTTGCATAAAAATTTACTTAATACTCATAACGACCCCATGACTTTGTTGATTATTTTTTCTAAAAACTATAGATATCCCTACCAGTATCACTTTAAAAAAAGTAAAAAAGAACAGTCACATAATGTCCAATGTACGCACACAAATTTTAAAAGTTGGCATCGTATCTATCGCCTGCCGATAATTAAGGGCGTCCCCAATGATTAGGGCAGGTTCTATTGGACTTATAATTAATCAAGGGTATTGTTCCACCTTTATCTCCACAACGCCCACTTCCTTCGATTTGGAGAGATTTGCATCCTCATGGAAAAGGAATAACAAGAGCTGATGCTCCCCTTTAGCCGAGGCATTACACTTACATCATTGAGAGCTCCAAATTTCATTTTTTTTGCTCTCGAAGGTGGGTGTCAGATGCCGTAAGGAAAGGATGATTGATTAGATAAGGAAGGTTTTTGAGGGCCACTGTGGAGTTTGGAGTCATGTGAAGACACTCGTCTCTACTTGGAAGGCCAAGAGAAGAAACAAAATTCATGGTACGTACCTTTGGTGGGGGTGGGGGTGGGGGTGCCTGACCACAAGTCCTGTAAAATACTATTTGTTTCGAGTGATTGCACGATCAAATCATGTGCACCCACAGAATCCGTTTGCTAAGGGAAGCAAATTCATGTACCTTGGTGGGGGGGGGGAAGAAAGTTCCATATGCACCCATTAATTATGAGGAGTGTATAGTATAGAGAAGTCTAGGACAAATGACATAATCCATCCATCATAAACACCTTGCAACAAAACAAAACCAAAGAAATCCACCTTACACACATGCAAACTTGTTGTTGATATAGAGTACCATTGGAGAGGTTAACGTCTCTTTCTAAGGACAAAACATGCCCGTCTTGGATAAAATAATCCGGCGGCACTTCTAGAATTTCCCACCAGTTTGATCGGGAGGGGAGGATTATAAAAAAAAAAAAAAATCCTAAACCTATTGTAATTATGCTAATTCGCTTATAAATAAATAAATATATATATATATATATATATATATATATATATATATATATATATTTATCAATTTAGTCTTAAAAATTTTGTATTTGTTTCAGTTAAGTCCATCTGGCTAATTTTTGTCCATTGACGTTGACGTAGACTTTTTTAAATAGTATTTTAATAGCATTATGCATTTTTCTATTTTTTCTTTTCTTTATTTTTTTTTCACCCTCCTCTTAGGGCCAGCAAGGGTCAGGACGCGCTCCTCAGCATTGGGTGAGGGTGCTGCAACCCTAAGTCCAAGGAAAACAAAAGAAAAACTAAAGAAAAGAAAGGCAAGAGGAAAAAAGAAAAAAAATATAAAAATTTAGAATATTATTAAACACGATTTAAAAAAGTCCACTTCAGTTTTAACAATGCCACATTAGTGCTGATTGGTTAAAATTGATCGAATTGATTGAAATGTCTTAGATGTAAAAGGTTTAGGACTGAATTGGTGAAAAATAAAAAGAATATATTTATGATTGAATTGATATGATTGCGGTAAGTTTAAGACCTTTTTGGTAGTTCTCCCAAGAAAAGAGAGTGAAAATTCGAGTATGGGCATCCCGAGTGAAATCATTTGTACCTATGTTGTGGTAGATTGTGTTGTGACTAGTTTGCACATACATTAGCCAAATCTTCCTTAAACACTCGAACCAAGCCCGCAGGTTCACTTTCAACATATGATCCACAATCAGTCTACTCATAATACAACTACATAGGAAGTAATGTTAGCTGGTAGTTAACCTCAAAGACATGTACATTAACATGTATAAACTAATTCATTCCTTCCCCCGAATCTATTTCCCGTTATCATAACACACCACCCAACAAAATGCATCTCAATTGCCCATCTATAATTTTACGTCGGGGTTCTGCGACAACCTTACAAGAGAATTCACTCCGCCTAACCTCGAACTCCAAGTTCGACGCCTAAAACATTTACTCGTTAGAAATTATTGTGACCAACCTCGACACTTTGCGGAACATATAACTTGTGTTCCTTATCGGTGTATAAATGCAAAGGGAACCCTCTCTCACTCTCTCGCTCTCTCCTTTGTTTTTTTTTTTTTTTCCCGTCATGTAGGGACCAAGTCTAAAGTAACAGTTTATACATCACGGAATCATCTTTTGATCATTGGTACGTATATGTCAGTCATTATATGGTCATGAGCAAGCATCTTGATCTTGATTGGAAAGGAGGGGATCTTCAAAAGCTTCAAGAAAAAAAAAAAAGGCCCTACCCTAAACGCACGCCGATCACATACCTCTCGCACTCCTTTCACATATAATTTGCTTGCTTTTTCTTCTCCAACTTATTCTCCAAATATGATGCTTCACGGGGAAAATGACACAAACAATCCCAGAACTTTTAACTAATATATAATGTGGTATATGAACTTTTAATTTTTTCGATTTATCCCATAAACTTTAGACTAATGTCCAATGGTCATCAATGAACTTTTCATTCGTTCGATATGGTCCCCGAACTTTTGGTATATAGTCAATCTATTCCCATGTCTATATGCAAGGATAACATTGCACATTATTATATAATTGAGGGACTAACTTGAACATGTACGAAAAGTTTATAGACCAAATTGAATAAATTAAAATTTCAGTGACGATATTGCACATTGATATAAAGTTCGGGGACAACATTGAACAAGTTGAAAGTGTAGAAATGATATTGCGTATTAATTGAGCCAAAATTTAGAAACTATTCGTGTCATTATCTCCGCTCTAAAGTAAACATAACAAAATAGAATACCAATACTCTTGAAAACGTTCATAAAGCCTTGGCCTTTGAATTCAACAAGATTCTCACTCTCTCTCTCTCTCTCTCATTCACTAAGCATGTGTATGTCGTACCTTCAAAAACTTGGTCTCTGACCAAGTTTTCATCTTGGTCGGACAATTATTTGGAGTACGTGCAAAGTGACACGAAACAAAGAAACAAGAACGAAGAGACGCTGTGGAATCTGAAAGGGGGCGAGGTGACCCCAAGCCAAGACTGCATTACTAATTCGCTGTGCGGGGCATTCTTGTGGTCGACACTGTTCCAAGCCTACTTCCTCAGCGCTACAATCCGACGACCCATGCTCGGACAACCCCACTGTTCAACCGAAACTCAACAGTACACAGCCTTTTTTCTGTAGCGAAACACAATCATTCATGTTAACTGGTTGAGAACAATTGCAGTTTGCAGATGCTGATGAGGACAGGGTGCTTGCTGCTGCTGTTCTTTTTTGTTTTTTGTTTTTTTTTTCAAACATTTTTTTTTTCGTTTCTTTAGATAAATGATGGGTGATGGGCATCTATCTATCACCAGACAAATTAAGTTTTTAGATACAGATGGTGTGCTATCATCACTCTTCACTTTATCAGTTGGGTTAAACTTCATGATTTAAGTGTTTTCTTCCCCTCATTTAACGAATTCTAACAATGCCTCTGAATTAATAGCAGACCTAGTTGAATGGTTGCTAATGTAATGCCCGGTTGCTGATGCGATTTCCCCGACGACATTACCTAACCTCTCACATGGCGATCACTCCTCACTACACAAAATTGCTAGCTTTTAGTGATTACTTCAAAATTCTGCATAGTTCATATGTGGCATCAAAGTGAAACTCATGATACAGACAGCTTTTTGCTGATCAAACTTGGCGATCGACATCCCTTTTGATCCTGAGCGAGGGGCTAGCAAAGTTAGTATGCCGGCCCATCAATTTCGGGTCTCACAGGTATCTGCTTTAGTCAAGACTTAGATTGTTCGTTACTAGAACTGTTTGTAGATACTATTTCACATAGTTTAGCTAATGTTTCGAGATAGCTGTTTATTTCATATCTTAGTGGAATATATGATGAAGTAACCTATCCACACAAAAAATAGAAAAAAAATCATATAAATCCCTGCAAATGTATGCTTGACAAATAAACGTTATAGCTGGTGAAGTATCACCATCACATTCATACCAGAAGTAAAATATATACACGCCTGATTGTGAAGCAAGTGATCGAGTAGGGCAAGTTCCAAGTCCATTCGCCAGAGGTTATTGGACAATGAGCATCAATAATCAAATTGCGCAATCATAGTCGACGCTAATTTTTTTTTTCCTGGCATATATTCCTCGATGAGAAAACGGGAAAGATATTAAAATTATTGTAAAAAATATGTTCAATAAGTGCTATGACAAATTCGGGTAACCGCGTATTCAAATCATGTGGCCGTGTTCTAACATTTGTGAAAGTCCGTCACACTAATTTATAAACTAAAAGTTTTGTATATCAATTTTAATACCTTAAGCGTCATAAAGTTTTCGAATTTATTACAAAATTTGTCTTCTGCTTTCCAAATTCCCTCCTCCGAACCCACTCACTAAATGCCCTTTTGTCTACACGCTTTTTCACTTCTCTCTCTATCCCCCACCTCTTGTTAAAACTGTGCTTTTATTGCAGATCTCGCTGTCTCCTTCTGCAGCAAAATAGGGTTTTGTTTCCCTCTCACAGTCATATCTTCTCTGCCATAATTGATTCAAGGAATATATTTAACTCCACCCCACGCATGTTTTCGATGGTCGCTGTGACATATTCTCGTTCATCCTCGGAAGGATCAAATAGCAGATCCTGAAAGAAAAAAAGGTAATGGTTCTTACGCTTCTTTTCTTTTTCATTCTTGACCTTCGAAGATAACCCTAGTGACGGAACAGGTGAGCAAAGATTCTCTCTTTCTCTCTCTCTCTCTCTCTCTCTCTCTCTCTCATCTTCATATGCTAGAGCTTATATGTCTCAATTATACCATGACGGGTATAATTTTTCTTTGCCAAACCATGCTAGAGATGGTGAATTTCTTCTGAGATCAGTTCCCATGATGCAGTGTTTGTCAAAATGGATTTTCTTGAAGTAATACAGAACAAGAAATGATGGGCGCCTTCTAGTTTTAGTTCTTGAGGAGGAGAAGGAGAGAGAGAGAGAGAGAGAGAGAGAGAGAGTTTTCGAGGAAGTTTTCTAAGTCTGGATCTTCACGTGTTTGTAGATCACAAATATATTTTCTTGATTAAAAATGGCGCAAAAGTCCTACCCTGTGTGCCCAAATTCAAGAAGGACCAGTTAGCAGGTGGAGAAGAGAGAGAGAGAGAGAGAGAGAGAGAGAGAGAGAGAGAGAGAGAGAGATCTTTGAAGTTGCAGAGAAGAAGGCGCAATTCCGCATCTATATAAGCAATTATTCAAGATCGTATTAATATAAAAACATGCATCTAATTCATAATTAGTCAAAAGCTGGCTAAATAAATTCTCTAAATACATGATACGATAGCTAACAATTTATTCAAGTATAGCAAAGAATTTGTAAGGAACGAATAAGCAAAACCTAGCTTTACAATTGCTTCAAATCGTCATGCAAATGTCCTTTCAAAGATAAGGTTGCAGTCCCATTCCTTTTCTTTTTTTTTAAAAAAAAAATCACATAGATCTGACATGATTCTCTTTGTTTTCTATCTTGGCGATTTTGTATATTATGACTATGTAGACATGTCTCCTAGAAGCAGCCGTTTGAAAATCAGGTATGCACATGAGCTATTGGACACAATTTTTGTCTGTTTCCAACATGTCAATTCATGGACTATGACTAAACGCAAGTATTCTCGAATAATAATGAATTCACATGAACCTTGGAATGACTTCTATGTGTCTCTCCACACAAGACGAAGATTCCGAAATTTTGGTCTTTTGTTGCAGTGTCTAGTGAGACTGCTGTGTATGGCTTCATCATCTGGTTACTCTAGCTCTCCGTGCGCTGCTTGCAAGTTCTTGAGGAGGAAGTGCCCACCCGATTGCATCTTCGCGCCCTACTTCCCTCCCGAGGAGCCCCAGAAGTTCGCCAACGTCCACAAGATATTCGGGGCGAGCAATGTGAGCAAGCTCCTCAACGAGGTCCTCCCCCACCAGAGGGAGGACACCGTCAATTCCCTCGCCTACGAGGCTGAGGCGAGGCTCAAGGATCCAGTGTACGGATGCGTAGGGGCGATATCGGTGCTCCAAAGGCAGGTCATCAAGCTCCAGAAGGAGCTGGATGCGACGAACGCCGATCTCATCCGGTACACCTGCTGTGAGATACCGAGTACGGCATCTAGACCCGGGCATCATCGGAGGAGGAATAATAACAACAGTACGGTTCAAGTTTATGGAGATGGCGGTTTAGATCCGAACTGTAGTGGGTATTATCATCCTTTTGGTTGGGGTAATGGCCATACTGGAGATGGCCAGGAGGGAGGTGAAGGAGGTATGTGACACAAATTGTGTATAGGATCTGAATTAGCCAGGTCCCCATGAGATTAGATAAGACAAGGATTAGCTATGGAAATAAATGATTAGCATGTCCTGTTTCGTCATGAATCATATGTATGACATCTCCTCCATGTCCAGATGAGGAGTCAACATCTCTTCCTGTTGCCAGATTGGATGAAGCTAGCAATGGTTCAATGCTCTAATAAAATGTCCTGCTAAAAGCCATGTACCTCCAACTTTATGAGAAGTGAATAGGGTAAATTTTATAAGGTTTCAACTAGAAAGCATAACAATCAAGAGATTGGAGTTAATTCTGTCCTATTTGGAGTTCATGGCTTCTTCCTTGTTAGGCTGATGATATGATGAAGATTTATCGTTCCTTCTTATTCCCCACGAGCATACCGCTAATGAAACCCTAAAAAATTGCCTTGAATCATTTACATTTCTACCGGCCTGTATTCCATATCAATGCTCGGAATTGTGAACTTCGCCAATTATCTGGAACCGACCCGGAAAGAGCGGCTCATTGTACCCTGTGATGATTAGTCGGATTTGCGAAGATCTTGGGAGCCACAGGGAGAGAGTTCTTGATTCTCGCAAACACTACAATCCACGATCTTGTTCCTACGAACGCCACCCAATTTTCTTTCTATGATCTTCAACTCATCAGCTGTGCATGGGATCGATTCAGAAAGTGAAGCTTACATAACATGAAAAGATTCACCAAGGCAGAAAGGTGCTTTATCTCATATTTGAAACTGTTTTTATATAGGTATGATTGGCTAGGTTGCTTTCGGCAGGAAGGATAGATGTCCTCTCCTACAGTCCTACTTAACTGTTACATATCATTTTGGCAAAAAATAAAATAAAATAAAATAAAGTTGATTGGACGGTGGACTATTAAGAATCCGAGATAATCTTATTTTAAACCTAATTTTTAAGGCTGATTACGCCAATCAAAACTAGTCGTGAGATGGTCGAAAGTAGTTGCCAGGCTCATCTTGGATTTCATAAGGGCCTTGGACTGGACATACGTTTGTTCTTGCATTGTGATTGATTCGACCTAACTATTAGCATGATGGACAATCGAAGCTTTCGATGTCTATGATCCCTTGTAAGTATGTACCCAAAACTTAGTAATTCTTGTAAATCGTCCGGATGGAAGATTGCCTCTTTGTGCATGTCACTCATCTCCCAAAGATCACATACTCAATTTTTGGTAAATACAGAGGCGGATGCATGGAGACTTGAATATTTGGAAACTCATTGGATAACGCTGCAAGCCCATTAACCAGTTAGTCCAGACCTTCGATCTGTGTAGATAGACTTGACACAGAACAGTTTGCACGTAATTGATGAAATTCAAATGGGTAAATTATAGCTCTTGAGTCGGAAATTCCCTAACACCTAAACTAATTGAGTCGACACTTATGGGTTGTGCAGTGATATATTTGCCTATCAATCTACACATACATAAAGCAAATACAAGCGTATCAAAATGCTTAGTGGAATTCGAGACTTCTAAGGGTGCGCATGAAAACACTTCTCACCCGTGAAGCGCTTCTAGCAGGAAAATAGATTTTTCAGCTTTTGCTTTGGAGTAGAAGTTGAATTTTTACCTTATGCTTTACAAGTTAATTTCTGATAGATAAATGCGTTTGACAACAATCAAAAAAGAAAATATTCGAAACATTATTAAAAAAATATTCGATGATGGCAACCGATGGCAGTGGAGGCTACGGCGGCCAATCGGCATCCGGGGGGTGACCAGTCGACGACCGGCGGCGGCGGCAGCAGAATAGCGTCCGGCGGCGGTGGTGGCCGGCCCCGTAAGAATGACTTCTCAAATGGAGAAGTAAAAATTTCTGAAAAATCAGCCAAAAATCTTGCCGGAAGTAGAAAATTCTACCAAAAGTCAATTTTTTTACTAAATGACTTTCTACTTCATATTGAGTTTTACCAGACGCATTTCCCTACCAGATCGACTTATGACAGGAAAGTAAAAAAGAAGAAGTGATTTCATGCAGGCCCTTGGTTGACCAAACATTATTCATTTCACCATTTCAAGATATATTCCCCTTGGGGTTGACCCAATGGTAAGGGAATTCAATTACTTTCGGCTCAGGAGCTGATGATCATTGGTACTATCCCTGCTCAATAGGCGCTTATATTTAAGTAGGGGCCATTGCAATGGATTATTCCATTAGTTCCCTTTAGGTAACTCGCTAGTTACATTTAGGCCCTTATATGGTAAAAATTATAAAAAGCTAGAAATTTAGTGTTGGATGGTATTGACCTCTTTCATTACGAAAGCTAGCTAGCTTAAATGATGAGACTTTATCTGATTTTTCCTCGCACCTATAAATCGACCACCGACTTGTTCATAACCTGGCTCTGATACTATCGTTGTGTGGTCTTATATATCTCTCATCCCAAAAACTAACTTAAAGGATTAGACTTTCCCTCACACTTATAGACTGGCTACCAATATCTTCCATAATCGATGTGGGATATCCCTGACATTTTGGGAAAAGTAAAAAAAAATTCATAAATCTATTGTATTAGTGTTAATTCAGTCTTAATTTTTTTGTATCAATTCAGTATTAAATCTTTTAAATTGGTGCCAATTCAGTCCTATATCTTTTATTGGTGTCAATTTAGTCATATAACTTTTGCATTGATACCAATTTAGTTCTAAATCTTTTGTATTTATGTCAATGGAATCAGTTTAATTAATTTTGATCGAAAATTACTAACATGGATGTCGATTGTCCTACGTGACACGGCTAACGTTGACTTGGGTATTTTTTTTTTCATATTATTTTATTATTTTAAATAATTTTTAGGCATTTTTTTTTATTTTTTTAAAATATTTTAAAATTTAAAAAATATTCACGTTAGTGGCAACCATGCCATATAGGACAATTGACATCTACGCCAGCGATTTTTTTGATCAAAATTGATCGAATTAACTCAATCAACATAAATACAAAAGATTTAAGACTAAATTGATACTAATGCAAATGTTTAATTACAGAATCACGGGTAAAGCCATATGTGATATCATCGTTACGTTCTGCTACTATTAAAAACAAGACCATCGATTGAGCTCCATCACTAGATTTGAATCAGGAGAGAACCAATTGGTCAGGACAAAATTTATCATTATTTTTAGAGACCTAGTTGAAAGGCCTATGGCGGTCGCGCTCTATTTCTATTTTAGTTCAAATACAAGCGTGCGTAAGAACAATGCGCGGGTCATCATCATCAGCCCAAAAGCGGCGGAAAAGAGGATGGAAAAAAGAGTGCGTGATGACGATGTGAAGGGCCAAAGCCAAAGCCGGAATCAAATCGGGAGAGAGAGAGAGAGCGTCCGAGGTCACGTCGTCGTGTCGTGTAGGGGCTGTCAATGCGTCTAGTCATGGGCCATTTTTTCCAACCGAGCACGGATCAAGTGGGCCCATGGCCCGATTGCTTGACTGATTGATGGATTGGACGTTCGGCCCAATGAACATGTCCGGTGAACAGACCCGAATGTTATTTCGTGCATTTTGTTGGAATATACGGATGTTCCAGTACGTCCTGACACGTGTCGTCGCTACCGGCTAATTTTTGCCGGCCTATAGGGCAGACATGACTGAGGCTAATGTCGACAGACTTTACAAGTATTTAATATATATATATATATATTCTGAATTTTTCAAGTTATTTTCATTCTTTTTCTCTTATTTTCTTTCTCCGCAATGCCCTCATTGGCTACAAGCAAGAAGCTCGAGGCTCTCGTTGGCCCACCTACGAAAAAGAAAAGAAAAGAAAAATAACGAATAATTTAAGCATGTTTGCCTCCATATTAGCGATTTTTGAAATTCCCGTTTGACGCGGGACCTTTACATCCACTTATATTTGACAACGCCTCCTTTTCTTTGCAAGACATGAGGAAATCTATGCAGCATGGACATGCCCAGACATGCGGTCAGCAAATGCCCCACGTGAGAACGCGCGTCCCAATATTATATTTTAAGCAAATATTGTAGCTTAAAAAACGAAAAAGCCATCCTAGCCCAATGGGCCTTCAGGCCTTCGTGGTAAGCCCATCCATCCTGTCCGGCTCCAACCGTTCCGTCGCGCTCCCTTTTTATAAGAAGCTTTCCGTCACTCTTACAACTCAATACATGGAAAGTAAATGTAGGATCTTCGTCTTCGTCTTCAAGCTCAGTCCCTTCCTCGGCCAGCGTCTCGTCTTTGTACGCATGCCATTTGGTGCAGACCATGAAAACCAAGAAGCTGAGCGCGCTCAGAATCGGCCGGAGCCAGTACGTGGAAGTCGCGCACCTTCCATCGGTTGATACTTTATGTGTGAAAATGTTCTGGCTGTAGTTGAGTTACTATTTCCCCTTTTGATCGAAACGCCTATTTCCGGTGGCGCGCTTTCCATCGCGGGTGGCCACGTCGGATTCCTCAACGTATGACGAGGATGACGATCTCTCCGGATCTACTGTCGGATCAGACTGAAGGTCAAGATCTCCCGTGAAAAATCTGAGCGCCGGTCGTTCAATCTAGCACCTCCCACGAACCTTATTATGCTCTGCCATCGTTCAAGCATTAAAAAAAAAGAGTTGGTCCGAAAGGAAATATCGTAACAACATTCTCATTCAAAATTCAATATATTTAAGTCACATCCAGAGAGAGGTTGTCACTTGACTTTAGAAAATCGATACATGTATATATAAAAATACATATATTTAATATACACGTCAAAATTTTCTATTTTTCATTTAATATACGTGTTTTTCATATTTAATATACGTGTTCTAGCACGTTGATTTTTTATTTTTTGAAAAATTACGTGTTGACATATATCTCATTTAAGGTTTATATAACAGCCGAGGCCACGATGGGACAATCATGGGCTAAGGTAAGAAGCGAGCATAAGCTAGCGGTGAACGATCCAGACCTTTGATTCAGCAAATTGTTTCGTTAACCAAAATAACCATCACATAAAGTGGATGGTAAGACAAGGTGAAATTTCAAATCTTTAAAATTTTTGAAGGGTCAAGTCCACTTTCATAGAATCGCCATCTGGGAATAAACCTTCCATAAAATGCCACCCCGATCGGACCGCTGAGGTAGACCCGACTCAAATCCAAATTTCTCATCTATGATCTGTGACTTCGACCCGATACATCCGGAAATTCAAAAGACGCTGCCCCACTACCCAACAAATGAGCGAGTTCGATCGTGCACTTCCCTCGTGGTCAAGGAACAAACGGCAACGAGCTCGATCATGCCCTTTTGGGGAGCCGGATCCTTCTGGGGAGGGCAATGGATCCGGCTATCCTCCACCCTTGGATCTTCCCCTCTATAAAAGGAGGGAAAATCCAAGGGCCCATTTCACACACAACAATATGGGAAAGAATCATCGTGCCACGTGAAAAAAAGGCTGACCATTTAAACGATTGATCTTTTCCGGTTCTTTTGATTAGGCTCGCCGTTACAAATGCCAAATCCCTTTCATAACCTCAACGGGCAGAGGACAGGTACATGCGGTAAAACATCAAAAGTAACCGAAGACCAAACCGACAACTAACGACGACAAACATTCATTAAAAGACATGACATGGTTAAACAACCTACAAGTTCCAACGAAAATATAAACCTGCATGCAAATTCCCAAAATGAAGAAAAAAGAGAAAAAAAAGAAATTCCTTTATTCTCTTCCCCGCTTCCTGATTTCAGAGTCCAACCCTTTACATGCATCCCCTGAACATCCTCCTAATATGGTCCTTCGTTAAACCCCCCAGTCACGCACGCTCGCTAGCTAGTCGCTCCTTCTCCTCCTCGTCCAACTCTTAATCGACCCCTCGTTTTCTTTTAAGTCCTCCCTCCGCCACCGGCGCCGGCTTCTTGGGCCTTGCTCTGCACCTGCTGGCCCGCCTCTTTTGTCTTCTGTCCCATGTAACCCGTGGTGTCCGCGAGCCGCCTCTTCGCGTGCTCCGCTATCTGCTCCGGCGACGTCCCCGTCGCCTGCCGTATGTAGTTAGCCACCCGGGAGAGCGACGACAGCGCCGTCAGCCCGAACGCCCCCGACGTGAGGAATCCCGCCACGGCGAGCCCGACCACCAGCGCGGCCGGCACGAGCACGGGGCTGAAGAGGATGAACACCGGGGTCGCCAGGCAGAGCCCGATGAGGGTCCCGACGAAGGTGATCCCGGCGAGGCCGAGGAGGATCCCACCCGCGGGGAGCATCGCCATGACTGCAAGGACCTTGCCCGCGGACGGGCCCCTTTCGGGCATGATGCCCTTGCCCCCGGGGCCGCCGTTGAAGCGGTGCTGCGGGTGGACTTGGATCTGGTGGGGACGGTCTCGTTCCCTCTCGCGGTCCCCCATGGGCTGTGGCTGAACGAAGCTGGTTAACGCAAAATGAGATAGAGAGAGAGAGAGTTAAAGTTGGAAGTGAAGGTGGGATGATTTTTATAGGGGAGAGAGAGAGGGAGGGAGATGGACACGTAGGAGAGGAGAGGGCGTGCATGAGGAACAAGTTTCAGCTCGGGAACCGACACCCAAAGTGAGGCGGAGGCAAAAGCAAAACGAGTGAGGTGGCTCACGAGTGCAGGTATCGAGCGACACATCGGTGGTGGTTTTACTTTCTAAATTTTTTACCTTACTGTGCTAACGTAGGTTCGGTTCTGAGCGTGTTGTCGTTCGGAAAAGTTAATGTTGTAATGGAACTGGAAGAGAGGGGTCTATCTAAAACGTTACTTCCATCGAGAACTTGATAACAGCGGAGAGCCTGCTTATGCTTTTAAGTCTTTCCCAAGGTCGGTGAGACAAATCGGGGACCTTAATCAGATCGCTATGATGTGTAACTGAACATATAAACAGGTCTTGCACCAGTAAAAGTCAAGTAATTTGCTCCGACCCTGTTGTAGAGGAGCAGAGAATCATTTCAAAGTCAACAAATAAACATTGAATTGCACGGGTACTAACTGTTTTTTATTTTCTGTAATGAAACTTTTGCATTAGTATTAATTTAGTCTTAAATCTTTTATATTTACATCAATTGAGTCAATTCGATCTCCTTACCAAAAAAAAAAAAACCGTTTCTTCTTGGTGTGAGGATTAATGTTGAAAACTGGATGACCTCTGGGGAAAACCCACACCCATGGATTCTGGGAGAGATCCAGGTAATTAAAATAAAAAAGAAAGAAAAGAAAAGAAAAGCTTTTGAAAATTGCAACTTTAAAAGTACAGGAGGGGAGGGATGTCAATTTGTGAGCATGGAACTACCTTAATCTAGTAATAACTGCAAAATTTAAGCCAGGCACATGAGGAGAGCATATTCTCAAATCTATCGCTCGCTTAAAGAAGCTCATGGTAGGGTCTAAGCTAGAGCTGTAGATGGAGGCTTCACAGTGACACTTGTTCTGGTGGAACTCCGGCCTTGCCTTTGGCAGAAGCGAGCTCGGGCTCGGAATTTGGAATCCAGAAAGTGAGGACAGAAGATGCCGCTACGAACATGACCCGGCGAGGAGCCCATTTCAAGCATGCCGCGACACCGATATGGCTATTCCAACATGCTACCTGGCGTATCAAGCCACAAGAGTGTCAGCTTTATTCTAAGACAAGAACTATTGTGTTTTGCCCTGGATTCGCTAATTGTACCATCATCAACGAGAGAGATTTCACTATCATTAGTATATATAATGGCGTAATAATTGCTTATCATGGCGCTTTTTTGAGGGAGTGTTTACTGACTTATCCCACTCCAGTCTTGATGAGATGGAGTGAACGCATGTTTTGCTATGTCGTCTTTTGTTATGCAATGCTAGAACTAGAAGTACTATTTCAAGAAGAAATTTCAACACTTCTCTATGATGAAGACATGATAATGATTAGCGAATCACCGCAACGCAAGTTTCTTCAGCTATGAAACTCAAATTTAGCTATTTGTGTGCTTTACCAGTGCCACCAAATGCTCTTTTAAGAGAGGAGAAGAGAGCATTGAATCACTGGTCACACTGAACAAAAGAATATACCTCATTTCGCCTGCTGATATTCCATGCATGCAAAGTTCCATCTCCCGAGCCTTGTATAAAAGTAAAGTGATATTAGCATGGGTTTGAAGAGAACGGGGGTTTCTACTCCTATTGGTTCATGTAGATCAAAATGAGTTCCTGATCTTGAAATTTTCACAATAACATAGTGACAAGTAATTGGATCGTCTACTTTAAGTTCTGCAGAATGACAGATGGTTTTCAACATCTCCATGATTTCAAAAGTTTGAAAGGATACCTGATACAACGTACTGGCCGTCTGGGGTAAAACTTGCCTCTATCGGTGTACTTGGAGAGGGTTCTAAATTGAACCCACATTGCTACAGGACGTGCACATTGGCAGATAAGTACTTACAGGAAAGGCAAAAACTCAGAACAGAGGACCAAACTCTATCATAATGATTCTAAAAAGAGTCAACAGATGCATGACAACTGCAATAAACCAAAACATGGGCAAAACTCCAAAACAAGGATAACTTAAGAAGAAGACAACCTTATCTCCTGCATATGCATCAAGAACATAGATGTTGTTGTTTGTGGTTGATAATAGGACTGATTTTCCATCATTGCTAAACTTAATATCACAGACCTCAGACGTATCTCCACCAACTAAAAAGGCGTCAAATGGGCCCTACAAGATGGAAAAGATACGATAGAACTGTTCGATCAATACTCTGAATTCCGAAAAAACTATTAAGAAGTAATAATTCATTCCAAAATATTACAACCTTGTCGTAAGAGCGTGAATCAAACAATTTGATAGCACCCCCTTCCATGGCTACAGCAAAGACGAGGCCCTGCTGGTCATATGCAACAGTAGGTCTGCCACGCAGACGCAGAATTCCCTGGAGACTACAAAGGTAAGCATCATCATAGTCTGCAACTATAAAGGGCAAGGAGGACCGTATTGCAGCTTTTATGCATTGCTTTTAGTAGATTTCATGGTCTTTTTTTTTTTTTCAATCCATACGATGCTAGGGTTTAGTCAATAGTACCTCAAGTTCAATATTGACATGATATGCTATTCCAACTGGAAAGTTAAAAGTGATCTTAATATTACAATGTAAGACATTTATCTCTCTAACTATGTGTCTCCACCCCCAAAAATACACCTACCCCACGCCATGTAGGGATGCAACTAGAAGCACCATTTAAAGATCTTGCAATTTTTTAATAGAATATACTATTGGGGCTTATCTAGTATTATAGGATGTAATTCGCAATGCATTATATATGTACTAGAATTCCTGCACACAGAATTTAATTGAGGTAGACTAAGAAAGAGAAATAAAAGGGCGAAAAGTAATAAATTATTGGATGTTATGTGGTTATACCAATACCAAAAGGAATTATGGCAGGATACAAATTAGTATGGATATAATTGCATCTTAATATTATTCGTGTCCACAGTTTCATTTGAATAACACATGTTAAAAAATACAGACTTATGATCCCCAAGTTCAATTCATTTAACAAGATGTCAAGCCATTTGATTTTAAAATAAAAATACCTTAATCTCTATGTCTAAATTCAACATTTCAGACTATCATTTGCATGGAAAAGACATCTGGAAAGTGGAAACATTTGAATAACAGGTAAAAGCAAACACTGATAAATCTTCATAAGCTAGTCAGGACACCTGAGGTATTCTTATAATCCCAAGGATTTGCATTAAAGCTAAGACAATCCAGTAATGACTCTTTCTGATCGATGCTACTCACCAAACTTGATTCCACTAAATCCACTTATGTGAACAACTCTACTTTAGCCATTGATTTTTTTTTTTTTTTCATTTTCTGAAAGTAGCAACCAACCTGGCAACCATTCACACGGAGATCCCACATTCTCACGCTGTGATCGAGAGAGCCTGACATGAAGCTATCATTGATTGGAGACATACACAGGGAAACAACTCTACAGCAGAAACGAAAGATAAACCATCAAAGCAAGATATGAAGTAAAAAATCAAGATATATGGCATAGGGAAAAAAAAAATAACAAGTATAAACAGTGCTAGATGGACAAAACAAAGTCATGCTTAACTACCCAAAATAGGAACATGGAATACAATAGCAGGCTAGTAGCCATCACAGCACTAGATCAGCTCATTCTTTCTGCTAATAATGAAGTTATAGAGCTCAAACCTCTGTTTGTGTCCCTTAAAGTAGCGGAGGCATCGGTTATCGTACATTGATAGATATCTTAAGGACTCTGAACATTTAAAAAAAAAAGGAGAGAGAAAAGAAATAGTTACCATAGTTCCTGAAAATAACTGTTTAAATCAGATAGTATATTGCCAATTTCACAGCAAAAACAGACCTCCACTATCTAAGTTGTGGATTGAAGAGCATATGACGGAGTTTGGATGATGTGTAAAACACACGCGATCAGTGCCATGTTTATTGTGATTGGTGGTCTTGAGCAACCTGCAGCTCATCAACGAAAAAGCTGTTTTACTGAAGAAATCTTACAGAGAGAACACCTCAAGTTCCACCGTTGAATAAATTACATGTCAAGGAAGTTTGCTAAGGATGTGAACTATAAGAATATCTTCCAAATATGCTTTCAGGCATCAAAATGTGAAAAAAAAAACCTCTGGCTCAGAATAGCAAACTCACCTGGCATTTGCAATATCATACAATCTCACTGAATCATCCTCGCTGGCTGTGACCAAAAGATCATCCTTACGGTGAAAATCAAGCGAATTTATTTTCCCACCCTGTGAGGGATAACAATCAGATCAAGCTCATGCGGCATCAAGGAACTAACAAACCTTTACAAGGAAAATTTGCAGAAACCACCCATAAGAAATTACTTCATTGCGGAGACATGGTCTATCATTTCGGCAATGAAAGTTTCTCATTAGGCCATGTTAAAGAATTCTTTTTTGCTGCCAATGCGGCATACGCGAAGGAAAAAAACCAAGAGACCAATTTGAAAAGCTTCAGAACACAATATTGATGAGAATAATCAAGATGTGAATCCAAATGAGCACTCATGGAAAAGATAGAGAATCATTAACATGATCTTCACAACATCTAAGAATATCCAGCAGTCGATTTTTCCTCCGACAACAAACTACTCAGCACCACTGATCCACGAGAAAGAGAGCATAAACCAACAACAAAAGACGGTCACAATCACACACCACACTCTGAAGTGTAATTAGCGGCAATCAAGACCCTAATCAAAATCCACCCAGATTAGGCACTCGGCGCTCAACCGCGCACTCTCTTTCTCTCTCTCATGAAGCTGAAATATACTTGCAAGCCAGCGCATTCAGCGGAAGAAATTGAGGAGAAAGTATTGAAACTCACGAAGTCGGAGAAAACAGCTCCGATCGACATACTGCAGACTGTGTCGTCGTCAAGCGCGGTGATCGAGGCCATCGCCATTGATTCCGTTCTTCTGCGCTCGCGCGCGTGCGCGCCGCGAGAGAGAGAGAGAGAGAGAGAGAGAGCACTTGAACACGAGAGGAGACGCAGTGACAGACTGACGGTGCCTGGGAAAGTTTCTCTGAGAGCCGAACTTTGAGGTGACGACAACTTGGTCCTTCAGATTGTGTTGAAGGCTTTTATTCTCCTCCGTTTTGAAAAAGCGGGTCGTTTTTGTCATTAAGTACAAGTTCTGGGTTTTTCTTTTTGGACTTTGGGCCTTCTTAACGGGCCCAAAACAAGCGCTGTAAGCCCAGAAACAAAGTCTTACGTAGCCTACGACCACGCAGTTGTCGAAACGACATCTCATCCACTTTACTCAAGGGGACCAAAAAAAAAAAAAAAAAAGGAGTGAAGAAACCCAAACGTGTCGTCTTCTTCATCAGCTCCTCCTTGACCTTGCAGGCTTACACCACTCGCAAAAGCTCCAAAAAAGGTGCCCGACCCACCCTCCATAAAACCCCTCCCTTCGAACCTCCAATTCTCCCTCCCTCTCTCTCTCTCTCTCTCTGCGCGGAATTTCGAATCCGAAGTCGAAGCGCGGAGACTCTCGATGAACACGTCGCAGTTCATGGACAAGCAGATTATGGATCTCGCGTCGCAAGGGTCGGCGCAGAGCAAGGACTTCATCGATCTCGCCACCGACCACCGCCACCACCACCACAGTTATCCCGAGGAGGAACGGGACCACGCGGCCGTTCACGGCGGCAGGAACGGCAGCACGGAGGACGACGACGACGATGGCGTGAAGAGGGAGGAGATCATGCCGAGCTACGACTTCCAGCCGATTCGCCCCTTCGTTGTCTCCAATTCGCCGGCGCTTAGCTTTGACGGTGGATCGGCTAGGGCGTGGGGCTCCATCGATTCCAAGTCCAACGCGAACACCGCGCCTGTCCGAGTAATGATCTGTTCTTCTGTAATGCTCGAATGCAGTTTTGCTTCCGTGTGGATGGGGTTCAGATAGGTCTTTTCCCGTGTGATTGAGTGTATTGAGTTTAGTTGAATGATCATGTTGCTGTTGGCCTAAGTGATTGACATATATATATATATATATATATATATATATATATATTTTGCATTTAGAGAGACTCTTGTGGTTCTTTGACTTGGGTGTTTGGACTGGTTGAACTGCTTTCTTTCCTGTCTGAGTCTATGATTAGTTGGAGTTTGTACTTCACGGTGAATGAGGTAGTAGAAGTTTGCAGGCAGTCGTCTCTTGAGAATCAATTGTGACTTTGTTGGAGCATCTTGCACAGTGGCTGTGGGCATGACTACAGGTTTCCAGTTGCTTTGTAGATTTTTAAGTTAGATACTTCCGAGGATTTTGTTTGGTACAGTGTAGGATAAAGTACAGAATGACAAAAATAAATGTGGGGTGTATATGGGAGGAGTCTCTTGGGATTTTGGACAAGATCTCTTGTATGAAGTTCAGAAGAAAAAGGCAGTAAGAGTGGCACGAATGCTTGTATTTGTGTGTTGGGGGGGGGGGGGGGGGGAAGGAAAAAGAAGGTATGATTACATTATTCGCGTTTCAGGGGTGTAGCTCTGTTCTGGCTTTATCTGAATCCTGTTTGTATATTGTTGACATATCCCGCATTTGTTGATTAACATTTCCACGATGAGCAATTGAATACCATGTTATGGTTGTGTTTCAGATTATTCCTTAGAACTGGCTCATTTATGTAGAGTAACCCCATATGTTTTTTTTTCCCACAGAACTACAGTTCACTGGACTCCCTTGAACCTGCAAAAATCATTGCTGAGAAGGATCAGCATGCCTTTGATGCATCAATGGTGTCTGAGATAGATCGAACAATGAAGAAGCATGCTGATAACTTGCTGCATGCATTGGAAGGTGTTAGTGCACGATTGACTCAGCTGGAGAGCAGAACCCGCAACCTCGAGAATTCTGTTGATGACTTGAAGGTATCAGTTGGAAACAATTACGGGACTACAGATGGGAAAATGAGACAGTTGGAGAATATTCTCAGAGATGTAAGTTTCCATATTTGCTTCATTGTCCGTCTTGGTCTGTGTCACATGTAATGAATTCCAATGGGAAATCCACAAAGGACTTGGATATTATGTTATGAGATGGCTTGATTGCGGGCAAAGTAGATGAGTATTTTTTGTCGACTTAATTGAAGGACTTTCCAATTTCCTTGCTCGTGGCTGTCCATTCTATGCAGGTGCAAGGAGGGGTACAGGTGTTAAAAGACAAACAAGAAATAATACAGGCTCAGTTTCAGCTTGCAAAACTGCAAGTATCCAAGGCAGATCAGCAACAGGATAATCAGAAGGCTTCACATGTGGATTCCCAACAGTCAGTGCCATCCATTCCCGTGCAATCACTTCAGCAGACTTCTCCGGCTAGTTTTCCACAACCTTTGCCTGCTTTGTCCACCCCTAATGCTCCTCCACCACCACCTCCTCAACAAAATCTACCACCTCCAGTTCAGCTTCCAAATCAGTTTCCTCAGACACAGATTCCTCCTGTTCCTCAACGAGATCCTTATTTTCCAGCTCCGGCTCACTCCTCAGAAGCTTCAAATCAGCAGTTCCAACTTCCTCCCCCCCAACAGCCACCTCCACCTCAAGCGGGTCCTCCTCCTCATCACCAATACCAAACAGTTCATCAACCTCAGTTTTTGCAGCCACCACCTCCTCCACCACAGCACTCAAGCATGGCACTAGTAAATCCTCCTCAACCGCCATTGGTCCACCACCCCGAAGAGACGTCATACATTCCATCTCAGACCTACCCACCAACCCTCCGTCAGCCCCCTGCTCAGGCACCCAGTGGACCTCCTCCGCCCCAACAGTTTTATGGGGCTGCTCCACAGACCTTTGAGCCACCACCCAGCAGGTCCAGTTCAGGGTTTTCTGCTCCATACAGCCATCCATCCGGGTCTAGTGATATGCAGTATGGTGGAGCTCCTCAGTATGGTAGTAGCTCCCCTATGAAATCTCAGCAACATACGCAGAGTGGTGGAATTGGCTATCCACAACTTCCAACTGCTCGGGTACTTCCGCACGCTCTACCCACCGCATCTGCAGTTAGTGGCAACTCAGGTTCCAGTGGAACTGGAAACAGGGTTCCTATAGATGACGTGGTTGACAAAGTGACTACCATGGGTTTCTCAAGAGACCAGGTTAGGGCTACTGTTCGGAGGTTGACGGAGAATGGACAGCCCGTGGATTTGAACATAGTGCTAGACAAGTTAATGAATGATTCAGATGTCCAGCCCCCTAGAGGTTGGTTTGGTCGGTAATGTGGTACTGCGGATGCTCATTTCTATACAGTTGTCAGTTGCATCGTTCCTTGGCGACTTCACCTAAAGGAGGCATTTTCTTGGAGATCAGGTTTCTTCGCGCCATGAATGTTCTGTCTTTGTTGATGCTCTCTTCTCCCTTTGTTTTTCTGTCGTGCACGTGAGTGACGGCTCTTTTGAATTGTTATTCTTGCTTGCGGAGCTCTTATCCATGACCTTGTTCCCATCTCTCTTGTGCATACTTAGTGTAATTCAAATTGTTACTGTCGCTTTAACTGTTCAGACTTATCATTCCCGGTCATGTAAAGCTGTTTGCTTAGCATCTTTTTAAATATGTCGGGTTCTTATCGTGGATCTTGACACGATCAAATGACCGTTTAACGCTCGGGCATCCCCACATGGATGCCAGTCTGGGTTGATTTCTCGAGTAGAATTTTCTGTTGGAATGGCATATAGGCCGGGCTTAGATGAAGCAGATGCTTTTCCCTTAGGGATCATACGCACGGGAATTGTTCTTCTATTAACACAATGATTTGCAGCCTGAAGCCATGTTGCTGTCTGGGCAGTTGTGGGTCAGGCGCATGGCAATTTTGTCGCTAATAATTTCAGCGAGTCTGTTCTGTAATGCGGGTTAAATTGCTTCGTTACCATCTTGCAACCTCCAAAACCAACCCCCGTAGCCCGTTGGGTCCCGGACAACTCCTGGGGACTCCCGACAAATTTAATATCGGCATTTGAATAAGTGAATGGAAAATCTAGGATTTGATTTTCGAGTGATTGACTCTCTCTTTTCAAAAAATAAAAATCATTTTGCAAAGTATAACTAGGCCACCTGGTCCCTCAAGGCCAGGTCGGGTCCCTACGCTTGGCTCTCTCAATGTCGAGCTCGAGTACCTGGCTCCCGTTTTGGAGACCTCCCACGCCCAGAGTTCGAAGCAGCTGTGCCTAGGATCCTAGTGTACGTGCGACAATCTCCTACGACCGATCTCGAGTCCCTCGTTAAAGTTCATGTCATTTGCAAATGAATTCATTTTCCTTCAAAATAAGTTCCTTTAAAAATTTATTCATTTTTCGTATAACAAATGAAGCTCAAATAGAGAATTTAGTCATAAACGAGTCATGAGTTTATTATAGTATCGCAAGGGCCTGTGGCCAATTGAAAAATAGAAATGCATGATGAATTTTATATCGTAATTTTCACTCATCACAGATGGATCGCGCTATTTGTTTAACAGAAAATATCATTAAAGGAAAAAGTTTTCATATAAATTTTATTTGTTTGATAATTTAGGGAAAGTTTTCTTCTTCTTTTTTTCCCGACCTTGTGAGAAGGAGAGCATAGAAGGTTTAAAGCTTCGCGGCATTATCAACCCAAAAAAGAAAAGACTTAGAAATTAGTGAACTCAAAGGAAATTGCTGTCATCTGATATTGTATTTCGTAAGACTTAATTGGGCTTACATTGTTCACCCTAGCTATTATCCTCCTCAACGTATAACAAGGATAAAGACAGTTACATTCTGTCATTACATCTCTAGAATAAGTACTCAACCTTGGACAGTTCCCCAGAACCCGCCCATGGAACTTGGACGATGACCATGTTCTCCTCGTATTCGAAAGGGACGTCGCCCCCGTCAACTTTGCAAGCTGTTGGCTCGACGGAGGCGTAAACCCTCATTTCCCCTGCTCCTCTCACCCTGACTTCAACCGAATCGCCCTTAAAGGACATGGACTGAATAGCTCCGCCGGTGTTGAGCATGTTGGCTAAGCCGATGGCAGCAAACTGCACCGGTTTCCTGGTCAAGACAGTGACCGGCGAGACAGTTATGAGCTCGAAGTTGAATGGCTCAAGTGAGATCTCCATGTCTTCAGAGGGCTTTGAGATAGACAGCTTCTTGGACTTAAACATGTACATGGCAAATCCTTGTGCTCCTTCAATGGGTATAGGGCTCTTGCCACTGTTCCATTCAATGTCCCCGGGGTTGGTCTTGGAGGTCACCGTTTGTGAGAACTGGGAGAAGCATTGGTTCCGTCTCGATTTGCGACTCCATCCTCCTCCTTGGCAGTTGAATGCTCCGACGACACCAGTGTACTGTTGGAAAAGGAAAGCCGAAGAAAGCTTCATGTGAGATCGCCACAAAGATTACAAAAGAAACAGTGCCGATAGTACCAGCACAATTGGAATTGCTGCGATTTATCCTGCAAGTTAGAAGCTAAAGCTTGTGAATGTTTAACAGTTAACTGATGATCATCTCTTGCCTTGTTAAGGTTCCATATTTTGAGCATGGTCTTGCCATCATGAAGAGGATCTTCGAAAAGGCAATCCCGAGTCGGGAGGGCATAGTATTCACATCTCAGGATGGACCCGTCAGGCAACACAAGGGTCTTGAGCAGCCGGAAGTCGTGCTTCCCGACCGAGTCACTCACGTAGATAGGGCCACCGGAGATGGCTCGAGAAGCGGCGTGGAACTCGGCGCACGGGTGCGTTGACTGGAACATGTCCCAATCCGGGTGGATGAAGTTGCCCATCCACAGGCTGTTGTATGCGCAATGCACCATGTGACACCCTTGGAGCCAAAAGGTGCCGTTTGGATCGCCCGATGGATCGATGCACCAGAAATCATCGCCTATACCGAACATCAGAAACTGTGAATTGAAGCAATGGTCATCACACTATCAATCTCACTTAATCAGAGGACTAGAAAAAAGAACAAAATCATCATAAATTGGCTTAGGAGACCGATGCGCGACTCTCGACATACCAACACGACCAAGGGTAACAGCTTCCGTGCCGAGGAACATGAAATCGTTGCAGTGCTCCATGCTAGCAATCACACCATTTCCCTTGAAATGTTTCCTAACAGAAGCTGTTAGGGCTTTGAAGTAGGCCTTGGCAAGCTCTACCCTCCCACCATAATCCTCGCACACCATCTCCAGCAACTGATACAGGCACATGGTCGCATGAAACAACATCAGAAGATCTATTATTAACTCAAGGAAAGAAATCCGATGAGAGAAGTTGTCCAGGTGAATACTCACGTGAATGACATCCACCTTGACGCCATCAATGCCCGCGGACGCCAAGTGCGAGTGAAGCCCCTCGTACATCTGAATCGCCTGCTCCGGCGGGACCAGCCCCACCCCGGTGCTCACAATCTTGTCCACGGCCAGGTCCTCCATCGTCATCTTGAGCCCAGGCGACAACTGGGGCTTGATCAAGGCAGATTCTGGCAGGCCCGGCACCTCCGGCCTGATCCCGCCCCAATACCCGCAGAGCGCGTGCCACACGTAGACGTATTCCACGGTCCCAAACTCCTCCTTAAGGTCCTTAACGAAGGCCCCCATTCCCTTGGGTCCATCGCGCCCTGCCTTCGGGCTCATGTAATCCCTGAACTTGTAGTTCTCTTGGAACTTCAGGAGCCTGCAGGGCATCTGCTCGCCGGCCACGGTCTGGTTCATGCCTTCCTTTGTGATCGGGTCCGCGTCGTGGCCAATGGACTGCCACCCGTCGTCTATCAGGACGAGCCCGGGCGGGCACCCACCCTCAACGAGGCCTGCGACACCGTCCAATATGCCCTGAGGGTGCACGGTGAGGTACAACGCGTCCCACGTGCACCACCCGAACTTGTCGACCAAGCCCGGAGGGGTCTTCTCCTCGAGGAGCTTGAAGGTGCCCAGGTGAGCCCGGGCCACCTTGATGGCGTCCTTGACCAGGGCGAACGGGTCCTCACCGGCATGCATGTAGAGAGCGGCCCGGAACTTGCTCGTGGCAACTTTGGTCGAGCCGCTCTCGACGCAAATGTCAATGTAATCGTCGTCACCTAACGAAGAAAAATCATGAGATCACCCATAATTCAGGGAGAGAATACATGCATGGAAGCACCAATCTTTTGTGTGGACCGCAGCATGGTATGCTACTACTGTTCACACTTGAGATTGATTACCAGCACAATTTCCACAACTAAGTCCCTTAGAACCCTACGAAGTGTCCATATCAATTTGCAATTCTTGGGTTGATTTGACTTACGCGTACTGACCTTTCTTGATGATTTCTTTTGTAAGTCCACTATATTTATATGGTGAACTTACTACATAGCCTCTAAATATGTAGGTGCACCAGTCGAGATATAAGCCAGGCTGTTTCGTGCAACCTTGAAAGAATCGATTCTGGACTTTATGTACTGAAATGCTTCACAAGTTATAATAAATAAATGAACCCTCCAACGTGGTTTTCGTAAAGAGTTCAGGGTAAACCGTAAAATTTTAAAACTTTGAGGTTGAAAAGACAAGTGTCTTTTTAGCACGTTGACGACGAAAAGTGTACATTGATAAAACCATTTTTACCAGGTTGAAGAGAAGCGCGGAAAGGGCCCTCCAGGAGCGGGAGCAGCAGCACGTACGGACGACCCGAACCCGACCTCTCGAGCATCACCAGCTGAGTCTCGCTCTCGAGATCTCGGCCTTTGGATCCGACCCAGTGAGTCGTCCACCACACCTTGAACCGGAAGATGCTCATGAACCGGATGTCCCTCAGCCTCCCCACCGGCGCCACGTGCCGGCTCTCGGCCTCCGCCGCGTCGAACCCCACGAAGCACCCGGGGGAAGAAGAACCCGCCGCCAACTTACCGCCGTAGGGCGAGGGGGTGGCGACCACGTTGGCGGGGACGTCAGTGAGGAACGGGTGGTGGCCGTTGATCGAGAAGGTCCGGCTCTGGCCGTCCAGTGCGATCACGTGCTGCACTGAGGCGTCGTCGGACGCGGGGGGAAGATCAGAGGCGGCCTTGGTTGGAGCCATGGATGGAAGTTTGAAGAAGGAGGAGGAGGAAAACGTAGGAGAAGGAAGTGCTTGAGCAAGAAAAATGGTTGTGTGCAGGTTTTGGTAAGGGAAGCAAAAGAGATGGCGTTTATATAGAATTAGAGACAGAGAGCGATTATGAAATGTTCGGTAATAGAAAAGGAAAACGTGGGATTGGTCCCGATATCCTTTGATTCCGTTCGGAGATAAATAGGGATTTTTCTAGGATTTTCTCCCACAGAATCTATAAAGCTCGGGCCTTTTTTTTTTCCTATTTTTTATTTTTATTTTTTTGATAAAAATAAATCCTTTTTATTTCTATAGTTTCCAATGTCCTATGGCAGCTTCTTGTGTGAAGTGTCTGAATTGCTCGTTATTTGCAGTGAAATGTCTTTTGACTTTCATCATGATTGTATTTCACCTCTTTCCTCCTGTAAAAAAAAAAAAAAAACCTCACTTTGCCTTTGCAAGTGCCTCCATTAACGTTGACCTCCGACGTATCTCTCGTCCTCGGATTGCACCGGGAGCTGCTTAATGCGCATGTGGCGGCGGCGGCGGAGGAGGCTACCGCTCCATGCCGGTTACAGTTGCGATTATTACCGGCGACCGAGGGATGGGACGATAATTCTGATTTCGAGGATGTTCTGAAGCTACTGCCGCTAATGCCACCGCCATCATCAAACAGATTTGATGACATTTTGAGAATGGTTTCCAAGTGCTGGGGACTTCCCTTAGGCTTTTGCTGTTGTTTCATATTAAACTTTTAGTTATTCTGTATCTTCTGTCACGGTTGGCTGCTGAACTGTTTCTTTTTTCCTTTCGCACCAGACTAAAACCTCCTCCTTTTGATGAAGATCTAGGGTAAAGTTTCATTTTTAGTTATAAAGGAAATTTACCAAAAAAGTCATAAATCTATCGATATTATACCGATTCATTCGTATTTTTTTTTTGTCAATTAAATTACAAACCTTTTATATTTATGACAACTCAATCCAATCGTTGATCTAGAGGCGGACTGTTTTTTATTGAATCAAATCTCCCTTGCTTGGGGGGTAAATTTGTGTGTATGCTTTGAAAGAGTTTGGAAGTTCTTGCCACGCACTTACAGGCAACTTTTGGGGCATTGTTTGCATATGGAATGAAATGATATGAGAGATTAAGAGCTGTGGGGTTGATTTGGTTGGCAGTTTCAGGAAGGAAAAATAGGGATAATATAAAAATCAATTATTTGCATAAAGTATATATTGATTGAAAGATCGTATGGTTAGAAATAACTGATCGTACTGTCAAGCTAGCAGCTTCCTTTCATAAACATATAAAACTGAGGAATTAGTTTGACACACCTGTGTAGGGCAGTGTAGGGCAGATACCGAGTATTACACACTCAAACGGCATAATTATGCTAAAAAACACAACAGTTTCACCAAACCAAGTCAGCAATATCAGCTCATCGTAATGTATGGATACATAAATGTCTCATAGACCTGTCAAATGGATAGGTCAGCTCGGGTCATATATTGTCCCATCCAAATATATCAATTTAAACTCTTTTTGACCCATTTATTGTAATACAAATCTAGTGACTATATACCCGAGCCAACCCATATCTAACTGATACTGGATCCGATCCGATCCAAATTCCTAAAAGATTATCATATTTAACATAATCTAAGAAAACTCATACCCAAATCGAGTGAGCTTGAGATCGAGTGATGGCAAGAGAGAACGAAGAGAAAGTCATGAATGCAAGTCGGGTGTAAATAAATTATAAACCCATTTATGAACCATTTAACACCTTTATTATGTTTAAGTAATGCCTCCTATGCGCGCAGTGGTGCAGCAAAACTCTTTAAGTAGGTGTCAAGAAACATATTTACGACCTATATTCACAGCGGAGTAACTTTAGATATTATTAAAAGTGAGCATTGAAGACAAACGGGCTATAATCAACACCTCTACCCGATCCAATCCATCACGTTGCTCGACATGTCCATATGGCAAATCGATCATAGGATAACGGGACGATAATGGCGGATGAAGGCATGCCTGGTTCGCAGCTTTTGCCGATCAACTTCGAATTTCGGGACAAATTCTTACAACGATCAAACCTAATGACTGAGTTTTGTCTTTTTTTTTCGCCATGTTTCTATCTGTCAGCTTGAATTGCTGAAGCTTGGTAAGTTACAAGGCACATATATATGGTATAATACCCCTTCACTTGCTGGTGAACGTGAAGGGGACAGGACAGGGTATCTGCGGAGAGTTGCGAAGGACAGATAACGTTGGATGGTGCACGCACCTTTATGAGAGGGGCGGTGTTCTGCAGGATTCTAGGGTTTTCTTCCAAGAGCTGTCCAAGTTTAAAGCAAGGAAGGAAGAAGACGAACATCTGATCATGTAACTTGCTAAAAAGCACGGCAGCCCCGCCCCCCCCCCCCCCCCCCCCCCCCCCCCCTTCTGATATTCCTTGGTACCCCAACTTCATGCTACGCTCCAAATTCTTGTGAATCTTTTCCTCGATGTAGTTCCATTCGAAAGGCCTCTTCCCCCTTTTTATTATTATTATTATTATTATTATTTGGCCTCTCTACCTATTATTACAAGGGTCGAATATGTCGGACGATCGGCTTTACTTACGTGTAGAGTAAGGAAACGAACACGATGTCCTTTGTACCGATGACATGCTGCGGTCATTCGTTTTGGTCGTATGAACCCGCAATTCGAGAATATCTCGCGCCCGCGTGAGATCGGAGGAGATCTAAGATTTCGATTGGTGTCATAAAGTTCGAAGATTTTGAAATTCCGTACGGTTGACAAGCAGTTGAGTAAATGGCAATGAAGTCCACATGTAGAACCCCGTAGTCTAATGATATTTTTTCTTTTGTCCTTTGGATTTTGTTTTTGCATGATCATACTTGTCGGAAAATTACTTAGAAAAAATTCCTAAACTTATTGCAATTGTACCCATTCGGTTCATTTTGGTCGGCCGGCCTGACGTAGACAATTCTTAATCACATATTTAATATTATTTAGTCATTTTGTTTATTTTTTAAATAAATTTTCATGTCTTTTTATTCTTTTGTTTTTTTTTTTCTGTTAGGGCTGGGGGTGAGGGACTATGAGCCCTCTCTCCCCCTAACAAAAAGAAAAGAAAAGAAAAAAGGATAGGAAATTTTTTTTGAAAAGTATTGAAATGTTATTAACAATTGTCCATGTCAGCATTAATCGGTCAAATGGATTGAATGACATAATTGTGAAATGTTTAGGAGCCAATTGACTAGAAAAAAAAAATTTATGATTGAATTGCCACAATCACAATAAATTTGAGGAATTTTTTTGGGGGTAAATCTTCACTCCAACCTGCCCAAAGAATATACATCTTTTTGAAGGGGATGAACGAGTTGTCTGGGGCTTGCATCCCCGCTTTTGGCCATCTTTTTCAGTTTGGACCTCCCCTAGCTTTGTGATTCCCAAACTCATGCCAAGCGTCCGGACATTGAAGAGGTCTCCTAGATTGCTGCTCTTCTCCCTTTTCCTTCGAATTTTGCCCAAGAAGAAGATGAAAAATCTGAGCATCTCGAAGGCCGACCTCCCACGTCTCGCCACTCATTTGCCCGATACTTTTTCCCCTCGCGCTTTCTCTCGTCTCCGAGAGGGCCCCGAAGGTGGGGAAGGGAGGATGATTTTGAACGCGATTAGCTTTGATCTCACTCGTTGAAATTGGATTATAATGGTTCATCTAGACAAAACCATGGTAGTATAATCGTATGATGCATCGTACGATATGTAGGGGAAGATACTCTAGGCTTGAGATAGCCGTGATTTTAGGCATTGGAATCTTAAAGTAGCTCTCGATTTTCGAATCCGGTTAACGTCATTTTGGTCGTCGTGGACGATCGTTCATTCGTGCTCCCTCAAAATGCAAGAAGTAAAATTTCTGAATTCGGTGCCGTATCGTAAGTTGTACTTTATACACCTAAACGACTAAGCATAAGTTTGATTGGAAAAATGGCTTCGAACACACGTTAACATTTAAATGAGGGTGTCAGTTAAATCCTAAATCTTGGCATTTGCGCCAATTCAGTCCATTCAGCTGGAGACCGATGACATTAGACGTCCGTCGTTCTGCGCAGTGTTGCCAGCTTTGCCGGCGTTGGCATGGGTAAAATTTAATATTTTTTATTTAATAAATTTTTTTCTTTATTTTTTTCTTCCCCTTCTTTCTTTAGCTAGTTGCTTGACCTCAATGACTGGCAAGGGGAATAAGGGGAAAAAAAGAAAGAGAAAGAAAAGAAATAATTTTTTTAAAAAAAGAGTATTAATGTATTATTTAAAGTTGTTCACATCAGTGGCGGCCATGCCATATAGGATTGCCGACATTCATGTCGATAATTTTCGATCAAAATTGACCATATAGATTGAAACACAAATGCAAAATATTTATGATTGAATTGACAATTTAAAAGATTTATGATTGAATTGACACGATTGCAATAGTTTAATAACTTTTTTCAGTAATGCTATCCATTTAAATGTAAAGAGCTTGTTGATTCAATTCGAGGGTTTTTCATGGATGGTCTGTAAATATACACATGTATGGGACTTTTGTTTTTTGTTTTGGTCGGAGAACCTTGAGAACTTGATGAGAAGAAGAATATGATGCAAAAGAAGATAATATTCAGATTCAAAGGCAGTGGACCCTTTTGGATTTAGGTGGGGCTTTTGTTCTGCTGTAGCCACAAAGTTCTTGCCAAGTGGATCCACTTTCTCTTTTCGATGATTCATCGTTCGTGCCCATTTGAATGTTATCATCACTTCCACAAGTAAGGAGAAGCATATTCTTCGGAAACGAGAAGGGATTTTTGCGAAAGTTTAAAAAATTTGAGGTGAGAAAAAAATTCGAGTATATAAATGTGATAGTAGTATTCAAACTAGTCTTGCGAAAGCTTCACACAAAGAAATAAACACAAACTCACAAATTTCTCTCTACCACTCTCTACTCTCTCTATGTTAAGATTTAAAAAAATTGACTACCATGCCACATATTTATAGGAAAACTTCTAAGTTGCTTCTTGAAAAAGCTTCTGCATTTCTTCTTGCCCAAGTTCATTCTTTTGCTTGTTCTCCAAGTTGGCTTCCTCCACAAGTTGGCTTGTTCTTCAAGTTGTATTGCTCATCAAATTTACTTTTTCTCCAAGTTAAAAATACAAAATCAATTTTATTTTGTTTCTAACAGCCTCCCTTAAAATTAATTTTGGAAATCCATAACACCAAACATCGTCTTCAATTTCTCGAATGAATCTGCTTTCAAAGGTTTTGTCAGGATATCTGCAATTTGATTTTCGGATCTACAGAAATCAAGTTCAATCTCGCCATCTTTAACTGGCTCAAGGATATAGTGGTACTTGATGTCGATATGTTTGCTTATGCCATGAAAAATAAGATTCTTGACTAATGCAATTGCCGACTTGTTATCGCACATCAATATGGTAGGACCTTTTTGCTCATGCTTTAGTTCGCTGAGCATTCTATGAAGCCATATCCCTTGGCATGCTACCGAAGCTGCTGCTATGTATTCTGCTTCAGCTATCGAGAGTGCAATAACTTGTTACTTTTTCGAGGACCAAGAAATAACTCTTGATCCTAGAAAAAACGCATATCCGTAAGTGCTTTTCCTCGTTTTAATATTACCTGCCCAATCACTATATGTATATCCCACTAAATTGAAGTCTTCAGTGTGAGAATACAATATTCCATGATCTCGAATTCCATTAACATACTGTAAAATTCTTTTTGTTGCCTGCATATGTGATTGGTACGGTTTTTCCATAAACCGACTAATAATTCCCACACCATACATAATATCCAGCCTTGTGGATGTCAAATACCTTAAACTGCCGACAATACTTTTAAAATAAGTGAGATTTACTAGCTCACCGATTCCTTCTTTCTTCAGCTCCAACCGTTCTGTTACGGAAGACAGAATTGATTTGAGCGATTCCATATTAAATTGCTTCAAAATATCATTAGCATATTTTTGTTGCGAAATAAATATGCCATCATTTGTCTGCTTCACTTCAAAGCCTAGAAAATATGACATCAATCCCAAGTCTGTCATCTCGAACTGACTTGTCATGGCCTCCCTAAATACAGCAAACATTTTTTCACAGTTTCCTGTAAATATCAAGTCATCTACAAAAAGGCATATAATGATGAGATCACCGTTGGTATTTGATTTGATATACAGTGTATGCTCATATGGGCACTTTTGAAAACTATGTTTCAACAAGTATGTATCAATCCTTGTGTACCAAGCTCGAAGTGCCTGTTTTAGCTCATATAATGCCTTCTTCAGCCTATAAACTTGATTTTCACACCCTTTCTTCACATAGCCTTGTGGTTGCTCCACATAGACTTCATCATCAAGAAAACCAATGAGAAATGCAGATTTCACATCCATTTGATGAATCTTTCAATGATTCTGAGCTGCTAATGCTAAAATCATTTGAATGGTATCTATTCGAGTCATTGTTGCAAATACTTCAAAATAATCAATACCTGACTTTTGCTTATAACCTTTCACAACCAATTTGGCTTTATAACGGTCCACTTGACCATTGGGCTTATACTTTGTCTTGTACACCATTTGACACCAATAGACTTCTTACCATGTGGTAAAGAAGTTAGCTCCTATTTGTCATTCTTTTCGATGAAGTGGATTTCTTCATCCATTGCTTGGATCCACTTCTCATCTGCAGCTGCATCATCATAGTAAATAAGGTCACATTCAGCAAATAAATAAAAATTTGCTATTGTTTCATCAATGACCTCATCATTGTCACTATCATCATCTATTGTGACCACATAATCCCTAAATTTTATTGGAGTCTGTCGTAGTCGTTGCGAATACCGAACTAATGGTTCTGAAACCGTTGTTGGCGAAGAAGATGAGCTGCCAGGAGACAATAATTGAACTTCAGTTGAAGATTCTTCTGACTCTCCCACAGTCGGTTCATCTTCAATGGTGATGTTTTTGGGATCACCCTTCTGATTCCAGTCCCATGCTTCATGTTAAAAAAATTGAACATCTTTACTGATAATCACCTTATCTGTGACTGGATTATACAGCTTATAACTCTTGGTCGCCTCAGTGTAACTAATAAAGATGCACTTCTGTCTTTTATCGTCCAACTTTTTTCTTCGTTCATCTGGTACATGGGGATATGTAGCACACTCAAATACTCGCAGAAACAAAACATCTGGCTTGTTACCGGTCTAAGCCTCTTCGAGAGTTCTTCCAAGAACACTCCTTGTTAGACACCTGTTTAGGACAAATACTGCACAAGCAACGGCTTCTGCCCAAAACTTCTTTATCAAACCTTTAGCCTTGAGTATACTTCTTGCCATTTCAAAAATAGTTATATTTTTTCTTTTTGCTATATCATTTTTCTGAGAAGTATAGTTAGCAGTCAACTGACGCTTTATTCATGAATTTTACAATATTTGTCAAATTCATTAGAATTAAATTCTCCACCTCTATCTAATCTCAAAGTCTTTAAACTAAATCCACTATGTTTCTCAGCATAGTCTTTAAATTCCTTGAATTTGCCTAAACCTTCAACTTTTTCTCTCAAGAAGTATATCCGTCTTTCTAGTAAAATCGTCGACAAAAATTAATGCGTATCTTTTTTGTCCGACTGATTCTACCTCAACTGGGCCACAAATATCTGTATGCGTAAGCTCCAAAGGTTGCTTGGCTCTTCTAGCTTTTCCAACTGGGAAGGATTCTCGATGTTGTTTTTCGACGAGACATCGTTCACATGGATTATCTGGACTATCGATCAAAAGCATCCCAATCATCATCTTTTTCTAGACCAATAGCTTTAATCCACCAAAATTTTGATGGCCAAAGCGAAGATGCCACAACCACTTGTTATCTTTCTCTATGCCTTGAAAACTCAATAAAGATTTTGTCTAGAGAGATAGATGGAACATCCGGTTCTTTATCATATGCACCAATGTGATCAACTTATTATTTGCACCTCTAATAGTGCAAACTCTATTTTGAATATTAACTTTATGGCCTTTTTTTTTTTTTAAGTTACCAAATACTAAGCAAATTTTAGAAAAGTCCTAGCATAAAGAAAATGCCTACAATAATAACATTAGTACTATCTTTGGATTTGATATCAATGTTACCTTTGCCCATCACGAGAATATTTGATTTATTCCTGAAGTTGACTTCACCACGAGCCGTTTCATCCAGCTGTGATAATAGCTCCTTTCGACCGCACATGTGATTGCTGCACCCAGCATCGAGATACCAGATATTGGCATCACCGGTACTCGAGTCATCTATTTTGCATGCCAACATGATGTTTTCTTAAGCATCAACAACGTGCGCATGTTTTGGCTGCTCGTGCATTATGTTTGTTCGACATTCAAACTTGTAATGTTCGAATTTGTTGCACTTAAAACACTTGAACTTTGATTTGTCACGTCTTTTATTTCTTCCTATGAAATTAGAATTTACACCTCAACCTCATCCACCTCCATTGCCTCGAATAGTATGATGTCCTCCTCGAGTCGAGTGAGCAACCCGGCTTTGCAAAGCTTGCTCCGGATATGAATTGACTGACTTCTGATTCATTCTTTGCTCATGTGAGTATAATAAACCCATCAACCGCTCCAACGTCATGATTGATATATCTTGGCCTTCCTCGATTGCCGCAATGACGTAGTCAAATCTTTCCGTCAAAGACCTCAGGATTTTTTCTACAGCTCGTTTATCTTGGAGTTCCTCACCATTAACCATCAATTGGTTAACGATGACTTGCACATGATCAAAATATGACGAGATGGATTCAAGGTCATTCATGCGTAAATACTCAAAATCACCTCGAAGTGTTTGAAGTCGAACTCGCTTCACACGATCATCGCTTTTGTAGGATTTCTGCAGAATATCCCACGCCACTTTCGCCGTCTCCGCGCACGATATTTTTTTCAAATATAGTCTCTTCCACAGCTTGAAAGATCGCATATAATGCTTTCTAATCTTTCTTTCGGGACTTGACCAATGAATCTTTGTCTTCCTTCTTCAAAGCATTGAATTCTTCGACGTCAGCTACTTCGATGCAGCCATTCTCCACCAGGTTCCACAAATCATGCGATTTGAATAGAACCTTCATCTGGACAGACCAGTTGTTAAAATTCCTCCCCTTCAACTTTGAAAGTTGCAATTGAACGGAGTTTGTAGATACCACAGTTAGCTCCAAGTTCACGATCCTCGATCATCCACTCTAGGTTCTCAATCTCCGCGATAAGATTCTTGACCGCCTAGGCTCCGCACGATCATTGACAACCTGCTGGCTCTGATACCAATTGTATGAACCAGAAGGGATTTTTGTGAAAGTTTAGAGTATTTGAGGCGGGAAAAAAATTCAAGTATATAAATGCAATAATAGTATTCAAACTAGCCTTGCAAAGACTTCACACAAAAAAAAAAATACAAACTCACAACTCTCTCTTTACCACTCTCTACTCTCTCTCTATGCTAAGGCTTAAAAAAACTAACTACCATGCCACATATTTATAGGAAAACTTCTAAATTACTTCTTGAAGAAGCTTTTGCATTTCTTCTTGCCCAAGTTCATCCTTTTGCTTGTTATCCAAGTTGACTTCATCCACAAGTTAACTTGTTCTTCAAGTTTGCTTATTCTCCAAGTTAAAAATACAAAATCAATTTTATTTTATTTCTAACATTTTCTAGCTTTCAAATGAAACATACTGGTCCCATCGACAGGAAAGTATGGGTCCATGAAATCCTTAAGCCCGTATTTTATTGATAGTTTGACTAAGGTCCATGAATAACTATTGTTACATATGATAATTTTCTCATGAAATTGAGAATTGTAACAAAGATTTGAGCCGTGATAATTATAGGGAAATCATCCGCTAGATGTACCCCTAATTTAAAAGTGAATCACGATACACCTTGTGTCCAGAAATGTCTTTTTCGCCATTACTCTTCATTTAGTTATGTTTGTGCGTTTAACCCTAATAGCAAGGGGATGATAGGTGGGATGGCTACTTATAGTAGACTTGAATGCTATATGGGTGACTATGAGTTACAAGTAAAAAGCGCCGAGTTATTTCGACAAAAAAATAGACATATTGATAATAGTCGATTATAGAGAGATCCTGATAATTTCATTTGTCGAAATAACCAATCATGGACACCCACGATTGATCTGGGCACCCCTGTCAAGGGAAACACCTTGACAAGGGATCCGCTCGCAAGGAGAAGGGCGGGGGTGGCCTCATTTAATTGCTTATGGATCCCCCGCTTGTATGAGATCCAACGCCTCCAAAAGTAACGATTCCCTACCATACATATACGGGATTCGGATCCCATTTAATTGGGTCCGGACTCAGGACCAACTTCAACTTAAACGAGATTTATATGGTTAGAGTTTAGTCATGTCGAAATACTTGTGTAGATCCATTCCATCCATTCAACCGGGTCGATAACACATTTGTCGATCATGTGAATTTCCTGTTATCACATCAAGATAAGTGTTTGCTTGATAGCGATCACCGTAAATTACTTAGATGAGTATCAAAATGAATCGGCAAAGTATGTCGAAATTAATTAATTTGTTCAGATGTGTGGTAATCAAGCATGTTGATTCATTTTAAAGCAGAATTAGAGATAGACGAGTGGCTTATATCCACCGCTTATGGCTTTGAATCTAGAAAATAAGAGCTTGGAGAAATAGATATACTTCATTATGATCGTCTAAAGTCTCAATCATTAATATATTATTTAGATATGAAGCAAAGGGGACTAATAAAGTCACATCCCATGTCATGAATAAGTTCAAATGCGTGATGATTTAGGTATGTCAATTCAACATTTGTGCGAAAACAACGAGTTGAACTTGGCTCAAATCAAGTTAATCATAACTTACCAAAGTGAATGATTTGAACTTATACAACCCAATTAGAATCACAACTTGACCAGCTGAGCTAAATCATATCTCCGATCGATGTTGGCCATATTGAGTCTAATTCCTTAACATTGTGATTTGTCTGAAAATTTTCCTACCATAAACTTTTCGATCATCGCATTTGAGCGCCAAATAGCACAAATTTTGGCTTCATGTTAAGCCATCAGCCTTTAAAGAAGATGCTGAATTGAAGCGTCGAATCTCATCTTGGTCTATATTCGTTTTACCATTTGAAGCCTTGCTCAATGCACATGGACATCGGACGATGTATTCATGGGACGAGTAGAGCCGAAGGATCGGACGACCGCCAAGTTGTCCAAAAGAGAAGTAAAACTCGAAGAGGAAAAATAAAACCTAATTGAACATCTAATGGGCCCCACCCAAAGGCCCAATTGTTTGGGCCCAACATCTGCATTAACCAACTTTGAGTGCTCAATTTTCAGCCCACACCGATGATGATCAACTCCGAGACAGAGGGGGGAGTGCAACACTTGAAACCAGGAGGGCTGGATGATTCTAGGCTCTTCGAGCTCCGCTGAACTTTCGCTGCTTGGCGCAATAACTTGGTGATTTCGATGGTCAATTGAATTTATCTGGGTTCGTTGATTTTAGCAGATTTGGTTAGTCAGTCATTCCTCGTCAATCAATGAAATGTTCCGCTATCTTTCCTTTTTTTGGGTTTTTCGCCATCGTTACGATCCAGTTTCGTTCGAGCCATCGGATTGGCGGCGTAGCCGATGAATGTGTGCACAGGCTGGAGGTGTAATGAATTGTCGCGGCATTTTTTCTTTTTTTTTGGTTGTTGTAGGATATTCGAAGAGATGGGCATTCTTGAAAGGTAGGAAATAGTTGGGCATGTCAGCACTCAAGCAGATGAGAATTGAAAGTGCGAAGCATGAGATATTACGCATGTCATCGCAATTTTAGCTTCAATATCTGCACATATGTCGTCTAATTGTGTTCTTGGAAGCGGCTCAACCATGCTGGTCACGTCGCCTTCCGGCCCATCTTTGGCTCGGGCTAAAAGGTATAGAATCAAGTTGAATATCGTTGAGTACTTCTGTTTGTCTTTCTCTTACTGTGGCTCTGATGGTTTTAGCAAAAAAAAATTTAGCTATCCAGTGAGTGAAACGAGAATGAGTCCCGGAGCTGTGGTCTCGAGGCCTTTAAGATTACGGGGAGGTCCTTTGAGAAATAGATATGCTTTGATAACTTCAAGCTTGAGGCCTGAAAATGGAGGATTTGGACAGAACTCTTTCAGGATCGGTGAAAAAGATGGTCTCATCATTGTTGACCATGGGTCAAGGCGTAGAGAATCGAATCTAATGCTTAGTGAGTGAAAATTTTGGATTCTGTCTTGCTTTGAAATTCTTTACTGGGTCTGTTAATTTCTCTGCTTATCTCTGATAATGTTACAATAGTGTCTTGTCTGCATTTCCAGATGAGTTCGTGGCCATATTTCGAGATAAAACTGGGTACCCAGTCGTGGAGCCTGCTCACATGGTAAAAACTTACTTTTCTGACATTAATTACTGAGCATATGAAGTAAATTCTGCTACTGTTGACAACTTTTTGTTCTTTGCAATAGAACAGAAGAGTTATTAGATTGTCGGTTTGCTGTAAGTGGATTTAGAAGCAAATATATTCCTCTGTCTCTTCTCAATCTGTGCATAAAGATAAAACATTCTTCCATCATGGGTGGTCAGTTCTTTACTTGTAACTTTGGTCCTCTAATAAATTGTATTCGCAAAAAAGGAAAAGATCGTCTAGGATAGCGACGTGATTGATTTGGCATTCATCTCTTTTGACTTAATATTTGTAGATGATAGACTTATATCTGCGGAAGTTTTCCTCTTTTGCTTGTGTTTAGTTTGTTTTCTTCATCTGTTGCAGTTTTCTATTGATGAAAATATGATCCTACAGCATGATGTTCATTAGTGATTGCTGAAATTTTTGCTACTTTTGATTCATTTCTTCACGTGCTTGTCTGTACTAAGGGAAGAGGTCCGCCGATATGCATAGATGAATGAACTCAGTTTGAAAAATTTGTCTTCAATTGGGTTGATCCATTGGGAAAGGCATGTAAGATTTTGGTTCTAGTGCTTGTATTAGCAAAGCGTCCATTGATGTCCTTAGGTTTCTGAGGCCATGCATGATTCATTCCATTATATTAAGCAGGAGCTGGCAGATCCATCAATAAAGGATGCATTCCGTTCATGTGTTCAACAAGGGGTTACTCGTGTAATTGTCAGCCCATTCTTTCTATTTCCTGGAAGACATTGGCACAAGGTAGTTCAACTTTCTATCTTCTTTTATTTTAGCTATGTTTTATGGATTCTCTGTTGCGCATTGAAGACTTACGGTAGCGATATATATGGTGTTACTTTCCAGGATATACCTTCTTTGACAGCTGAAGCTGCAAAGGAGCACCCTGGTATCTCTTATATTATAACTGCCCCTCTCGGCTTGCATGAGCTACTTGTGGTATGACCAGTATTCCTCTCTTTCTCATCGTCGTTGCTGAAACGGTCTTAAGATATGCGGAAAGGTTGAGAAGAGTCGCATTCATGCATTGAAAGCAGCTGTAAGATACAGCTTATTGTTCCTATCAGATCAGTTGCCACCTATTTGAAAAGGTTCTTTTCTTTGGAAAATCTTTGAGGTGATTGTAAGGAAGAAGTTCAACAGAAAACAATTGCCAATAACTCTGCAATATAAGCAACTTTGTTTCATTTTATGCAATTTCCTTAGTCATTTTAAGGTAAGCGCATTGATGAAAGTAACTGATATTGAAACTATCTGAGCATGATGCAGTAGAAGGTTTATATTTAATCTTCAAGGTTGAGTTGCTTATTGACAGTTTGAAATGCTTTCTGTTTCGCAGGACGTCGTTAATGACAGGATCAAACACTGCCTGAGCCATGTAGAAGGAGATGCAGACGAGTGTGAAGTTTGTGCAGGTACAGGCAAATGCAAAATCTATTAGGCTAATGGTGCAACATTTTCCCTTCACTGGATATTGCCATTGAAAAAATCTGAGGGAAATGTTGGGAAATGGCTGCTCAGCGTGATTGTCCTCCGAGGTCGATCCAAGTGCAACTGCAACGATTTTGCAGTAAATTTCTGGGGAGTACACTTTCAGCATATCTTTTACTTCACGATCACCTCTCGACTTTGGTCTCAATAAGGACTTCTGGTTCAAACTTGTGGAATGTGTTCTTCATCAACTTAACTAGCTCAGGTGTGATCATCTCAACAGAGCTAGATGCAATCAAGTCTGGTATTTATGTCGATGAGAGTGATGAGCTGAATCAGGTGCCACCCTTGTACATTGTGTAGTTATGCCAGCAAACTTAGTATGTCAGAATCTTCAGGTCACTTGTGTCTCTGTATCAACAAGCAATAAAATTGCTACGAATGTCGGATCGGAAAACGACGAGAGAGCACTTCAACTCACTGTTTAAGACAGTTTGATGGATGATCCATTGTGATGCCATCACATGTCACAAGGCTTTGTGCACATACGGACGGGAGAAGCGTCTCCTTGTAATAGAATGCTTGCACTGTTTATCACCTATGGTATTACTTTTGGCCAAATTTCTCACCTATTGTATTGCTGGGCACTATTTTTAGTTTCCTAAATTGACCTCTATGAAATCCTTGCTCTGCTTATTCACTTCTTGTTCCACGTGTTTAAGCCGAAAAGTTCGGCGAGTTTCCAGAATCTCGAGAACTTCTCCATTTGAATCTTCTTACTTGCATCGGCCCTTGCCTTAGCTTGAGCGGGTGTTTCTTCTTCAGTCGCTGCTGTGGCTGTGAAAGAAAAACGAGTACGGTAAGTTTATCAGATTTTGGAAGTCAGTTCAGAAAATGATCGATGTAGCAAGGACGGTTGTCGGCAAAATTACCAGTCGCTGGTCCGGGTTGTTCTTTGAGTTGCTTGGAGAGGGTCTTAGCTGCCATGAAAACATTCGAAGGTCTTTCCCAGCCGCCTCCAAACACGCCATAACCGTCCTTCGGCTGAGGTTGCGTCAGAAACTCGAGCAGTCCCAGCTCTTCCCTCTCCACCCAGTGTATGCAGTTCACCGGGCATGACTCTGCCGAAACCTGCCGTTGTAGAAACCGCAACACGGCATCAAATAAAGAAAAATGGAACAATTGTTAGACTGCTTTATGTACAGAAAAATAGAGAAGCACTTACCTCCAGCTTCTGCTCATCATCCCCATACTGGACTTTCACTCTAGCACATCCGAGTTCTTCATCCATGACGAATGTGTTGCTTGCGTGATGCACGCATTCCCTGCACCCTGAAACCGTTGAACTACTGGTCTGAAACGGACGCCTCGAATCGGCTGTGAATTCGGAAAAGAAATCTTTTACAGCAGTGAGTGAAGAAGGGACCTATGCAGGCATTTGCATCTACAAACAGAGCCTGTGATCGAACCGGCCCTTTCCACGAGCTATAACCCATATCAGAACAGCCTCCTCTGAATCTTGTCCTCGCTCGACCAGTGGAGGCATCGTAGTCTCTCCTCAGATCATCTCTCATCAGCACCCTGTAAGCCTCATTCAGCAACAGAGTATACTCATGACCCTGAAAGCAAAAACGCCAACAGCCCTTCAAGTCACAAATTATCAATCTAGCTCGAAAAGAAAACAAAACTTTTCTGCAAGATCTTGAGGCCTGTGTCAAAAATAAGGCGAATCTGTGTGACCTCTTGGCCAGCGACGTCCGGGTGATGCTTCTTTTGCAGCTTCCTATAAGCCTCTCGGATTTCTCGCGTGCTCGAACCCGCCGGAACCCCAAGCAACTCGTAATAGTTCTTCTCTAATCCTAAGCCCCTCTTGGCCTTTCTGACGCAACATGTGATGACTCCATACCTCTGCCTGCACCTAGAAAAATGAAAATCAGATGAAGAAGGTTGTCCGTTTGACGATGTTGCTCTGCTCACCCGACAACAAATTTTCGATCTGAACTCATGGTAGACACATGAACCGAGCTTATCTAAACAAATTTGCGGAGCTCCGATTTAGGGATCACCTTGAAACGGGCTTCCCCGTGTTGAGATAAGCATGATGAATCCGGGAATGTTTTGGCGCTAGGAATTGGTGAGCAGGTACTAGAGAGGCTGCCATATCCTAGGCTGGTCTTTCTTGGTCTGCATAATCATCAGTGTCCGTTTTTGAGCGTTACTGTTGAGGCTGGAGATATTTCTTAGTTTCCAGGATGATTGGATATTTTCTCAGTGGCCCTAGCAGTTCTAGGATGGTTGACCAATCACGGTCCTCCACGTCGACTAAAGTGCTCAAGCGAAGGACCCCAGTTAGAAACAAGCAGGTGAGAAACATTTGGGATTTTCCAACGCCTTCATCTTTATTTTTATTCATTTTATGTTAAGAAATTCTCACAAAAAAATTTGAGTCGAGGGATGAAAGGACACTACATATACGTAAAAAAAATAATAAAAAAAAGGAAAATCCGTACATAAGATATTTCGACAGTAATAGATAGAAATTGATATTATTACAAAGTTAGGTCTGTGTAAATAAATCCGAGTGACAAGAACTTTACATTGCTCTCTCCACAAACGCCAATATGATAATTGCAGGTGACAATTTCCACATTGCTCTCTACTTTTCTTCATTGGTTTGAACTCTCTCTGCATTTTCAGACTTTCAGTACCTATGCATCACCCATGACTCATCATGCGCCTTCTTCCCCCATTCAATTTTCCACAGGGTGAATGACAGCAACAAGTTTTTGTCCGCTCGCGATCGCCCTGTCTCAGTCCAACAAGTGGTAATCGTCCTCGTCCTCGTCCGCATCTGGATCATCGGACGGACCGCAGCACATGCCGCCCCACCGCGGGAAGTAGATGAGGGCGACCGGAAGGGTGCAGACAAGCATCAAGAGGCCCATCAGCGATATGCTCGTCTGCCTCGACATGTCGGAGCCCGAGAACAGGAGCATTTGCGTCACGACCGCCCCCACCGTCCCCCCGCTCCCCGTCATTCCCGATATCACGCCGAGCGACCTGCGGATCGAACCAATCTCAGTGCCGTATCGAATTTTGCATCCAGAGGACGGTAACGATCACAACGGATTCCACTCCTTTCCAGAGATGATCGGAGCAACAAACTTAGCCTAGTTTGGCAATGCGATGCAAAGCAGGAGGGACACTTGACTCTCTAGAGTGAAGACCAGAGGCTTCGTGAGAGACTGGGACATGAAAGGTCTGCCATGAATGTGACTTAGCCAGTTAGCCTCGCCTGGTTCGCAAGAGCCCCGGACCCCATGAAACCTTGGGTCCGACGCGACTAGACCCGGGACCTCGGTCCCCATAAAAAGTCACATCGACATTTTCTCATTTATAAAAAGCCAAACCCTGGACAATTGAAGTAATGAAAATGTTTCTCCCCCATGTGCTCTAGGACCAACAAATGAATTCCGTGAAAGGAATTGCATGGCTTGGTACGCATTTCGACCTTGGGCCTTGATATATACAATCCAAAGTTTCAATTTTGTCCATTTCGTCATAAAGTCTCCTCTGCCATCTTATCTTAATCAGCACGACGCCACTGGGGGTGGCTGTTTTTGCTCTATAATGTCCTTTTCCTGCCCGGTGCTGTCTGAAGCTTACTTGAAGGGAAAAGGTTCACCATCACCCTTTTTCAAATATAAAGCGTAGGGTTAAATCTACACTATGAGAACGGATCTTGTCAAATCACGACCGTCCTGATAAACCAAAAAAAAAAAAAAAAATTAAGGCACCACAATTTTTTTAAAATTTGGGCCGTCTGTTTAATAACGGAGTCTCTGATTTGACGGAGCCCGGGGCGGACGATCCGGATCCTTATACTATACCCCCACCCCCAAAAAAAGGGTAATATTATAGCGTTTTGCGCAAGCGATTAATTATAATATTGATTTGAAACGATGATCAGTTATAATCCTGAAATAAATTGGCAACAAGGACTCTCGTGTAATCTTAGGTTTACGCCCGATTTTTTTTCCTAAACTAAAGTGGCATCGGATCCGTGTTTGTGCTTTGTGATGCATAATTGACTTACGATTAGACAAGGATATATATATGGTACAGTATGTACTTCAGCATTAAAGGAGGAGTCTGTCTCATGACTCACATCCTATATGAATCATGAACTTCGTGATGATAAAAAGCACGTAACTTATTATTGCAAGAGAAAAATGCAACGCATACCGAGATTTAATCATAAAAATTGATGCACTAAAAATGATTCATTTATTTAGACATTCACGTGCAATCTGTCTTTTATTAGCGAATCGATTTTGGGGTATCTAGCATCGATTTCATGCAAATTGTTTAGAGAGCCATATGAAGCAAGAGAGCGAATCGCATTTATGTACTGACCGTTTGGAGACGAAAGGAACCACACCGAACGTGAGCCCAGCGGCCGCCTGGACCAACGCGCCGAAGCAACACATGACAGCGATGGAGCCCCAGAGTGACCTGACCCGCCCGAGCCAAAAGCACAGCAGCCCCGCCGCCGTCTGCACCCCCCACAGCCCCCACAGCCGCCCCCTCATCCCGAACCTCCGCCCCAGCATGTCGGAGGCCACCCCTCCCACCGGCCTCGTCACGCAGTTCGCTGCCCCGAAGCACGCCGCGATCAGCCCCGCCACCTCCAGCCTCACCCCGAACTGGTCGTAGAAGTACTGTGCCAGTATGTTGTCCGTCGTCAGCTCGACCCCGAAGCAATATCCGTACGTCAGGCCGAGGATCCACCCTCTGTAATTCCTCAAGCCGTGCATGAGAACGTCGAACAAGCCCTCTTCTGAGCTCCTTATTTTGTGGTTTCCGGTGTAATTGTTGTTACGTTTGTAGTTACCTGTTGGCAAGTCTTGGCCAAATGCTAAGACCATGATCGCGGTAGCGATTTGGAACATCGCCGGTACGATGAACGAGACCCGCCATGCCGAGGACGATGACAGGTGGAGGTCCTTCGTTAGGGAGGCGTAGATGAGTGGCATGACCAGCTGAGTCAGCCCTGAACCCACGTTGGCCCACCCGGCTGCGACTCCATTGGCAAGGCCGACGACCTCCTCAGCGAACATGGAGCTCATCCAGAACTGGTTCGCCACGAAGTTGGCAAGCGAGAACCCGACGAAGAACCGCACCGCGATGAACCCCGCCGGGTTGGTGACGAGGGCGGCCGAGAGGACCGCGGGCGCGGTGAGGAGGGAGAGCACGGCGGAGGCGGCGCGGGGCCCCACGAGGTCACAAGCGGGGCCCATGGCGAGGCGGGAGAGGATGGCGCCGGCGAAGGAGGCGACGCCGGCGGCTCCCACGTCGGCTGGGGTGAGGCGGAGGTCGCGGCGGATGACGGGGAGGAGCGGGGGGATGGAGAAGGTGGCGAAGAAGCAGGAGAAGAGGGAGAGCCACGCGAGGTGGAAGGCGCGCATGTGGGGGGAGGTCGGCGCCGAGAAGGGGCGGAACGCGGTGGCCCTGCCTCTTGGGTCCACCGGGAGCTGGCCGGAGTGGGGAGGGTCGGGTTGTTTCATCGGTCGGTGGCGGGGGCCTTCCATGGCTGGGAGAAGAAAAGGGCGTTAAGAGGAATAGGAACCTCAAAAGAATGCGTTTTCGGAAGGGCAAAGTCAGAGAAATTATGTAGGGGTATGGACTCGGGATTCAATTTGGCATGGATCAATTCTCCAGTAAAAAAAAAATGAAGTGAAACAGGGAAGTAAAATAAATATTCTAATCAGTTAATATTCAATTTGTGGCCCTTGACAATTTCTCTTCTCCACCACTTAGTTACCCCACCATGAATTATTATTGGTTTGTTCAAAAAGATACAATGGTTAATTTCACGAAAAATTTTAAATTGATACAATTGTGATAAATTTATTCAATTAAATTGTGTCAATAACACGAAAACCTTCGGATAGAAAAATCGTCGAGAGAGAGCTCAAAGTCTGAACCTGTCAACATATTTAGTTGGACACGTATTCATCTAAAAACTTAAACAAATGAGTTATGGACCGATATAAATAATATTAACTGCTCCACCCCACATCAATTCTAAAATGTGAAGCCTTTCTAATACAATTCACATGTGTATTTCAATCAATTCTGGATTTCAAAATGAAATTAGAATAAGACTTTTTGGGTAATTTTCCCAACAAATGAAATGATTAGTTTTGCTCCATTTAATCTATCCATTCGTCGAATTTTTCCTATTGGGTGTTGAAATTTGGCCCGAGGCCATCCCGGGGATGGAGCGAATACGTGCATAATTGCCATGAATCATTGAAGCTAAATTTCGAAGGCGCCTGTAGAGAGAGACATTTTTTTTGGGGGGTCAAATTAGAGAGAGACATGACAACTCACGTTTTGGTGTGGCCCGGTGTGGCGAAGAAACTGCCGGCCCCCCCAAGTGGTGGCGGGTCGATATGGCCCGGCATTCGTATCAGAAAGCGGCGTTGGAAATGGTTAAAAAGTTAATTGGTGATAGTTAAACATAGGCAGGAAAATTACCAAAAACATATTAAATATATTGTAATTATATCAATTCAGACATAATTTTTTTTTTGCCAATTTTTTTTTTGCCAATTGAGTTCTAAATCTTTTGCAATTACATCAATTTAATCTATTTGTCCGACTGGTGCAGATGTGGCTCCACCGCCACTAACATAGCAAACTGTTAATAATTTTTAATAATTTTTTGAATTATTTAATATTTTGTATGTCTTTTTATTTTTTGTTTTGTTTTGGTTTTGCCCAGCAAGAGGCCACCAGCCAAGGGCCTACGAGCCCTTGCTGCTCGCTAGGCGAGGCCCATAAACCCTCTCCATTGTGGGGTGAGGGTTACCCTCGGCTAACAGCCAATAGCCTCCTACTGGCCAAAAAAAAAAGAAAGAAAAGAAAAAATAAAAAGTATTTATTAAAAACTCTGCCACATTAACTTCGACAGCGCCACATCATCATTGACCAGCCAAATTGAATGAATTGACATAATTACAAAAGGTTTATGACTCAATTGTCACTAAAAAAAGTTTAGCACTGAATTTGCACGATTACAATAAATTCAATAATTTTTTTGTAATTCTGCATGTTATTAACTCTTAAATTACACAGAAAAAGCCATTATTGGTAGTTTTATAAATATATTTGGCAAAAGATTCTAATTGCTCTATATAATTAGGAAATGCTTTCTTGTGTAACCCCTTCCTTACTTACCATATCCAGTAGATTTTTTTTTTATATACCTTTGTTTGGTCGAAAGTAGATTTTTAAGACTTATTTGAGCCGATCCTATTCAAAGCTGTCAAATGAGTTTAATCTCATTAAATGCTAAACTACTAGTTTTAGACATTTTGATCTATTGAACAGTCGAAAGAAAAAAGCTACAAGGGTCTTTAGGTCAAATTATATTTCGAAAAAATTTCAAATGAAGAACACAAGTGTCCGCATCTTTTCAAGTAAGGGCCTTGAAATGCATTTTATTTATAAAAAAAATATGAAATGCCTTCATTATTTCAAAAAAAAGATTTTATCAACGATATTTTCATTATTTAGTTATTTTTTTTCCTTTTTTCTCATATTTCTTTTATCTTCTTTGTTGCGGCCGGAGAGAGCCTGGTGACCCTCGTCATCCATTGGGTGAGAGTCGGCCTTGCTTGTGGCTAGCAAGGGCAGTCCTTGTCAAATCAAGTGAGAGTTTGCCTCGCCCAATCCTCGCAGTGGCCGACCATCGCTTGAGACCAACCACCGACAAAAAGGAGGAGGAAAAAAAATAAAAATAATAATAAAAAATGTCAAAACTAGTAAATAACGAAAATGTCTTTTATCATACCCTTTTTCAAAATAATGTGTGTGCTTCATGTCATTTTTTGAAGCAAGGTCCACTTATTGCTCGCATTTGAGAAAATGAGAGTACTTCATATTTTTATTTGAATTTTTTTTTCATTTTATTTTTGCCTTTCTAAAACTCGATAAAATTGCTTGTGTAAATACTCGTTTGAATTGGAGTTTGTAGCCGACCAAAAAAAAAAAGAATTGGAAATAATTTTTGCTTTATTTTGGCGAGAATTAACGGAATAAAGTTGAAAATGAGCATGACCTCTCCAGTCTATCGTCAACTAACATAACTACCTTCGACCAAAAAAAAAAAAACTTAGTTACCTCTTCGTGTGAACCAAGAAGGAAAAAAGAAAGGAAGAACATGATAAGCTCCGTGAAGAAGCTCTCGCCCAAAACCAGCTTCAACGCCTATGTAGATACGTGCTTCTCCTCATTAAAAAGCCTCCCCAACCAAGGCTCCGTCAGAGAGGTAACTGCACTTCACGGCCATTTCGTCAAAATGGGCGTATCTTCCGAGAGGTACATCGCCGTGAAGCTTCTCATACTGTACTTGAACCACCGAAGGTCGAGAGAAGCGGATCAGATTCGGAGGGACTTTAGCGGGTTCGACGTGATCGTGCAAAACTGCTTGATCACCGGGAACGTGGAGCGGGGGGACATCGACGAGGCGCGGCGGCTGTTCGACGAAATGCCCGAGAGAAATGAAGTCTCGTGGACGGCGCTGGTTTCGGGCCTGATGAAGTGCGGGCGAGTGGAGGAGTCGATGTGGTACTTTTGGAGGAGCCCCTTTAGGAATGTGATTTCGTGGACGGCAGCAATTAGTGGGTTGGTTGGGAATAGGTTGAGTTTCGATGCTCTGAAGCTTTTCAAGAAGCTGCTCGAGTCTGGGGTCAGGCCTAACAGTGTTACCTTCACTTCTTTGTTTAGGGCATGCTCGTGCACGAAAGAATTTTCTTTCGGGATGAGTGTCTTGGGACTGGTAGTTAAAGCTGGTTTAGAGCATTGTGTCTCGATCTCCAATTCGTTAATCACATTTTTCTTGAGGATGGGTGAGGGTGGGCAGGCTAGGAGAACATTTGATCGAATGCAAAAGAGAGATGTCGTCTCATGGACTGCGATCCTGGATATGTATGTCGAAACGGGAGACTTGAGAGAAGCTCGCAGAATTTTTGATGAGATGCCAGAAAGGAACGAAGTATCTTGGAGCGCGATGATTGCGAGATACAGTCAGAGTGGTCATGCTGAAGAAGCGGTGGACATATTTCTTCAAATGGTTCTTGATGGATTTAAGCCAACTGTTTCTTGTTTATCTTGTGTCATTAGCACGCTAGCTGACTTAAAGGCTTTGCGAGCAGGGATGAGCTTGCATGCTCGTGTCATAACAATTGGAATTGCGGAAGATGTATATATTAGTAGTTCTCTAATTGACTTGTATTGCAAATGTCAGAATACCGTGACAGGACGCTTGATGTTCGACTCGTTGTCGTTAAAGAATGCAGTTTCCTGGAATTCAATGATCTCAGGGTATAGTTTGAATGGACAGCTGAAGGAAGCTCTGGAGTTATTCGAGAACAGTCCTATACGAAATCAGGTCAGCTGGAATAGCATAATAGCTGGTTATGTGGAAAGTGGGCAGTTTGAGGAGGCCTTTGAGGTTGTCAATAGGATGCTTTTGTCAGGGGAAATCCCCAGTGAATCCACTTTCTCTAGCATTCTTTGTGGTTGTGCAAGCACTGCTTCGCTAGAGAGAGGGAAGAACTTCCATGCAAAAGCAATTAAACTTGATATCGAGAGCGACTTATTTTTAGGCACTGCACTCACTGATATGTATGCAAAATGTGGAGATATTTGTGGTGCCAAGCAGGTTTTCCGTAGGATGGCTGCAAAGAATGGATGCTCATGGACTGCGATGATACAAGGTCTAGCTGAAAACGGTTTTGCAGACGAGTCCATTGCTCTGTTCGAAGAGATGGAAAGGAACTTCTCTGCAGCTCCAAATGAGCTCATGCTTTCATCCGTTTTATTTGCTTGTTCTCATTCTGGGTTAGTCGATAGAGGTCTCCAGTATTTCAACTCGATGGAGAAAATATATGGTTTAAAGCCGAATAAAAGGCATTACACCTGCGTGGTTGATATGCTTTCCAGATCGGGCTGCCTCTCTGAAGCGGAAGCATTCATCGAGGCAATGCCATTTCCGCCAGAGCCGAATGCATTGGCTGCTCTATTAAGTGCTTGTACTAAGTACAGGAATGAAGCAATCGGAGAAAGGACTGCTAAAATGCTCTGGCAACTGGGTGCAAAGGATTCTGCAGGTTTTGTGTTAATGTCCAACATATACGCTTCAGCTGGAAGATGGGTCGATGTTGAAATTACCAGGAAGTTGATGAAGGAAAGTGGGTTGAAGAAGAGTGTCGGCTATAGTTGGGTCAAAGTGAAGAATCGGCTCCGTTCTTTCCACTCAGAAGACAGATTTCACTCTGGATCTGCTGAGATATATGAAATACTGGATTTATTGAGGTTAGAGATGTCCTCTACTTTCGAGATGCTCCCTTTCTGAAGTCGAAACTTGCTGACGACTGAAGCAGCGGGCGATCTCAATGAACGCTAAAAATGCGAGCCCAGTCGAAACAGGCCAGTGATTTTGGGAGTTCATGTTTTTTTCCTTCCAAATCAAGTGGCTCACCGAGTCAATCACGGGGCAGAGACATAGTCCTTCCCAGTGGAAAACTGGAAAGGAATTGTCTTGCGATGCTTCTGCAATCTTTGCTACAGAGTTTGTCATCTTTTCCTAGTTCATGTCGTGAACCACTTCGATCTCATGTCATGAAGTAAACACCTCATCTGACAAGCCTGAAGCCCCTCCAAGAGAAAAGGATCTTTGCTGGGAATCTAGAGACGAGTCAAACCTAGGGGGTGAAATCTAGCCTACTCGAGTCCATGTATTGCCTTTGGAGCTTAACTGGACTCGAAAATTCCTGATCTCGATACTCGGCTCGCATAATTTTTGTACATGATCTATCAAGTTTAACCGTAATGTGAGATGCATTTGATGTGCTGATTGTCGAGCTACTATTATGCTCAAGTTAGGCTCCACTACTCAATGTAGAGTCCAATTCGAAATCCACAGCTGTACCAGATCAATCTTAAGCAGCTCAAATCAAGTACCAAGCATGATTTGTGACTATATTGTACTTGATTTACTTCCGGAGTTGAAGGCCAATGTACTTGTGGAAATTTTACTTGTGCGGGGCAATTCAACTTAATAGAAAAATAAAACTCTAACTCAAAAAAATTATGGCGAAGATATAAAATTTTAGATGTCAAAATTTGGATATTTGAAAAACTTTAGAGTTTCCTACGAGGTAAAATTCACAATGTAAAAGCCGCCAAATTGAAGAAAATTAACAAGTTTAAAAATAGTGATAAGTGCGTTGAAAATCCTAAAACTTGTTATGAATATGTTATTGAGTCATAAATTGTAAAAAAAAGTGCAATCAAGTCTTAAACTTGTCAAAAAGTGCAATTAAATCATAAAACATTCAAAAAGTGCAATTAAGTCCTAAAACTTGACAAATTGATGAAATCAAGTATTTTCCTTGATTAAATTTTAGAACTTAATTGCGCTTTCGTGACAAATTTTTGGACTTGAGTGTAATTTTTTGAAAGTTTTAAGACTTGATTGCACTTCACGAGAAATTTTAGGACTCGGTTGCACATTTTGAAAATGTTTAGACTGAATTGTACTTCCATAATATTTTTTAGGGCTTTTAATGTGTTTATTCCTTGAAAAAAATAAGTCGAAATAGACCTGGCGTATCGTTGAACGAAATTCAAAAAATATAAATAAAAAAAAGCCGTTGTTTCCCTCCACATGACCTCACGCCCCTTATAAATACCTCGCGCTTCGATCCTCTCTCTTCGTCCATTTCTACGTAAGCTTGACAATTTCGGAGCTCGGCTTCCAAATCTGTTTCTTCTCCTGGGTAGCGACTGCAGAGATCCAGTCATGGATTTGTACACGTTGAAGTCTGTTTCGGATCTCCCACCACCTTTCCGATCGATCTACAGCTTCAGGTACTCGATGTCGCTGAGTCGAACGATTCATCTTCAAGCGCTTGCAGACGCGTGGAATTGGCTCGTCTTTTGCATTGATCTTTCTTCTGTCGGATTTCGGCTCCGCGTGGTGTTACTACGCTCTGATTTAGTTGTTACGAGATGGATTTTGAACAGTTCAAAAGTTGGATCCTGTGTAATCGGCCCGCTGATTCTACATCGCTCACTCATATCTCCGATTTCCGCTCTTTCTAGCGTCAGTAGCGCTAGAAAATGCGAATTCTGCTCTTTTGCTCATTTTCTGCATTGATCGCTCTTATTTCAGATTTCAGCTCTGTAAAGAGTTATTAAGCTTTGTCAATCATGAAATGGATGTGCAACTGCTCACGTGTCTGCAGATTATGTGGAATTGGCTATTTATTTCATCTTCTGAGTCGATCATGTTTCTCTCATATCTGAGCTGTGTGAGGTGTTACTATTGCTCTGTTTTGATCACGAGGATATGAATGTATGTTGCGGTTCAATGACCATGTCCGTTCCTTTTCTCTGGTAATTGTCTGATGGAACTTCAAAAATCAGCTGTAAGGAAGATACTTTTGTATATTTGTGATGAGACGTCTAATTTTTGGTTTTGTTTCACTATTTCAAATGTGTTTCTTATGCAAACAGGTACTTTAATTCGCTGCAAAGTGAATGCTTCCCCAATTGTTTCCACTCCGACATGAACATGGTTATCTCCGCACCAACTGGGAGTGGTAAAACAGTGCTCTTTGAGCTTTGCATTCTGAGGCTGCTCTCAAGATTTATAACCGACGAAATGAAATTCATCCACACCAAAGGAACACTCAAGACGGTAGCTCCCTACATGAATGTGATGATGCTATTCTATTATCACGTTGATTAGAAAGCTGTAGATTAATTCTGTAAATACTTTTTTTTTCTTTTGTTAGTCAAAAAGTGAATTGATATACCCATTGCCAACTAAGCATGTGTGTTTTATGAATATCCAGTTGAGCATTCCACAACCGTTGGAAAAGGTCTTTTTAGAGAAACATCCATCATCTGTAGTGTTACTGTGTTTCTTCTGCAACTACATCATTTTTTATGCATCAACGAGTAATTGTCTCTTGCTTTTACATGGTTCAAGATATATATTGCTCCTTCCAAGGCTTTAGTACAAGAGAAGCTCAGGGACTGGAGCCAAAAGTTTGGATCATGGGGAATCAATTGCCTTGAGCTGACTGGTGACAATGATGCTTACAAAACAAGGAACATACAGGAAGCAGACATCATTCTAACAACACCCGAGGTTACAATTTATCCTTAGAGACATTGTTGATACGTAGGTTGGAGAGAAGGTTGATATGTAGTCGAACTAAGACATCACATTTCATTCGCGTGTTTCTAGCGAACTTGTAAAAGGATTCGAGAAAACCCTGTATAGTTAGCTCTTTGTAGAATCTCTAGGATGCATCTGCACGTGGACAACTAGTCTTCTTGCCTGTTTACTTGTCATGCTGAAGCCTAGATTGATTTCATTTCCCTTCTCGGTAGAAATTCGATGCAGTGACTCGCTATCGTATAAAGGATGGAGGCTTGAGCTTTTTCAGCGATATCTCACTTTTACTCATCGACGAAGTTCACTTGTTGAATGATACACGTGGAGCCGCTTTGGAGGCCATTGTTAGTAGAATCAAAATTCTTGCTAGCAACCAAAATATGAAGTTGACTCCTCTTGCTCAAGTGCGCCTTCTAGCCGTCTCTGCAACAATTCCAAATATTGAAGATCTTGGTAATGTTCGTCCTCGACATAAAGCCGCTTGTAAATGCATGTCTTTATGCAAAACCATAGTTTGAGGACTTCCAAAGATTAAAAAACAATGTCAAGTTCAACACATTTGAGAGCTTCTGTAAATTTCTGCAGCTGAATGGCTTATGGTTCCTGCTCAGGGAATTAAAAGGTACTAACTGGTATCTATCCCATAAAGTTCCGTTTTTCTAATTCAATTATTTTATGCTGTAATCTGTTTTCAGGTTTGGAGAAGAAATGAGACCAGTGAAATTAATGACTAGGGTTCTAGGTACACATGCTGGTGCTCACTGTTTGAGGAACACATGCAGTCATTTCAAATTCTTATTCTCACTTTGCAGTTATTTTTTTGACAGGCTACACGCCAGCGAAAAATGACTTTCTTTTTGAGCAGGCAAGTTCCTACCACACTCATAATTCCTTTCGTGAGAACACTCAGTGTCAGCATGACCTAAGTTCTACTTCTCAAATTTATGCTTCCTTAACCATGAAATTCATAAGTAATACTTTTTATTGCTCCTCTCTTACTATTACTGTTTGCTACCATTCTCCAGCGCCTTCAGAACTTCATATTTGGTGAGTAGAAGTGACAAACTAGTCAATGCAATATATTTCTTTATTGCAACTTTATCAACTAGACTGGGAAACAAGACCGACGCAACTTTATTTAATGAAATACTTTGCAGACATTCTAATGCAATATTCCAAAGGGAAGTCTGCTCTAGTTTTTTGTTCAACTAGAAGAGGAGCGCAAGAAGCAGCACAGCGACTTTCACAGATGGCAATGACATTTGGCTATTCAAATCCTTTCATTAAGAACAAGGAACAACGGGAAAGTCTGAGGGAAGCTTCATTATCTTGCAGTGACAAACAAATGCAGTCTTACATCATTTATGGTGGTATGAGAAAATCTCTCTACTCCATGAAATGTCATCATGTAGGTTTAATTCTGAAATGCTTTTACGAGCTAATATTTTTACTAACAGTTCACTAAAAAGATATCTGCAGTTGCCTATCACCATGGTGGGCTTGGCTTGAAGGATCGTAACCTTGTTGAAGGTCTTTTTCTTAAGGGAGATATACAAGTTCTGTGCACTACTAATACTCTCGCTCACGGAATCAACTTACCTGCACATACTGTAGTAATTAAATCAACTCGAAACTTGTATGTCTTACTTTTCCTGATCAATTCTTCTTAATCTTCATGTAAAGTGCTTTCCTCTAGATATAATATTTCTGCAATCCATTCAGCAACAAGGAAAAAGGACTCTACGTGGAATATGACCGATCAACCGTACTGCAGGTAGATGATGCCTTGGTGTACTTGAAAAGAACTGAATTATGGTTCCTTAAAAGTTGCCGGGAATTTTGGCCATATGCTGGCTGTTGGAATATATAAATATTAAACCACGCCTTCTTTTAATAGCTTAGGCTTTTAGAGCAGTTGGCAAGTGGTCCCACCAAATCTTTCATGGTATCAGAGGATGAGCTCTTGAGTTCAAATCTTTCCAAACCCTAATTTGCCTCCCCAATGAATTTGTCTATGCTTAGTACTAGGCAAAAGACCAAACTAAGCGTGATGGAGAGTATTGGAATATATAAATATTAAACCACCTCTTCTTCTAATAACTTAAGCTTTTAGAGCAGTTGGCAAGTGGTCCCACCAAATCTTTCACTGGAGATGCTGCAATGAGCAAATTTTCCAAAGTATCTTTAGCACGTCTTTAAGAAGAACGTGTCTGGGAGATAGTATGGCTGATAGGTGATTATGTCTTAAGGAAATATCTCTTGATACGAATATAAAGTACTTCAAGATGTTGTAGTCATATTACAATACTTAGTGGACTATTTGGCCATTATTTTGGGGATAAAATGGAGCATTCAGGGCCAAGATGGCGGACATTCCGATGGGATGGTGATCTGCAAAGAGCATCTGTGTGTTTTCCATTAAAAGCAAAAGAAGGATTCCTATAATGATGTGATAACAATATATTCCGGATGAGAAACACCTATCTATTTGGTCTTGTTTAGATGGTCATTATACTGCAAAACTGGGAGCAAATTATCTTTCCTTGGCCAAATGTTTATGTTGATTTTGAATTTTATTACTTAGTATATTAACGGACCATTGACCATTCAACTCTCTGGATCTTAGGGAGCGTATATAATGACTGGTCTTTTTTGCTATCGCTAATGCAGATGTGCGGAAGAGCGGGGAGGCCACCATTTGATGATACAGGAATGGTTATTATCATGACGAGAAAAGAAACGGTATCTTAGCCGTACATCTGTCAATTGTTTCTGATGATCATACTTAATGGTGAAATTTTATGTTCTTATAAATTCTGCGTAGGTACATTTGTACGAGAATCTGCTGAGTGGCTGTGAAATCGTCGAGTCACAGTATGTTTACCTCATCCTCTAAATTGAAATGTTGCCTGTTTTTGTTTTCGTTTGTCAAACAAGTACTATAACTTGAAATTATGGGTTCACCTTTTCTGTTCAGATTGCTCTCTTGTGTAACAGAGCATCTGACTGCAGAGATAGTGCAGCTGACTGTCACAGACATCACTCAAGCAATTGAGTGGATGAAATGCTCTTATTTGTATGTCAGAATGAAAAAGGCATGAACTGATAACAGATTTGTTGAGTACGTTACCGAGATACTCTTTGGCAATATTGGTTAACATTCCCTTCATCCTTTAGGACCCTGGGAAATATGCGATCAAGAAAGGAATAACCAGTAACCAGATAGAGAAGCATATGCAAGGTACTTTGATAAATTGTTACCTTCACTTGCATTAATGTGGCGACCCTCCCTCCTGGCCCACCCCATCCCTCAACCCAAAAAAAAAAAAAAAATCTCAGAAAAAAAGAGAAGGATAAAAAGAAAGTGAACTTACCAAAAAAAATAAAATAAAAAATAAATAAAAAGAAAGTGAAAAATACAAAGCTTGTAATTTCTAACTCTATCCTCTCTTTTAGAGATCTGCCTTCAGAAAGTACATGAGTTGTCGCAGCATCAAATGATCTGGATGGATGAAGATGGTTTTCTCATAAAGCCACTAGGTATTTATTATTTTATAAAACAAAATCATTTGACTGATGTATCTATTATTGATGGTAAAATTTTTTGTTTCTGTTCTGCAGAGCCTGGTCACCTGATGACAAAGTACTACCTAAAATTTGACACAATGAAGTACATAATGCAGGTCCCAGCAAACTGCAGTTTGGAAGATGCCCTTCATGTTGTATGCCATGCCGAGGAACTTGCTTGTATGTGTGTTAATGTTAACAGTTTGGAATATTGACAAACCCCGGAAACTTGATAGAGGCTCTGCATTTTCCTGTAGGGATACAACTAAGGCGCAATGAGAAGAAGCTTCTGAATGAAATCAATGCTGATAAAGATGAAAGACTTCGATTTCACATCATTGGTGATAAAGGAAAACCCAAAAAACGTATTCAAACCAGAGAAGAGAAGATCTTCGTTCTGACAAATGATTTTTTAACTGGCGATCCTTTAGTTCGTGATATGTCCATGACCCAGGTTCATTGCCTCTAGATGAAATTTGTTTTCCATGCACCATACCCGCTGGGTTCAGAATAAGTTTCTATCATCTCACTGTAGGATATGAACTCTATCTTACCAAATGGATCTAGAGTCGCGAAGTGCTTGAAAGATTATTTTCTGTACAAGAAAAACTACATGGGAGCAGTTAATTCCGCCAGATTGGCCAAGTCGTTGCATCAAAAGCTGTGGGATGACAGTAAATACTTGTTGAAACAATTGCCTGGCATAGGAATGGTGACTGCCAAGGTTTCTGTTCCGCCTTTCCTTTGCTCCAGAGAACCAAGGCTAGTTTGCGTTTTCAGTTTTTTCTTCTTACAATGCTCTCTTCCTCGATGATGTTATGAAGGCTCTACTTACCATGGGAATTGATTCGTTTGAGAAACTACATGATGCTGATCCAAGGAGGATAGAGATAGTCACTGGTCGCAAATATCCATTTGGGAATCAAATCAAGGAGTCTCTACAGTCATTACCTCCTAAGGTTGAGATCAAAGCTGAGGAAATAGGATGCGAAAGGCAAGGAAAGGCTAAGGTGTCTATCATGTTGACTCGCCTATTGCAGTCAGTTCTATCAAATAAAGGACATTATGCTGACATGGTATGCCATTAGGAATCCTTCTGTAGGTTCTGCACTTTTCAATTGTAGTTTGTGGTTCCAATGCAACTGTGATTACTCCACTTTTAAAGAGGAAAAGATACAGCTAATTTTCTCCTGTGCAGATTGTGGGTTCAGAAGAAGATAATTGCATTCATTTCCACAAAAAGATCAGGTGATTTTTTATCTACCTGTAGTCTTCAATGCCAATATCCAAGAATGATGATTCACTGATGTCACTGTGCTTTTGGGCGGCTGTAAATAGATTATATATCTGTTGTGCTCTATTATTCCACTTGATTGCAAGAAACTAATTAAGTACTTCTGAATTGGTGTTGACAGAGTGGCTGAGTTCAGCAGGTAAGCAAACTCAAGGTTCCATGCATCACTGCACTTCCACTTGACACTGTGTGAATAGCATTGTTAACAATCAGGAGTTTTGTAGCTTTCGTTAAGGATAACTAAATTATATGCTATGTTATTGAAAAACATTAGCTTCTTGCTTTATTTTGCAGCCCATACAACACAACAGTCTACGTGTCACGTCCGAGGCGTGGAAAGTTGACCATTAAGGCTGACTTGATTTTTGAAGAATATCGTAAAACCTTTTCCTTGATGTCATTAGTATTTGCAAAGTAACGAACACTGGCATTTTAGATATGCTTCAATTAACGTTCGCCGGTTGATGCAGTCGGCATTGATCTGCACCACACTTTTCAGTTGCAAGAGAACCAACCAAACACTGTTACTGAAGGTGATAACAAGAAGCCTTCATCTTTTCCTCCATCAGGGCAGGTGGGCATAAACTGCAGTAAAAGCACATCCAATGCTATAGCAAGAAGCTTTCATAATTTCCACAAGTCTAAAAGCAAAAGCAATTCTGGGTAAGTTGCTACTCTTCGATTGCTGTCTAAAACACCATGCGTTTGTTTTTTTAGTTTCAGTTTTAAGTATCTCTGTGACTCACATTGATCACTTGTTCTTCTATTCCAGGCCCAGTTTTGACCTCATAGATGAAGACTCGGTAGAAGGTATTGCTAAGCAATTTACCTTTTTTCTGCTTGGTGACCCTTAATCCCTCTTTCCAGTCCTCAGATTTGTTTCTGCTTCTAGGTAATGAAGGTGAACCAACAAAGAGAGATGACGATGACGATGACTGCAAGATCATATCTGAAACTACTGTCTCTGACCACATACGTGAAAAGGCCAAATGCTTTCCTGCACTGACTATATCGAGCTCTTCCTGTTCCCCATCACGTCAACTCCTGGATATACAAAGAAAGCGCAGCCGCGAAAAGCCACTGAAGCTCCCCGAGTTAATAGAAATTCAGGAAGAGACAGAGGGATGGGATACCAACGACGACTTATATGGATGTGACGCCGACAACCATTCGAGTTCAAAGCAACATTTTGCAGATGCATTCTCAGTGGCAGCGAACCCTGAAGGTGAGACACATGCTTGCTTAATTCAAAGCATTAGTACCTCCAGATGTTCGTCTCTTTCTTGCGGAATATGGGACCATCTGCCTCCATTTCTACAGGTGGGTTTCCTTTAAAAGCTAAAGAAAATGCGTCTGTGGCTCTGAATGAAGAAACTGTATTCAATCACATTCGAAAGAAATCTAAGAACCTCCCGGTTCTCACGGGTCTGAAGATGTCAGAAGCCAAGCCCCTTATCGGGACAAAGGAGCACTTCTTCGAGGAGCAGCCCCATCACATTATATCGAAAGACGTTCTTAGAGATGACACTAGCATCTCGAATACAGAGCGCATACAGGTGGGGAAAGATCCAAGCCATACTCATTCACTCAGGGTTTCGAGGACGAGTATTGATATATCTTCCATGAAGATGATAATGTTCGATAGCCCCAAAGCGAAGAAGAATGCCTCCCGGGACAACCCTCGTGAATCCCCGGAAGCACGCAAGAAGCTCGATTGCTCTCGCGGTCAACTAACCGCCGGCAAAACCAAGGCAATGGATTCATGCCTTGGGTTCAGGAGCGTCTTCTCATTCCTCTGATTTCTTATTTGTCAGGAAACAAACGCGTAGGTTCGCATTCTGATAGTTCCTGTTCTTTCCGTCTCTTGGGGGTCTCTCTGTGAGTCACCGAGCGTTCACCATTATCCATCACTTGATTCAGAAGCCCGAGTAATGGACTATGGAGGCATAACACGAATGCCCTGAGATCCGAAATGCCATGGATGTGAACTTGCCTGCTTCTTCGATCTTACAGCTCAACCTCTGCGCATGCACGTAGATTACCTCTGCTCCGCTCGAATTACATTCAGCACAAGAAAGTTGACCTGCTGGACGAGTTCAACAAAATGAGCCATCTCACTCTGATGAACGGTCGAGCATATTGGACATCCGATCTCATTTTGCTAGTACGTACGCTGGAAATACAAGATGAGATGAGAAGTTTCAATGCCAGAAAGGCATAGGAGTCGAGTCGCGTAATGCCCTTTATGACGTGTGAAAGTACTTCATATGTTCGACATTTAAAACTCATTCATCCCACAGCCACAACCGATCATTTTAATGTATCGCTTATGACCAAACTCAATTTTAGTTTAATATGGGCCGGATCATTTTCGTTTTTGTCGCCTTCACATGGACGGCCTCCACACAATCAAATAATGTTAATTTGCGGTTTTGGTGCGCGTTAAAATCCCTGGTCAGGCTTTGATGGGAATTCTGAGATCGGACCAAAAGGATCGCAGCCCACTGAGATAACCAATGCGGGAAATCTTGTATTGAACATCAACGGTTCGTTAAGTAAGAAAGGCTCTGGATCAGTTTTGGACAGAAAGTGTCAAATGCAGAATATATATTTATATAATGATAACTGTGTGTCTATCAATGGCTTTGTATAAATTTTCGACATATCTTTGTGATTCTTTGATAAAAATTTGTCGAATACTTCGACGTAATCGTAACTAGGACACAACACTAGAATTGAATCGACGATGCTAGACCTGACTGTAGGACACGGTATCGAAATTTAATTGACAATATCGGATGGGTGGGATATAGGATACAACACCAGAATTAAATCGACGGTACTAGACAAGATTGATAAACAGTGCAACACCGGAATTGAATCGACAGTGCTGAACTGAGTGAGCAGATGCCGGAATTTAATTGACGATACCTAACTCTGGATATGAAACACGCCGGAATTGAACCGAAGATGGGAATCTAAAAGTTACATCTAGGCTAAAAGCTAAGTTGAAAAGATAAGACTTGTTTATTGTGTTGTGTTTTTGTTATCGACTAGATACTCTCAAGTACTTATAGGCGTGCTTTGATAACCATCAAATGTTTATTGACTAGGGCTCCAAGCACGTTCTCTTCGATGACCTTTTACGGATAAGGCTTGTGGCAGCTTCCACACCTTTTTCCTTTCCGTTCCTTTCGAAGTTGCCACCAAACTCTATAACTGCCTTAGTTGTGCTTTTTTCCGTGCGTTTTTTCCCTCAGTCCTCAAAAAAATGCCACCAAGTTACCCTACACGTGACACCTGATTTTTGTACACTGGCCCGTAACTAGTGATACCCTACCCACATGCTCATCGTGAGACCCCTAGGGTAACTTTTGATGTTAAATGGTTTGTATATTAGCTCGACGACCGTGTGCTTCTTTGGTGATCCATGAACGTAAGTTTCAGTCATTTGACACTGAAAACCAAAACAACTATTTTTTTCGGTAAATATAATTCAGTTACAAACTAAATAAACTAAAGTCAAAAATGTCCGATCCCGACTTTATCACTAAACAAAATATGTGATAGTTTTTTTGTTTTTTGGAGGCTGTAAGTAAAACGTAGTGTCGAACCGCTTCGCCAGGCCAATATTGACAAGCATATTAGCAGGTCGATTGATTTTTCTCGAAAAATATGAGAAATTTCGAAAGAGTCGATTGAGAAGTCTTCGGATGTCTTTTTTAAGGAATGCCGATACAAATTCATGGTACGAGCGTCAGATGCATATCTTCAAGGGCAAATAAGTAAACTCAATGTGGAGTTTAATGAAAAAAAAAAGACAAAGCACAGTGGTTGCCGGAATGGACGCGTGGAGACCATGCGTGGCGGGATCGCGGAGAGAATTGGAAGTAGTTCCTCCTAGAAACGTCCACGAATCTGATTGAGCCCTCTCGGTTTCTGCTTCTCTCGCTTCACTTTACCTTCCTCGGTTTGCGACGATCCCCAGAAGGTCCAGTTTCCTCTCTCTCTCTCTCTCGCTCTCTCTCTCTCTCTCTCTCTCAGTCATGTTCATCGAGAATTTTGTCATGTGATGTACGTTCGATTCTTTCTTCTCTCATCGATCCTGTCGTCAATTTCTCATTCTATGGTTCCGGTGCATGCATGCGAGTTCCTGGCTTGTTGTTCGTTATTCGTGCTCGTTGAGGCAAAGCTTGTTCAAATTGCCAGCGTAATTTTTAGCATAGGTAGAGAGCGAATGGCTGCTTCGCATAAGGTGGCGCACGCGGCTTACAAGGGTCCTAGCGTCGTGAAGGAGATCGTGTACGGGATAGCCAAGGAGATCGTGTACGGGATAGCCCTGGGGATCTCCCCAGGGCTGGCGTGGAAGATGCACCACTGGAATAACCAGAGGCGGACCAAGGAGTTCTACGACCTGCTCGAGCGAGGCGTGATCAGTGTCGTCGTGGATGAAGATGAGTAGTTAGTAAGTAGTAAGTAGGGTTTGGGACGCTTTTTAGCGTACTTCCCATCTCGGACTCAAAAGAGGACGTCTTTGCCATTAAGCTGAAGAAATAGTTGGTTGGATGGCTGGTCTGAGGTCGAGATCATGCTTATTGATTGAATAAATGAAAGATGGAAATGTTAGTTTGTATTGGGTGATTGATTGGCGCATCACAACCTTGATGTAACGGCGGTGTTAGTGCTATTGACAAGAAAGCTATTTGCGCTTAGTGCTTGCGGGCTGGTGTCGTCGGTGATTCCCTTTCCGTCCAAAGTCATTTTCTGCTTTCGCTGTTCGTTTGACGGAGCCACAACATGAGAAAATGTTGACGATTTGGGGCGGTTCTGCTCCTCCAATAACCAAAAAGCAGCAGAGTCCCCACAGGCAGTTGGCCAGTCTCCGTCGCTTTCCTCTCTCTTTCGGCTGATAAATTTTGGCGATAGAGATTGTGTGTAGCGAGTCTTGTCTTCACTCTTCACAAATGGCATTCCCCTTCCTGAGAATCGGCAAGTTCGTGTCGAAGACTGGCCGACTTAGTCGCTGCCGAGAGGGAACTCGCTCGTCGACAGCACGCTCGAACAACGGCAGCTCGGAATGCAATGAAAGAGAGCTTAAAGACTGGAGTCTCGGCTTGTTCAACAACTTCTGACGATCTTTCGGCTCGTGGAAAAAGAAACCGAACAAAAAAAAAAAAGTCAAACGTTCGGTCTCAATCTCTCCATCAAAACCCGCTCCTAGGGAGACAGACAACGTGCCCGCGGGTGTCGTGTGGGACGTCTTAATATCTTCAGGCAGCTCATCAAAGTCCCCGAAAGACAAATCCAGGCTTTGGGGTTCACACGTGTCTCTCTCTGGTCCCCCTGCAAAACGGGGGTATTAAACCCGCCAGACCTAAACCTGTAAGGGGTCGCCAAACGAGAATCACATCAAAATCTGTCGCATCGCCGTCACCACCCACGTTGCGTCCGTTTACACCTGTGGTTTCTCGAAGAAATTTCAAGCTGGAAACAACACTTGGACTCCGCTCGGTTAATAAAAGTTCCAATGGAGGAAAAATTGACACGGAAGTTGGACATGGTGGTTGAGCAAAGATGTCACGCTGTCCCCCCCACCCGTTCAGTGGTTTCATCTGCATTGTTCGACAGGTGGAATCTTTAAGGACATATGCTGGCTGTGGAAAAAATTTAGCTCATTCGGTTGTGCAAGTAATTACACCGACAAGGATGGAGTCGACACCGCTCCCGCCGAGTTCCATTGATTCGAGTCAAGCTCACGGCCTTTTAGTCCCGATGCTTTAGCTCGTTGACCATGTAAAGCAGCCGACGGCAGCAGCGCCCACGAAATTCGATAGTCACAACAGATGCTCGCGTTGGCTCGGGGAGGTGTTGCGTAATTAACAAAGAGGTTCACTTCTCCAGTAACTCGTGGCTCATCTTGTCGGGGCTCGGCATGCTCGAGCATTCCGAAGATGTGTATGAAGCGTTGATTTTTCTCACTGCGCTCGACATGAAACTGCTCATGCCGGAGGACCTATTGGAACCGGCAGGACCTGATGCATTGGCATTTAAAAATGGGGGTTGAGTCGGCTCGGGGACCGCGAGATTCTCACAAGCCAGCATCTGCACCACCTCGGCCATAAAGGGTCTGGCAGCAGCTGAAGCTTGTGTGCAAAGAAGTCCTATCTGTAGGACATTGGAGGCCTCTCGTGCCAGAAAATCTCCTTTCAAGCAGGGGTCGACGGCTTCGACCGAGTTGTCCGACTTGTAAAGATTCCACACCTTGGATGAATTGCAGAACTAAAGCATCAGCAACGACAGTCATAGGATTTAGAGGAGGATTAGAATTTCGTTATGAACCTACCATCTGTAATAAAGAAACAGGCTCCTCCCTAAATGAACTGCTCCTCCTCCCACAAATGATTTCGAGAACCAGCACTCCGAAGCTATAGACATCGGCTTTCTCCGTGAGTTGTCCCCTGACAAGATATTCGGGAGCCATGTATCCGCTGCGATACAGTAAACAATTTCTCCTCAGAAATCGGGTACAAAGAGGGAAGAGTGCAGGTATCAGTTCTATCTCGACATGTCTTAGTGTGGTTTCTTAGGAGAGACAGGTTCTATGAAGAAAGAGCAGAAGCAAGGAAGATAGAAAACCCAATTGAGTTCACTCACAGTGTCCCCGCTATTCCAGTGCTAAGATGAGTCTTGTCGGGTCCGAAACACCGAGCGAGGCCAAAGTCCGCGATCTTTGGAGTGAGGTTCTCATCCAAAAGTATGTTGCTGCCTTTGATATCCCTGTGGATGATCCTTCCTTTGCACCCTCCATGTAGATAAGCGATCCCTTCGGCGGTGCCGGTAATGATATTCATCCGCTGCTTCCAGTTCAGAATCTGTATTTTGTTCTTGTCTGTAAAACGCAACCCGAAATTGTCACTTCTATCACTGTACAAGCCTATTTGGTTCCACCCGCATCACTTGCGATGCATAACCTTCATGTCCGATCGCTTAAGGAGAAACAATTACCGGATATGTAGTCATCGAGGCTCTTGTTTGGAACGTACTCGTAGACGAGGAGGCTCTCGGGACCTTCGATGCTACACCCCAGGAGCTTAACGAGGTTCTTGTGCTCGATGCCGCTGATCAGATTCACCTCGTTGAAGAACTCGTCGACCCATTGCCTGGTATTAAAAATCAGTCTCTTGACGGCCACGACTTTGCCGCTGGGGAGAGTCCCCTTGTACACAGAACCAGCACCTCCTTGCCCGAGTTTCTTCGAAGGGTGGAAGTAATTCGTCGCCTTCTCGAGCGTCTCGTACTTGAAATTCAGACTCGATCTGTCGGCGCCAATCGAAACGTGACGGAGATGGATGTTATCTGGGAAAATCATGCAGCCAAAGTCGACAGCATTAGACGAGAATTGTCACCAACAAAATTTCAGTGACCTTCATAAAGCAACAGTCTAGCTGATTGTCATTACCTCCCTTTAGTTTCAACACCCTAGCATAGCCTGCATAAGCGGCGAAGACAGAGAGCATTATGCAAGCTGCCGCCGCTAAGACAACCGTCACCATGATCCCGGTCGAAGACGACCCTGAAAATTGGAAAAGGAAAAAAAGAAATCTAAACCCCAGTTCATGTTTCATGCCTTGCAGAATAGCTCAGCATTGTTGAAGCAGAAGATCTAGATCATGTGTCTAATGAATGAAAGATGTAAAATTCGAAGCAACCGCCAGGAAACTAAGAATCCGGGATGTATCGAGGCACAGAGAACAAATCATCGATGACTCATCGCGCGGGGGGTCTACATCTGCCTCTGGTGGATGAATTCGTGAACCAAAGTATCTGTGTTTCGAGATCTAAATCCTAAACAGAATCGCAATTCTATCTAAGTGCGATATGCAGATCGTGCCCATCGCTCGAACATTGTAGCTCATACCTTAAACACCACGAACGAGCATCACAAAATAACATCATCGATCACAATTGAACCTTGCGAAATCATCTATGTATCAAGAACAATAACAAAGAAGAGAGTTTATTCACCATGATCAGCTTCGCTCGCTCCTTGTTCACTGTAGAACTTCACCGTCGAATACCTCAAATAACACCCTGCGTTCAATCCCCTACCGTCTCTGCTCGGCACGCACCTCCGGACCGCCATTTTCGCCTTCTCCAAGCAAACTCCGCAGCCCTCGCTGCTGATGCTCTCCCAGCACTGCGCCAACGCGTACACCCCTCCCGCCTCCGCCACTCCGAACCCTCCGCCGCCTCCGCCCGCGGCTCGAGTGGCGTTGCCGACGGCGAACCCGACGGTCGCCGTGAACCCCTCCCTCGATGGCCCGTCGACGGCGCCGCGGTCGGAGCTGCAGTTCGCGGAGTCGTAGCCGGGGTCGAGGGGCTCGGCGAAGAAGTCGTAACGGTCGTAGCGGAGGAAGCAGCCGTCGAAGTAGATGCGGGCGGCGGGGGAGGGGAGGCAGCTGGGGAGCTTGGTGCGGCTGGCGGCGAAGCAGAGGAGGCAGTCGGTCTGGGAGAGGTCGCGGTAGCACTGGCAGAGGCCGTAGATGGCGGCGCCGGAGGAGAGGTTGGTGACGCGGTTGGCGAAGTGGCGGGTGGTCAAGAGCTGGGCGAGGGACTCCATTTCCTTGACGAAGGAAGGGACGAAGTTGGGGACGGGGCGGGAAGCGGAGGAATTGCCGCAGGAGAGGCCGACCTCGAAGATGCGAGGGTCGGAGAGAGAGAGGGTGAAGAAGAAGAAGACGAAGACGGCGACGAAGGCGGAGGAGGAGGAGGGCATGACGACGGCGCGAACCGGCGGCGGAGAGTGCATGCAATCAGACTCGATGCGTGCTTTTTGCAGGCATTGAAGATCTTGCTCTTCAGAACGCAATAATCTCTCTGCGTTTCTTGCTAGAGAGAGAGAGTGTGTGTATGCGTATGTGTCTGGTTCGCGCACTTTGATTTCCAGCTTTTCTGGAGGAGGAGGAGGAGAGGTGGTCGACAAGCTATTAGTTATTAACTCAGTCATGTGTTGGGCTCGTTGTAATTAAATCGTCAAAATTTAATAGATCCCATATTAAAATTTTCATGGGAATTAATTATAAAGCTGCTATGTTAACGGTCTATTTCAAATTGGACAAAAAAGGGGCCTATTTTAAGACACAAAAATATAAGTAATAATTAATTAAAAATTATCATAACATTCACTTTTTCAAGAATTTATGACTCGCAATCACTCTAGCAAAGTCCTAGGTTTAATAATATTCTAGTTGTACTCCCGTTAAGTTAAGTTTAAATAAATTTATTGTGTAACTTCCAATCCATTAAGTTCAAACAGTGTACAGAAGAAATTTTATTTATTTATTTATTTATTTATGAGTGACTTATTCACGTGAGATATACATCTCAAATCAGGAAAAAACAGTTTTCTCACGTAAATAAAATAATTGACATATGGACTTGTCAATTTTAAAGACCCAACTCAGCACACAGCAGCGCATGTCATTTAATAAAGTGCAAGATTTATCGTTCGAAAGGATTATATTAAGTATTTACCAATAGTAAGAGTGTTTTTGGTCATTCAATTTAGGAATTATCACAAACATGTCTTTCATACTATAAATAATGATAACAATAATAATAACAATAGAATCATTAATTAGTTAATTAATTAATTCAAGCGACCGATTTAATAAGTATTTATTTTCACAAACTAAAACGGAGTCCAGCGTCAAGTCTAATTAATTCAATTAGAGGGCGGGGCGGGGTTCGGTCCGGTCCCTGTCTTCCTATTGAGGGGGGGAGGGAACACGTGGCGAAAAAAGTGAGAAACCCGTCGTCGCCCCACCGCCATGCCACTTGAGCTCGTTAGGTTCGTCGCCACGTCCCTGGCCGCGCGGGACCCACGCACCGTCCCCCACTCCCTTTCCCTTTGCAGCGGGCTAGCCCCGTGGGGCCCACCGGCGTATCAAAACTAACTACCCCGTCCCGTGGCCACCGCCACCAAACCTTCCAAGAGTAATGACGATAGCCAGCATCCTAAGTAAGGGATTAATGCAAAACTAGCTTACGTTGTCGAATCAAATCAAAAGTCCGACTCATGAGTTAGATCTTATAAAAAAAAAATCGTAGTGATTTGGCTTAATCTATAGTTAAGACGACATAGATTTGAAATTTTGATTTTTTTAATATTGATTCAATCAATTGATTACTGATTATACACCAAAGAAAAAATCGAATCGATTTAATCTGGTACCGAACTAATCGATTCGATTTATTTTATGTTTTCGTCTTTTCCATATTGAAGGTAAGTGATGGCTTCTTGACATTTTTCAATTCATATTTATCTCACTCTCCAAGGATGAATACGCTCGCAATCTTTTACCAATCTCAATCTTTTGAGAAGCTTTTGCTCTCCTCAACAACACAAGTCTCCCCTCAATTTCTGTGAGCCGCTCTCGATTTCTGGTCACATTTTAGTTCTTGACATGCGTATGGTCGGACCATTGGCATTGGGTGCCACCACAGAGCAACAAAGGACGGTAATGTCTTATAATATTGTATCGTAAAATTCCTGATCGAATGAAGACGAGAAAAAGAGTGAGAAAGCAAAAGAGGCGCGATCCGTCATAGGTCAAAAAAGTTGTTTTGTGTCGTGTCCTGTTCTCAGTCTGGCATCTTTCGCAACAACCATACACGCGTGTTTATCCATTTGACTAAACCGATCCGCCATGCGAAAGAGCACGCAACTGCAGGTAAAGGGCAAATTTGCATTGTCAAAAGCCACGACAACTTTCGGCCCGTCGCATACACCAATTCAGCTCTAAAAGCCACCCTAAATCGGATGTTAAGACTAGCTCATCAATCCCATCCAAGACATACCGCGAATCTTATGAACAATGGCTAGGCAAAAGGTACCGTAATTCTGGATCCGCATTTGCGTGGCCAACCTGCTCGAAACCGTAGGGAAAACAATGCGCCTCATGAACTTGTGGTACCACTGGGATGAATTGAATATGTTCTCGCAAAGACAAAGCATTAGACAATCAGAACATCTTGAGAAATCCTCACAGGGAACACGTAGGTAAAACAAAGTAAAGAAGGGAAGGCACATCTGGGAGAAAGATGAATATTCAAAACTGTGTTTGTTGGCACACGAATACCGAAAAACGTTGTGAAAACGCATTCTATTTCCACTGGAAAAGGCGATCTACTTTTACAGGCTTTTATATAACCGCTCTCTGGCATCCGTCTTGGAAATCAAAACTGTGAATATACAGCAGTTAGAAGAACAAATACATTGTTACATAGTCATCAAAGTTCTCTGTCCGATTCTGGGACTCCAAATACATAGTCATCAAAGTTCTCTGTCCGATTCCGGGACTCCAAACTATGAATATACAGCAGTTAAAAAATAAATATGTTGTTACATGGTCAGCAAAAATTCTGATCGATTCTGGGACCAACGTTTTAGGGTTAGCACCTGAGATTGGCCCCATTAAGATAAAGAGGAAACTTGCAGGACTATTTCACTCATATCCAGAGCCTGAATGAAGATTCGTTAGTGGGTTAGCGCCAGCTGACATAAAGAGGGAGCTCTGCGACACGGTATTTTAATCCAGATGCAGCTTGGGAGAAATGCACCTGAGCTGCTGAGAGATTGCCACCACAATTGACTGACAGCACTTTCAACGAGTCCTTTGAGCCAGCTGGAGGCTATACAACTCTAATCATCGTTCAACAGAGACATAACGGGAACTCCCTTGCTGGAGAAGCTTGTGCACACCACTCTCAGCGCATCACCCACTTCGTAATCCGCCTTCCCTTCTCCCTGTATGGAATGAAATTTTGCAGTTTCAGTGAACACGCTAGATTCCACAAGTGAAGATATTTTGCACCAATCATCTCAGGCCTAGAGTAGAGGAGAAAATAACTAATGTTTCAGAAAGACTTTGCAAGGGAGAATAGTATCCAATTTAAAATGAGGATGTGCAATGGATTTAAAACACCTATAAGCCATCACTTCAACAATTGCAGTCCACCCTAGAGTCCCATCATGAACGCGAAAACCCCAAAGGCAAATTGCAACATAGTTATGGGAGAGCTTATTGAGGAATTGCACTTAATAACACTGTCCATCTAACATCAAAATGCTAAAGGAGCAACTGTAAACACGTCAATTGGAGATATTACGGGTAATTATAACAAAGTAGTCCATGTTCATACGTACCACAAACCGGTACATTCCACGAACACCATTACCCAAATCAAGGACTAACCCTCGCCCAAGAACTTTATGGACCTTGGCAGTTACCCTCATCCCAAGTTTCAAATTCCTCGCAGTGGGAGCTTCTTTCTCAGTTTCTTCATCACCTTCTCCACTAAAAGTGGACTTTAACTGGCTTCTTCTCTTTTCAGTAGAACTTGCCGACTTCTTGCTCTTCACAATTACAAAGAGAGTGAATTAGATGGAGCATCAAATAAAAGGTTATCTCTTATCAGATTCTCATTGTGCTTACATCAACATCAACAACACATTTATCCCAAACTAGTTGGGGTCGCTCATTGTGCTTACCAACTTAAAATTTTTCAAAGTTTCGAGCAGACCAGAAGATTTCTCCACTTCCTCACACTCAGCAGCACTTCGAATTAAGATAGTTGGCGCACGGGATGCATAGCTCTCAGTGCTTTTGGATGAACTCTCTTCCTCGGAATCTTGTCCTTGACTACTAGGTCCATCTTCAACAGACGGCCAGATAGGAACAGCTTGCTTAACTGCATTATTTGGATCTGAAACTTGTCGGGGTGAAGTTGCTTTGAGGGATAATTTAATGTTGCCACGAACATCCTGCCCTATGCACATCACTGTCAGCTGCTGGCCCACCGAAATAACATCCGAAACACGAGACACCTGATCAATTGGGAATTTAAGTTTCATATCAGCGTTATCCATCTTATACAAAGAAGGGAATATTCTAGAAGTAAGCTGATACACTACTAACCAATGACCCTTTGATTGAGCCATCGCCACAATTTCACATTCAGATGGGTAGACAATTCCCAATGAAAATATGCACAAGCCAGCATTTTTTTTCGATACAGATATATAGATAAATGGTAAAAGTGATTGCGGATAATCTCCAACTTCACTGAACACCTTCAAGGTAACGAGACAGCGTATAAATAGAATCAGGCGGGTAGTTGATAAGGGCAATTCTAATACTAACCGTTACCACTGAACCACAAATCATCTGTCAATAAGGGAATGATTATCAAATGTACAAACATTTACATAAGGCAAAAATCTTCTATGCATCATAGATATCATGAAGATTCAAAAGGTCAAGAAATCATCAGACTGCAAATAAATAGAATCAGGCGGGTAGTTGATACACTCCTCCATCTTACATACCGGTTCATGTGATAACTCGGAAATGTGCAGCAGGCCTAGCTGGCCACCATTTAACTCCACAAAAGCACCATATTCCTTAATTGAAGTTATAATGCCTTTGTAAGTACTTCCAACCTCCATCTCACGGCCGACAATAAATTCCATCTGACGACATGAGAAGAGAGAAACTGTGATTTCTTTATCCAAAAATATCACAATAAGTAAATTCGCCAGGTACAGAATTCCAAAAACGATATGCAGAGCATTGTCGGGTGAAAAAAAATGTAAACTAACACAAATCAAGACCATTTCACGTAACAAACAATGCGAACTATTTCATGAAGCAATTCTGAATTCACCATGCTTTAAACAAGTGAAATCCCCAATCCAACTTGGTTTCTAATGTTGAAAAATTTAGAGAAACATCTCTAAATGACTAATCAAAATAATGATCTGGCTTCTGGATGGAACATTTTGATGTTTCAGTCATAACATTAATGGTGCCCCATAAGTTAGCAAAAAAGGTGAAATAACCCCAAAGAGGCTGAGCTTTTAACTAAAAATATTCAAGCACACATCAGTTCCAGAATATAACTGCATCAAGAAAATGCAGGAGCCTACACATGAGATCACTGGATATGGTCAGTGGGCATGAGCATGGTGGCGTGTGAATGCTTTTCTCTGTGAGTGGGAGTGTGAACACAGTACACATGATTGAATGCACGTGTGGTCGAGTGCACACAATTGGCTTTAGGAAGAACTGAAGAAGGATATGTTAAGAAGGAAAGTAGTCATAGGCAGACACACTCCAGCCACATCGTACCAGACAATATCTGTCTAAATATACTGATGGTTTAAGCACTTTTAATTTATCAGGTACTCCACTGGTTACATAGATTTCATCATGCTAAGCCATTATGCACTCAAATAAATTGGTTCAGTTGGTCTGCCCCAGAAGAAACCATGGAAATACTCGGAATGGAGGACATAGAACAGCATCAAAACTTGATAATCTAATCAGTGCTTTATCATTTGATGTCACAGCACAACACATGGACATTTAAAACCAATAAACCTGGCTCTTCTATGTTTAAGAAACAGTGCACATCGTATATTAAGCCAAACAAGACATACCTTTTCTTGCACTTTCTCCATTGCAGCTGGGTTCTTGGCAACTATGGTCAGCGTTCCATCACTCACAGATAATCGTGCACCTGGTTTTTTCAATATTGCCAGTAACAACGAGCAACATAAAATAAAGGTCAAACACCAAAAAAATACAAACGCAGCAAGGTAGGAAGTGTCTCTCAGCAGCATATGTATGACAATTCAACTAACTTCTATGAGCTTACCAAATCACATGAGAAAATCCACATGGAGTTATTACAAATATTTCATGAAATCAGCTTCTTCTTCTTCTTCTTCTTCTTCTTTTTTGTGCTCATGAAATTGCTAATTTTCACTTTTTTAACTCTTAGCATGGAAATAATAGCTCAGTGATACCATGATATGCTGAGACCTTTAACAGTTTCCGATTTGGAACATATTCCATTTTATGTACAGTAAAATCAATGTTTCCATTGTTCTTAAACAGAATGAATAGGAATACTTCCATAAGCTACATTTTTTAAATATAGTATAAAGATGGTAAGGAATATTCCTGATTTAGTATGGACATGGCCCCTCTCACTAATAATCCATCATAGAATGCACATGGTGCTAAACATAACAAATGTATCTTGTTGGACAAAACAATCTACAGAAGCCCACTCCTATGGTACCATGTCATAGACTAGCAAGGAGTAACATTCTTCACCCAGCTTTCGCTCCTGATACTGGAGGTATCCATGCACTCGGTATCCTTCCAATAACTAAAGTATTGTCAAGAAATCAGAAAACCCTTTCAAATTTTTTAAAGGAGAGGCTTGCATTGCTCCAAAAAGGAACTTCTCTAATGAGGCTTTTGGCATTGCTTCCAACTCATGCCTTGTTGAGGTCCAAAAGCAGAAATTGTAAGCCACTATGGAAACTAAAAGCGACAAGCTAAGATGGCTATGCTCCTACTGAAGTTATCAATTGGCCATGACACTGGTTGATGTATGGTTACCTTTCCAATGGATGATTCCACAGACATTACACAAAACCCACGACTTAAACAAGAAACTAACAACTTAAGCAAAAGTCAGTCTTATCAGGCTCTTGGTTGATGTGACTTTTGGTTGTGCCCCTCCTTATGTATGTCGGGTACATCTCTTATTGCCATATAATGAACTTATTTACTTATCAAATATACAGCCATCAGATGATAATGTTACATAGGTGTCAATAAGATATCCTATGCACACGAACTTATTGCCTGTCTCTTATAGATAAAACTCAATGCTTGAACAAACCTGTTTCCTCCTCAATCCTTCTCTTTATAACACCAAGAGGGCCAATTATACGACGGATAGCATCATTGCTGAACTTCAGAGTTGCTGGATTAAAATAACGACATTTCAGTCAAAGCATGTCATTTCATACTAATTAAACATGGGGCTATGAACAGTCAAGAAATAAACCTAATTGAGGAGTATTTCTATCATCTTGGGCACGTGGTAAACTGATTTCTCTCTCCATGTGGTCCAAAATTTGCAGACGACCTTTATGAGCAGGTACTAAACATTCACAAATGATGTCCAGAGGGATTCCAGCTGGTTTTATGTCCAGTTGAATAGCCGTAACTCCCCTTCTAGTGCCAGCAATTTTGAAGTCCATATCTCCAAGATGATCTTCCAGACCCTAGAAAAGGACATGCTCATCAAACACCAGGAGGAAAATAGCAATGATCAAGTTAACTTGTAGGATCATTCTTTTGAAAAAGCAGGAAAAAAAGGATTTAGAAAGCATCTGCAGTGTAACTGCTAAAGATAACTCAGATATACGTGAAAGTACACAATTTGCGAAAAGGATAAACCTACAGGTGGATATGGTTTTAAAAGGTTATCTATCAAGTTTCGACTAAAAGTCCATTGATTTACATAATCAGCACTAATGCAACAAACAAAAGTAATACTTACAAGTATATCAGTAAGTATCCGGTAATCAGTTATTTCGCCCGTAACTGGATCAACTTCACTGACAAGACCAACCGAAACACCTGCTACATGTTCTCGTAATGGAATGCCAGCGTCCATGAGTGCCATACTGCCTACACAAGAGAAGCCATCATACTCGGAAAATAATGCAAAGACATGTTCAGACAAGTATGCACATTTTTCAGCCATGTATAATACAAAATTTGTGTAGTAATACAAAATTAATGCTCGGATACCTCCACAGACACTTGCCATTGACGTTGAACCATCAGATGCCATCACTTCTGAATTAACACGCACAGTATAGGGGAAGATATCTTCAGGAGGTAAGACTGCATGGAGGGCTTTCTCAGCTAGAGTTCCTGCAAATAATTGACCAAGATGGTGTTATTCTAAGCTCCCAAACAAAATGTTTACTTCTACAATTGTGAAAAATTACCTCCAAAAGATACAATGTCAGAAACATACTACTCAGGGTGAAAGCTTTACAAAATGATAAGAGAAACAAATTTTTTGTTTAAGTGGCTCAAAAAGGAATTGACATTAGAAGCATTAAAATGTCAAGATTGTTAATTCACAGTCTAATCTTTGATGTAGTTCCAAGCTACAACTTGACGTTTTTATCGCCATTACCAATTCAAACGGTCTCGCATAACGGTAGTTCTTCAAAACGAAATGAGGTTCTAGATCCATGAAACCCTCATATAGAGAACGCGCTGCTGATTAAATTTTCATTTAACAGTTGCAAAAACCAAGTATGGCTCCACAAAAAGCAAGCAGCATTGAGATAATACAAACTGGGACATGGACCATATTTGTAGTCAAGTTCAGATTCACATCAGATCTGGAGAGACGCTCGTTTGTCCAACCAAACAAGTACCTTGACAGTTCTCTGACAGCATCAGTTGCAAGTATACATGTGGAAATCACAAAGTTTTCTTATAAATATAGCCAAATAAATGATCATACATGTACATCACGAAGTTTCTGACAACTAATTGATGCAGTTGCTGTTCATAAATAGGCTTTATATAAGCCATCTCATGTTAGGTAATGCCACCTACAAGTCGCCCTAAAACATGGAAAAGGTTCAACTCTCAACCTGGAAGGAGCTTTCTGTAATTAACAAGGATACGAACCTTATATTTCATCTTTAAAAAGAAAATGGAAACCCGAGAAGCCATTCTTTCATAAGATCAAACACTCACCTTTAGAGCAATGTCCATGATAATCAACATATTTTAGTTCTGAAACTAGAAATTGTGAAAAATGTTAACGATGTTAAGCACAATTAATTACCATCTCTTTTTCCCGATGCCATATAGATAGGTGACTTACAGGGAATTACTGAACAGGAAGTCATCTTAAATCTCATCTTAAAATGCTAAAATCTTTTGAAAGGGGCCAGACAATTAAAAATTGTAAAAAATACTAAAGATGTTTAAGCACAATAATTACCATATCCTTTTCCCAATGACATTATAAATAGGTGACTTACAGGGAATTACTGAACAGGAAATCATCTTAAGCCTCATAATATGATAGGCAGGTAAAAGAAATTACCGTGCCCAACTTCACGTCTATTTAGCCCAACTCTTTTGCCAACCTCATTGATTGAAAATGGCGGAAAGGTGTAATGAAGCATAAAACGCTTGCTTGGGGGACCCACTATTGGATCCAACTTTTGAGCATCCCCTGGAGCACCAATGGTCACAGTGCAAAGCACCTGTACATGTCAAATGGGAACTCATGTAAAGATTTAAATGCAATAAAGGCCACCATATTGCCACTTTTTCCTTTTTCTCCTTCTTAATTATATCCAATGACCTGCGTATCTCCGCGAGAAAATAGCGATGATCCCTGCAACACACGTAGATAGCCAGCTTCGCAGTACAAAGGTCTCACTTCATCAAGGCGTCTGCCATCAACTCTGAATCCTTCTGCAATTATTCTCTTGCGGACAACCTGACATGTTTTACAAAATGAGGTTGGCAATCAGAGGTACAAGTCAACAGTGCAGTGACAGTCGATATAAAGTCTAACACCCATGACAGACCATTTATCACAATGGAACCCTCAGTATCCTAAATCAGCATTCATGTGATCGTAAGAATGAAAGTACTACAAGTTTATAGTACATAAGAAATTAGAGATTACCTTCTTCCTCACCATATCTACTGCCCTAGACGACACTAATAAACTTTCTTCATCACCTTCTTCTTCAAGTGCTCTTTTTACATCTCGGGTTATGTTGTCCAAGGCTTCTCCACGTTCAAACTGATATGTAAAATGCCAAAGGCCCAAAAAAAATGAGATATTAAGGGAGACTGATAATTTCTGGATAATTACAAAGAAACAGAAATTTATATAATAAATAAATTAGAGGATTCAACAGATCCCCCCATTGATTATGTTGAACACCTTGCCATATGAAGGATCGGTAAAAACAACTTCAATAGGAGCTTCTGCCAGGTTGCGAACTTTTTCAAGAGTTCTATCCGAGATCATAGACAGCTTATATTCCTTCTTAGTTTTACCAGCTTTCTCAGCCAATCTCATTTGAGGTTCAAGGTACTTCACAGCCTTATACAACAGAAGCTACATATTAGTTGCACATAAATCAAAAAGAAATCAGAAAGAATTGCAGGTGCGCGATTCACCTCCGGATGCGCCAGTCTCAAGCCAGCTTCTAAATCTTTCTCTGATATCTCACGAGCTTGCACGTCTATCATCAATGTTTTTTCCTTTGTGCATGCATATACTAAGTTCAGGTCACTTAAATGGAGCTGCAAAATAGACGTTTGTAATTCATTAACACGTCACCTAAGTTTCAAGTTCTTTTCTATCATCAGAAATATGAATGTCATCCTCCGAAACAAACAAAATATGCTGCATTAATGGAAGTAAAAGGGATATCATGAGATTCAAGACAGTCAGTCTCACAGCACAGAAATAACTAATGTATTGACATTCCTTATATATAAGAAAAAAGGAAAAACCAATGAATTGAGTTGAAACAGCACGTTGCCTAAAAACCGCAATCACCCTTTCTACTTTTTGCTGTACACCAACAATCCTTGGATTTCCAAAAATATATTTCGAAAGAATATCAACAGATGACAGCCAATGATTGTTGGGATTTTGAAGTTGATAATCAAAATTATCTAGGTGGTAAAAGTACAATGTGAAGGGGAGAGGGACGTGTGCAACCCTGAAATGTCTAGAATAGGCAATAGCTCTCAACAACAAATACAATTAGTTGATAATCTAGAGAATTTGCAATTGACACAAGAAGCACCTCATCTGAGGTGGGATTAATGATGAACTCCCCACATATCCTCCCTATGCGTATCACTCCAATTGGACCTCCCCAAGGAATATCTGATAACATAAGAGCAGCAGACGTTGCATTAGCTGCCATAACATCTGGATCTTGTTTCCCATCAGAAGAGAGAACGCTTGCCATTACCTATGCATTATAAAACATAATAGCAGATGAGGACACAATACCATGGAGAGCTGAAGACCATTATAGGATTAAGGAACGGTTTTACCTGGACTTCATGAAAAAACCCAGGAGGAAATAATGGTCTTATTGGTCTATCGATAAGTCGACCAACTAAAAGTTCACGCTCTTTAGGAGCGCCTTCTCGTCGCGTGTGTGTTGGTGGGATCATACCTCGGGCAGACTGCTTCTCTTGATAATCAACCTTTGAGGAAAAAATGATGACTATCATCACATGAAGACGTGGAGCAAAAAATGCCTCTTGCCTCTTGGTTATTGAAAAAAAAAAAAAATCCGAACTACGCATAAATACAGAGAACGGCTAACAGGCTCCAACACTGGCAGGACAGAATGATTCCGAACCATCAGATCATAGCATCTCCTTTTCGTTTCTGGGGGCTACAAAAAGCAAGGTCATGACTGATGCATTTTTTTTTTTTGCCATTATCTAACTTGTGGAGATCGTTTGTTAGGGCAACCAGTTAATGTTATCTAGTGCCTACCCCTCTGCAGCAAGTGACGAGCAAAACAAAAGGAGGCCATCAAATGAACATGACTCCAACAGAAGGCATTTCATCATACTATGACACTGAAATATGACATATTCACATAAGGGTATGCAAATTGCCAAAAAAAAAATAATGCCCATTACAATTATTCAATCATAAACGTATCAAACCAAGCTGAATAAGGCATGCTGAGCTGTCATATCAACTTGAACATACAATGACAGGCCCAAAAAAAAAATGCCCAAGACGAACCATGTCCGTAACACATCTTCAAGACTACTTCTAGACGCAATATCTAAAAATCACCTCATTCTCCACCCAGCCCCAACTAATCAAACTATACATCTTCACGCGCACAGATAATAAGAGAAACACGCCAACAAGGGGAAAAAAACAAAAAGACAATTTGGACAAACAAATTGGTCAAGCGAAGGAAAAAAAAATGCAAGCACAGCACTTCACGTTGAGCTGCAATCCAACTAAACAGGAAGCACCGCGGAACTCACTGTGAGAGGCAAAAAGCTCCCAACAGCATCGCCCTTGGAGGACGCGACGGTGGACAGGACCTTGGTGTCTTCCATGCCCAGCACGACGGCGCCATTTGCGAATCGGGCGATCTGGCCGGTCTCGAGCGTGACCAGGCGGGAGCCGATCTCGAACTCCTCCTTGAAACTCTCCAGGACCTTGGTACCTGCAGCGGGAGGCGGCGGCGGCTCGACCTCGGGATCGGACAGCGAAGAAGTAGAAGAAGAGGAAGAGAAGGAGGCGAGGCCGAGGCGGCCACTGCAGAACGTACGGATGCGCAGGGACCGCCAGGTGGGGAGGTGAGGCTTCCTAGCTCTCGTCGCGATGGAAGCCATGGCCATTCCGGCGAGTGGGTAGTGGGAGAAGGGGGTGGTGCGAGGTGGCGGTGAGCGATGGTTTAGGGTTTAAGGAAATCTATTTTCCTTTGTAGCGCCAGTTCCCGCCGGTCAGTGAGGAGTGGAGGGACGGGGCAATACTAAGAGAGAGAACCGAGGGTTTAAGGAGGGGAAATGATCCCGTGCGGACGCGCGCACTACAGCATCTTTCATCTCCAATCTTACCGTTGCCAAACGTGGTTTTTCGAATGATTCGCTTAAAAAAAAATTCCTCCTCCCCTCCTTATTTACATAAATTTTTAAAATCCTCTTCCCTTCATTTTCCAAAATTCTCAAGCATAGTAAGTTCTCCATGACTTTGTGTAATTTTTTCTTCTTACAGCATATAGACTTTCTTCTTATGCTTTTTCTAGATTCTTGCTGAAGATTTTTCGAATAAATCCTTATTTTTCTTATTTAATCGATTATCCCATGCTAACACTTTCGCGTAATAAATCTACTAAAAGGGGTCCTATTACAAGAATAGGTTCTAGTACATCTGTTACGATTTTGACTATCCAATAATCAATTTAGTCCCAATGAAGTATTAACCACCTGCTCCAAAGGATGCAATCAATACAGCCATAACCACACCTATAAGGCTATAATTCAACTTAATTCCCGAGAAGTTAATAAACAATGAGCTCCTACAGAAATACCTATCCTTCTTTTCCAAATAAAATCACAAAAAGTGACCACCGAAATTGTTAGAACGAAAAGAATAAACACTTTATTATAGAGATTAATACCAATAAAAACTCCAAATTGATATATCAATGTCACAATTTAACCTAATCTAATTTATGCATCGCAATAATTCCTGAATCGGTACATCTGTGCCCTTGTAATAACAAATTGGTGCGCCCATATCATATTTATGCCAAACTAACTTATGTATCACAAAAAACCTCAAAATGACACATCAGTGCCACATTTACCCCAAAAAAATCGTGACACGAGTTTATTAGTTTTGAATTTTTTACAATACAAAAATTAGTATAGAATAAATGTGGCATAAACTAGTTTGAGAGCTTTAGCGATAGAAAAATTAATCTGAGTCAATGAATTACGAATATATCAATTTGAAATTTTGTGGTAGCCATTTTTTTCGGGGGTTAATACCACATAAAATTCCAAAGTAGTACAATTGTGGTAAATTTACCCCAATTATTTTTTACCACGGAAAATTTCAAACTAGTACGCTTATGATAAAATTTATTCCAAATTATTTTTATAAAAAAAAAAAACTTAAGTCTGGTACACTTATGGTAATTTTACCACAAACTGGTATACTTGTGATAATTTATCATTCGTTAGTTTTCGTTAAATTTAACTGTTAAATTACCGAATTGGTGATACATGATAGTTGATGGGTACTAGTTTGGGGTTTTGTCCTTTGTTTGTCACGGGTCTATCAATTTGAGGTTTTTTATGGTATTAAATCAATTTGACGAGAAATAAATTTATCACAAGTATATCAGTTTGAGGTATTTCATGGTCAAAAGATTCAATTTAGGATAAATTTATCACAGACATATCAATTTAGAGCTTTTGATGGTAAAAAAAAAACAGTTTGTGATAAAATTATCGCAGATGTACTAATTTAAGATTTTTCATGATATTAATCATTTTTTTAATGAATGCAATAGAAGTATATATCCATCGCAAGTTAAGAAATTTTCTAAACCCTATGCATTTGGGCAAACAAAGTAGATACCCATCTTGAGTTACAAAATTTCTACATCTCGAGGTAAGGAGGTGCATGATAATTAACCATAAATTGTTTCTGGAACAAAAATATATTTCTAGAGTAGGTTTGAAATAGAATTTCATTTAGTAACGCAATTCTAAGAAAATATTTTTGGAACAAAAAGTTATTTCATAAATAGATTTAAAGCAGAAATGAGAAACAAAAAAAGTTAATTATCCAATAAATAGAAATAGAAATCTTCGTCGATGACCAACCCCGTGGGTCACACCTTACCCCTCGCCGTCGGTCGTAGGCCCCTGGCAACAGATTGCCGCCGTTGTAGCAGGTCGTCGACTGCCACCGCTGCCGATCATCGATCTCCGACTGTCGATCGCTACCGCCGATCGTCGACAACCGCCACCGCTAATCGCCAATCACCGGCCGCCGCTGCCCTGGTCAAATAAATTTATATTATAGTATCGTAAATTTTATGCCGTTATCAAACATATTTTTTTGCTCAAAAAATCATCAAAAAATAAAAATTAAAAAAACTATTTATATTCCAGAAATTCATTATGGAAGATAAATGTTGTCCTTAAGTTCCTCATTTCTCCTCTTTGACCTTTGCATTTGGGCAAACGAAGTAGGCGGCCCGGCCCATGGATCGTGCCTTGAGGGGCCCGTGAGAGGAGTCGGGCCGGTCCGACATCGCCGGAGGTTGCACGTGGCGCCAATCCACGACTGTCCACTATAAATGTTTAAGGTGGGGGACACGAACACAGTATCCGCACTCTCTTCCCGTTTCTCAGTTTTACTCGCCGAAAACCAAAAAAAAACTCCGCCAAAAACAAAAAAGGCCTCCGAATGCTAAAGCCCGGGCTCCGATTGGGAAGCGCCATGGCCGGCGCGACAATGTTGTCATCGAAGATTCGATCGACGTCTCCTGTCGTGGGCCCTAGCTTCTCGCTTGGCTCATCGTCTGGTTCGATTTCTTTCGGCGGCAGCGTCGTCAGGAGTCGCGTATTCTTCTCCGGCGGGTTCGCTCGCGTCTCGCTTCGGTGTTTCGCTTCTTCGCCCTCGTTCGATAGGATCCAGGTCGGGAATCCGATCGTCGAAATGGACGGTGAGTCAGACGTGCGCGCTTGCGAAAAGTCAATTCGCGTCAGTGTGTGCGTGCCATAGTGCTCTGCTTTGGAAGATTCGAAACCGATGTAAAACGGAAGGAGAAGTTACGAGAACATCGGCTTTTGTTTTTGTTTTTGCTTTTGCTTTTGTTTTTATTTTTAGCGGGACTGGTTTTGACCGAACTGCTTCCCGATTCTCTTGGTTTCATCATCCCTGGACGAGGAAAATGGAGAGTAGATTTTATAGTTGTGCTTTGATTTTCTTTTTGAGGTCTGACTATTCTTTTCTTTTCGACGTTTAGGTGATGAGATGGCAAGGATCATTTGGAGCATGATTAAAGAAAAAGTATGAATTGGATATTTTTCAATGTATGTTCTTTTTCTCTTTGGCTTGCTTGTTTAATGTCTCCTGGCCGAATGATCTACATAATTGCAGCTTATATTCCCTTATTTGGCTTTGGATATTAAATACTACGACTTGGGGATATTGAATCGGGATGCGACCGAGGACCGAGTCACTGTAGAAAGTGCGGAAGCCACTCTCAAGTAAGTAGTGTAAATTGGGTAATCCTGCATTTTTTGCTTAGATGGCTCTGGAAGCATGACTTTTTATTTAGAAGATAATGTAGGCAACAATAGTATGAAATTTCCAGTGGCGGAGTCTTGCTGATTCTGATCGAGAATTGTCATCATTCTCTGTGTTGATCTCATCTTAAGTTTTAAAAATCTCGTTTCTTCTCGCAAATCCTTGTGGAAGTACGGGAGAAGTGTTGCCTCCAACAATATTTAAGTTTAGCAGTTTAGTTGCCTATTTCTTTTAGACGGCGATTCAATTCTATTAGTTTACTGTTGCAGGTACAACGTGGCTGTGAAGTGTGCTACAATTACCCCTGGTTTGTTCTCCTGCTTCAAGCCTTTCAATCTCTTGCCTTGTCACCATAAACTATGATTTGATAGACTTCTTAAGTTTGTTTATCTGCTATCCTTAATGTTTGGAGTGGAGAATAAGTGCCTCAGGGCCTTTTTGCTAATGCTCATATTTCTCTAATTCTTGTTCTTTTGTTCCCGGGATTAGAAAAAGAACATAAATCTATTTGGTAAACGTCAGTTGTTTTTTTTGTTCCCAACAGAAATATGTTTGGTAAACGTCAGTTATTTTTTCTGTTTCCGGGAACAAATCAATGGTTAGGGAGCATATTTGGAATAGAAATAAGAAAAAAAAAAATCTACTTCTCTGTTACCACAAATAGAATTAGAAAAAATCATTTCTGCTTAGAAATTATTTCTTGGAACAGGATTGTGACAAACAGGGCCTTAATGCACAATCTAGTTGCAGTTTATCTATTTTAGACAAACTTATAGGCTCTAACTTGTTATTCTTCCTGAATGTCTTATTTTTCAGATGAGACTAGAGTCAAAGAATTTGGCTTGAAGTCTATGTGGAGGAGTCCCAATGGCACCATCAGAAACATCTTAAACGGTCTGTTATATTGAAGGAAACCTCACGTCATTTTGGAAATTTTGAACGTTGGATTGCAAATAAATTCTTGCATTTCTTTGTGTATGGAAAATGGAGGCTATTTCGAGGGATGATGAGTATTTTATTAGAATGACTTTTGATCTGGAAGTGGAGATATTGGTAAAATTTAACAAGTTTTGTCAAATTTAGTCTATCGTTCAAGCCTGCTTGATAACCTAAATGAGTCTTAAGAATGCTCTTTATGAGATTAAGCATGTTTGATAGCCCAATTGCATTTTTTACTTAAACGAGTTGATTAAGTAAAAAATTAATGTGTTTAGTAAAGTAAGGGATTTCACCAACATAGTTAAATAGAAGGACTAATCAATGGTAATTAGAATCTTTCAAATTACAATGTAAAAGCTACCACTAATGACCACAATTAAAAACTATCACTAAGGATCACAATTTCACGTTTGGGAAAATGTTAATAAGACTTAGGGTCATTTTTCAGTCATCATCAAACAATTTTCTATTTCTATTTTCAGAACGTAAGATTGTCGACACTTAAAGTTCAGTGCTTAAGTTTTCAGTACGTGTGAATGTATTTCAAATAGAATCATTTATGTTCTTTCGTACGCAAGTTTCTTCCCATGACAATAGAATGTCCCTTCATAGTAGTTCATAAGAAAGTTGATTTCTGCCGACAATCTGGTAAGTAGTTGAGTTTCATGTGAGCAATAATGGTCTTCTTTTTTTAACACATTCAGTTCTCTTAATGATTGCCATTTTAAAGAGAGAAGTGGGTCAGAAAAATCGTTTGGTTGCAGAATTTGTAGAACTAAGGTGCTGACTTACTGACATTTGAATGCATGAAATGGAAACACAAAGGTATCAATGATGTGTAAAGACATTCGAAGAGAGAGATAAAGTAGAAGATTTTTATAAGTGCTATTTTATTAAAGAAAGTCCACAAGCATTTATGTACTTTGTTGAGCTTCTTGATTTGAAAAGTTTTATTAGTTTCTTGTAATTGACCAACAAAAGACCACGCAATTGGATTTTAGTGAAACGATGTGAGGCAGAGCTCAATGTGTGAGAGCAGCTATTTAGTTTGCCCCTGAGTTTGGTTGTTGTGGTTGTAATTCCTTTAATTGCCATTGGAGCGTGAAAGCTGTATCCTCAGGCTGCTGTGGATACATCTGGTGTCACTTTCAATTATAGAGATTTGATCTCCAATCCCTCGTGTCTTCAATTAGTGTCCTAAGAGAATACATGTGACCTTTTCAGGCACTGTGTTTCGTGAACCAATCATCTGCCGGAACATTCCCAGAATCGTTCCTGGTATGCCTTTGCTTCTGGTGTAGAATTAGAGATTCGTGAGCAGTATGAAACAGTTTTAATCTTTTGTCAAATGCACAGGTTGGAAAAAACCCATTTGTATTGGTAGACATGCATTTGGTGATCAATATCGTGCTACTGATACCATTATTAGTGAGGCAGGAAAGCTCAAAATGGTATTTGGTAAGATGAATTTGGTGATCTTTTGTATTTTAAAAGCTTCTACTTCTTTATTTTTAATGAGGCGACCATTTTTTATGATACTTAGTTCCAGACGATGGGAATACCCCGGTGGAGCTCGATGTTTACCATTTTAAAGGTCCTGGTGTGGCCCTTGCAATGTATAATGTTGAAGAGGTTTGTCTTTTTTTCCTTTTATCATTTTAACGTTTAGATTATGGTGCGTCAGATTTTAAACTCATTGCTGTATTCTTGGCAAATGCTTGCAGTCCATTCGAGCCTTTGCTGAGTCATCAATGTCTATGGCATTTTTGAAGAAATGGCCTCTCTACCTGAGCACCAAGAACACCATTCTAAAGAAATACGATGGCAGGTCAGTGACTTTTGCATATCATTCTTAAACTTCTGGTGTCATTGTACATTTTTTTTGACCCGTTATGATGTTTGTCAACTTGATCTTCATGCGCAAGAAATTCACAGAGATGGATTGTTACAGATTTAAGGACATATTCCAGGAGCTATATGAAGAGAAGTGGAAGGAGAAGTTCGAGGAACATTCTATATGGTATTTGTCTTAAATATTCTCATGTGTGGATGCACAGCACATATTCCAATCAGGTTGACCTTAATCTTAGGGGATTCCAGGTATGAACATCGACTAATTGATGACATGGTCGCTTATGCAATAAAAAGTGATGGTGGTTATGTTTGGGCTTGCAAGAACTATGATGGAGATGTGCAGAGTGATTTACTTGCTCAAGGTATTTTGATTTTCTATTGTTAGGAGAGGCTGCGAATGATATCTATTTGTGTTATTTTTGTAGTGATTAACCTATTCAACTTTGCTGTAGATAGTGGGGTAAGGTTGTCGTACTGTAGTTGGTTTACAGGAAGCAGGTGGATCAGAAAATTTGGATAAGAGCTCCATGAACACTTCCACTCACCACCGTCCAAGAACAAAATAAATAAATAAATCCACAATAAAAAATAAAAAATAAAATAGAAAGAGGGAGTACATGTAGTTGTGTGGGGATAATAATGTCAATATAATTAATTCTTGAATTTTGCACTTTTAATTGTTCTCGCATAGTTTATTTGTGTTTTCACTTATCTTTTTCCCTTATGTTCAGATGGTTATTCATTTAGATATATGCTACCCAGAACATATAATGATAAAATACGATTCTTGGGCAAAGTGGAAAATATAATTTGGATAATTGAATCTTAACTTTTGAAGCTACTCAATAGAATGCTGGGGAATGATACGTATGCAATTGTTATGGACCTCTAGAGCATTCAGTATTCCCTAAATACCTGGAATTCTTTGCTGTGCTGCTGTCCTTTGTAAAGCTATTCTAGCTTTTGGTTGCTTTAAGAAGGATCCGCTGGTTATCTTTGCAGATGTGATTTGAATGGATGGGTTTGATAGTTCTTTGCTGAAGTGGTTATATTTTATGCAGGATTTGGCTCTTTGGGTCTCATGACATCTGTCCTGGTGAGTACACTGTTTATTGTTTCTGTCCAATTATTTTGATCTTGAGAGCTTAGGAACTCTTGATGACAATGATTTTTGCAGTTATCCTCAGATGGAAAGACTTTGGAAGCTGAGGCTGCTCATGGGACTGTAACTCGCCATTTTCGTCTACATCAGAAGGGTCAAGAAACTAGTACCAATAGCATCGCTTCTATATTTGCATGGACAAGAGGGTTGCAACATAGGTGCATTCTGATACTTCAATTTGTTACTTACCTTCCTGTTCAACTCTGTGTATAAGGGGTTCTCTTGGTTCCTTCCTTTGTCGTTGGAAGTCTTCCCTCCTGGTTCTGCAATCAATGTCCATAGAATACTTCAAATATATTAGTTGATCCCTGCTGCAACTGCTTTCCTGCCAGCGAGTACTGGATGGAATATTTTGGGCTTTGCTTCCCGGTGTAGTGCCAACATGAGACTGACAGATAGAGATGCAAGGTTATCAATCTTCTATTAAAATGCATGTCTCTATTGACTTGCAATTTGCGAGTGTTAGCTCAGAAGGGAAAGATGGGCAGGATCACTAGACTTTTATTCCAAATGCAGTATTGTTTTCTGAGTGTGAGATAAGTACGCTGTGGAAGATTGTCAATAATGTTCTGCGTTTGCATTTCTGTGTTCAATTCAGATACCAAATACATCATCCTTCTGCAAATTTCCTCCCTTCTCCGTGCTGCTTATATGCAATCAATGTCGCATGCTGTTGTTTTAACCTTTAAACCATCATTTGCCGATCATGACAGGGCAAAACTAGATAACAACAAGAAGTTAATGGATTTTGTCCAAAAATTGGAGGCCGCGTGTATCGAGACCGTGGAGGCTGGAAAAATGACCAAGGATCTTGCCATCTTGATCCACGGACCAAAGTAAGAATCATCTTTATTCAGTACTATGTCTGTTTCCTCAGGTGGTGTACGATGTGAAAGTATTTCGGTATCTTTTCTATCCCATTTTCATCTGATCATTGCTTCACGGATTATGCAGGGTGACTAGGGAGTTCTACTTGAACACGGAAGAATTTATCAATGCGGTTGCACAAAATCTGCAGACGAAGCTGTGGGAACCCGCGGTAGTCTAAGTCGAATCGTACATCATCGTTGGGAAGTCGGCATTTTTGACAGAGACAGACATTCATTACCACAGTCAAAACACTTTTTACTTGGGCACAGGTTCTTACTGAAACAAGTTAATTGGCGTGTGATGGAAGGCGGAGGCGATAATTTCTGTTCCTTGGCGGTAACGTAATCTGACCCGTGTCGTTTCGGCTTCTCCAAGTCCGTTTGCCGAAAAGTCTTTCATCCCTGTGCGACGTGGCTATGTTATGCTATCTTCCGTCGCCTCTTTAGACTGAATAACCCTGTTGTAAGTGTTTCAAGACTTAGTGTAGACTTTTGAGTTCCGACTCGCGGGGGACCGCGATTTCGATGGTCCTGCTGAAAGAGTGGGTCGGAAATCGAATGGTGGATTGAAAATGATGCGAGCGAGCGAGTCGCACATTATTTTTGCATCGGCACATTCAGTACGCACGACTATTTCATCATCCCACGCCTTCCATTCGTTCCCCCAATTTTCCTAATACGTGCAAAGATGCAGGGTTCGATCGAGCCCCACCAAATTCGTCACGACCACACAATTTTTTGTTTCCCAATTCGCATTTTTATCGAATTCAAATGACTCGATCCATCTTCGCCGTCGGAAAGCGACCTTCCTTGGAAGGTCGCTATTTCTCATCTTCGCCAAAGTATCTCTCCCTTCGAAATCGCCATTGATCTGAGTACGAAGCTCCGTTCGTAGTCGCCATAATTCCATGTTTAGGTAGAAAAAGAAATGCAAAAACCCATCCGCTTTTGACTTCAAAGGGCCATCACTGTCTACACGGCGGCGGTCGAAAAATCGTGAAAAGGGTCGAATGTTGTGTCCAAAAATAAAACCACACGTGTCCAAAATTTGGAGCTATAATTTGCTATCGCATGCACAAAACGACAAGTGAATTAAACAAGAGAATATCTTTAAAAAAATGGTAAAATGGAAAACGAAATTTGGGGTTCATTTAACCCTGTTAAGAGAGTTAGTTGATCCCCGGTTCTCCATAACATGCAACGTTGAAACAGACGAGCATCTCTCTCTCTCTCTCTCAAGATGCAGAGGACAGCCATTGCTCTGTCTCCTTCCACGCCACTCCCAAAACCTCGAAGCAGAGCCCTCCTCCCTCCTCGGTCCTCTTTGGGTCGCGACTCATCGGCACCGAAATCACTCGAGGGCGGCGCTTGCAGCTTCGCGCTCCTGCCCTTGAGGACGACTTCGCGCCTCCGTTCTGCCTCGCGACCCAATGTGCTAGTCCCGGCGGCCGCCTCTTCGCCTTCAAGTTCGCTTCTTTTTCCGAGACGGAAGGAAGATAACAAGAAGGCCAGGGCTGCTTCGGTGCCCGGAGATGCTGAGGAGGACGGCGACTCTGCGACGCTGAGGCTGAGCCAGTTGGCGAGGACGCTGCGGCTCTGTGTCATGTTCGGGGTTTGGTACCTTTTGAACATCTACTTCAACATTTACAACAAGCAGGTCTCTCTCTCTCCCTCTCTCTCTCTCTCTCTTCAACAATTTTGCTAGCATCACTGGTTTTGGGCTGGTTGAGTATGATGAACACAATTTGAGCACGAGAATATGTTGCAGAGCACGCCAGATCATCGACGATACGTACATTAAAACTGGTTTGTGGAGCGGGTTTAGTGAAGCCGTCATCTTACACCTAGTATTATTCACGATAGATGAACAAACACTCGCGTATTGCGAAGAACACAACTTGAGATATACCCATTAGAACAAACAATCGTGTGGCCATTCACTGGAGCTCTAGCGACGACAGAGCTCGAAGAAAGAGGTCATGACAGTTTTTACTGTACACGCCCGCTACCCCCTCTCTCTATTTGTCTAAACATTGTTCAAGTGAAGTAACGAAGATTAACATCTTCCTTAAAGATTTGATCAGTACTGCTCATGGGAATGTTTTTTTCCCCCCTTGAGTAAAAACCAAAACCCAAGCTCCATTTTAGTTGGAACCTTATCACTTTGCTTGTCCGGTTCCTGTAAATTTCAACTTCTAAGTGTTAGATGCAAACTAAGAAGTTAAAATGACACAAATAATCCCTAAACTTTGGCTCAATGTGCGATGTGGTCCCAAAACTTTCAGTTTGTTCAATATAGTCTATGAACTTTAACATAATGTACAATTTGAACTAAACTTTTGACTTGTTCAACGTAGCCCTAGTACTTTTCGTACATATTCAATTTAGTCCCTAGACCATATGAAAATATTCATTATTGTCCCAGATTTAAATTAATGAAAAGACTATATTGAATATTTTGATATAGTTCAAGGACTATATTGAACACGTACAAAAAGTCTAGGGACCATATTGAATAAGTCAAAAGTTTAGGGATCAAATTGCATATTGTGCTAAAGTTGAGGGATTATATTGAACAAATTAAAAGTTCAGGAATCACATTGCTCATTGAGCTAAAGTTTTGGGACCGTTTGTTTCATTATCCCAACTAAAAAGATAAGGTCAAGATGACGAAGACGATGATCATGATCATGATACAGCAGCTGGGGATAATACATATATCTATTTACGGTTCGTACTTATTACCTAGACTTCTTCTCCTGAGTTCTTAAGACAGAGAAAGGGAAATATGTTTGAGAATTTTTTCAAGTGTTTCCTTGATAAAGACAAGTCGAAGTCGGCAATGGCCTAAAAATTTTACGGGAAAAGTCTACACAGAAATCACCAAAATAGGCCCTAGTCATAATTAGTTTTCGGGTTACTTAGTAGTTAACCTAATAGGAGCGTCAAAAAATCAATCATAGTCTTCGTTAAGAAATCAGGTTTAGAATGAACCACTCGACCCGACTATAGCCCTAATCTCGCCCTCCCCCAAGGAGGAATATGTGCATATAAAAAATCACGTTGGACCATCCTCAATGGTCGCGGCAGCCGTCATACTAGCGGCTCCCCCTATTTCCATTTATCGGCTGGGCTTGGCGGATTAATTCGACCCGGCTACATAGAAGGGAATAGCGTAAAATAAAAAAAAAACATAAATTAATTAAAACAAAACACAAAGGTTGCTTCGATGATCTTTGATTCAGAAAACACTACCAAAGATGTCAAAAATGTGAATAAAACCGACGAAGTCGAACTGATATGAATCGTACATGCGCACGCATACGAAATATAGTAAGTCTCGGGACCTTTTATATTAATGTGAACCGTTTATTATAAGCCGTTCATAATGAATGTGGATTCTCACGAACTTAATAATGAACACAGAAAAAGCAGAATTTTTAATAAACATTGGATATCATAGATGATAATGTTTAGCACAGTGCATGAAGAATTCTCTCAGTAGATGAATGCGCATACAATGTAATGTAAAAACCAACTTCCAGCGATTTCATTTGAAAGTGAACCGTTTTTCCTCGATCTAAGTTTGTTGTTTTCCGTACGTCGAACAGTTTTCCGCCATGCAAACACCTGGAAGGTAATCAAACTTTCGTTCGAACAAACGGACCCTTGAAGACTTCGTTGTAAATTCAGGTTTCCAGTTTTTGCTCACTTGTATTTGGGAAACCGTACAGGTTCTGAAGGCATACCCTTTCCCAGCAACAGTCACTGCATTTCAGTTGGGGTGTGGGACTGTGATTATTCTCCTGATGTGGGCATGTAGACTCCATCCATTCCCAAAGCTCACTCGATCTCAGGTGAGTGCCGCGGCCGTGATTCAAAGACCTGAGTAAAGAAAGAAAAAGAGAGGCAAAGCCGAAAGAACCTTCGCTTAACCGAGAACATTTTGAAAAAAAAAAATTGCAGCTTGCGGCAATTCTACCGCTGGCTGTGGCACACACGATGGGGAACCTCCTGACCAACGTCAGCCTTGGGAGAGTGGCTGTATCTTTCACTCACACCATCAAAGCTATGGAGCCCTTCTTCACAGTTGTTCTTGCTTCTCTGTTCCTTGGAGAGGTATGACTTTCTTCATTTGGTCACTTTTAGCTGACGCACAGCCGATAGCACGTAGGATTGTTTCCCAACTCTGCTGTTCGTGTCCGGGACATTATTTGTTAGGCCCCCTTTCTTAGCTTGCGGATTTTTATTTTTTTTTTCCTGTTACCTTGGAGAAACGACCGATCTATGCTTCGGCGACGATAGTAAAAATATATCGGTCTTTCTTATGCCGGATAGGCGGATAATAGATACTTCATCACACCATTTGTTTCCAATTCCTGGAGCTTGTCTTTTTCCATTATGAGCATACCGTGTCTGTGCACGAGGAAAAACAAATCTAGGATAGCAACCAATCACGGGATCGATCCTAGTCGTCGTGATCAGATTTTTGAATCTCGGTGGCCACTGAAACTGGGACGAAACGACCCGATTCACGATCCCGCAAAACATGACGATATACGAATTCATGTGCATGGCTCACGCGAAAGAGAATGCGATGCTTGACGGAGAAACATTTGCTGTACTCTTGTTCTGAAGTTCTTGAAATTTCTCTGTCCTTCGTAACTTGAGTTTCATGACTTGTGAAAGAGCCGTGCGGCGCGCAATCTATGTACTTGTATGATGAAATTTACTGATATGTAGCTTGACTTCAATTTGGGGTAATATTGCCCCCCCCAGAGGCCATCATTCTGGGTTGTTTCCTCCCTTGTGCCTATCGTAGGTGGAGTGGCACTCGCATCTCTCACCGAAGCTTCGTTTAACTGGTAAGCTCTTCTTCTGCAATTCTAGTTTCACCATCATGTTCAGAAATTCTTGATGCAATTCTGACAATGATCTCCCTGTTTCCATTTGAAATAGGATCGGTTTTGGCAGCGCAATGGCTTCCAATTTGACGAACCAATCGCGGAACGTGTTTAGCAAGAGATTCATGGTTAACAAAGAGGTAATGTCCATTTATAGCCAATACCAGTATCGATAATCATCAGAGCTTCTGTAACCCCCAATCTCACCTAGCATGTTAAAAAACAAAAAACAAAAATTGTGAAGTGATCCATAAGTAGAGACTCGCCCTAATTATTTCCATTTGATTACTTCCTTAGGGGCTTACCCCTGTGAGTGGGGCCGAGCCATTACGAACCGTATCAGAGCGAGATGCGTGGTTCATGATGTGCCGCTTTTCCAGTCAATTTTAGCTTTTGATGGGCAATGGATACAGGGGCTGACCATTACTTCTTTCAGGAAGCATTGGACAATATCAACCTCTTCTCGGTAATGACCATAATGTCTTTCGTGTTCCTGGTTCCCGCAGCTATTTTCATGGAAGGTTTTAAGTTTACTCCATCATACCTGCAATCTGCGGTAAGTAACATATTTCAGAGAACCGAACCTGGCCGCACTGAAGTACATACTCAGGGAAAGCACCTTGGATTTAGTAGTTTACCGTTTTCGTGTCAGGCGAGTCGAGGTTTGGACATTAAAGAGCTGTGTGTGAGATCTCTTTTGTCTGGATTCTGCTTCCACAGCTATCAGCAGGTGAGCCCTCAGGCTTTTTCATTTCATCCCCCTTACATGCGCTTTCCTTCAGTATCAGCCACCGCGTTCCTCGCCACCTGATGGGCGGCACTGGTCTCTGTGGTTCGGAACCTCAGAACACGAGCGTTCAACCGAGAAAGTCTTGTAGAAACGCGCGCTAGATCGTATTTGTTAATGTCTAAGCGCAGCCTAAAATTTTCCTCTGATCTTGTACAAGGTTGTCTGCTACGTATACTGCGATCAACTTCCCAATGCTAAGTTGAAGCGCTCACCCTTTTCACACACTGTCAAGGCAGAATGTGATGAAGGACCAACCTGAACTCCAGTAGTAGTTGACGCGCGAATATAATCTTGGTTCAACTAAGTCCTAAGCCTCATATTATTTTCCCAATATGACGAGCCGTCTCCACACTCTCCCCATTTGGCAGGTCTCTTATGGGATACTACAGATGGTATCGCCGGTCACTCACTCCGTCGGAAACTGTGTGAAGCGCATGGTGGTCATATTCTCTTCAGTCATCTTTTTCCGAACACCGATCTCCCCCATCAGCTCCCTTGGTAAACTCCTCGAATCGGCAAATCTCATCGACCCTTGTGCCCTTGTGCATTTTGTCTAGATTTTTTGGTCATGATGCGGATCTCTTGCGATGGTCTCTTCTTATTCAACCTCGAGGAATAATCCCGTCGCGATTGACTTGTGGATGCAGGAACCACGGTGGCTCTCGCTGGAGTCTTCGCGTACTCAAGCGCCAAGAGGATGAAGCCAAAATCGAAGATCTTGTGAGGCGCGATCAAAATCCTAACTAAGAAAATCATTGAGCAATTCATATCAAAAACAAAAAGGCTAAAATAGTCTCTCTTTATTGCCCCTCACCCCTGCAACCACAGTCGATGCACATTACCTTTTGAGAGACTTCAGTCTCTGATCCTCTGAATTCAATGAACAGTCGGCATCATGTCCCGTCGGATTCCAACTACAAATGTCATTGGCAAACTAGAAAGATTTGTCGTATCTATATGAATTGAAATTTAAAACATGTAGAACACAAAGTACTCATGTACGTGGTGTCAGAATCCATATGCACATGCGCCACAGGACCTGAATGCCGGATCCAGCTCAAACTATCGACACCGATTTACTTTGGCCCTGGTTCTTTCTGACATCCCAAAGCATCGCCCTGCAACATCACAAACACATATTTCGTTCGGAGCACTAAAAACAAAACTATCAACAGAAAATTTTCCATGTAAGATCTTGAATCCCCTTTGCCATACTTGCAGTTTTTTTTTATAACCATACTTGCAGTTTAATCCCTTATTCCCGACACTTTCAGGAATAAACTGTCAGGTCTGTCACCACAGTTAACATCCCAGCCCCTGCGAAACAACCCCCAACCCCACACAACCTCAGAAACGAAAAGCCGAAAAGAAAAAAAGCCTGGATGCTTAAATAGAGGGACATTCTAATAGCTCCGAAAACTCGGAAGGAAAATTATGTAAAGGGAGGAAATTCCTAAGTACAGATCAATCCTCCATAGAAATTCAATTCGCAATGCAGAAATAACTCAACGAATTCCAACAAGGGAATTGCAAGGAGATTTATTGGATTGAAGAGGGGAACAGGACCATAAACATGAACAATTAGAGATGTTTGCGCTCCCCTTCAGCGATTCAATTCTGAGCCATATGATAACTGAAACCCACCTATCAATTGGTTAACTGTTCAGTCAGATGCTTTACATCAATCAGTGGCCTTTGGACATGATACACTTGACCAGATCCAAAATCCGGAAGTAATCATAGAAGAGCGCGGACTCCTTGCCTTCCAGTCCATCCCTACTGTGCCTGTTACTGCCCGCGAGATTGTTGCACGGGCTTCCACCAACAATGAGATCAAACCCGCCAAAAGAGTTCATGAGCTGCTCCAGCCTATCCCCATTCAACTGTTGCACATCAGCAATGTGGATCAAATTGCCCTTCTGGTTTGTTTGCTCCCACCAACTCCTTACGATATTTCTGTTGACTTCAGATATCTCCACAGAGACCACAGTTTTTAGTGGGATCGCAAGCCGATGAAGAGCAACTTCTGCCCCACCAATTCCAGAGAAGAGAGAGAGGAGGTTGATCCCAGCAGGGAACAAGTCCTTCAGAACGGAGAGATGGTAAGCCACAGTATCAACCTGAAAGTAGGCCAGACTATGCCTCCATAAGAATTAATGCACTGGATAAGCATGGATTGTATGATGCAACTGAGTTATTCTTGGTTCCAAGCAAATAGAAGTCAGCGAAATACCTACCTGGAAGGAATTGCCGAGCGATTTGTATCTATCGGTTCTGCTTATCCCACCTCCTCTAGTGTGATTTTTTGGGAAACCTAAAAGCATTTCCACTTCATCAGGCTCCAACGGAGCCAGTTTGTTCCTTCCCACCCAGACGAGGTTCCACTTTCGGCATTCGTCAAGGACATATTTTTGGATCCTCAGAGGAGGCTCTGACTCACCATCATTATCTTCAAGGGCCTTCCGGATCCTCTCTGTAAGCTTCGCACTGCCAATGCATGTCTGTAAGCAATTCAGCTTCGTCCTTGTGTCCCATGAAGGCCACCACTTCCTCGTCAATGGCAATGCTTCATGAATCGTGCGTGGGGGGAGTGGAAGAAGAGGAAACCTGTTATTTGTAGGTAGGTTATGGACATAGCCCCGTTTTCTTGCAGTAGCACAGAAGTACTTAGAGTCCACAAATTCCGGTTCGACGTCGTATAAGAACCGAGAAATGGTGTCCCAAACTCCCTTTGGAGCAAGTGCTACATTTTCGTAGTAAAAGTAGGGAGGTCCGATAGCCGCCTCTGGAAGTGTTCGGTGAACTATCGCGCTCGACTCTGTGGGTACCCCGAACCCAATCATGGGATTTGGGAGACGAATCTGCTCCTCATCTCCACGAAAGAGCTTTTTCTCGCCTCTTTTTTTCTTGCTCCAAGCATCAGAATGTTTCCTCTTCTTGTGCTTTCTAAAGTCATTCAGCAGTCTAGGCTGCAGCAGACCAAAAAAACAAAGAAACACCACTTTAATATACTTCCATAGGAACCAAAATGAGCATGGACATAATTAAATAGGGCAAATCACCTTCTCTTCAGGTCCCAGAAGTGCGTCTCCTTCCTTTGACATCTGAGCAGCACATATGAAATCTGTCAGCTCGTCTATTGAGGCATCGGGACCTACAATATCGAGAGGATCATCGAGAGGAAGAAACAAGTTATCTTCTTTATCTTACCAGGGATTGTCGTGATTCAGATGAAGACACTTAAAACACCAATTTGAAGACATACACAGGACTAGCTAGTATCATGAAGAAATGAAGTGAAAATCTTTTGGAGCCATTATAGAAATGTATTTTGTAAATTGTCCTGTTAGGCTTAGGAGGAAAGAGAGAATAAATCCAATGAGTAATACTTTTATATATATCTGTTACTGAATTACAACTCTTCTAGTGCAGAAAAATTACCACTTGCCACAAAAGGAGTGAATAAGTAACAAAAGCGAAAGCAAGAAGAAAACTGAACCTCAGGAGAACTTCCCTCTCAAGTTGAAATGTAAAAAAAGTAAAACAAAAAGTACAAACTCAATTTCTTTGCATTATAAGAGAATATTTTTATGTTTAAGCTGCACCAATGCACTGAGCAAAAATATTAGAAAAGCTCACATTTAACATTTGTCATAGGAATCCAAACCTCTCAATCTCATAAGAGGAAAAATTACAACTTATTATTGTAGGAGTGAACGAGGAACAGAAGTGAAAGCAAGAAGAAAATTGAACCTCAGGAGATCTTCCCTCTCAATTTTTTTTTTTTAGTCAGTCCGTCTCAAGTTGAAATGAAAGTAAAGTAAAACAAAAAGTCCAAACTCATCATTTCCATGCCATATAAGAGAATAAGTTATGTTTAAGCTGCACCGTTGCACAGAGAAGAATATTAGAAAAGCTCACATTTAAGATGTGTCACAAGGAATCCAGACCTCTCAATCTCATTGTAAGATCCCCCAAAATTCACTAGTAATAAACTTTTTCTTTTTGTTTGCATGTGACAAGAACATGTCAAAATCTTGCAAAAGCAGACAAATAGAATACAAACCACATCTTTCTATGGCAATGTAAGCTTCTTCCTCTGGATACCCCATATCTGTCAAGTACACCAACTTCTTCTCTTCAGATGAAGGATTGATGACTTCCTGCAAGACCACATAACTAACAATTCTCAACGTTCATGCCCATCTTCCAGTAACTGCGAATTATATTAACTGATTCAGCAAAATCACATTTACAGCAGCATATCACATAAAAAACACACTTCCAGAAAAATAACCAATTTTTTAGGTTAATGCTAACAAGGTAAAACTAGGAAATGATTCAAAGTTTATATTAATAAAATAATAACATGACATTACACTGACATATAACTCTAAAAAACAGCAGAGTACTCAAACTACAAATAACCATATTCAATCTGTTTCTTTATGTCCAACCAACATTCAACCACCCCTAAATTTTAGAGGAACAATCTGAAATTTGCTTTTATCATGTCAGAAAGGACCAAAACTGAGCATTCAAGACATTCCTAGGCTACATCATTGTCATCATTAGAATATAATCTTAATGGGACAGTTTGTTCGCAAAGAAGGACAAAGACATTGAAACGGCAGATGACAAACGACAGCCACC